>CM037869.1:1010000-1642500 GCA_021292105.1 Anadara kagoshimensis
TGATTTTACTAAGGGACCATGTGGACTGGGATATGGACCACAGGAAGAGTTTTACGCTTGTGCTGATATTGAAATTACACCAAATAATGCAGAAACCACAACAAATACACCAGTAGTTACTACAGCAACTGTATCTCCAACACAACAGATAACGCCTACTACATCGATATCAACGACAAAAACCTCGAAACAACCATCGACAATATCGACTACAACAACGACAACAACAACATCATCAACAACGGCAACTCAACAGACATCTACAACACCGACTACTTCAGTTGAATCGACATCGATAACAACGACATCTCCAGTGACGACAACACCGGCGATGACAACAACGAGTCTTCGTACAACTTCAAGTTTTGACCCTTCTATTGGTACCCGTACAATTTGTGTAGCGGGCGGACCTTGGAAAGGACAAGTTGATGTCGATATGTGGTGTGTTGTGAATTGTGAAAAGAACTTTTGTCCTTCTTCTCATTGCTCGTGTTCAACACTTAATTCATTAACAGGAATGATAATATCCCAAGACAATGTAGGTTCCGAATGTAAATCTACGGTTGATTTACCGGAAAATCACGATTGGTGCCGACATAATTGTCCGGAAGGGTTATGTCCGCCAAATTGGTGTATATGTGAGCCAGATAATAGTGGGTAATGGGTATATACTGTGTTGTTTGAATGATAGCATTAAAATTATACAGATTTGGTCACAAATAGATTTTAAATAACAGAATATTATTATTTTATTTACCGGGGAAATACTACACACGAACGGATTCAAATCCAAAGCAAATATAGAAGTCTTCTGGTTATGCTACCTCTCAGATTCTTTTCTCAAAACCTTTGGAAATGGCAAAGAATCCATATGTTGCAGCATGATTTGGCATTCGGTATATCAGGATACTAATGCTCATAATAGACTTTATTACATGGGAAAACTAGTATTGATAGATTTGATGTTTGGTATATGTATATTGTCATTAATTATGATTCCCCACCACCGAAGGTGGGGAATCATATTGTTTTCGTTCTGTTTCTTCTTATTATTATGATTCCCCACCACCGAAGGTGGGGAATCATATTGTTTTCGTTCTGTTTCTTCTTCTTATTATTATTTTTATTATTATTCTTATTATTCTTCTTCTCAAGACCATATGCTGACGCATATCTCGGGAACGGCTTGATGGATTTAGATGAAATTTGCTACCAATAATCTGTTGTCTGTGTAGATAATCAAGACGCGTTTATTTTCGTTATCTTGAAGGTGGGTGGGTGGGTGTAAATAAATACGTAGTTAAATACCCGGGGAAACCAATTCTGAATGGACATAAGCTGGTTACGACACCTTAATTATACCAAGTCAATGCTTTCACCTATGAGTTAATCCGATTAGTGACCGTTAAAAACTTGGCGATTTTTAAAACCACAGCTTGTCACGTCACACGCCTGTACGTAAAACCTTACACAAGATGAACGGTGTATACAATTTGCCTTGATAGATCAAATAGCTTGGGGGTTTTCTATTAATCACTGACTGTGGAAGTAGAAGACTGCCCACTTTTTTAAGTTTATACCAATGAAATGTCTCCTTTTACTGACTGACACTTTCCTAATGACCGGTATGTCGAGTACAAAAATTTGTAGTTTTAGTCGGAAATGAATCTTCCGAGTAAGCCGCCACTCTGTTACTATTAACACTTTTCAAATAAGAGATGGACAATTATTTCAGGTATTGTTCAAGTTTAAGATAAAATATTTTTGTGTCTTTTTTATTCGATTTAAACATTGGAATTATCGTAATTTGGACTGAAAGTTCACTTCGATTTAAACATGAAAATTTTCGTAATAGTTCGTAATTTGGACTGAAAATTCGCTTCAAATTCAGCATATCGAATTAACTAACAAATTTACATAGAAATACATAGCGATCTGACGGGACCATTTGTATCATTTCGATTTATGCGAAATTTCGATTCAACCGATTTCGAATTAACGAGAGTCGAATTTATTTCTTTTGCATCAAAAACACCGAAATAATCTATAGAGCAATGAAGATCTGAGTCTTTTAGATGCTGGAAATAACAATATGAGTTTTATTCCGTATAATACACCTAAACTAATATGTACCTCAACGTGTTGAAAAGTGCGTTTTTTTTCAATAGAGGGGGTCTTTTAAATCGGACTATATATAAAGCGACGATCTATTTCAACACACTATACACAGAGTTAACATACATGCTTCATATAAAAATGTCCGTCTTTTACTATTTTGACTGAGTAGATGTATCGTTATGATCATGAACCTCAAACATAAAGGAATAACCGATATAAGTCGCGTAATTAAAATACAAACAGATGGCCTCCTATGATGTGTATTGCGCATTGAATCACGATTATTAATCAATAAACTTTTTAGAAAAATATTAAATAAACATCACAAAGAGTAACTTTTATTATATTTTATTTTGGATTTTACAATATAATTCCGAGTCCATCGGTGTTTATACTGTCTGACGACATCGGGAGGGCACCTGGGTATATCCTCAGGCAGTGTCGACACGCTCCAATATTACTTGGATCTACCTGCCCATCATTAGAAGGTCTTACATTCGCACCTCAGACAACGATCTTAATCAACTCAGTCGTTAATTACTGTGTTTATTCAGTGACACTCGCCGATCCGTCACTGGCTTCAATGTGTTATCACCTGTTAATTACTGGTGACCAAGATACCGGTGAACTTTGAAAATGTGTGGCCAGAAAAATCGCAAAGCGCCGTGTTTTGTCGCAAGTTAAAGAAAAAAAATCGCAGTTAACGATGCCCAGCGCAAACCCTCCCATACGTGTTTATTCATTGTAACACGCGGCGACGCCAAATCAGAGGCCTGAGAAGGGTTCTACGAGTTTTCTTATTCAATAAAATTCATTGAAAACGGCACCTCCTATGCCGAGAAGGCCTTTCAATGTACGATTTTTCTCAACCGAAACTTTAATTCAAATCTACTTTAACTTTCAAAGAAATTTTAAAAAGCAGTCAAGGTATGATTTTTTTAGTTTACCAGGTCGGCGCGGTAAAAATGTACTTTATACACAACTGCCTTTAAAATGTAATTGTTCATCAAGGCAATATATACACAACATTAAAAATGCATGTGACGTGAAAATCACAAGATTTACCCTTTTTGGCGACACAGTAATGAAATTGGCAACAAAATTTTACAACTGGCGATTTCCTTGACGACAGATTTTTACAACCCAGCGCTAACCCTGCTAGGGTCTTTTCACCAGATATATGCCATAAATTATTTATGGATGGTGGGGAATCATACGTAACTGGTATCCCAGTTACAATCTCTAGTTATTATTATGATTCCCCACCACGAAGGTGGGGAATCATATTGTTTTCGTTCTGTTTCTTATTATTATTATTATTATTTTTTTTTATTATTATTATTATTCTGCCATATGCTGTAGAATATCTCGGGAACGGCTTGATAGATTTAGATGAAATTTGGTACCAATAATCTGTTGCCTGTGTAGATAATCAAGACGTGTTCATTTTCGTTATCTTGAAGGTGGGTGGGTGGGTGTACATTGCTTAATTGAATACGTAGTAAAATACCCGGGGAAACTAATTCTGAATGGACATAAGCTGGTTACGACACTTTAATCATACCAAGCAATGCTTTCACCTATGAGTTAATCCGATTAGTGACCATCAAAAACTTCGCGATTTTTAAAACTACAGATTGTCACGTCACACGCCTGTTATTAAAACCTTACACAATGAGCTGAATGGTGTATACAATTTGCCTTGATAGATCAAATGGCTTTGGGGTTTTCTGTTAATCACTGACTGTGGAAGTAGAAGACTGCCCATTTTTTAAGTTTACACCAATGAAATGTCTCCTTTTACTGACTGACACTTTCCTAATGACCGGTATGTAGAGTACAAAAATTTGTAGTTTTAGTCGGAAATGAATCTTCCGAGTAAGCCGCCACTCTGTTACTATTAACACTTTTCAAATAAGAGATGGACAATTATTTCAGGTATTGTTCAAGTTTAAGATAAAATATTTTTGTGTCTTTTTTATTCGATTTAAACATTGGAATTTTCGTAATTTGACTGAAAGTGCACTTCGATTTAAACATGGGAATTTTCGTAATATTTCGTAATTTGGACTGAAAATTCGCTTCAAATTCGGCATATCGAATTAACTAACAAATTTACATAGAAATACACAGCGATTTGTATCATTTCGATTTAAGGGAAATTGTGATTCAACCGATTTCGAATTAACGAGAGTCGACTTTATTTCTTTTGCATCAAAAACACCAAAATAATCTATAGAGCAATGAAGATCTGAGTCTTTTAGATGCTGGAAATAACAATATGAGATTTATTCCGTATAATACACCTAGACTAATGTGTACCTCAACGTGTTGAAAAGTACGTTTTTTTCAATATTTTTCAATCTTTTAAATCGGACTATATATACAGCGTCAAACAATTTCAACACACTAAACACAGAGTTAACATACATGCTTCTTATAAAATTGTCCATCTCTGAGTAGATGTATCGTTATGATCATCAACCTCAAACCGCGTAATTAAAATACAAACAGATGGCCTCCTATATATGATGTGTATTGTGCATTGAATCACGATTATTAATCAATAAACTTTTTAGAAAAAATATTAAATAAACATCACAAAGGGTTTTTATTATATTTTATTTTGGATTTTACAATAATTCCGAGTCCATCGGTGTTTATACTGTCTGACGACATCGGGAGGGCACCTGGGTATATCCTCAGGCAGTGTCGACACGCTCCAATATTACTTGGATCTACCTGCCCATCATTAGAAGGTCTTACATTCGCACCTAAGACAGCGATCTTAATCAACTCAGTCGTTAATTACTGTGTTTATTCAGTGACACTCGCCAATCCGTCACTGGCTTCAACGTGTTATCACCTGTTAATTACTGGTGACCAAGATACCGGTGAACTTTGAAAACTTGTGGCCAGAAAAATCGCAAAGCGCGGTGTTTTGTCGCAAGTTAAGGAAAAAAATCGCAGTTAGCGATGCCCAACGCAAACCCTCCCATACGTGTTCATTCATTGCAACACGCGGCGACGCCAAATCAGAGGCCTGAGAGGGGTTCTACGAGTTTTCTTATTCAATAAAATTCATTGAAAACGTCACTTCCTATGCCGAGAAGGCCTTCCAATGTACGATTTTTTTCAACCGAAAACTTTAATTCAAATCTACTTTAACTTTCAAAGAAATTTTAAAAAGCAATCAAGGTATGATTTTTTAGTTTACCAGGTCGGGCGGTACAAATGTACTTTATACATAACTGCCTTTAAAATGTAATTGTTCATCAAGGCAATATATACACAACATTAAAAACGCATGTGACGTAAAAATCACAAGATTTACCCTTTTTGGCGACACAGTAATGAAATTGGCAACAAAATTTTACAACTGGCGATTTCCTTGACGACAGACTTTTAAACCCTGCTATGGTCTTTTCACCAGATATATGCCATAAATTATTTATGGATGGTGGGGAATCATACGTAATTGGTATCCCAGTTACAATCTCTAGTTATTTTTATTATTCTTATTATTCTTCTTCTCTCAAGACCATATGCTGACGCATATCTCGAGAACGGCTTGATGGATTTAGATGAAATTTGCTACCAATAATCTGTTGTCTGTGATCAAGACGCGTTCATTTTCGTTATCTTGAAGGTGGGTGGGTGGGTGTAAATAAATACGTAGTTAGATACCCGGGGAAACCAATTCTGAATGGACATAAGCTGGTTACGACACCTTATTTATACTAAGCCAATGCTTTCACCTATGAGTTAATCCGATTAGTGACCGTTAAAAACTTGGCGATTTTTAAAACCACAGCTTGTCACGTCACACGCCTGTACTTAAAACCTTACACAATGAGATGAATGATGTATACAATTTGCCTTGATAGATCAAATGGCTTTGGGGTTTTCTGTTAATCACTGACCGTGGAAGTAGAAGACTGCCCACTTTTTTAAGTTTACACCAATAAAATGTTTCCTTTTACTGACTGACACTTTCCTAATGACCGGTATGTCGAGTACAAAATTTTGTAGTTTTAGTCGGAAATGAATCTTCCGAGTAAGCCGCCACTCTGTTACTATTAACACTTTTCAAATAAGAGATGGACAATTATTTCAGGTATTGTTAAAGTTTAAGATAAAATATTTTTGTGTCTTTTTTATTCGATTTAAACATTGAAATTTTCGTAATTTGGACTGAAAGTTCACTTCGATTTAAACATGGGAATTTTCGTAATATTTCGTAATTTGGAGTGGAAATTCGCTTCAAATTCGGCATATCGAATTAACTAACAAATTTACATAAAAATACATAGCGGGACCATTTGTATCATTTCGATTTAAGCGAAATTGTGATTCAACCGATTTCGAATTAACGAGAGTCGATTTTATTTCTTTTGCATCAAAAACACCTAAATAATCTATAGAGCAATGAAGATCTGAGTCTTTCAGATGCTGGAAATAACAATATGAGATTCATTCCGTATAATACACCTAAACTAATATGTACCTCAACGTGTTGAACAGTACGTTTTTTCAATAGAGGGGTCTTTTAAATCGGACTATATATACAGCGTCGATCAATTTCAAGAGTTAACATACATGCTTCATATAAAAATGTTTTGACTGAGTAGATGTATCGTTATGATCATGAACCTTAAACATATAGGAATAACCGATATAAGTCGCGTAATTAAAATACAAACATATGGCCTCCTATGATGTGTATTGCGCATTGAATCACGATTATTAATCAATAAACTTTTTAGAAAAAATATTAAATAAACATCACAAAGGGTAACTTTTATTATATTTTTTTTTGGATTTTACAATAATTCCGAGTCCATCGGTGTTTATACTGTCTGACGAAATCGGGAGGGCATCTAGGTATATCCTCAGGCAGTGTCGACACGCTCCAATATTACTTGGATCTACCTGCCCATCATTAGAAGGTCTTACATTCACACCTAAGACAACGATCTTAATCAACTCGGTCGTTAATTACTGTGTTTATTCAGTGACACTCGCCAATCCGTCACTGGCTTCAATGTGTTATCACCTGTTAATTACTGGTGACCAAGATACCGGTGAACTTTGAAAACTTGTGGCCAGAAAAATCGCAAAGCGCCGTGTTTTGTCGCAAGTTAAAGAAAAAAATCGCGCAGCTAGCGATGCCCAGCGCAAACCCTCCCATACGTGTTCATTCATTGTAACACGCGGCGACGCCAAATCAGAGGCCTGAGAGGGGTTCTACGAGTTTTCTTATTCAATAAAATTCCTTGAAAACATCACTTCCTATGCCTAGAAGGCCTTCCAATGTACGATTTTTCTCAACCGAAAACTTTAATTCAAATCTACTTTAACTTTCAAAGAAATTTTAAAAAGCAATCAAGGTATGATTTTTTTAGTTTACCAGGTCGACGCGGTACAAATGTACTTTATACATAACTGCCTTTAAAATGTAATTGTTCATCAAGGCAATATATACACAGCATTAAAAACGCATGTGACGTAAAAATCACAAGATTTACCCTTTTTGGCGACACAGTAATGAAATTGGCAACAAAATTTTACAACTGGCGATTTCCTTGACGACAGACTTTTACAACCCAGCGCTAACCCTGCTAGGGTCTTTTCACCAGATATATGCCATAAATTATTTATGGATGGTGGGGAATCATACGTAACTGGTATCCCAGTTACAATCTCTAGTTTAGTTTGTTATAGTTATCTGTGAACAACTTGAAAAACGCACATCGTCATACTTGTACTAAAATTTATATACCGGAGATAAAAATATAACATATTGTTGGAAACTGCAAAATTGTCTTGATGATTATCAAGTGCATAAAACAATACTGAAAAAATATATGTTTTTAATTTCCTGAACGGACAACTACAGTACTGACCAGTAGAAAGTTTAACACTAAGCTAACGAATTAATGTCAAACGGCAGCTTATTTCCGGTCAGTTATATCTCGACAGTTTTTTGTCACCTGCTGTTATCTGTCTTCAGACAGCTTTTCGGCCTTTAGCTATCCATATCTCGCCACTTGTCGGTTGTCAGTAGCCATTCGACACTTTAGCTCGATGTTAAACTTTCAACAGGTCTATACTGAAGTTGCCATATGGATTTTTGATTACTTATTCAGAAAACTAAAAAGTAATAATCTGGCCTTTTAAAATAAGCAATGTAGTTAAGGTCCCACAAAAGTAGTAATTGAAAGGACAAGATGTCGAATTGTCACCGTGTCTGTCTAAAAGTCTGAAATCAGCTTTTGTAGACCCCCCAGACCAAATTGTGATCACTTGTACAACTGCCAACTTTGAAGGATCTTTTGACAAATGCTGTAGAAAACTGGCTTTTTAAACATTTTATCATGCAAACATTTAGGTGGAATACATTTAATTATTTTACGTCCCAGTAGCACATGACACTTATATCGAGTCGGTCAATTCAAGGATGGTGGATGGAACTGGAACGTCCGAAAAAAAACCTGACCTTCCACCAGCACAGCGAATTCACATTCTGTTCCCAGTGCGATTCGGGCCAAGGTGGTCAAAGGTGGTGCATAACGCGAACCCAAACATAAAAGAAGATCACAGTAGAAGCAAGATGAGGTCAGGTGTTCCGGTAGGCCACCCGTGACCGCTACAGAGGATGCTTACGACTAAATTGAATTGAAACAGATTGAACAAGATAATATTTATCAGTTCTTATCATTTTCTATATTTATGTCATGTGGTAATACATGGATTTTGTTGTCCCGATAGTCAATAAGTGAATAATAATATTTTATATAATGTCGTTATCTCATAAATATACTCGTGTTGACATGTATGTATTATGTCGTTATCATTTCAAACTATTTACTTATTTATTTATTTATTTATTTATTTATTTATTATTTATTTATTTATTTATTTATTTATTTGATCAGTTTAATATTTACCCTTATAAATACTTGATTTAGTCAAGGCATTTATTTGATTTGACGTACGCGCGTGTGTGTGTCCAGCATCGGTACCCCGGCATCAGACGTAAAAGATGGTTTTGCAGATAATAAAATACACTTGGCGATAACCAGAGCAATTCAGGAGTTCAGAAAAACGAATACTAAACACAAAGCACGTGGTAATGTCTTTGAGGAAAGTGAATTTAACAAACAGGTTAAAGACACAAGACGTATTAAAAGTGAAGTAATTTTTAGGAAACTTATGAATTTACATACAAATGACAATTTATTATTATTATTATTATTAGTAGTAGTAGTAGTAGTAGTAGTAGTAGTAGTAGTAGTGCCGTGTGCTACTTTTGAATTTTTATGAAATAATACATTCAAAAGTAGCACATGACAGTAGTAGTAGTAGAAGTACTTTAGCATGTGACATCTGAGTTATAAATTTAACGATATTAAAATACACGTCACAATACTAACACATGTCAAAGTGTGATTTTTAGAAAAATCCATATTTTAAAAGTTTCTGAAAAGTGTTCATGCCACACAGCACAGTTGTCAAGTTTTATGTTTCTTATATCAGGTATATCTGTGTCACTTGGTGTTCAGATTAACCTGTCACTTAATACCAATATAAATAAATCAGCTTGTCTTGTTCTTAACCTTGTAATACACTGCACTAAATACATATAGCATTATCAGAAAATATCGACACAGTTTTAAAACGGATTTTTAGAAAATGTCCCAATTCGCTGCACCATATTATTACCACAAGCCGACCGTTGTTAACCAGGATGGCAACCGATCATTGGTGAGTTTTAAATTAAAAAGTAGATGAAATGTTTTGTCGAAATATTAATATTTTTAAATATGTAGAATTTTGTTAAAAAATAGAAATATCAAGTGCTGATTTTGAATTTTTATCAAAATAACGCATTCCAAATCATCACATTAAATTGTCATGTGCTGATTTTGAATGCATTATTTTAATGAAAATTCAATATCAGCACATGACAGAAAGTTCATGTTGCAGTGTGCTCGATTAGAAGGCTTAAACCATCTTAAAAGAAAAAAAAAGACAATGTTCTTTTTGAAGACGAGGTTCAATCTGATGTAGACATTTATCTCATTATATGAAACATACTATCAACAAAAATATGTGAAATAAAGTTAATTACAGTACAGACCTGTCCAAAGTTTAACACTGGGCTATATATAGGCACATGGATGGTAATATACTGTCCTTAGTTATGTCACTACTCACAAGGACGCGATGCTCAGCTGCCGGGTGAAGGAGATGTGACAGGCAAAGCTATCGACTGCAGTCTACCTAGAGCTAACGAAAGGACGAGGTGAACAGCTGTTTCGGCACCAATTCTTTAGCTTAGTGTAATACTTTCGACAGAGTTTCATGTGTTGTTAGTATTTAAATAAAATATTGAATTTGAAAAATAGTTGAAATCAAATCCTATTTGTTTTACGAATACCGAAAAACAATATTTTTAACAAAAAAGTTTTCATCATCAATTATGACCGAGGAACAGAACAAAAGTTGAAATGTTCCTATATTATAATGATATAATACTGTCATGTACTGATTTTGAATTTTTATTAAAATACTACAGTAATGCATTCAAAATGAGGACAACTGATTTTGAATGCATTATTTTGGCATTATTAGTGAAATTTGGCTCTCCGATTTTAAACTTAGTTTGTCAACTATTGACAACTTGTCGATTGAAAAACTTCATCATAAATTGCTAAAATGCATACTTGGAGTAAGAAAACAGTCTAGTAACTTGGCAAGCAGAGAAGAATGTAACAGGGAACCACTCATCATTAATGCACTAATTTTAATGTACAAATATTATATAAGACTTAAAAATGAAATTAATCCAGATAAAATTTTGTATAGTGCATTTGTCACAAATCAAAAACTTTTCTCAGATAAGTCAAAATCATGGTTCTCTACTCTATCAAACATTTTCAAACAACTTCAGTCTAATGTAAACAATTTTAGTCCTATGAAACCAGATACCTTTCAAAAACTGTTAGTGGAATTCTTACATAACAAAAGAAATTTGTATTTTGAACTGGTTAAAAATGATGCTATCGACAGTAAATTAAAGTTATATAGTTTAGTTAAAACTGACGGACTTCCTTCCTACTTATCTTTTGATTTGCCAAAATATGTAAAAGCTACCACAACTAAATTAAGAATAAGTTCCCACCCATTAAATATAGAGAAATTAAGATATACAAAACCGAAAATCCCAAGAGATCAGAGACTTTGCAAATTTTGCCCTTGTATCGAAACTGAAATACATTTTATCCTACTTTGTCCAAAATATTATATTATTAGACACTCACTATTAACTTCATTTAATATCAAAATAGATCCAATAGATGGATCATCTGAACTACTTCTTGAAAAACTAATTTTTAGAATTTTAAATCCTACTACCTCATCAGAATGCCAAATATTGTTTAAATAGTTTACAACTGCTATAAAAATGAGAGACCAATAAGATTTGTGAACTATAGGCCTAGCATATTTTATCTCTTGATATTTATTATAGATGTAATCTAACAACCGTTATGTCGAATAAAGTTAGTACTCGATGGTTGTATATACATAAAGTATTTAAACCAATTCATAATATTACTCTGTACATTATATATATATGTATGATTATGTTTTATTATATGTATGGTGAACACTGTAATCCAGGATACCAATAAAGATTATTATTATTATTATTATTATTATATCATATTATTATTATTATTTTATTAAAAATCCAAAACCAGTACATTACAATACTATAAGTTTAAATACATCAAGTTTGTAGAACAAACAGCATCACTACTAATCAAATCAAATCAAATTTATTACGCTCAGAAACCACTGGAGGTGGTATATGAGGTTTCAAACATACGTAATAATATTGGCATACAATGTAGACATAGTAATGTACAGTTACAGATACAATTAACATACAATGATATACGATACAATACAGTGTACCTAATTGTATCAAATTATATTAAATACTGAAATATATACAATCTTATCATTCAGTTTCAGTTTTTCAGTTGTAAAATTTTAACCCTTCTCTGATAAACAAACATAGATTTTTCAATTTATCATAATTCTTCATATTCATTAATTGTAACATTTTAAAGGTATCCGGGTGCAAATAAAAAAAATTGTCGATAAACTTTATTCTAAGGTCGTCAAAATAAGAACATTGAAGTAAAAAATGAAATTCGTCTCCAATGAAATTGCTGTTACAAAGGTTACAAAATCTATTATTTCTATCAATATTTTCCCATCTTCCTTTTTCTATTGGCAATCTACAATGATATTATTCTTGTATTTCTGTGTATATATTACCTCATGTACCACCTCCTGTGGGCTTGAGTGAATAAAGTGAATTGAATTGAATTAGGTCTATCTCGGGGAAAATAAATAGAGGGGGAAAAAAACCCGTCAACATAGGGGTATAAATTAAACAACCTGATCGGATAAAGTAGTGAACTACCTTTTTCCATAAAAAACCCCAGTTAAATGTTAAATGGTCGTATTCTTCCAAAAATTACATGTAGGTAAAATATCTAAAACAGGGAATTTTGGACTTTCCATGAGGATGACATTTTTTGCGATAGAAGAAATAAAAAGACTACTCGTCTCAAGTTATAGATATATTTAAAAATTTTTACATGTCACATCATGATTAAAAACTGTAATAAAGAGTATGTTCCACGTTTAAGGAACTTACACAGTCATTGCATGTGTCATGTGCTACTTTTGAATTTTTATGAAATAATATAATTCAAAAGTAGCACATGACATATGTGTTATTTCGGGGGTTATGGATTTATATTGAATGTTTACGAAAGAATATATTTAAAACATTCAGTCATAATATTCCAGATTTAAGTCATTACGCTGACCTAAATTCACGATTCAGCTTTTAGAAAATCCTGATTAAAATGAAAGTAGGATTTTGCAAACTTATCTGTAGCCTACTTCCCGATTATATCATAGTAAAATAGAAAAAAATCACGTAAATTTATTTCAATTAAAGAAAAGCGAAAAAAATAAGATTTCATCTAAAATGTTGACTCTGAATTTATTTTGACACTATTTACTGATTTTAAAGGTTGACACACATATATATAGTATGACCTATATATGGGTAGATTTTCTGAAAATCAAAGTGAAAATCACCATTGACCTGCATTTCAGAAATCGTCGAGGAGGTATATGTAAACTTTGTATTTTTATTATTTATCTGTTTCTGTGTACAAGGTAAGACTAACATCAATGATAATAATGAATTAACACTTTTATTGCATTAAAATATTTGCAGCTTCAGCAATACAAAAATACATAAAATCAGTAGTGTCACACACACACACACACACACACACACACACACATTCAGACACACACACAGAGAGAGGTTACATTTTGTTGACTATTAATATAAACTGTGCAAAAACCTTTTATTTACATCTTAACATAATTATATTTCTGTATATCAAATAGCTATATCAATCCAAGGTCATTATAAAGTGCAATACCTTCACCTGAAGTCAATGTAGACTCTAAGTCTTAATGACTATTAAATACGGCTACTGCTACTAGTCATGTGCTACTTGTGAATGTATTATTTCACAAAAATTTAAAAATAGCACACGGCACTGCTACTTCTACCACTACTACTACTATTACTACTGTTATATACCATTAAAAAATGTTTTTATGATTAAATTAAAACAATGGTATATGACACAACTAATAATAACATTCAAGCAAGGAAGTATATAGTTCGTGGAATAAGTTATGGTTTTAACCTTTTGCCGTACTTGTAATAAAATCTACTGATTAACGAAACCAGGAAGAGATTACTTATTTCAAATGCATTTTAAATAAAACTTAAATAAGACTATTTAAAGCAGAGACGTTGATTGCATAAAGCCTAAAGGACGCCCAGTAATCAAAATGATCAAAGATTGGGAATTTCCCCTTTGTTGTAATGTATGGGGCATGATAAAAATCCCAAATTTAAATTATGATAATGACACATAAGTTTTAGAAAAATAATTTTAAATAATTTTAATTTACTAAATAATACGTCAAAGCTAACAGCGACATGGCTAGAAATGACGGGTAAGAGAGAGAGAGAGAGAGAGAGAGAGAGAGTCCACTGTATGCTATAACTAGACTGTTTTAGAAAGTTGTTAGGAGTAATAATGTCGATTTTTAATTTTCGCGGAAAATGCGAATACATACAATTATACAATTTCGGAACGATCACACTTTAAAAAAATCAACAATTTATCTCATTTTTTATAAATTGTTTTTTATAGACTCCACAAAACAAAAAATAATATCCATCGTTTAAAATGGTTCTAGAAAATTTTAATCAGTTATAAATAGTATCTGTTTGGGTCAATTTTCGACTTCGCATCACGGTACTGCGTTTTCGCCAAAATGCGAATATAATTTCGGAGACAAATCTTGAAGTTATATTTTTTTTCGGCCTTGAAAACTTCGCTTAGATTATCACTGTTTTTATTTATTATAGTTTTGCTCTTGTTCCGGAATCCCTTATTGTATGTGTTATTCATAGTATTGTTGGTTTATTGAAATAAGCACTGTTTAGACTAATGTTTTCCGCATTGACAGATGTTGATGATATTTCAGAAGAAACCATATCCTTTAAATCTTAACTCCTATACGAAATGAAAGTCACGGTTCCTTCGGATGGGAACTTAAAATAAAAGAGGTACCGTGTCACAGTAGGCGTGACACGATAACGAACCCTGCTTTATATAATATATAATGTTATCAGTGCAACACACAGGGGGAATTTCTGCAACTTCACCTATAGCTGGCGACGTCTTGATATAAGTAAAAATATTCTTGACTGGGACGTTAGACATCATTATTCAACTCAAATTATATATATACCTGAGTTTTACACTGTACAGAAAGTTTGAGAAATATTATGTTTACAAAATTCTCGAAAATATAGTTATTCCACTTATATTTCAGACTTGCAGTAATATGATTTGCAATGCGTCACGGCTATCCAGTGAAAGTTCTCAGAATTCACTAATACATGAGTTTTCATGCGACAAACGACACAGAACCAGCGAATCTTCCTCTTGCTCAGAATCAGACGACATGTATGACAACGATGGACGCCAAACTTCCTGTTCCGGTCGCTGTTTGCTTGTACCAATTATCCTGTTAATTGTGCTGTGTTGTGGCTTTCTGGCTTGTACCATCGTTTTGTTTTTAAAAGTCAGCGAGATGGAAAGCCATATCAGAAGTATTTCTCTGAAACAAAAAGACATGAATGAAATGTGTGTTCCCTGTACTGATATACAGCTTGGACCGTTTGAAGAAGATAACATACAAATGAGAGAGTTCGAATTGAAAACAAAAAATGGCCTCAATGTCTGCTGTGCAAAAAGCCCATTCCAAACATCTAAACTGATTGATTTGGTAAGTATTATTATTAGATCTACTTCCATTAGTGTTGCGGATTTGCAGTTCCGCATTTAAGGACATAACGCGTGTGACTAAACATAACTCAACTGTTTTCCTTTAATTAGAATATGCTCTCTCTCTCCCTCTCTCTCTCTCTCTCTCTCTTCTCTCTCTCTCGTGATGTTGTACTAGAATAATTGTTTGGATGATAATTGCATCATGTTGTTTATTTTTACAGTTATTTCTAAAGAGACGAAAAGTTGAATGTGCTAAAGGTAAAATATTTACAATGAATTTTAAAAAGCAACAGTCTAAATAAATAAAATTGCAATCAGAATTCCAATTTCTACAAAATATGGGACAAATTCTGTTTGGGATGAGGAAGTTTTGAATATTGCTAGATTTAAAAAATACACAGAGTGCAATTGTAGATACTCATTAAATTTAATACTTTAGAACTACATGTAGTTTAGAATTGATAAAACATATACTGTGTGATTATATTTTTAAGTGAAACTATAAGTTGACTTTTAATAAATCAATTTATTTAAACTGAAATTAAAATAGAAACAATTATTACAACATTTACAATATGATTAAATGGTATAAAAATTGTTTATGAAAATACATGTACAAATGTTTAACTTTAACAAATATTTTTTATTTTATTGTTCAGAATTTCTGAAAGATCAAAATAGTAGTTGTAACTCGTCAAATTCTTCGTTCCCTAAGAATAATAAAACAACTATGGCCACAGCACATCTTCTTGTAGGACTACAAAATCCTTCAAACAGCTACGGTAAGTAACCTTTATAGAAACCAAGGTACAATGTGACCTTTCCAAAACATACATCTTTTTTTATTTTCTCCACTTACATTTTTATTTTGAAAACATTTTTTGAAGTTTCTGCAAACGATTCTGACTAGTCTTCAGTTAGTCACTTGAATGTATGAGGATTTTAAAAATCACAGACACTGTAATATCCTAGACCACAATGATGCTTTGCTCCAATATTCAACATACTTCTGTGGTATGTTTAAGGTTTTGATAGTTAATAAATATATTTGTTTAACCTGTGTTTGTTTGTTTTTTTTCTTTCAGGGAAAGGACCCGTGCCAATTCGAAATTGGTCGTCTGCGGACCCAGTGGCCCATGCTAGTGGTCTGATTCTGCGTAAAGACAGAATTAAGATCAATGCTTCCGGTTTATACTTTCTGTACAGCCAGGTTTATTTCACGGCCATTTTTTCAGACGGCCGCCATAAAGCCAACGAGTCATTAACTATTTATCATTACATGTATCGATACAATGTCATTTATCCAAATGGCGGAGAGCAACTGCTATTTAAAAGCGTCAAAACAGAGTGCTGGTCCAAAACTAAAGAATACAGCGATTTCACAAGCCACACGGGTGGTGCCATATTTTTGAATGCTGGGGACGAGGTGTATATCAAAGTCTCGGATGTGTCCCTTATTTCGAGGGATTCGAAGGCTAGCTTTATTGGGATGTTCAGGATTTCTTAAACAAATTATTGGTGTTTTGGCTTCAAATCTAATTTTTCATAGGAACTCACTTCCGTCCATCTTTAACCTTCTAGGCTCAAAATTTCAAAATAAGCGATGACTCGAAATTGTCTTTCATTTCAATGCTTTTATTTTTCAAATCGGTCTATTTAAGGAAAATGTGAAGGTAAGGTAGGGTCTTGGAACAGAACAAAAAGTCAGTCCAACCTTATTATAGAATTGGTGTTTTCAATATATTAGTACAAACAACAATGCAAAAATGATTATTAATGACTACAAAAGGTCATTACTCTAATGAGTATTTGTAGACTTCAGGTTCAATGATCCAAATGAATCTGAGAAGACATATTGGTTTTTGTTATTTTTTTTGTAAAAAAAGACAAAATATAGCAAACGGGCAAATTTTATGTTCCCTCACCTCAATGGAAATGTCGATGGGCTCTCATAATTTGAAGTGCTGTTGTATTTTTTGTTTATTAATAATATGAATATTGCGCTCGTCATAGTTCGGACGATTCCGACGTTTACGAGTTCTACCGATGTTAACGTCAACAAAGTATTTGATGGTTAAAATGGCCAAATATAACAAAACATCTCAATGGAAATGTAAATAAACTCTAATAATTTGAAGTGCTGTTATATCTTATATTTGTAAACTATTTTAATAATATGATCAATGCACAAAATTATCTCGGCACAATTCGGACGATTCCGACATTTACGAGTTTTACCGATCGTGGTTAATGTCAGCAAAGCATTTGGCGGAGAAAAGCTCCGTCACGCTGCAGACACCGTTTACGATTTCTACCAATGTTTACGTCAGCAACGTATTTACCGGAAGAGAATTATAACAATGAGTTTACAATTAGTTTATTACAATTGGTTATATATTATGTTATGTTTGAATTCGTTGTATTATTGTTGTTTGATTGTTTTCTGTATTTTATTGTCAAATAAAACAGAATAATTTTATTTTCTGTTATTTTATGATTTCTGCAGAGATGTAAAAAGTCCTGGGGCACGTAAAAATAATTTTTTTGAAAAGAAAACCCTTAAAATGTGTTTTATACTTTTTTATTATGTAATTAAGGGGAATAAAAGTGAATATTGCTCTGTTGTGTCCAGTAATAATTAAAAAACGTGCGTCAAGTTTGACCTGGCCGTTTGACCTTTAATTTGAATATTCAAACAGACAAACCTAATATGTAATTTGGGGTCCATATCAAGTTGATATACAAGGATATATGATAGTAATTCTGGGTGTTAGGTGTTTATGGTAATGAAACATGCTACAAAACATGAAATTTATCATCTGCATTGTAAGACATTTAAGCAAAAGCTCAAAGATTAAAAACATCAGGTTATAACCGCTCTTGACCTCTGACCTCTAGTTTGAAGAATATTGATTGATTGATTGATTGGAGTTTTACATCACAGTCAAGAATATTTCACTTATATCGAGATGTCAGCACCTATAGATGAAAAGTCTGGTATTTGGAGAGCACTTGGGACAATGTGCATTGTGGGTTTGTGTGCTACGTCTACTTCAACACGGGACATCAGTCTTAAGGTCTCTTCCGAAGGATTCTGTGACTTTCTAAATGCCGATTGGTTGGCGAGGTAACAGTAGCTACTTGAACACCAAGTGTACAAGAGGATTTGTCACACTGGTAATTTGTTCAGTCACCTGAAGTTGTATCAATGATTTGTAACGTCAGTTCATGTTGATATATTTCCTCGGTTTTGTCTGCAGATTAATTTGTTTTACAAAGAAGAAGAAGAAGAAATAATGTAAAAAGCTTTTCCAGATAAAAGTAGCTTCTTTACTTTTATCCAAATAATGGAATTTGTATTCTTAATACATGGTTGCACCCTTCCAATCTTATAACAACATTGTACCATACAATATCAGATCACCTGGTAGTCTTTTTTCATGTTTTTACAAGGACTATCAATAGGGGTTTTCTATGGATTTCCTGCAATTTTAAAACCAGGGATGTTACACGAAGCTAAGGCTAAAAGATCCATTATATTTTTATAGGCAACAAGTTCAATGAATTGAAAGAGTTACCTTTGTTTGTGCAAACACTGCTAAGCTATACCGTACTGTAACGGCATGGTTTGGACATCATTTTGAACTCCGAGTTACAGATATACATACCTCAAACAAGATCATATTTTGGCGAATTTATGCTGATTTGCCCTAGATTATGTTTTTTAAATATTATTAGTTATCTGGTTTTTAGGCAGGTGATATGGAATTTTACAACCTTTCTGAATTTCTTATTTCCTGAGGCGCATTGAAAAACTTAAAAAATTCCAAAAGTTGTGGCATTGACTTAATTTCTAATGAATTTCTTAAGTATGGATCAGATATTTTAACATTACCAATTGTCAAACTGTTTAATAAAATACTAGAATGTGGCAAATTTCCTCAAACTTGGAATATTTCAGTTTTATCTGTTCTTCATAAAAATGGATCTATTTATGACTGTGATAATTATCGTGGTATTAGTGTTAGTAGTTGTTTTGGGAAATTATTTACCAAAATTCTTGAAACTAGATTAACCAAATATTTGGATAACCATAATATAATTGAAGACAATCAAGCTGGGTTTAGAGCAAATTATCGAACTACGGATCAGATTTTTATCTTAAAAACAATCCTAAACAAATATATACATAAACTTAAGAAACCAGTATTTGCTTGCTTTGTCGACTTCTCCAAAGCTTTTGACTCTGTTTGGAGGGATGCTCTTTTTCACAAACTAATTACAATTGGTGTTTCTGGAAAAGTTTTCGGTATTATTAAAAGTATGTATAGTATACATATGTAAGTATCAGGAAAGGCGACTTTGTAACCAATCCATTCCTGGTTAATAAAGGAATTAAACAAGGGGACAGTCTAAGCCCAACTCTTTTTATATATTTTCCTACATGATATCAACAAATGCTTTGCTAATGAAGAGAATACCAATCCAATTAAACTTGAAAGTCATAATATAAATCATCTATTATTTGCTGATGACTTATTACTGTTATCTGAATCTTCATCTGGTCTCCAGAATTGTTTGAATGAGTTAAACATATATTGTAAAACATGGAAATTGTGTATAAACACAAAGAAAACAAAAGTTATAATTTTTAGTTGTGGTAAAAAAGACTTTAGCAAGTTTAATTTTTCTTGTGGAAGTTCTATATTAGAAAATTGTTGAAAAATATAAATATCTAGGCATAACTTTTTATTTCAATGGAAATTTAAAACATTCATGTAATGACCTGTATAATAAAGGTCTCAAAGCATTTTTTTTCACTACGGAATAAGTTCTCTAACTTTGAGGATATACCGTTCAATACTGCTATTAAATTGTTTGATACTTTGATCAAACCAATAATTTTTTATGGAAGTGAAATTTGGCTCTCCGATTTTAAACTTAATTTGTCAACTATTGACAACTTGTCGATTGAAAAACTTCATCATAAATTGCTAAAATGCATACTTGGAGTAAGAAAACAGTCTAGTAACTTGGCAAGCAGAGAAGAATGTAACAGGGAACCACTCATCATTAATGCACTAATTTTAATGTACAAATACTATATAAGACTTAAAAATGAAATTGATCCAGATAAAATTCTGTAGTGCATTTGTCACAGATCAAAAACTTTTCTCAGATAAGTCAAAATCATGGTTCTCTACTCTATCAGACATTTTCAAACAGCTTCAGCCTAATGTAAACAATTTTAGTTCCTATGAAAACAGATACCTTTCAAAAACTGTTAGTGGAATTCTTACATAACAAAAGAAATTTGTATTTTTGAACTGGTTAAAATGATGCTATCGACAGTAAATTAAAGTTATATAGCTTAGTAAAAACTGACGGACTTCCTCCTACTTATCCTTTGATTTGCCAAAATATGTAAAAGCTACCACAACTAAATTAAGAATAAGTTTCCCATCCATTAAATATAGAGAAATTAAGATATACAAAACCGAAAAATCCCAAGAGAAACAGAGACTTTGCAAATTTTGCCCTTGTATTGAAACTGAAATACATTTATCCTACTTTGTCCAAAATATTATATTATTAGACACTCACTTTTAACTTCATTTAATATCAAAATAGATCAATATATATTAGATGGATCATCTGAATTACTTCTTGAAAACTAATTTTTAGAATTTTAAATCCTACTACCTCATCAGAATGCCAAGCATTGTTTAAATATTTTACAACTGCTATAAAAATGAGAGACCAATAAGATTTGTGAACTATAGGCCTAGCATATTTTTCTCTTGATATTTATTATAGATGTAATCTAACAACCGTAATGTCAAATAAAGTCAGTACTCGATGGTTGTATATACATAAAGTATTTAAACCAATTTATAATATTACTCTGTACGTTATATATATATGTATGATTATGTTTTATTATATGTATGGTGAACACTGTAATCCAGGATACCAATAAAGATTATTATTATTATTATTATTATTATTAGTGAGAGTTACTTCCCTTTCGCCGTGTATCGTTACCAGGAGTAAGCGATGTCGAGTTTAATTTATTGATAATATCGGAAATTGAGAGCGCAAAATTTAACTAGAATATTAAGATAATACACAATAAAATATACATCATGTGTCAATTTGATTGATACTTACAAACTAAGCGTAAATTTTACTCTGTTTATTGCCCAATTGAACTGTATGGTGGCGGCCATTACCGCTCTATTCACTCTTTCTTATTACCCGTGTAATTTTTATTTATTACCCGAGTAAATTATTTATCACCCTTGTAAAATTGTAATATCGGTATTTACAAGGACCTTATTATCCAATCAGATCGTAAAGAAATTATCTGAAAAATGATAAAACAAATTACTAAAACCCGAAATAATATTTGAAATACATCCTCACAGCCTCAGTGAGGCCAAAACCGAATTCCTTAAATCCTGAATTACTAACTATATATTCTTCAAACTGTTGCTTTATATTGCTTTATAACATGCATTGTTACGCCACATAGCGGTGTTGCCACATAAACGTATTCCAACACGTCTATGCGTTGAAGTTCAACGCATAAAGAGGACGCTTTTATGCGGCGAAAAGGCTACATTCCGCTGTATAAAGAAAACATTTACTATCATCACCTACACCTCTATCATCATTACCACCGTCAATAAAAACACCAAAACATCACTATCATCGTGATGATCATCATAATTATATTAATTTTATTATTATTAAAAGCAGAAGTTGAAATCTGCCAAAATCACAATTTAACGACCATCAACATTACAGTCACCATCGCCACCGCTGTCGACGTCGTCGCGCTCTCATCGTCCCCGTCCACCTTAGTCCGACTAATCAGCCCACTAAACCCCCATTTTAATTTTTTGACTTTTTGGAGGTTTGTGGTCTGACAGCTTCCATTATTGAATTCTTGAAATTTCTGGCGAAAACGGCAGAAACGAAAACACGCGTTGATAACTTCAAGTATTTCCATATCTTGCTCTTGCTGACAACACGGAACACTTCCTAAAACATTATTCTAGCGATCCATGCTGAACTTTTAATTAAAATCCATCGATATCGGTAGAAATGCAAGGTTTTCTGATGTCTCTTCAGCTCTCTGTCACTTTCGTATCGTGAAGACATTACTAATTTGCATTGACCAATCAGATCGCGCGTTGCATTTTGATGGTGAAACTAGAAGTTCTATCTTTAGAAAGCACATGGTGATGTTTATTTACATTACCAATTCGCGTTATTGATGGTGTTTTCACGCGTATAACATAATATTTTAGTTATTTCATTTTTATCAATATCAATGTGAAGACGTGTACTAAATGCAGTGAAGATTTTCCATCTTTTTGCTCGTTTGTATCCAAGTGAATTTTTTCTCAAATTAGTAACATACCACCATATCTGGGACTTGCATGTTCTCTAGAAATGCTGTCAAATATTATCCTATATTTTGCAGATCGTAGAAATTATAACTTATTAAACCAGTTGTAATATATCAAGTTTAACACAAGAGTACTTGTCCTCAAATTTAAAGGCCATTAAAAATTAGTTCTCTTGTATTCATCCCGACCACACTGTAAATTTGTCATAGGGTTTGATTATTCAACTGGTTTTTTCCTGAATGTACATATATACAGGGAAGTGCCATTTTTCCCGAAATTACTGGAATAATATTTCCAGGATACTAATCAAAAAAAAAGATGAGAGGGGTCAAGAATATCAAAATATATACAGATAAGATCTACTCCATTTAGTAGTCTACATATATAATAAATCTGACAATTATATCTCTAAATATTTTTATACAAGCATTTATTTTAATGTTAATTTTTGTAAGTGTTAAAACACCACGTAAAATACCATTAATAACGCGAATGTGTAATGTAAATAAACATCACCATGTGCTTTCTAAAGATAGAACTTCTAGTTTCACCATCAAAATGCAACGTGCGATCTGATTGGTCAATGCAAATTAGTAATGTCTTCACGATACGAAAGTGACAGAGAGCTGAAGAGACATCAGAAAACCTTGCATTTCTACCGATATCGATGGATTTTAATTAAAAGTTCAGCATGGATCGCTAGAATAATGTTTTAGGAAGTGTTCCGTGTTGTCAGCAAGAGCAAGGTATGGAAATACTTGAAGTTATCAACGCGTGTTTTCGTTTCTGCCGTTTTCGCCAGAAATTTCAAGAATTCAATAATGGAAGCTGTCAGACCACAAACCTCCAAAAAGTCAAAAAATTAAAATGGGGGTTTAGTGGGCTGATTAGTCGGACTACGTCCACCTCCTCCTTACAATTATTATTACCATTATCAACAACAACATAAATTCTCAATTGTCACCGTCGTCATCATAATTAACGTCACCACCATAGTTTTTTGTCGAGATATAAGCTCTTTTTAAAATCCATACTAAGTCGATAAATTAGTCCTCTTTATGCGTCAAAAAGACAGCCTTGCGTCGCATATAAGCAATACATCTTAATGCGTTGAACGCCGTTAAACGTGGCCGACCTCTTTATGCCTTGAAATTCCCAGCATAGACGTTTCGGGCGCGTTTATGCGGCGACACCGCTATGTTGCGTAACAATGCATCACTAATCTGATCTTCAATTTTTTTATGTTTTTTTATTGAGACCATCAAATCAGTGTTGAGAAAAACGAATTTCATTTGTAAATCACATAAATCTATAAGTGTAAACAGTATTTTACGGTAGATGCCGAAAATGATCAACTATATTATATTGTCTGTTCTAACTCTATCACCAATCTTCTTTAAGAGATGGATTATCTTCATTTTATAATCGAATCAATGTTATTAGTGGTGGGGATTAAACTGCCTAGTAATTTATACCAAGCACAATTTCATTTAGTAAAAAAAATCCAGAGATGGTCCATTCATAATGCATATCCAAGACAACATGACAACTGTTGGACAAGGTTTGTGTATGGTTGTGTTACCGTTGGCGTTGGATTTGCAAAGTTGATCCAATGTTGGCCCAACAACATTCAGTGGCGTAGCTGACTTATTATTGATGTGCAAGCTGGATGCCAAAGGCACCTTTCGCGCCAAAGACACGTCCCTTTTAGGGGGTCCGGGGGCATGCCGCTCGCCCCTTCCGGAAAATGTTGAAATTTTGAGCCAAAAGGTGCTATTTCTGCATCGTAAAACAAATATGTAAAAGTCGAAAAACAGAAGTAAAATTCAGTTTTTGACTTTTTAATTATTAGAAGAAGTTTATGAATTTTATAAATTCGAAGGCTTCGAAACAGTTTTCGGTAATGTAGACAAGTCAAAATTTCACACAAGTTTTCATATTCTGTTTTCAGTAGATGCAAAGGTATCTATTGCATCGTCTATACTGATGTTGACAATCTCTCGGTATACATGTAGAAGAGCTATACTGGACATAGGTTCTGTTGACATTGTGGAACGCAAGTGCGATTTCACAAGCTTCATAACTGAAAAGTTTCTTTCCGCTGTAGCTGTAGTTACCGGAATAGTAAGAAAAATAATGAGAACATTAGTTATACTCGAATATAAGCCTGCACAGTTGATGGTATAAATGAGTTTTCGGGGCCTGGCATCAGCATCCATCATGCTCCATCTGGTTTTCCAACGACTAACTTCAGACGCAAAGACGTTAAAATTCACATTTAAGTCTGCGCTCTTTTCCAGTACTCACAAGGACTATATATTAGCTGGAGGATAAGCACGATTTCTCTGGCGTTGAGCAAGGCGTGGCATCATTGGCAAAACCGCAAACTCTGCGCCGATGTCCACAGCGACACCATAAAGAGTATTCCAAACATCGGGATCCGCTCTTTCATCTTGAAATTGACGTATAATAGTGCGGGATTCATCAAGGGCAACAAGTATATATCACAATCTACAGCCTGCAGGTGGAGAGACAATGGCACTGTGTTTTCCAAGACATGCTCTGCCACAACCAATGCAATGAGAAAGTCAAACTTTATAATTGACGCTAAGTGTTGTCCTGCTTTTTCGTCGCCGTTATCACGTAAATACTCGAGAGCGTGAATAACTACTCCATAAGCAGAATTGAAGGTCGATAACTTTTATTAGGTTAAATGTATGAACTCTTTCTTGGTAAATTTATGTGCAAGCCCGGGCTTGCTTGGCGTATAGGCAGCTACGCCACTTGCATTGTCATTTCAACGTTGGACTATAATGCTAGTCCACCGTTGTAAATTCCATTTTTGGATCACAGGACAGATTCAGTATAAAAAATTAAAAAAGTTCATGAACTGTAAATAAATTTGTCAAAAATGTCTTGATGCGAGTCTGACAACCTTCTAATTACGGTATCCAATATCCAATTTTAACTTTGGAGTTGTTTCCCTTAGATTGTTTTTTTTGGGGGGGATAAAACTAGAATAGTTAATGATTCCCTTTTATCACATGTTGTTAGTAGCTCTAATTTGAATTTGCTTTATTTGATAGTTCTATAATTCAGTCAAATGCAATTTATTCACCGACTTTGGGTAAACTACAAATCCTTGTCATTGTTGCAGAATGAATAGAGACTCCACGAGTTTGGTAACTGATTGGTGCCTCCACGAGTTTGGTAACTGATTGGTGCCTCCACGAGTTTGGTAACTGATTGGTGCCTACACGAGTTTGGTGTCTCCACGAGTTCGGTAACTGATTAGTGCCTCCACGAGTTCGGTAACTGATTGGTGTCTCCACGAGTTTGGTAACTGATTGGTGCCTCCACGAGTTTGGTAACTGATTGGTGTCTCCACGAGTTCGGTAACTGATTGGTGTCTCCACGAGTTTGGTAACTGATTGGTGCCTCCACGAGTATGGTAACTGATTGGTGCCTCCACGATTTTGGTAACTGATTGGTGCCTCCACGAGTTTGGTAACTGATTGGTGCCTCCACGAGTTCGGTAACTGATTGGTGCCTCCACGAGTTTGGTAACTGATTGGTGCCTCCACGAGTTCGGTAACTGATTGGTGCCTACACGAGTTTGGTAACTGATTGGTGCCTACACGAGTTTGGTAACTGATTGGTGCCTCCACGAGTTTGGTAACTGATTGGTGCCTCCACGAGTTTGGTAACTGATTGGTGCCTACACGAGTTTGGTGTCTCCACGAGTTCGGTAACTGATTAGTGCCTCCACGAGTTCGGTAACTGATTGGTGTCTCCACGAGTTTGGTAACTGATTGGTGCCTCCACGAGTTTGGTAACTGATTGGTGTCTCCACGAGTTCGGTAACTGATTGGTGTCTCCACGAGTTTGGTAACTGATTGGTGCCTCCACGAGTATGGTAACTGATTGGTGTCTCCACGAGTTCGGTAACTGATTGGTGCCTACACGAGTATGGTAACTGATTGGTGTCTCCACGAGTTTGGTAACTGATTGGTGCCTCCACGAGTTTGGTGACTGATTGGTGCCTCCACGAGTTTGGTAACTGATTGGTGCCTACACGAGTTTGGTGTCTCCACGAGTTCGGTAACTGATTAGTGCCTCCACGAGTTCGGTAACTGATTGGTGTCTCCACGAGTTTGGTAACTGATTGGTGCCTCCACGAGTTTGGTAACTGATTGGTGTCTCCACGAGTTCGGTAACTGATTGGTGTCTCCACGAGTTTGGTAACTGATTGGTGCCTCCACGAGTATGGTAACTGATTGGTGTCTCCACGAGTTCGGTAACTGATTGGTGCCTACACGAGTATGGTAACTGATTGGTGTCTCCACGAGTTTGGTAACTGATTGGTGCCTCCACGAGTTTGGTAACTGATTGGTGCCTCCACGAGTTCGGTAACTGATTGGTGCCTCCACGAGTTTGGTAACTGATTGGTGTCAAGTGTTTTACATGGCTACGACTCACTTGCAATAGAAATTGATACCTATAACCAAACTACAGTACAGACCTGTCCAAAGTTAACGTTTAACACGAAAAAAATAGTGCTGAATCGGCAGCTTATCTTGGCCCTGGTAATTATCTCCGCATCATTTCGGAACCCGCTGTCTATTTTTAGACAGCTTAAGGGTGACTAGCTAAACTTATCTAAGTCACTGGGCACCCGAGGGTTTGCGTTAGCTCTGTGTTAAACATTGTAATGTAAGTTTTGACCTTGTGACCAGGACCTTTCACCTCCACATTTAAACGTGTAATGTGAAACATCATGTAGTGTTGATATACTTTTGTTTCAAGTTTGATAAAAATGCATCAATGGATGTGAAAGTTATGGAGCAAACACGATTTTACACGTACAGACAGACAAACCGACAGACATGGAGATTCCTGTTTACCCTTAAGGGTACAAAAAGAGAGCACGGAATTATACTTAGCGAAAAGTCGAACCACCCTGCTTTCGTCCACACACACACACACACACACACACACACACACACACACTTAGATCGGGTCCTTCGGATGAGTCAGGCGTGGTATAATAAATAACAGTCCGTAGGCATTGCCCTGAACGCACTGCAAATGTTATCTACTGTAGCTGGTGATGACTCGATATAAGTGAAATATTCTTGACTGCGACGTAAAACTACATTCAACAATCAATCAATATTGCTTACAAGTTACAAAATCGTGTTGATTTGACATGATACACATTGGCTTTTTAATTTGTTCGTTCGTAATGTTTTCTAAAAAAAAACTAATGGCCAAACGAGTTGGATGGTAATATGGAAATTTCAACTGAATCGGTTTTAATTTTTCTTAAATCTTTACGCACATAACGCGCGTGTGTGTGTGTGTGTGTTTTCTTTTAAACTCTACATCCACATCATGTGTGTGTGTGTGTGTGTGTGTGTGTGTGTGTGTGTGTGTTATTTGCATTTCTTAAACCTACATCTAAGTGATATTTGTAAACAGGTAAAACCATCTATAATATTTAATATATGTGTTTTATCGCACAAAAACCTGTTTAAAGATTCACATTCATGGCATTTTCACGGACAGATACATAATGTTTCATTCATAAATTTTACCTTTTTTCATTCACACTTTTTAAAGATAATAAATTAAAATACACCCCAACTGCAATAAATAAACAACTGAACCCAATGTCGTATATACATGGATACGTTACAATTCAAATTTGTCAGGTGACTCAAGTCACGCGGTGTGATTGTCAATTACAAAAACCGGAAGCCTCGCTTGCCATCTGTTGCCGATTTCAACAGGTCAAAATTCTTAACATCTCGGATTATTTGCTTTTAAAATAAGAATTTAATAGTTTATGTTCGCTGCATTTGAATTGGGAAATTACATGCTTCGCCTTTATAAATGACACTGCCATTGTACTAGATATAAAATTACATTCTTAAATGTTGAGAATGAAGGGCGTTTTAACTTCACCTTGGATATCCCTAGATGTCGGTATCATTTTAAAACTGTCCTTATCAGTCGTATGTACAAAACAAAGCCATCACTTAGTTTCGTAATCATAATTTTTTTTCTTTTGTCAATTTGCACACCAACGTGCAGACAGACATGTATGGATTTTCCAAGGGGTGGGGTTGGTGTGTTAACGCTAAATTTTATCGTAATTTTTCATAGACCTTAAAACCACTGTTCATCGATATTGTGTTTTAAAACTTGCAAAGAATAGGAAAGCTTCCGATGGTTCCATCATCTTTAATTTTGATTTTTACTAAACTATAAACTAGATTCCTTGTAAAATGCTGTGCGCGTACGTTAAAGGGATGGATTGTTATGAAATCTAACGCATAATGAAGTCCATCGCCTTATGAAATCCGATGCCTAATGAAGTTTAACGCCTAATTAAGTCCAAAGATAGAGGCTACACACAAGAAGTGTTTTTTTAGTATTACATGTACAATATAAGTTTTTCACAAAATTGAAGGACTGTATATTTGAATTTTTGTCTATATGCAAACAATGTTAACTCCATTGTGTTTAACCGTACGCCGAACCAAGCATTGTAAACACACACTGAATTCAATGTAAACATTTTGTGTTTAACGAAAGCTGGATGCAAACAGTGTAAACTCTTTGTGTTTCTTTGATTATAAACAAGATAAACACATTGTGTTTAGTCTTGTGCTGACTGCAAACAAAGTGATCCCATTGTGTTTAGTCGTGCGCTGATTGCAAACGAAGTAAACGCATTGTATTTAGTCGTATGCTGATTGCAAACGAAGTAAACCTATTGTGTTTAGTCACACGCTGATTGCAAACGAAGTAAACCTATTGTGTTTAGTCACACGCTGATTGCAAACGAAGTAGACCTATTGTGTTTAGTCGCGCGCTGATTGCAAACGAAGTAAACCTATTGTGTTTAGTCGCGCGCTGATTGCAAACGAAGTAAACCTATTGTGTTTAGTCGCGCGCTGATTGCAAACGAAGTAAACCTATTGTGTTAAGTCACACGCTGATTGCAAACGAAGTAAACCTATTGTGTTTAGTCACACGCTGATTGCAAACGAAGTAAATCTATTGTGTTTAGTCGCGCGCTGATTGCAAACGAAGTAAATCTATTGTGTTTAGTCGCGCGCTGATTGCAAACGAAGTAAACCTATTGTGTTTAGTCACACGCTGATTGCAAACGAAGTAAACCTATTGTGTTAAGTCGTGGGCTGATTGCAAACGAAGTAAACCTATTGTGTTAAGTCACATGCTGATTGCAAACGAAGTAAACCTATTGTGTTAAGTCACACGCTGATTGCAAACGAAGTAAACCTATTGTGTTTAGTAACACGCTGATTGCAAACGAAGTAAATCTATTGTGTTTAGTCGCGCGTTGATTGCAAACGAAGTAAACCTATTGTGTTAAGTCGCGCGCTGATTGCAAACGAAGTAAACCTATTGTGTTAAGTCGCGCGCTGATTGCAAACGAAGTAAACCTATTGTGTTTAGTCGCGCGTTGATTACAAACGAAGTAAACCTATTGTGTTAAGTCGCGCGCTGATTGCAAACGAAGTAAACCTATTGTGTTAAGTCGCGCGTTGATTACAAACGAAGTAAACCTATTGTGTTAAGTCGCGCGCTGATTGCAAACGAAGTAAACCTATTGTGTTAAGTCGCGCGCTGATTGCAAACGAAGTAAATCTATTGTGTTAAGTCGCGCGTTGATTACAAACGAAGTAAACCTATTGTGTTAAGTCGCGCGCTGATTGCAAACGAAGTAAACCTATTGTGTTAAGTCGCGCGCTGATTGCAAACGAAGTAAATCTATTGTGTTTAGTCGCGCGCTGATTGCAAACGAAGTAAATCTATTGTGTTTAGTCGCGCGCTGATTGCAAACGAAGTAAACCTATTGTGTTTAGTCACACGCTGATTGCAAACGAAGTAAACCTATTGTGTTAAGTCGTGGGCTGATTGCAAACGAAGTAAACCTATTGTGTTAAGTCACACGCTGATTGCAAACGAAGTAAACCTATTGTGTTAAGTCGCGCGCTGATTGCAAACGAAGTAAACCTATTGTGTTAAGTCGCGCGCTGATTGCAAACGAAGTAAACCTATTGTGTTTAGTCGCGCGTTGATTACAAACGAAGTAAACCTATTGTGTTAAGTCGCGCGTTGATTACAAACGAAGTAAACCTATTGTGTTAAGTCGCGCGCTGATTGCAAACGAAGTAAACTGAGCCTATTGTGTTTAGTCGTGCGCTGATTGGAACCCAATAGAAGAAACTCAATAAGTATATTAAGACATTTGACAAAGTAGGACCAAGGTACGGTTAACTGATCAAGTGAGTTTTGTCGCTGATATCCGCGGCGTTTCTGGTCTTCCGCTCCTAACGCAAGTGCATCAATAATGCTTTATATCATCAAAAATATTTAAAAATATTTAAAAAATGATCCCATGACAACTGTGTAGATAAAGTTAAGTTGTGTGTTTGCTCCTTTACCGTGACCATTTAGCCTGGGTATGGTTAATGTTACACCAAACATTTATGACATACTCAAGTTAATGTTGTAAAACCGTAAACGAAATACAACACTACAAATCATGAAATATTCACGAATAATCCCGTACGCCATTAATTATGAAACACGACATTTATTGTTACAATTTACTGTTCTTCAAACTTGAATAAATAATTACGGACGTAGCTGAATGCTTTTATAACCCATGGTAATACATGGTAATAGTTCCACGCTAATTGTAACCTTGCTACCATTGAGTGCATACAGAAATGACGTGAATTATTGAAAACTGAACGTTTGTCGTGGCTATGTTTTGTGGGTTCCATTTTAGATTCGATACGTTCATCAGCTGTTGCAGAGAGTGTCAAATCAGAATTATGACAAACTGACACTGACTGCGTGCCAGATCATTAGTTTAATGCATTTAGTTTAATGTATTGAGTTTTAACCCGTAAAAAAAAAAAAAAAAACAAACTGGTTGTTTTTTTTCAAATCTCAAACAAAGTTGATACGGTTTAAGTTTAACTGCAATTATTCAATGTCCATCCAAAGCAATTTAGGATAAGCATCATACTAACATTAGTATATGCCTCAATATTGTGACCTGTTTCAGTTTCCGGGGGGATGTTTCCAGTCGGATGCGTGTTCTTGTTTTATCTAACTGTCGCCGAGTACATATTGTTTGTTATCTATATTACTTTAGTAAGTTTATAAAAATAACAAATTTAAAGAAATGATGAAATCTACAATAATCTCTTGATGAAAAAATAGATGAATATTACGCAAACATATTTCTAATATTCACATGCAAAAATGATCCAATTACATATTATATCAGTTTTAATTTTACAGCACTAGACGGTTGTTTCGGAACGAAATTCCTCATCAGTAGTGCTTGGACCATTAATATGAAACCAAAATCGTTTTAGAACGTTGAAAAGATGTCAAAAGGACCAAAATATTGATTGATTGATTGATTGATTTATTTATTTATTTATTTAGATACTGAGTACGTTTTCACGCTCTATGGAACCTCTTATCGCTCTGTTGGAGTTAATGGGTTCCGTTTCGGTGACGATGCGTTGTCATTTCGACAAGAGTAATACTTTGGTGGTGATATCTCAACATTTTCTAATTTTTCAAAAACTTCCATTTTATGAAAACGTCAATGAAAATAAATTCAAAACTAATGTTAAAGTTAATGTGTAGAAAACATAAAATATTTGTACTTATTTTATTTTTTATTTTTTTTTATAATAAAAACGTTATAAATACACTATTAAGCATGTGTTAACCTCTCCAGAGGGAACTGTTCTCCAAATGTGTTGTCTGGAGGGGTATTGTGTCCGAGCCGATAGCAAATATTATTATTATTATTATTATTATTATTATTATTATTATTATAACAACAACTGGATTTTAAATTTTGAAAAGACACGTATAGTCATTTTTTATTTATGAAATATTTCAATTTAATAAAAACGTTACAAGTATGTTATACACGTAAGGTCACACTCTAAAGTCAAGGTATACCCAAGACTTGGGTGAATCTTAATACATTTTATCAGTTATTGATCAAAAATGTTTGCATATATTTGCATATGTTTAAAATCTCACACACCGCCTTCAGTTGTTAGAGTGAAATATTGAATATTTTGATTTGATTTGATTTGACCAGGTGAATCTTTATTATATGAAACTCTATAATTATTGACGTACCGAGAGTTAGAGTCGACTTTAGAAACACGTTTTATTTATTTATTTATTTATTTATTTATTTATTTATTTATTTATTTATTTATTTATTTATTAAGTTATTAAGTTATTCAATTGGTAGAGCGACTAACACAAATTGCAACAATAAAGTTTGAAAAGCCATGACAAAGTCGTAAATGCACATAATAAGAAAAACAAATTTGTGCATTATTATGCAGAGTGCTCACAGTTAGTGCATGCTTTCGTTTTAATATGTATATGAATAAACTTGTTATTTCATGCACGATGCGTTGATTTAATAAGGGTTAAACTGTTTAGATACACAGATATAATTTGGACAGTGCATGATCAACTTATGCTCCCCGTGAACTTATTACAACTGTGTCGGTTACCTCAGATTTTGTACTGTTCTGTACACCCCTGACTTGTCGTGAGTAAGGTATACGGTCTCCTGTACTTTTGTGAGTTTCCTTTGTACAGTACAGACTTGCGAACGTTTAACACAAAGCTAACGAATCGACGGTTCGCCAGCTATATCTCGATATTTTTTCAGTTGCTTCTATCTATCTTACACCAGCTGTTTTGTTAGTAGTCATGCATTTCTTGGCCACTCGACCGTCAGGCCTCGACTCCCTTTCGTTATTTCAGTATTAAAATTTAGACAGGTCTGTACTGCAATTTGTTTGTCATCTTGCCCCACAAAAGGTGTGAAAACGGGAATTAATAAATAATTTATAAACATGCTGTTACATGTACTGATGACTTGTGTTAGGTCGCTGACATAATTCTTAATTAAAACTTAATTTATTAATATCTACGTTCCCGAGTCGTTCATGCACACCAAACTTGTCGTATGTCTTGTGTACCGTTATAATGTTTTGTCTGTGCATAGTTATCTTCACTCCATTTTAAGTAAGGTTTGATGTAACGAACAAAGTATGTTGTGAATCATCATCATCATCATCGTCGTCGTCGTCGTCGTTGTCCTCCTCCTCCTCATCATCATCATCGTCGTCGTCGTCATCATCATCATCGTCGTCGTCGTCATCATCATCATCGTCGTCGTCGTTATCATCATCATCATCATCATCATCATCATCATCATCATCATCATCATCATCATCATCATCGCCACAATGCATTAATACATATACGTAGTGACAAACCATCACATGTACATGACAAAACTATATTTAAACTGAAATAATTACACTATACTATTATTAAAGGGTTTAAATAAGGGTTGAATTAGGACTTCAGGTCTGTGTTTTGTCTTTGGTATCATATGCTATAAAACAGACTGCAATGAATTTAGAAGATTGGAGGCCCATTGCTTCATGTCCAGTTAATACCTTGGTGTATTAGAAATACCACCAGAAACTGATTAGGTTTACTTTACATTTACTTGGCGACACAGAACAACAAACGCATAAAACACGATAAAAAGATTGTATACTGACTGAAAACTTCAGCTGGTATAATGGGACTCATAACTTAGTGAAGTGAGTTCCGTATATGATACTTATTCTTGGAAGAAAGCAGCCGCATAACCTTAACATATAGATAATGTTTGTTATATATATATTCATTAGCAAAACAAATAAAATAAATATAAATAAAAATAAAAACAGACATTTGAGCAAAATGAATAAATTACGACAATATTCTAATGAATAATATGGTTAAAAGAAAATTAAAAAGGGGACAAGCTTCGGGATCCCCTTTACAACCGACCTTCAGTTTGTAGATGATGACCATATTAACAACCGACCGTCATTTGTTGATGATGACCATATTAACAACCGACCGTCATTTTGTAGATGATGACCATATTAACAACCGACCGTCATTTTGTAGATGATGACCATATTAACAACCGACCGTCATTTTGTAGATGATGACCATATTAACAACCGACCGTCATTTTGTTGATGATGACCATATTAACAACCGACCGTCATTTGTTGATGATGACCATATTAACAACCGACCGTCATTTGTGGATGATGACCATATTAACAACCGACCGTCATTTTGTAGATGATGACCATATTAACAACCGACCGTCATTTTGTTGATGATGACCAAATTAACAAACGACCGTCATTTTGTTGATGATGACCATATTAACAACCGACCGTCATTTTGTGGATGGTGACCATATTAACAACCGACCGTCATTTTGTTGATGATGACCAAATTAACAAACGACCGTCATTTGTAGATGATGACCATATTAACAACCGACCGTCATTTGTTGATGATGACCATATTAACAACCGACCGTCATTTTGTAGATGATGACCATATTAACAACCGACCGTCATTTGTTGATGATGACCATATTAACAACCGACCGTCATTTGTTGATGATGACCATATTAACAATCGACCGTCATTTTGTAGATGATGACCATATTAACAACCGACCGTCATTTGTTGATGATGACCATATTAACAACCGACCGTCATTTGTTGATGATGACCATATTAACAACCGACCGTCATTTGTTGATGATGACCATATTAACAACCGACCGTCATTTGTTGATGATGACCATATTAACAACCGACCGTCATTTTGTAGATGATGACCATATTAACAACCGACCGTCATTTGTTGATGATGACCATATTAACAACCGACCGTCATTTGTTGATGATGACCATATTAACAACCGACCGTCATTTTGTTGATGATGACCATATTAACAACCGACCGTCATATGTTGATGATGACCATATTAACAATCGAAATATTTATGTTAAAATTTAAAATAAATGTATAATGGATGAAATGAAAGATACAAGATACATACAGAGTCTGTCGACATGATGTAAATATTTATGCCCATGTACCCGAGCTATAATTACTCAAATTTATCTTTCCAAAACATTTGTTTTGAACACATTTTTCCCACGAGAACCATATGGAACAATTACTAATAATGTATATTTTAAAATTAATATATTCAGTTCGAACGTTGGTCGGGTTATAATTGTGACGTCTTTTCCCGGTAACGGACTGTCCAAGATTGGCGTCGTCTTAAAGAAAACCACTGATGTAATACCTTACAAGACACTTGTTAGATTGTGATACATATAATTTGACATTTCCCATGACCTAAAATTACCCTTATTTCCTTAAAATGTTAGTGTTTTATTTAAATTATTTAAAGTGAACGTTGGTCGGAACTATAACGGTTAGAATCTTCAATATAAAATTTTAAAATGCTTCCGCGTTCCCGAGCTGTTATCCTTTACGAATCACTATCTGTGTTGACACATACCAATGAACTGAGACTCATTACCCGGAACCCAGTCATGGGAGTTAATCATTAAAAAGTCTTACTTTTTACCCCGTACGACGGTCTAAAACTTCAAACTTACCATAAAAATATTTTTTAATTTTATCTCTATTTTCCCCCAAAATAATTGCATTATATAACTTTCCTGTGAATCCTATATATTATATTTTTAAGACCGTTTAATATTAAAATTGTAAAGGTTCTGATTTTAATGTGAATTTCAAAGCAAAAAAATAATTTTAGCACTTGTTAAAATATTTCTGCTACGATTGACATGATAAAAGTTTTCGTAATTGCTTGAATGCAATAATAAAAAAAAAAAATATCTTTAAAATGGTACATTAATTTCCTTTACAGTGATATCAAACATAAAATACGATCTTTGTTCGGTGATTTTATTCAGAAAAAAATATACAAAAGACATTTTATATAAAAATGAAGAACTTTGATGTGACAACATCAATCATTTCAATGAATTGTTTAAAAAACCCGCAAACTTAAGTAATGTAATTCATAATTCTTTGACCATATTATTTATTAAGGATAAATTTTAAAAAATTCTGTTTAATTTTTTAAACAAAATTTATTTACGATTACAATACTGTGCAAAAATAAAACATCTGTTTATAATTATAATAACAATAACAAAAAAAAAAAATAGCCTATAAATATTGCGCGTAATGGCGAATTACATAACTACACCCGCCATTTGTAAAATAAAATTGAGAATAAGAACATAGAACGTCAAATGTGGCGTCAAATATATCCAAGGTAATTTTGGATACAGTATTTCATCAATAACGAATATACCATTCCATGTCCAAATCACAATCCAAAACCAAAGTAGAACATAGCAACCGGCAAATTATGTAAACAACGTGAACTTCAAACAGGGAAGTGAGGCCGGGTTCTGCGGAAGGGTAAGCACATCCTGTTCAGCTAGTTACATCCGCCACGTGTGTAATCAAAATTGAGAATGAAAGGAACATGAAAATGTATTTATAACAATTTAGGCCAATATGACCCCAGACACATACACAGAAACTGACATACATATACCCTAAATCTGATTAAATGCTTTCTGGATTAACAACAATGTCTGACTAATAATTCTTATGACTAAAACAGTCAAACCTCTCTGAAAGACCACCCGTCTATATAAGGGTCACCGAAAGACCACCCGTCTATATAAGGGTCACCTAGTTTTGAAGTCAGTGAAATTTTATCTCTATTGCTCTTTATTCATGTTATTTGAACCACCAGCCTATAAAGGTCAATTTACTGGTTCCCTCAGGTGGCCTTTATAGACATGTTTGATTGTACAAGGCCATGTTGTATGTATTGCTTCTGAGTCATCAAACATCTAGCTAGAATATTAAGAAGTAAAGTGTCCTTAATTATTCATATACAGTTCTTGTGAAATTTGATTCTTGTGGAAAATAGACAAAAAAAAAAAAAAAATAGAAATGCTCGTTAACGCTTAAAATCAGGTGTTCGATTCAAATATGAATTTCTTAATATCATGCATAATTAGATTTACGGGACGTAGATTTCACCAAGAAATTATGTAAAATAGATACAAAATCTAATGTTACATAGCTATAGTTGTGAGCAATACAATGTATATGTGCTTGGTGACTTGTCTTCAAACCGGTTTGTCATCGTTAAATATTGAAGTACAAGGTCATGATCACGGGTGTAGGCCTTCCAGTGTTTTGACAACATAAATATAATGTTATAGACACTGAACTACCTATACTGGTGTTATATTAACGATTTTAATTCAGCTTTATTGTGTATTATGTATTTTATGTTGCATTGTGCTTGTGTAGTTGTGAAATGATAAATTAATAAAATAGATTGCTTGCAAATAAATTGTTGATTCAGAGATATTTCAAGCCTAGGCTTATCAAGGCTCTCAAAAAGTTTTATGGCCGTCATCACAGTATTGTTGACAAGTTTGATGTCTCTGTGTCCAGGATTGCCCTGGATATATTTGACGTCTCATAGTTCCATGTTTCTTTCACGCAATTTTGATTACACACGTGGCGGGTATAGCTAGCTAAACAAACAGGGGGTGCTTACCCTTCCGGAGCACCCGGCCTTGGTTCCCTGATGGAAGTTCACGTGTATAACGTAACTTGTCAGTTCTAAAGTTTTTACTTTGCTTCTGGATTGTGATTCGGATATGGATTAGTATGTTTTTTTTTTATTATAAATATATATAAAAATGAAATTACTAGTACATGTATGTAAAATGTTACCCGGTCTACATACCTTTGTATTACTAAGTTTGACCTCAATAGTCAATTGCAACATTTAGTGTTTAGTCTAATTCAATAGTCATATCAGTAGAAAGTAATACAATTATGTCAATTAGATCAGGCAATGTTACAGAATTATATTCTATTTTTGGTGCATATGCAAATCCCATTCAATTGACTGGTTTTAACGTAACATATAGATTATTGTGATAAAGATGTTGAAAACTAGTTTCTACACGACCTTTGAAAGCCATCAGACATAAACAAGGGAGATCTCTACATATATTAAAGTTATTTTTACAAACTAGAACCTCCTCTAGTAAATCTATTTGTTGTACGATGGATGATACTTACACTTCATATTCTTTATGATCTCCAAAATCCCGTATAAACACTCAAATTTTCGAACATTTTCTCTTAAAACTCTGTATTCTTTATTTTTTACCACTTGTTTTGTGTTAAGATATCATACTAAGTACATGGATTTCAAAGTTATTGCAATTATCTATCTACCTGTGGATACAACCAACCAATAAAAGATTCGGATCTTTGGAAATGCGAAATTTTTATCTTTGGAGGTGTTTAAAATTTGGCTGATGTTATGTTATCCCGATATTCCGGAAACCCTTTGTTCAGCTTACAATACGTCTGTTTGGCTAAAAAAAAGTCAGGTAATACTTTGAGCGATTAAGCACAGTTTTGTTTTTTGAGAAACAGGTAATTTTGATGAGCATGTAATATTTTGTGTGTATAAATGTCCATTTTTGTGATCGTTTATAAACGATACAACCCATTCCCTCGGGTCCGATGTGGGTTTTTCAAGTGCCACGTCACTTAAATTTATATAAAAGAATTTATAATGTGGTAATTTTTCAAAAATATTATTGTAGAAAATGTTCAAAACAAAGTGTAAAACGACAATTTGCACAACTGGGAAGACATAATCTTCTAAGCTACATGACCTCATCTTTTTTATAAAAGTCATTTGATCGTGTTTGATAAAGCGACATTAAAGCGACAGTTAGTTCCAAACAGATTTTAAAATCGTACATTGTAATTTGGTAATGATCCTATTCCACAAAGACCACGGATCCTTCGAATCACCACCAATTGATGCAATTTGATATTCGTATTTGAATGAAGTTTTGGTGAAGTTTTAACAGATTTTTTGTCAATTATTTTAGGACTAGTGTTATCGTGAAATATGAAATCGTGGCTCAAATTTCAAGCTTTTTAAAATGTTGGCCAATAATTGTTACATTGTTTTTGCATGTCATTCATTGCTGAAGATTATCCCGCAACTGTACGAAACAGAAAGATTCACTGAAAATTCTCAGACTAAGTCAATGTGAGAGGGGAGACAAGCATTTTCCCAGAGCAAGTACCATCACACCCGCAAGCAAGGAAGTAAAAGACAGTTCTCAATTGCAACTTGTCCTCCAATTACAGATGAACAAGATTCAAAATCGGAAAGAGAAACAGAAGTGTCGATATTTTATAACGTTGTTGGCGATGAATTATTTTCTTCCAAGTTCATAAACAAACGAGGGTTTGTTCAATCTCCAAGACAATGAACACGAAGAAGTGTACCGCTTCCTAGAGAGGAATGGTATCATTTACATCAGAACGGATAGACAGCACCTTTGTCTTTAAATAGGCTTGGAAAGAAAGTAAAGGCTCAAAGTTCATTATCGAGAGTATCCGTGTCCAGATTAGGAAAACTAAGAAGAGGGAAAAGCGATCTGTTCCAAGTATACTGATTTACATGTATCTGATTTTTCCTTTCTTTAATTTCCATTTAAATATGTAAAAAAAACTATGCAAATAAAATGGAACACTACGAATTTAGAAGATAATTTGGTAATCTACAAAGGGGTTTGCTATATATACATTTGTATATGTTCTGTCTGTCATGTATATGTCATGTGTCACTTACCAATTCTGTTTCTTATCGTTCAAAATTGTCTCAACTCATATATTTGTGTAATGATTGCAGTAGAAATAAATAAAGAATGAATAGCAAAGGTAAGTGAAAATGAAACATGATTACTGGATAAAATGTAATGTACAAATTACATAGTAAATAGCTGCAGTGCTTCGTTACATACATGTAATTGTTTTTGTATTGGACTGATAAATGGATTGAGTGATGTTTTACGTCCCAGTCAATCACATTTCTCTTATATGTTGGCGTCACTAGCAAACGATGAAGTTGAAGAAATTTTGACTTTTGCAGCGAGCAGGAAGGGTACCTTAACGTTCCATGCCTGCCATGGCATAGTGTATCGGTTTAAAGGTCTCTTTCGAATGACCCCGTCACTCATTTCTAAATGATGAATGTTTGGAGAAAGAACAGTCACTACCCTTTTCAATTCTTGGTCATCGGGCTCGACTAGGATTCGAACCCTTTTCGTATCGCGTTAGAGAGTTATATAAGCTAATTTTATATAAGTTCATAGGGACACATAATTATACGTTTGTTAATTCACGATCCATCATCACGGGATTTCAGTGTAAGATCGTAAAACAAACTTTATGACACGAATATCATGTGACATTTGAAATTTTCATTAAATCGTGTTCTAAGTAAAAATAAGACTAAAAGATCAAAAACCGTAAAATACACAGAGAGAAGTTAAATATTTTACACGATCTAACTTAAAGCATTATAAATGATTCAGTAGAAGAGAAAGTTGACGAGGTTTTTTAAATATGGCTGATAAAAAATTCAGTACAAAATTCCCTAGAGAGATGTTGCAGACTTACCATACAATTATTTCATTCTATGGGAAGTGTTTTGTGCCCTAGTATTACATTTTGTGAAAGTAAAATTAGAGGGATAATAAGCGACATACAGTTACAAAATATTCGCTTATTCTAGGATTTCTGGAAAATAAGACTAACTGATGTATAAATTTGCAATTATTTGATCTTCTGCGCTGTGTATTAACCAAAGTAGCACCGAGATATTTATATAGAAAACTTCCTTATATGTATTTTAAAATGTAGATATAGACTTGATGATTGAAGACTACCCGGCTCTGCTTATAAATCAAACTAGATACCATCATTTTAAAATAGAAAACTTACTATTAACATGTTTTATTTCAAACTTTGATATATACCTTATCTTAGTTACTGTAGATTTACTATTGTTGGTGTAGGGAGACTTGCCCAATCCCTAAGTTAAATGTTCTTCTTATTTATCAATTAGGTCATTGTGATTATGATTTTAGCTACGATGTGTGTATTAAGAAGAAAAAGGTGTAGATAGACGCCACTGGATGTTCGGATGAAAACTTCATTTTCCTTATGGGGAAAGAAAGTGCGTTTTTCTGTGGTACTTTGGGGTATTTTTGATGACTCTGACACGTACATGTAATGTAAATCAGACACAACCTTTCTATATATGCGTGATGTTGTTTTTCTTCTAGTCGATTCTGTATTGACTTCAGAAAACTAAACCATGTCATTTTTAAATAAAGACATTTTTATATCCACGAATCTTCTTTTTAGAACCCAGGATCCTGTTTTAGTTGATTTCTTAACTATTCACTATCCATTTAATCGTGGTAAGGTAATGAAAATGTCGTATAAATCGCAAATAATCTACTAAATTATCTATAAGTTGACATTGATGTCATTATTAATCATAGAATTTAAAATGCGTTACATATATGAGAAACTTGTTGGAGCAATTTCGGATTTGATATTTTTATCGCGTTTGATAAATTCAAAGATTGTTTCAGATCATAAATTTATCGTGCGTTTAGCGTCTTTATCTGATAAACTACTTCACCTTGTTACATTTGGTCACAAAAAATCCTCAAAATATCATATGCTAGAAAATAAAGTAAAATGTTACACGTAATGGATATGATATGTGTATTATGTTTACCTCTTTAAGATTTTTAACGTGTCATTGTAAATATAGTTGTATAATGACAGAGCTTTGCCGAATATTTTTTTTACCTTATGCAATTTTTAGATTGAAAAATCCCGTTTTTTAAAATAAAAATTTAAATATGTCACTCTAAATTAATGTAATATTTGAACTTTTCAAATATTCCTCGTTTCACCTCGACAAATTTTCAGTTTTTTTTAAATTCAGAACATTAAAATATCACCCGTATGAATTTTAAGATCAAATATCCACATATGTCAAAACGATTTGATTATTTTGCTACCCTTAAAAAAAGAAAAGAAGACTTTTACGGTGTCTAAAAAACTATGATTTACTGAGTACGATATCATATGTCAAGTGCATTGCATATTTAATAAATCTCAGCTGTTTGTCTCTTATTTCATTAAATGAAAATCAATTAGAGCACCTGACATATACGTGTAATATCAATTCACAAAAAGCGTTAAAGAGATGATAAAAAGTATTTTAAACAATATTAAAATAAATTTTAAAAAATAAAATAAAATTTCATTAAAAAAATGAAAAAAGCTAAAGTTTAGGCCAAATATTACGGTATAAGTTTTTGAATTTTCTGAATAAATTTTAAAAAAACCCAAGTAATTGAGTATTTCATTCAAATTCACATAAAATACACAATATAGCAAGAACTCAACAAGAAAAAACACGGTTAAACAACGTAATTGTAAATCACATCACAATGATACAGATTTCTAGTATTTTTAGGATTTTTATTTATTGTAGGTTGGTGTTCAGAAAACAATATTTACCCTTTTGTATTTTATTTATCAATAAATAAGGAGGACGGTGGTTAGTCATGTAAAGTTCACTTTGTGCCATCATTACTGCCTGATCTGATAATTATCTCGAACGGAATGTTTCGGTAGATAGTTTTGCTATTTTCAAAACTGTTTCTTTCTTTTTTGATTATTAATTATTGTTAATTTGATGTCAATCTTTAAACATAATTGTGCGATGTTTTACATCAGAATGACAATTACCTATTATTTAAAAAAAACTAAAAAATATTTTTGAATATGTTTGATTTGTCAGATTTGCAGCATAATACCAAAACGTCAGATTTGCAGCATAATACCAAAACAAAGACATGTTTCCTACAGCTTGGTAAGACATATGCTGTGTCTATTTAGTGGTTGATGCACCTAACTTTGTCATTAGACAGACGACACGTTCAAAACATTGCTGTATCAATCCGATTATCTTTAGAAACATTCAATATTCCCTAGTGTATTACTTGCCAACATCTTAGTTTTTGAAGTTTAGTATTAATATGTTCCAGCAAACAATCGGTATACCAATTGACACAAATTGAGTACCATTGCTTGCCGATTTGTTTTTTATCTGTATGAAGCAGAATTTATACAGAACCTTGTTAAAATCAGAAAGAAAATTAAATTTTCGCCAAATCATTTGGGTCCATACACAAACATATATATGCCGGCCTATCTCTTAATATTCCTACAGAGCTTGAAATTATATATTATACCAGTTTATATTTACAGCACTAGACGGCCGTTTCGAAATACTATTCCTCATCAGTATTGCTTGGACCAAAATTATGAAACCAAAATTATTTTGAAGATGTTGAAAAGCTAACCAAAGGACCAAAATATATTTTACCAAAATAAGCCAAGAAATACTTTACCTGAGGGATAAAAGATACGACTGATTCTACGACTGATTTTTCAAGCTCTAGATCTGTTCTATATTTAGACGTATACCTAAATGTTGATGCCCACGAAAGGCTACATTTTAGACTGTATGACGAACGTGATGACTTCATTTTTCTCTTATGAAGCAATATAACTACTCCTCTTCCTTTATGTGTATTTGTTTCACAATTAATACGCTATAATAGAGCTTGTTCCCACTACGGGAACTTTATACAATGAAGGAATTTGCTTACAAATGAATTGTTGACTCAGAAATATTGCAAGCTAAGGCATATTATGGACCGCAAAAAAATCTTTGGTCATCATCACAGTATTATTGATAAGTATGATGTTTCTGTGTCCAGAAATACCCTGTGTATATTTGAGGTCACAGAGTTCATTCTCAATTATGATAAACACACGTGGCAGTTGTAGCTAGTTTAACAGGATGTGCTTACCTTTCCGGAGCACCCGGTCTCATGACCTTGATGGAAGTGCACGTGTTTAACTTAATTTTCCAATTTCAAAGTAATTGGATATGTTTAAAAATATTATATTCACACTCAAAAATTAAAAACTTTTATATTCATTATCATGATATGATTGCATGTTGTAATAATCATTTATATGTCAAGTTCTATAATTCTCTAATATTTCAATATGCGTTAGATTTACATAGAACATAAAACAAAAACACACACCTTGTTTCCAACAACTGAAAATAGTTAAAATCTCGAATGTTAGAACGCATGTAAAAGGCACATTTTATGAACTCTTGCCGACTCATATGTCAAAACCAGTTTGTAAGTGAAAAATTTCTATCTTGTAAAGCAGGTGATGTTTTGCAATGTCTGTACAAAAGTTACTAAATACTGTTGTTGTTAAAGAATAGAAGAACACTGGTTAGTTTATCCCAATAACATATATTTTCAATAGTATATTTATAATTTTCATTTACTATTTAGTAAACTACTGACGGTTTGAATAATTCTTCCCTGAAAGCTAAAGTATTTTGAAGAATTAATGACGTCACAATGACTTTAAGTCTTGTGCAACTTGTTTTTGGAGCTGTATTATTTTGGACGTGTAAATGACGTTACTATTACTTTCAGTCTTGTACTACTTGTTTTTGGAAGCTATCGTATTCTGAGGAGTAAATGACGTGACATGATAGCTGTCATATAGTACCTTTAAAACATTTGTTAACAAAAAAAATGCCCTGCACATATGCTATATTATACCCATTTGTCTTTGAGACTTCAATGGTTTCATAATTAGTTTTTGTCCTAGAATATTTAAAAATATATTTGAATGATTTATCTAAAGTTTTTACTTGGTTTTTGGATTGTGATTCGGACATGGTTTTTGATTATATATTTTCAGAAGCTATCTCAATATAAAAATACTGTTTGTCATGGTTTACACATTTGTCTATTCGGGCATGGTTTACGGATATCATCTCTCCATTCTGAAAATTTAGAGCACAAAAAGTCATTTATTTGTCAAGATATCCATGTACTGATAGTATTGTATTTATTCATTTTAAAAGGTAAGCCACTTGAACCATTTTCCCATCAGAGAAACACCTGTTTTATATTTTTTTTTATTTCTGACATAATCCTTCGAAAGGTTACTCGATCTCGTTTTTAAATTGTTTAAACTCCCACTTACATTTTATTCAAACAAATCTTAACTGTATGCTTTATCAAGATAAGGAAAATATTAGAATGTCTTCCATTGCATTTACAATAGTAACATTAAACTTCTAAATTGTGATTAATTATTACTGAACCTCTATAAATTTTGCAACAAATAATTAACAACTTGATAGCTATCTAAACAGAATGTTTTAATCCTTCCGAACCACACGCTCTTCACTTTCTTGGTGGAATTTCACGTATAGTAAATTTTCAATGATTTCGGGTTTTGATTTTAACATGGACTAGTATGGTTTTTTATTTATAATTTTATAAATATTTACACAGTTTAAATTCACAGTATTTTCATTACTCACGTGGCGGGTGTAGCTTACTAAACAGGAGGTGCTTACCCTTGCGGAGCACCCGGCCTCAATTTCCTTGTGAAAGTTCACGTGTCTAACCTAACTTGTCAATTCCAAAGTTTTTACTTTGCTTCTGGATTGTGATTCGGACATAAATTAGTATGTTTGTTTTTACTGTGTTTCTGGATTGTGATTCGGACATGGATTAGTATGTTTGTTTTTACTTTTCTTCTGGATCGTGATTCGGACATGGATTAGTATGTTTGTTTTTGATATTCAACTTTCACTCCTTGTCTAATATTATCTATGCATTGGCTTGTTTTTATATTGTTGTAGCTGTAAAATTTAAGTTTTATTAAAATCTGAATTAATAACATTTCCAATAAAGTTTCGTCATAAGTAGGCCACGCAATTTTATAAAAATTATGTAATCTGGTTTCAGTTAAGTATGGGGGTATTATACTGGCAGAGTTAACAAGAAAGTATGTTCCTGGTACACGAGGGTTACACGTACTGCGAGTACCAGCTGTCATGCGGTCAATTATTTTCATTTGCACGACCAAGTTTCAATATTTCATTCACAAACACTTAGAGTACTACAACTTTGACAAAAAAATTATAAAAAATCTAAAAATAACTTAATCAAATTATCAACGTTTGTTATAAGTGGCATAATCCTCAATTCGAAAAGCTAGCATTTCGTCAGTTACTGTTAAGTTATCTGCAAACTGCAGTCAAAAACAAACATCCGAATTACAATCCAAAAACAAAGTGAAAACTTTGAAACTAACAAATTAGGCCAAACACGCGAATTTCCACCAGGGAAGTGAGGCCAGGAGGGTAAGCACTTCCTGTTTAGCTAGCTACATCCGCCAGGTGTGTAATCAAAATTGAGTTAAAGGAACATGGAACTATGGGACGTTAAATATATGCAGGCAAATACTGGATACAGAGACATCAAATAGACCATGTCAGTTCCATGCAATGCGTGTGTCATCGGGCATGGGTATAGCTAACCAAGATCGGTAGAATTGACTTTGCCCTTTCCACAAAGGTTTGTGTTACCTAACATGTATTTTACAAGTAATCAGCCAACAAATATTTAGATACAATATCAACGGACAAGCGACTCGATCTTAACATTTACTTCACTCCAGCCTCCTCAATTGACGGATCGCCGCCACGCCGACAAAGGCTCAGTATGCTTGAATTACAAACAAAAAGACTGAAAATTCAGCCTGAATTGTGTCACTGACACTAGAACGTCATTAGTTGCATTGACGCTGCTTTGGAACTGTAATGGCGGGCTGTGTCGGAACATAAAAACGTGGACGGCGATACGTCAATTATTTCACTAGTCTTCAGTCTATTGCCGTTCTGGGGATTTTTGTCCTGTTGGTCGCTTACGAAAAATATTTTTATCGCGTACAAAAAGAATAATTGGCAAATATGTAAAGTAATTAGAAATAAAAATTATTCAACGCTATTTGAAGAGGTTCTTTTTATGAGATTATCTTTACTTCTTTGATTGCTGAAGGACAATAGTTTTCACCCACCGACCAAGAACTTGAATTGGAAGTAAAATATTTTTACTTTATTATACTCTCTGTCTTGATTCGAGCTCAACTCCACAGAAATCATTGTGGAAATAGAAAGATTGTCCCTTCGATATTTTTCAAAATTCGATGGTTTTCTTTGGGTATTAAAGATTATTAACCATCCATGAATTCAAGAATTAAGTGCCTCAGGATACGTGAAAACATTTTGACTATGGTGTAAATCATCATTCTATTCATCAAAATTTACCCTTTAAATTAGTTAAAGTAGTATTTAACATTAATTATTACAACTTAAGGTCCTCTATAACGTGTATAACCAACTAATACACTGCTTTAACCCTGTAATTTACATTTTCCTAATCACGAATATGCAAAAATAAAAAGAAAAACAAAATTTTATAATGCATGTGTGAGACATACGGGTCTTCAAATTGGAAACGAGCGTACACAAATTATTCAAATTTCATTGAGATAAAGTTCTTAATGTATGTAAAATAAAGGCAAAATTGTTTATTAAAAGTTATTTGTAGTTGGTTGTATGAGAACCAAGATAGAATGTATATAATATCCATATTGTAAAAGTATTTTTACTGTTAACCATCCAAAACAAACATATTGTAATATCACAATTAACTTAACTTTTTTCAGAATGTACTTTTCAATCATTTAATGACAAAGTTAGTTTTCATTTAAGAAATGACATTCTGATCAATGTATTACAAGGGGTAATGAAAGATAGTGTGGCGCGTGCTAAATTCTTATATTTACAATTCTATCTTTTAATAAATATTTTGTACTTTGGCGCTATTTTTTCCATATTTACTCGTGTGATATAGGGTTTTTAGCCATGCGAGTACATGACCACGCGACCTCCTGTGTAGGACATGACGTAATATTGCGGGAAAATTGATACACATCAAGGGTCATGACACCCATTGTCTTTTATTGGGAATGGCAATACAATTGCTTCTGTATGTTTCATCGAAGACAGGGACAGTGATATTGTAAATATTAATGAACAAGAACAAACATACTAATCTATGTCCAAATCACAATCTAGAAGCAAAGTAAAATCTGACAAGATAGGTTAGACACGTCAACTTCTACCAGGGAAACTAGTCCGGATGCTCCGGAAGGGTAAGCAACTCAAAACAACCATACTGTACTATCACAATTAACTTACGTTTTTAGTCAGTAAATGACAGTAAATAGCTTAAATAAATATTCACAAAATTCAATTGTTCATTGATTTTCTATAACAACAAATGTAATTTACTTCCGGATTTTGAGAAAAACATATATTATTATATGAAGAATTTTGATTAAAGTTCTAATTGTGATAATGCCAATAGAAAAATTAAATACTTTCACATAACAATAAATCGTTCTAATAATAAGCCCAAAGCAAAGTAAAAACTGAACATCTACAAGGTAAGGGAATCATCTCTTGTTTAGCTAGTTACATCCTTCAGTTTTAAAATAAGTGAAGTAAAACAAATAAATCACACATGACGCTATGAACCCTAGATAATGCATGTATGCATTTATAAAATTAATATTAGTTTCATTTTAATGATTCTGTAAGTTTCTTATATTCTAATAGTTTAAAAAAATACAAAAAAAAAAAACTTCTGCAAAAGGAAAAAAGAAAATGTGTTAACTAAAACCTTATTTACACTTCATATATAAATCAAAAAGTAATATTTTATATATTGTCAACTCGCTGGTAATAATTCCCCATCATTCTATATTCTTCATACTCTATTTGTAAACTTTACAAAACTCTTATTTTGATTCCATTTTTATATTTCTATTTAATTTTATACTTTTATAATTTCCATTATCGTTAAGTTAGCTACATCTAGTTAAAATTTAAAATTCCTTAAAACTAAGGTATATTCCCTCATGCAAAGTATTTCCTTAGCTAAATATGTATTTAAACATCTTAAAAAATAACTTTCACAATTTTGGTCCAAGCACTACTGATGAGGATTTGTATTACGAAACGGCCATCTAGAGCTGTAAAATTATAACGGGTACTTCATGTAATTTTCACTCCTATGTCATTTGCTTCATTTGAATGCATTATTTAATAAAAATTACAATTATTGTTTAAATTAATACAATTTTACATCTAACTGCCATGTACTGATTTAATTGTATTATTTCATACAAATTCAAAAGTAGCGAATGACAGCTACACAAAAGTTCTCATATATACATCGTGCTTGATGGGATAACATACCCTTGTGTATGGTATGTAAATAATCGATGATGGTAATTATTTTCAATAGAATTACGCCTGAAACGAAAAACTTAACAGCTAAATTTTCATTTTGATAAGAATTTTAATATATCTAAGCAACAATAAAAATATAAAAATAATCATTATAATAATAAATAGGTAAAAAAAATTGCAAAATCACTCAAGATAAACGATATTCTTTGATACATTATTTCTGGAAATCCATAATTTGAAATTTACAGTTTTTAAAGCAAAAATAAAATGCTAAGTATTTAAATTTGGTATTATGTTTATGGTTCACATTGGCGGTATTTATCGCACCTGACTCTTCTTCATCACCATACAGGTAACGGGCAACAAAAAATGTTTTTGGTTAACATTATCACAACAATGGCTTAGAAACTCAAACTGAGACGTGAAGGTATCACAGCATACTTGACACTTGTACGGAGAAGTGCATAAACGAGATTTAATCATCAGTGAATTATCTGTCCTATACGAACGTCTCATATCCCGCTTCTTTCTGTCTATAATTTTTGTCTGTGGAATATTCGAATTTTCATCCAAAAGGTTCTGATCTGAAATATTATCTTTTTCACACATGTCTACATCCGTTGTTGATCTATCTTCCAAACTGCTTCTATAAGAATATCTATAGGAATTTGAATGAAGCGGAGTTGGGTTCTGGTTTTCATTCAAGTCTGAATTTTGAGTTCTGCTTTTCGGATTGTCTATGGCGTCATTATGAAGCATACGTCCATGACAACTGTCAGTATTTTCAAATTTACTAAGGTCTTTGAATGTAAAAAATGTATGTGATTCGTTTAAAGGTTCAGTATCATAAGTATGAACGTCAATCTCAGAAGTGTTTCCTGAAGTAATTTTCTGAGAATCAGAAAAAGACTTATTTAATACAACACTACATTTTTCAGTAGATGAGTCACTCTCACGTTCCAACTGTGCCTTGGATTCCTTGAGTTTTAGCGACCGTCGCTTTAAGCTTGTGTCCTCTTTACAATAATTCTTCCTCTCTTTAATGTCAAACTTCCTTGAAAACGATTTACATTTCGTTAAATATTTTGTTTCCTCAAAATGTTTCTTTGCAAACCCAACATTTTTGTTTAAAGATCCATCAGAAGTATTGAAATGTAAACCATCAGAGAGTGACAACTTCTTTTCATGAACTTTGTGATGTCTTTCTAAATTGCTTTTGTGGCTTGTTGCGTAGGAACAAAGTGGACATTTGTAATCTTTCTGTCCACTGTGTACCGATAGGTGGCGTCTTAACAATGCTTTCCGGCAGAAATTTCTCCCACAAACTTGACACTGGTAACCAGAACTATGGAATAAAGAAACATGTTCTTTAAGTGAGGACTTCGAGTCAAATAAGACTCCACAACATTCCAGAATTTTGTTACAGTTTTGATGCATGGTTACAATATGTCGTTTTAGATTATTTTTTCTATCGGTAGTATATTGACACTGGTGACAAGTTAAAGTTTTCTTCTGTGTTAAATTCGGTTGTTTCTTCCCGCATAATTTTAACTTTGTTCTAGACACTAGTTTTGCATAATATTTCTTCTGATCTGCACCGTGCGTATCCCAATCTGATTTTTCCGGCAAACATCCCTTGTCACTATGCAATCGGCTCAAATCAGTGTCGGTATTGGTACCACCACGTGGGTAGAATGACTCCGTAGCACAAACTCCGGGAGAGGCAGGTGTCGTGCTCATAACCGTCTGGTACTCCAAAAAATAGGGTATGATCATATCGATTAATACTGGGATAAATGACTCACGGCAAGCAACCTCCTATTTTTGGAAAACAATAAAAATAAATAAATAAAACTTGAATGCACTAATGCATCGAAAATTGCATGCAAATGTTATATATTAAATTTGTGATAAATCAAGATATTGTTATTAGCATATTTGAATATTGCAAATCTGGTCAATCTTTGTGTAATTTTGAAAAAAAATAAAGGTGCATGTTTATATCTTAATGCAAATAAGTAATAATGATAAACATTTTTGTTTATTTTTTATTCTGGATGTATTGCCCAATTTTGTTGAGTTTTACTCTTCAAATTCAGGATTTTATGCTAAATATTATCAACAGTGCAAGTGTTACACATCGGGTATAATTGGGAGAAAACGCATATATATTTAAATTGAACGTTTAGCTGCAATATAAACAACATAAATATTCAAAAGTATTTAAGTTCATAAAAATTCTACTTACCTTTTCATTCAGAAAGTATATTTCATAATGTCATATAATTGCTGCGTTGATTCCTTTTACGTTCATCCTCACAACCAGATTCCGATGCATTTGCAGTTACTTGCAGTGACAATTTTCGCTAATATAGTAAGTAACCACGTGATATGAAGTAACCTCCCCATTGGTGCTAATGCTTTCTGCATATATCGATAATTTTGTGAATGAAATCAGAATTCATTCATAAATATATTTAACGATATAGTTACCCATGGATGTTTTTTATTGAATTTTATGAATGAAGGTGAAGAATGTAAGATTCATTTTCATTTTTAATGGTTGAGTAACCACGCTTATGACGTAGTAAGCGAGACATCGGAGCTAGATTATAATTTCACCTGGCAATGCCCTTACAAAAGTCTTCCGGCGGTCGACGATGTTTAAACTTAATTGAATTACAAAAAATAGATTATTTACCTACTCAGATATACAGCGTCTTGACTACTAACTTAAATGAGTACATACGGTTATAATACCACTTCTTTAATTCGTTTAAATTTCACAAAATTGAAATAAAAAATATTTACGATATTGATTCATTTTAAATAAATGTGTTTAACATACACTACGATATCTGTTCTACAACACTAGGACACCGTACCTGTAGTATTCTTATCGCACAACAACTACAGTTTGTCCGTGTTAAGGTAGCCTTCTATATTTTTCCCTTTACTTTAAAACCACTTACATATGCAAGTAATTAAGGTTTATTTTATTATGTCTTGTAATGCTGCTGATGTCCAACAGAAACTTAGTATCTTTTTACCCAACATTACCACTAGACGTAAATGATTTAATGCTTTTATATGATTATTGTTGATTTATTTGGCTGGCGGACTTCAGGTTTTAAATCATGATAGGTTTTAAGGAATATGTCTCATAGGCCATACGTGGTCGAATATAACACTTTTTTAGAAGCTTGTAAAATTTGTATATAAATATTGAGTTTAATTTGTGACACATAAACAAATTTGTTATTATTATTATTATTATTATTATTATTATTATTATTATTATTACATCGATTATAGACTGATAAACATAAAAACAAAATTGTAAGAGCAAAAAAAGAGCATCAAATACTTCCGTATTAAAGAAAAAGCGTCAACCATTCCCGTGTAATAATGAAAAGGTTTGCAGTGACAACCATTCCCATGTAACAATACAAAGTTTTGCTGTGACAGCCATTCCCATATAATAATACAAAGGTTAAAATCGACAACCATTCCTGTGTAATAATTCAAAAGTTTGTAATGACAACCATCCCCATGTAGTAATACAAAGTTTTGCAGTGAAAACCATTCCCATGTACTAATACATTGTTTTGCAGTGACAACCATTTCCGTGCCCCGTGCAAAAATACAAAGATTTGCAGTAACAACTATTACCGTGTTATAATACAAAGGTTAACATTGGCAACCAGTCTCATGTAATGATGCAAAGGTTAACAGTGAAACAATTGCTATGTTACGATACAAAGATTTACAGCGACAACCATTCCCATGTAATACAACAAAGGTTTGCATACTCTACCAACAAAACGTGTTTTAATGAAATAAAATCGTTTACGCTTAACTGAAGACAAGATTATCTCAATAATATTAAAGCGATCAGTAACGAGCTTGTAGAGGAATCTGGAGTGTCCTAGAAAACAATCGACATTCAACAAGTGTTTCTGTAAAACTAAAACATAATGTGAAGCCTGCGTTTTGTTGTTATATTTGTGTTATAACTTTCTAGACTTTTTACTACATGTAGTGAACTATATCTGACATGAATACATCATTCATTGCTCTTCTGTGTACACTTAAATGGCTACAAGGATAAACACGCAAAACTGTTTGTAGATTTATTAAATTTAAAACATCATGTTTAAAACATCAAATAGAACAATACAATTAACCTTATCATGGGTCAGATCAATAAGGTATCAACAAGCAGGGTTCGTTTGATTGTATGAAGTGAGGGCTGCGTGACTGTGTCTAAATTGACCGCCGTTATTTCATTTTGATATTTAATGTGACGTGTGCAAAAGTCATGGGAATTGAAATGTTTTGCAAATTCTTGTATCTACACAAATCATCAAGCGTCTGTGTGTTCCTGTTTTCTAAAGATGAAAAATATAAATTGACAATTGAATTGATTATATAGATATGTATACTTTATACGACTCACAGACTCGAGAACAGAACATCATAACTTAATTTCTGGTGCAGAATTCATATTTATATATTGCTCAAATACACTTTTGCGTGCAACATTGTTCGATTGTTGATACCAAACAGCCCTGGGTCACTGACCAAAATAATCAAAGGGACGTATTTCATAGTAAACAAATAATTCCATTTGTTTCTTGTTTTCTAGACCAATATATTTTCCTTCAGTTGATGTCTGCCATATTTCTCCAAAATCTCAATGAACCATCTTTATGTTTAGCTAAGTTAAAATATTCAATTGCACCATTTATACGTTAAAGAACAAATCGGTCCACTGTTTTTGATAATAAGGCTTATTTCTTAATTTGTTGTAATTTTCAAATTTCTGTCCTATTGGACCACTGGATATTATAAGTTATACAGTGCTTTGGCAGGTTACACGGCCCCATGTACCCCGTCAAAGATTTACTGTACCCTGAGCCGCAGGCGAAGGGTACATTCATCTTTGACGGGGTACATGGGGCCGTGTAACCTGCCAAAGCCCTGTATAACGTTTTTGTCACCCTTCAAAGCGTAACCAGTTGAATCTTTTTAACTTCCATTTCGTATTTTGTGTGACTTGCGTACGTTGTCGCCATGTTTGTTTACTGTAACTAGACGTCAGCGATGTACGAGTTACTTCCCTTTTACCGCTAAACGTGTACCCCGGCAGATTTCCGAACTTAGTTCCATGTACCCCGGCAAGTTAACCAATCGCTATGCGAGAAATTTCTTTGAAGGGTGACAAACATAATTAGAATAAGTGGTTTTAAGGGAAGGACCTTTGTTACGCCGTGTTATGTAATAAATGCCAAGTAATGTAATACTCACCTTGTAGTGTAATAATTTCTTTCATGTAATGTAATAACGCCTTGTTGTGTAATAAAAAACAATGTGTAATGTAATGAATGCTGACAGAAACTGAAGTGTGTAGAAAACACCAGGGACTTTCAGCAAACGAATTCGAACTGACAAACTTTCTGACACTGGGATTTGTACCGCCGAGTGGGATTCTGACAAACTTTCTCACACTGGGATTTGTACCGCCGAGTGGGATTCTGACAAACTTTCTCACACTGGGATTTGTACCGCCGAGTGGGATTCTGACAAACTTTCTCACACTGGGATTTGTACCGCCGAGTGGGATTCGGACCGCCGAGTGGGATTCGGACCTAGACAGTGAGAGGTGCTGTGATTAGTACGTGCGTGATTTAGACCACACGGCCAGAGGGTCCTTATCTTTTGGTACGCACAAACATATAAATTTACAAATGACAGAAGTTCGAAACAGTTTATCACACCAAGACAGAAAAAACAGAACAACACGAAGTCACCACATCAATCAGCCACATACAAAGTATTGGACCGAGAACTTCATCATTAAAATCTGTCTGCCAGGTCTGTCAGTGGCCTCCACACTTTATCACACCAAGACAGAAAAACGGAACAACGTTTATGTCACCACATCAATCAGCCACATACAAAGTATTGGACCGAGAACTTCATCATTAAAGTCTGTCTGCCAGGTCTGTCAGTGGCCTCCACACTTTATCACACCAAGACAGAAAAAACGGAACAACGTTTATGTCACCACATCAATCAGCCACATACAAAGTATTGGACAGAGAACTTCATCATTAAAGTCTGTCTGCCAGGTCTGTCAGTGGCCTCCACACTTTATCACACCATGACAGAAAAAACGGAACAACGTTTATAAAGTCACCACAAGAAACAGCCACGTGCAAAGTATTGGACCGAGAACTTAATGGTTAAGGTCTGACTGCCAGGAAAACCTTCGAATTATTTATATCATCCAAAAACAAACACGAATCACAACCCAGAAGCAAAGTAAAATCTCCGAAACTTACAGATTAGGTTAAACAAGCGAAACTCCACCAGGAATGTGAGACCGGGAGCTGCGGAAAGATAAGCGCCTACTCTTTAGCTATCTACACCCGCCACGTGTGTAATCAAAATTGAGTGAAAGGAACATGGAGCTATGGAACGTGAAATAATCCAGGACAATCCTGAATACAGAGAAATCAAACTTATCGACAGTACTGTGACGACAGCCATACAACTTGTTGAAGGTCATGATAATCCTAGGCTTGCAATATCTCTGTGTCCGACTCAAACAAAAATTGTTAATCAATTCCAAAATTGACACATTACTCATAATGCTTCCTTTTTAAAATATTAATTGTATTGTCCCATCCTTAAGTTGATCTACCATTCGAGCGTGTTATCAACATCGGATTAGTGTCGGCTCCGTAATTGTCATATATAGCTAATTTTAAAATAAAATGCTTATTGTTCTATGACTAGAAAAATAATACACTCTGGGGTTCATATAATATTCTAGAAGTTTACTGCAATTTGTCAAGCGAGACGAACAACATTTATGAGCATTACATTTGTACAAAGTCACTCGAATGTCAACTTCAAAAGGCAAGACATCAAATATTAACAAGAAGAAGAACACTTTAGAGGGAATGGAAAAGATTCTAAAGGTTCCTAATCGAAAATTTAATATTTCAGCAACCAATTATGACTTTATTATAATAATATATTCATTTTAATATATACTTCTTTCATTTTTATGATTATATTTGGTTGAAAATATAACCTTGTGCTCATCCTGTGAATTCTCGGGAGATGAGACCTATTTAAAATTTAATATAGTTAAATTACCCCGGCTTTTGTTTCTTTTTAATTCGATGATATTTCTGTTAGATGGTGTCTATTGTAAGGCATGGTAAACGCGTTGGTTCGGAATACCGGAATTTTAAGTTACCCGGTAGTACGGTTCCATTGCCATATGTCCCCTGAAATTACAGAGGTTATTGGGGCATGTGGTCGGAACCGATGGGTATAAATATTTTAAAAATAATTTTCTTGTAAGTATATCGAAATATATTTATATCTACAGTACAGACCTGCCGAGAGTTTAACATTGAATTAAAGAATTGCTGTGGATTCGGCAGATCATTTCGGCACGGCCCCTCGTTTGCCATATATCTGTATCTACTATCTAGTTATTTACTGAACGAATCTATTACAACTTGTGGTGCCAGATAGGAAAATCTCAACCCGAGTTCTAATAATGGCCCAAAACTAGGCTTGCCGAGTTCTGGATCAAATATATTAGAACGAGGGTTGAGATTTCCTTATCTGGCACTACAAGTAATGATTGATTCTAATTCTTGCACCAGAAAGTACAATATTCAATTTAAAATCAATTTCAACTTTCGGTACACCTCTGATTTTGTTGATAAAAGATTGCGGGAAAAACGGCGTGTAGGCTATCTTGCACAGGGGGGTGCAAGATGGAGATATCTTGCACCTCTCTTTTTATGGATTTTTCTATCTGGGGTGCAAGAATAGTTTTTCTGTCTGATTTGATGAAATACAAGTTTAATCAAACACGCGTGATACAGAATCTTGTATCACCAGTGTGGTGATACAACATTGGCGGTAAAGTACACGTGCACCTTTCATTGTGACGTCATTGGGGAATCTCCGATTTGTCAAATGTAAACAATGGCGTCATTACTACAAAACATGTCATAACATAGTTCAGTGGTTTTCTGTGGTAAAATGTATTTTTTTTCACATAAAGTTTTTTTTTATTTTAATGACCTAATAGGAAATGTTAGATAAAAATATCATATACACAGTGTGTATGTACAACCTTTCGTATCAGGTCTCGTCTGTATGCTCTGCGCAAGCGCGACTCGTAGTGATACGAAAAAGGACTCGACCTGATACTGAGGGTTGTACATACACATTGTGTATATAATATGTATGTATCAGTAGTTTTTCGATCACAAGCTCTCCATATTTTGGCCCCTCGATAGCCGATCTCCGGCTCCTTTACGTTATCTCAATATTAAACTTTCGACAGGTCTGTAGTCTCCACTGCATTGTATTTAGTCAAGGTACGATGATGCCCTGTTGACCTAATTTGTGGAGTCAAAATCAGCCACGGTCACATAATAAAGTTACAGTCTACAAAGACCTTACAGGGAAATTTCACTTTTCAGACATTAGGCTACCATACGCATGCTTGGAATGATTGAATAGATGAAATCATTGTCGGGTTATGTTGTGGAAGCTAAAAACAATATCAATGTTTCCAAAATCCGTTCCATTGAAGAGCTTTTTTTTCTAAACCCGTTTTTACTGATTTTGCAGCACTAGGCGCAGTAAAAAGTTAAAATAAAAAACAAACATACTTATCTATGTCCGAATCAAATTCTAGAAGCAAAATAAAAACTTCAAAACTGACAAGTCCGGTTAGACACGTAAACTTCCACCAGGGAAGTGAGGCCGGGTGCTCCGGAAGGGTATGTAGGAATACTTCAGAGCTCAAAAAAGTTCTAAACTCAGACCAATCGCTTCGATTATCTCCGCCAGGTAAATCAGTAAGTAGAACATGGTGTAAGGACAATGTCTTAAAGTATGTTAAAATGCGCCTTTCCTTGAAGTGAGTAAATAGGGGTACACATCACTCAGGATATAGTACCCCTACCCCCAAAAATATCTAGTGCTGCAGTATCTTCATGATAAATAATCCACCATATTCACCAGATCTGACCACATGCTAGTCTTATTAAATCCTACGTTAAAAACGTCATTTGATGGTCTCCAAGAGCACAAGTGTATAGATTTCATCCAGTGGCCTTTCCCATAATCTACACATCGAAATTTGGTATATGTTGATGTATGTGAACGCGTATGTGGTCAAATTGATCAAATGCAACCCATAAATGTGGGAGTTATGGGGCTTACACGCCATGACATTGGGACCGAGGGATGGACAGACGGACAGGATGATTACTATAATATTTTCATAAATACATTGCACATGGTTTTGATTAATAATTCTTTTATTTGAAAACGTTCCATATAATTTAAACAATTTAAAAAAATAACATAATAGCCAATTTATATTTTTAAAATTTATTCAGATTTCAAATTTACAAGAATTAAGATAAGGAGAATATAGCATATGCAAAACCACAAAATGTACATGTATATACATATTGTTCCTTATCTTTGTGACATACCAATATCTCTATCATTGGGAAATAAAAAATAAATTCATTATTATTCATTGATTGTTATCTTCATTACATGAGATATAGTTATATAGAGATATTTATATAATTATTTATCTTAACTAATTCTACAAAAGAACATGTAAACGGACATTGCATAACTATCAACAGAAACAATTAAACTGTGAACAATGATAAATTGGTAACTATGGACACTTTTATATATTTAGAAATTATTGTGAAATTTGGGCCTGGTACTCATTCCAAGTTACAGACAGATTAGTTCGATTAGATCAATATATGCATTACAATATTGTCTTAAACTGAAAGATGGAGAAACTGCAAACCTTTGTCCAGAGATGTCATTACTATTGTTGAGAAAGTGTTGAATTTTTCCAAGTAGAAAATGTCGAAAGAAATCAACTGTTCTGTCTTCAACCATGCATAAAAACATCTTTGTGAATAGAAGTTATACTGGAATATTTATATAACTAGTGAGCGAAAATCAGTAGGAAAAAAATCATGAGCATTCGTCGATCGAAACGCTCGCAGCTCAGGGAAAAGTAACAGGAATTTGTCAAACGAGAGTTGCTTCCCTTTAAACATATTTTACAGCGAGACGAATAAATAAAAACGCGAATATTAAGGATTTAACGGTAGCAATAAAAAAGTATGACAGGACAACACGAGCAGCATTTAAAAAAAATCCAGGTGTGATCGCCTCGAATATTCTAGAAGATACTAGGTGGGTAATTTTAACATAGTTATATTTGTTGGTTTGTTTAAAAAAAATTGCTAGAATGTATAGAATTACATTAATTTTTTGGTAAAAAATCCTTTAAAGTAAGCAATATTTTGATCCTCTGCCTTTCAAAGAAAGAGCAGGGTTATTATTTGAGTTTTCGTCCCTCCATCCTTTCGTCGGTCGGTCCGAAATTCATGTTTTCGCCAAGTCTAAAAATATGAAGCACTATCTCAGGAAACTTAGTGGGCAACATCAACATTGATAGAAGATGCACATATCGTTAACACGAGTTGAAGTGTTCATTTTCCTGGGAGTTTTTGGCCTTTGAACATAAGTGCAAATCACAAAAAATCAACCTGCTGACAGGAGACCCCAATTCACTGGATTTACTTGTTTTAATTTTGTTTCGATCTTTTTTATTTTTGAATTTTCTACATGCAATGAATTAATGAAAATACAGTATATATACCATTAAACGTTTACGTGATTGATTGATTGATGACATGGGTCGGAAGTTTACGTCTCAGTCAAGAATTTCCCATACATAGTTCCTGCATATCCGATATTGATGCAAACTACAAATCAATATCACACTCCCAATTTCACACCCCAAGGGTTAAAAATTCCTCAGGTCCGAGGTCCGAGACCTATTGGGATCCTTGATATTTAAATTGTAAAAGTCTTATCGAAATGCAGTTTTTTACCAGCATAATACTTTTTTTCTATATGATAACATAATTGCACATGGGTCTTTAAATGCTGATATTGGACCTCCAAAATACTATGCGAGACCTGCCAAAATCAAAGGCAAAAGAACCTGAACCCTCCATTACAAAACATAATTTTGAACCCCTGCACCCCTTCTCAGATCCTCTTGGCTATTAGTATCTGGAAATTCTCTGCATTTTTTTTCTGCTTCAAATTCCATTCAGACGGTCATTAACCAACACCATGTCTTCCTGGTCCAGTCGCGTTGTGTTTAATTTTTTCATTTATTTTAACAATAATAAATGGATCTATTTTCATAATAATAAATAAATACTTTTACACTCAGATGTGATGATATTTTTTTGTAATTGATATCATCCATGCAAAAATTCAAATATATGATAAATGAACAAAGCATGGTGAATTCCATATCACGCTTTATTCTCTATTTAATATACAATTACAATTATAACTGATTATGACAAGATGAACAGACTAATTAAAAAAATACAAAGCGAGTCCGGGTGGTCCAGATGGGTAAACACCTCTTAAGCTAGCAATGAAAAGTAACACCCAGGCAGTTATACAAAATAATGTCATAGACTTTTTTTTTAATTATTACAATCAAAATCATAAATTCTATAAATGGTATATAACAATATTATCCAATCTATTATACACATTCTAAGATATTTAATATACATGAACATGTGACAATGGTTTGTACACCTACATACGGGGACTTAGCGTTGATTATTGGACGACTATCCCACGTTCCTATAGTGTAACTGTTTCATTAAAATCTTTTGTTAAACCTGACAATGTGCACTTTTCCGAAGTCACATCCAACCCAAGCTCGGTCAAATCTGTCCAAAGCAAGCGCTGACGGAAACGCTAGGCCATGCTCACGCGTCATTATGTACTGTAAAAATGTACCGTCATCTTTGACAAGGTGGACCAGGTGATTCCGGAAGTCGGCAATGATCATACTTCCGTTTATATTTGCAGCAACATCCATAGGATCAAACAATGAGTTATCAGTGTTCCGATTGTACCTGAATCTGAGTTTACCATCAATGTCTATCACCGTTATGTTTCCGGTTCTCTCATTTAACCGGTTGACTACCCATAAATTTCCGTCACTGCTCTCAGCTATCCGTCTTGGGTATGTGAACAGTCTTTTATCTCCATCAAATTCTATATCTTTTGGAGCATTACCTCGAAATCCTCCCCCGTAACGATCAAAACTAACGTTACCTGTACAAATTCGAACTAAACCACGCCTAGTGTTCGTTTGGTTGTTAGGATCACCAGTTACGGCACACACAGCTATTTGTCCTTTTTTCATGTTGCAAACCGAGTTGACAATAACATCAGGCTCAAATGAACAGACTGCAGAATGATTTATACTGCACTGTACAGTTTGGTTCCCTTCGATCATTTTAACATTTACATACACTGTACACACACAGTTACAAACATTAGCCTTTCTGAGTACACAATAAAGTCTACCGCTATCTGGTCCTGTGTCGTATATAGTAAACTCTTCCGGTGAATAGTTTGATTCGCAAGCATATGGTGCACCGTTGCTTTGATAAAAAACGCCTGGTAGATACGAACCAAAAACAGATACAAATGCAACAGAATGGCGACAAACATTATCTAATTTAGCGATAGAGGACACTTCGTCAATACCGACTTCTATCGTTTTAAGTACACGAGTTGGTACAAAGTCACTCTCAAAATCAGATTCACAACATTCTTCGGGCTCAATTACGTTGTTAGCCGCCATATCTAAAACAAACAAATAAATAAATAAATAAATAAATAAATAAATAAATAAATAAATAAATAAATAAATAAAAACAATCGATTACACAAGCTACAGTTTAATCATATCGTTGTAATTAAATTGTTTTCCTGAGATTTTTCATTTACAATGAGTTATCATACTTTAACTTCAATGTTAATACAGTAAAACATGAATATAACGAACACACTTACAACAAATATATGGATAGTACAAAGTCAAATACTGGACCTGACCGCTCCCCTTTATAACGAACACGCTTACAACAAATACATGGATAGTACAAAGTCAAATACTGGGCCCGATCACTCCCCTTTATAACGAACACGCTAACAACAAATACATGGATAGTACAAAGTCAAATACTGGGCCCGATCACTCCCCTTTATAACGAACACGCTAACAACAAATACATGGATAGTACAAAGTCAAATACTGGGCCCGATCACTCCCCTTTATAACGAACACGCTAACAACAAATACATGGATAGTACAAAGTCAAATACTGGACCTGACCGTTCCCCTTTATAACGAACACGCTTACAACAAATACATGGATAGTACCAAGTCAAATACTGGGCCCGATCACTCCCCTTTATATAAGTCTATATAAAAATAAAACGAAGTCTTATAACGAAGTTAAATATAGAGTACCCAGGACTTCGTTATAAACGTGTTTTACTGTATAGAGTACCCAGGACTTCGTTATAAACGTGTTTTACTGTATAGAGTACCCAGGACTTCGTTATAAACGCGTTTTACTGTATGGAGTACCCAGGACTTCGTTATAAACGTGTTTACTGTATAGAGTACCCAGGACTTCGTTATAAACGTGTTTTACTGTATAGAGTACCCAGGACTTCGTTATAAACGCGTTTTACTGTATAGAGTACCCAGGACTTCGTTATAAACGTGTTTACTGTATGGAGTACCCAGGACTTCGTTATAAACGTGTTTACTGTATAGAGTACCCAGGACTTCGTTATAAACGTGTTTTACTGTATAGAGTACCCAGGACTTCGTTATAAACGTGTTTACTGTATAGAGTACCCAGGACTTCGTTATAAACGTGTTTTACTGTATAGAGTACCCAGGACTTCGTTATAAACGTGTTTACTGTATAGAGTACCCAGGACTTCGTTATAAACGTGTTTTACTGTATAGAGTACCCAGGACTTCGTTATAAACGCGTTTTACTGTATAGAGTACCCAGGACTTCGTTATAAACGTGTTTACTGTATAGAGTACCCAGGACTTCGTTATAAACGCGTTTTACTGTATAGAGTACCCAGGACTTCGTTATAAACGCGTTTTACTGTATTATTACGTGTATTTCATTAATTTTGTTGATTATTACAATTATATTACTAGCTTTTCGTTATTTTATAAATGGACGATTAATTTATCATCCCAGTTAAATGTTTCACTTATATCGAGACGTTTCCAGCTTTAGGTGAAGTGACAGAACTTATATCCTTTGCAGTGCGCTCGTGACTGACAGTATGCAGGGAGGGTTCTTTAATGTGCCACGCCGGGACACGGATCAATGATTTTACGGCCCATTCAGAAAACAATCTGTAACTTTCATTAAAGCGAGTGCTTAGCGGAAGGACAGACACTGCATATTTCCACCACGAGTAACAAAATTTCGTGGTTTGTACAAACTATATACTGCGGCAATGGAGAAACTGAAAATTAAATCAGATTGTCTACGACGTTTTGGTTTCGGAAAAGGTTTTCCTACGCGATGGTCACTGTGACGTACTTCTATACCAACAGTATAAACTTGAAAAGCGCCCATCCAATACTAATAACACTTTCTGTGAAGTTTGATCAATATTATTAGTCAATAGACATCGTGTTAGATCGTATCAAGATTTTTAGAGAAGTTCCAAAATGTCCATCACTTTTGTACATCGCTGGATAATACATGTTTGTCAAAGTTAGCGATTTCATTTTTCCCGGACTAAAACAATCTTTCTAGCCAGTCTAAGCTTATATTTGATACAGTTTGTAATATTGTGTTGTAAATACATATATCTGGAAACATGTTCACTTTTAGCAGCAAGGACCGATTTTCCCAAGCTATTTCCGACAGAAGAGAACTAAATCATAAGGCAATATCCACCGGTTTAACACAGGCATGTACGGAAGCCTATTTAGGACCTTTTAAAATATATTTTTAAATAATTCGTGCCCACGAATTATAATCTAAGGGAACGAATTACAATCCCAGAAAACGAATTACTAATTCGTGGGAACAATTATTTAAAAATAATATTTTAAGAGGTCCCAGGTACGCTTCCGTAGTCCTGTTCTTACCTATGACAATTATAATTCTGTCAAGTGCTTACACTTTGTACTGCTAAGGGGGAAGTGCTTAATTTTGACCACCCAGTTACGGTATATACAGTTAAACGAGACAATTATCCGGAGAATGTTTGATTCTTTGCCATAGAGTCATGAATTTCAAATATTGAAAACTGTCAAAATCTGAAGTAACGTTTGAAATGAATACTCGTAGTATTAGGTGATAATATCACAACATTTTGAACACCATTATTAGATTTCAGATTTGGCAAGAGGCTGTGCGCATTCTATTCACATATATTTTCTGCTTTTGGTAATATTTCAAATCTAAAAGATCCTTTTCCAGGGAAAGGAGAAAAAACGTCGCGGAAATATGATCTCATAAGGACGGTTTATATCATAATTACGAGGTCCAGATGATGTCAAGATAGTTATTAGGGTTCACATGGATCTTAAAATAATATAATGTATAACATACCGGTTGTGTTCTTGTAACTCTTCAGTGTCCGGCTAAATACAATTTTTGTTGCGGAGTTGACACACGTTTTTCGGAAAATCAGCGGCCCTAGGATTTTATGATACTTTGTACATCATTATCTACTAATCAACCGCCACAAGTACAGGTACACAGATATGACGATATGTCAGGGTTCAGGTGTATAGCGTGATTGTGTAAAGTACAAATTAAAAACGATAGGCATATCGCCTCAGTGATGTACATTGTAAATACTAAAAATTCCTTCCCCCCGACACCGGGACGCCCATTTGTAAAGAGTGCACTCTACTGTTTTGTCTAAAAGACATCACATAGATGGGGCAGTAGTAACGCGATAGTACTATACCAATTAGCTCTTTAGTCTTCGCGAACCGTTTCCCGTTTGATGCAATCTGAATACCCAAAAGCAATATCTTTTTGGTGGTCTTTTTGGATGTTCTGCTAACCCAGCTTGTACCGAAACTTAATGTCGATTTGATGGAAGTTTGTTGGACAATAAGATAAAAAGATTTGGTAATTAAGCAATTATTTCATGAATTTTTGTAACGAGCTCGGGTAACCAACACCAGTAATGATGGATTTTTTCGTTGTGTGTATTATGTCACAACGAAATGAGAATATTTACAACATTTCAACATTTAAAAAGTTACCAAAATAGTTTTCCGCCAAAATCATTGGCAGATGTCGACAAAGTTTGACTGCAAACAGGACATAGGTGAAGGTCATGTGAAAATTGCACAAAAGCAAGAAAAAATGAAAACACAAAATAAACACATAAAACTCCAAGTGGATGCCGGAAGTTATAGTGACAAAATGGTCGTGTCTCTACTATCCGGCTTTCTGGGTTAAGGATGAAAGCGGGATAACTTTTTCAATTGTAACTACATTACGTTCAGGACATCGCATCATCTGTTTTTTTTTTTTTTTTTTTTTTTTTTTTTTTTTTTTTTTGTGCTGTTGGACTAAGCATTCTCGAGGATATGATAAACTCAGTTGGCTATACTACTTTTATATTGTCAGAAATGTTTCAGTTGCTAAGGTGAAATTGAAAAATACCAAAACTGTATACTACCTCATGCAATGTATATTTCTGGCTAAATTTGGTTAAATATTTTTTGGTCCTTTGGATATTTTTTCAACCCCTTGACAAAGTCTGGTTTCACAATTCTGGTCCGAGTACTGCTAGTTAGGGATTGTTTCCCAAAACGACCGTCTAGTGCTGTAAAATTAACGCTGGTATAATGTGCAATTCATGTTGTAAGAAATTAAAACATATATTAATAATACTTTACAAAGCAATATTTAGCTTAAATAGAATATTACTAATGCTGAAAACCTCCCCAACGATAAAACACTAACGCTTTGGGTACAATTTATCGCAGCAGGCTTACAAGTTTGTTTCACATTTGAAAATAAAAAATGTTCACTTTGTAAATTAGATATTGGGTATGAATTTCATTATATTTTAGTATGTAAAACTTTAAATTATTATAGAAATGTTTATACAGACAGTCAGTTTTACAATGGGGCAAATGTATTGAAATTTAGTAGTTTATTTCTAGTAGAGATATATTGACACTCAAAACAGATGATGTAATATATTCGTATTATTAATAAGTTTATTGTCAGTCCTACTAGTTAGCTCACTATTAATTTGTATTCCATGCATGCATTGTATATGTTTATATGTAAATGTTGTATGTAAAAAAGGTTTATGACAAATAAAGTTATTATTATTAGAAAAATGAACATCGTTTCATACTGTAAGAATATAAAACCACTGCGGAAGCTGAGTTGGTAGAGTGCATGCTCGCTCCGTAAGTGGGAAGTCGTGGGCTCGAACCCCGGCCGGGTCTGACCCAAGACTTAAAAGTGGGTAGTGATTGTTCTTTCGCCAAGCACTCGGCATTACGAATGGAAGTCACGGTTCTTTCGGATGGGAACTTAAAATAAACGAGGTCCCGTGTCTTGGTAGGCTTGGCACGGTAAAGAACCCTGCTGTATAATGCCATCAGCGCAACGCACAGGCAAAATTTCTGCACCTTCGTCTATAGCTGGCGACGTCTCGATATATAAGTGAAATATTCTTGACTGGGACGTTAAACACCATTACTCAACTCATCTCAACTGTAAGAATATAACTCTGTGTTAAAAACCCACCTCTATATATAAGGGCCACCTGGCTTTAAAACCCAGTAAAATTTTATCTAAATTGCTCTTTATTCGTATACATATAAGAGCCACCTGCTTTTAAATCCCAGTAGAATCTTTGCCCACTTACTCTTTAATCGTGTTTTTGAACCTCTATATAAGGGTCACCTGTCCATAAAGGTCAGTAAAATATTAACATAATCGCTCTTTATTAAGGTTATTTGGACCTGTATATAAGCGTAACCAGTCCATTAGGGCTTTTGATTCCTTTTTGTGGCCTTTATAGACAGGTTTGGCTAGATTTCATTTAAGAATCAATATTTACACTTTCTGTTAAACAGAAACATTAGAAAAAAAGACACAGAATGTAACTACGTGTAGTACTTTTTATTAAAACTTTATAAAATTTTGTTAACAAACATATTTTGTAAAGATTTTAAAATGCGCCTGTGATATAGCTGCCTTTACGTGCTCAAAATGAGGACCATCCATGGTTACCTCTGGCTTACAGACAAAATAAACGATAGCAGCGTTGTTAGTGATGTGATCAACAGCGTCACCATTATACAATCTCCAATTTATACCTGGAATATAATTAATAAACAATAGCAGTGTTGTTAGTGATGTGATCAACAGCGTCACCATTATACAATCTCCAATTTATACCTGGAATATAATTAATAAACAATAGCAGCGTTGTTAGTGATGTGATCAACAGCGTCACCATTATACAATCTCCAATTTATACCTGGAATATAATTAATAAACAATAGCAGTGTTGTTAGTGATGTGATCAACAGCGTCACCATTATACAATCTCCAATTTATACCTGGAATATAATTAATAAATAATTGCAGCGTTGTTAGTGATGTGATCAACAGCGTCACCATTATACAATCTCCAATTTATACCTGGAATATAATTAATAAACAATAGCAGCGTTGTTAGTTATGTGATCAACAGCGTCACCATTATACAATCTCCAATTTATACCTGGAATATAATTAATAAATAATAGCAGCGTTGTTAGTGATGTGATCAACAGCGTCACCATTATACAATCTCCAATTTATACCTGGAATATAATTAATAAACAATTGCAGCGGTGTTAGTGATGTGATCAACAGCTTCACCATTATACAATCTCCAATTTATGCCTGAAATATAATTAATAAACAATAGCAGTGTTGTTAGTGATGTGATCAACAGCGTCACCATTATACAATCTCCAATTTATACCTGGAATATAATTAATAAACAATAGCAGTGTTGTTAGTGATGTGATCAACAGCGTCACCTTTATACAATCTCCAATTTATACCTGGAATATAATTAATAAACAATAGCAGCGTTGTTAGTGATGTGATCAACAGCGTCACCATTATACAATCTCCAATTTATACCTGGAATATAATTAATAAATAATTGCAGCGTTGTTAGTGATGTGATCAACAGCGTCACCATTATACAATCTCCAATTTATACCTGGAATATAATTAATAAACAATAGCAGTGTTGTTAGTGATGTGATCAACAGCGTCACCATTATACAATCTCCAATTTATACCTGGAATATAATTAATAAATAATTGCAGCGTTGTTAGTGATGTGATCAACAGCGTCACCATTATACAATCTCCAATTTATACCTGGAATATAATTAATAAACAATAGCAGCGTTGTTAGTTATGTGATCAACAGCGTCACCATTATACAATCTCCAATTTATACCTGGAATATAATTAATAAATAATAGCAGCGTTGTTAGTGATGTGATCAACAGCGTCACCATTATACAATCTCCAATTTATACCTGGAATATAATTAATAAACAATTGCAGCGGTGTTAGTGATGTGATCAACAGCTTCACCATTATACAATCTCCAATTTATACCTGAAATATAATTAATAAACAATAGCAGTGTTGTTAGTGATGTGATCAACAGCGTCACCATTATACAATCTCCAATTTATACCTGGAATATAATTAATAAACAATAGCAGCGTTGTTAGTGATGTGATCAACAGCGTCACTATTATACAATCTCCAATTTATACCTGGAATATAATTAATAAATAATAGCAGCGTTGTTAGTGATGTGATCAACAGCGTCACCTTTATACAATCTCCAATTTATACCTGGAATATAATTAATAAACAATAGCAGTGTTGTTAGTGATGTGATCAACAGCGTCACCATTATACAATCTCCAATTTATACCTGGAATATAATTAATAAACAATAGCAGTGTTGTTAGTGATGTGATCAACAGCGTCACCTTTATACAATCTCCAATTTATACCTGGAATATTAATAAACAATAGCAGCGTTTTTAGTGATGTGATCAACAGCGTCACCATTATACATTCTCCAATTTATACCTGGAATATAATTAATAAATAATAGCAGCGTTATTAGTGATGTGATCAACAGTTTCGCCATTATACATTCTCCAATTTATACCTGGAATATAATTAATAAATAATAGCAGCGTTGTTAGTGATGTGATCAACAGCGTCACTATTATACAATCTCCAATTTATACCTGGAATATAATTAATAAATAATAGCAGCGTTGTTAGTGATGTGATCAACAGCGTCACCATTATACAATCTCCAATTTATACCTGGAAAAAATAGCATTTACCCGTTCTATAGCCTCGAATAATACACGTGTCAAAGTTTACATGCGCAAGAACATAAGACGAGGTGACGAAGCCAAACACATTAAAAACAAAATTATTTTATGAATAAACTTTACGTCAATATCATTGTTTGCGACACTTAGCATGACGTCACAAGGTTAGTAAGGGAGTACGTCAATAAAAAGGAACAGCCATATGCCTATCATATTTTACCACAGTTGGATTTCTTCATCCTTCACATGAAGAAGGAATAGCTAATAATGATGTGTTCAACAGCATCACCATCTACAGTTTATACCTAGAAAATAATTTGAGACTCCAGGCGTGAATGGGCGCGTCTAATTACCTATAATTTATGAGAACTGTTCAAATATCAGTGTATTCAAGGTAATTGTTGTTATTTATCTAAAATGAAAAACAAACATACTAATCCATGTCTAAATCACATTCCCAAAGCAAAACACTAACATTTTTACAAGGGAAGTGAGGCTGTGTATTCTGGAAGGGTAAGCATCTCCTGTTTAGCTAGCTACACTAAGGTAAAATTTAAAATTGACCTTTTAAGAAAGTTTAAGTTCGGACCGATAGCGGGATGATTTAGCTAATCGGAACGTACAATAAAATGCCTTAAAATATTTTAGTTGACCAATACTGCTTACAGGTTGTGAGTTGAGCACTTGCTTTGATTTTGGCGGGAAATATGATATGAAGGTTTGGAAAACTGAATTGCTTGAAAATTTGAAATTCTTACCATCTTTATATGGATTGACACTGAAAGCGGATACGTCAGCATTTCCCCAGTTAACACAACCATTATCTGAATCGTTCTAATGAAAATAAAGTTAAATAAATGATTTTTTAAACCTTCTCCTCCTCCTCCTCCTCCTCCTCCTCATCATCATCATCATTATCATCATCATCATCATCATCATCATTATCATCATCATCATCATCATCATCATCATCATCATCATCATCATCATCATCAACCGCGTCGCCGTCTTTACCCTCTTGCTGCCAAATTAATTTTCAACCCAATCCTGGCAGTGCCAAATTGAAGTTCACAATGCGAAATGATGTGACGTCATCAATAGCCTACGCCGCGTTTGTAGTCATATGACATCATTATTTGTTAATTGTAGATTATAATCTCAATGGTCAGCATTTTGTATTTTTTGTTTCATTTACAAAAGATTTTGAGTATATCTTCGTCATTTAATCAAGAGTTGTCATTTCCATTGAAAGGAAATATGTGTATGTCCGTGTGGCAGGCTGTCAGTAGAGTACACATATGTCCGTGTGGCAGGCTGTCAGTAGAGTACACATATGTCCGTGTGGAAGACTGTCAGTAGAGTACACATATGTCCGTGTGGCAGGCTGTCGGTAGAGTACACATATGTACGTGTGGCAGGCTGTCGGTAGAGTACACATATGTCCGTGTGGCAGGCTGTCGGTAGAGTACACATATGTCCGTGTGGCAGGCTGTCGGTAGAGTACACATATGTCTGTGTGGCAGGCTGTCAGTAGAGTACACATATGTCCGTGTGGCAGGCTGTCGGTAGAGTACACATGTGTCCGTGTGGCAGGCAGTCGGTAGAGTACACATATGTCCGTGTGGCAGGCTGTCAGTAGAGTACACATATGTCCGTGTGGCAGGCTTTCAGTAGAGTACACATATGTCCGTGTGGCAAGCTGTCAGTAGAGTACACATATGTCCGTGTGGCAGGCTGTCAGTAGAGTAACATATGTCTGTGTGGCAGGCTGTCGGTAGAGTACACATATGTCCGTGTGGCAGGCTGTCAGTAGAGTACACACATGTCCGTTTGGCAGCAAGAGGGTTAACGTAAACGTAACTCAGAAATTCCGTACGCAATTCTGCAGATACACCCGTATTTCGGTATAAATTTTCATGACGTCATTGCAAAAACAAATTAAAAGTCATAGTGTATGAAAAATATGAAAATCTTTAATTTTTAAAATCTGAAAGAATTTTGGAAATCGAAACAATATTAAAAAAGAAATCATCAATTAAATTTTGTGAAAAAAAACGTCTTTATCAATTGAAGGTATAAAAAGACAAATCGGCCATGGTATCTAGATCTGTTGAATTTATCCGTGTATCGTATTTATGATACTTTTCTTGTATATTTTCATTAATATGTTTAATCGATAGATATTATGTATTTCATTCCCTGCAAGATATTTATCAAAATTATTACAGTCCCTTTAATTTAGGGCTTAAAATAATACCATCAACGTGCATAGATTTGTACACGCCATGCGTGACGTCAGCATCCATTTGTTCCACTTGGCCTTAGTTAAGCAACTTACCCCCCCCCCCCCCAACTCATTTGCTATAATTACTTGTTATAAATAACATTTACCGAAAATATTGCTCCTTTCCCCAAACAGCCAGTAAACTTTGGAGTTTTAATGTTACCACATATTTGAAGCTGAAAGCTGATATTGACTTTCGAATCTGCGGCTAAACTGTCTAGGCTAAATCCGCCTATAGAATAAACAGTCTGGTTCCAGGTATACGATCCACTGCTGAAATAAACAAAACAGAACAATATTATCCCCGGGGTCTAAACTGTCTACGCTAAATCCGCCTATAGAATAAACTGTCTGGTTCCAGGTATACGAGCCACTGCTGAAATAAACAAAACAGAACAATATTAGCTCCGGCGTCTAAACTTAACTTTGAAAATATGTTCGTTCGTTATTGAATTGAGTATGACGTTTGAAAAATTTTGACAGTATTCAAGATATGTTCAAAATTAATAAAACAGAATTTTGAAGATATATATATATACTGTAAAACATGAAATTTTCGCGTGCATGTTATTTTCGCGTAATTCGCGAGTTGATAAATAATCGCGAAAATAATATGCGCGAAAAAAACATCAAACTTTTACATGAGGGGCTCACGATGGTATCGGGCTCACGACGGAATATCGCGAAAATTTCATGCCGCGAAAATAAAGTGTATACCAGTCAGTAGTTTTTATCAATAATTACCTGGATATAAGAGAACTTATGTCGTAGTTTTTACCAATAATTACCTGGATATAAGAGGACTTATGTCGTAGTTTATACCAATAATTACCTGGATATAAGAGGACTTATGTCGTAGTTTATACCAATAATTACCTGGATATAAGAGGGCTTATGTCGTAGTTTATACCAATAATTACCTGGATATATTTCAATTGGAATTGACCTTTTTTAGATGAACCTATTTGTTTTTACTGGCATTCAATTGCTCTTGAATACAGTGTGGGGTCATGACCTCTGATTACGTAACGTTTAACTATTCGATTACGTCACAGAATGGCATCTATTACGTCAGGCATTGTTTGATTGGTCAGCATCCAAGTCTACTCGCGACGTTACTTTCCTTATTTGGAGCAAGGCTGTTCCATTAATCCCGTATGTTTGTCGGAATCTTGAATGAAATAAATTATTGTAGCGATAATTTTACATTTCGGACATGCTATCAATATTTTTTATGATTGTAAATATAAGAATAACATTCTATTTGAGTGTATTCATTCGGTATTATGAATGAGAGTCAGGAATAGCATATTTAACATGAACTGCTTCGCAGTTCATTGAATATGCTATTCCTGACTCTCATTCATAATACCGAATGAATACACTCAAATAGAATGTTATTTCTTAAATAAGAGGACTTATGTCGTAGTTTATACCAATAATTACCTGGATATAAGAGGACTTATGTCGTAGTGTATATCAATAATTACCTGGATATAAGAGGACTTATGTCGTAGTTTATACCAATAATTACCTGGATATAAGGGGACTTATGTCGTAGTTTATACTTATAACTACCTGGATATAAGAGGACTTATGTCGTAGTTTATACCAATAATTACCTGGATATAAGAGGACTTATGTCGTAGTTTATACCAATAATTACCTGGATATAAGAGGGCTTATGTCGTAGTTTATACCAATAATTACCTGGATATATTTACAATTGGAATTGACCTTTTTTAGATGAACCTATTTGTTTTTTACTGGCATTCAATTGCTCTTGAATACAGTGTGGGGTCATGACCTCTGATTACGTAACGTTTAACTATTCGATTACGTCACAGAATGGCATCTATTACGTCAGGCATTGTTTGATTGGTCAGCATCGTCTACTCGCGACGTAACTTTCCTTATTTGGAGCAAGGCTGTTCCATTAATCCCGTATGTTTGTCGGAATCTTGAATGAAATAAATTATTGTAGCGATAATTTTACATTTCGGACATGCTATCAATATTTTTTATGATTGTAAATATAAGAAATAACATTCTATTTGAGTGTATTCATTCGGTATTATGAATGAGAGTCAGGAATAGCATATTTAACATGAACTGCTTCGCAGTTCATTGAATATGCTATTCCTGACTCTCATTCATAATACCGAATGAATACACTCAAATAGAATGTTATTTCTTAAATAAGAGGACTTATGTCGTAGTTTATACCAATAATTACCTGGATATAAGAGGACTTATGTCGTAGTGTATATCAATAATTACCTGGATATAAGAGGACTTATGTCGTAGTTTATACCAATAATTACCTGGATATAAGGGGACTTATGTCGTAGTTTATACTTATAACTACCTGGATATAAGAGGACTTGTGTCGTAGTTTATACCAATAATTACTGGATATAAGGGGACTTATGTCGTAGTTTATACTTATAACTACCTGGATATAAGAGGACTTGTGTCGTAGTTTATACCAATAATTACCTGGACATAAGGGGACTTATGTCGTAGTTTATACTTATAACTACCTGGATATAAGAGGACTTATGTCGTAGTTTTTACCAATAATTACCTGGATATAAGAGGACTTATGTCGTAGTTTATACCAATAATTACCTGGATATAAGAGGACTTATGTCGTAGTTTATACCAATAATTACCTGGATATAAGAGGACTTGTGTCGTAGTTTTTACCAATAATTACCTGGATATAAGAGGGCTTATGTCGTAGTTTTTACCAATAATTACCTGGATATAAGAGGGCTTATGTCGTAGTTTATACCAATAATTACCTGGATATATTTACAATTGGAATTGACCTTTTTTAGATGAACCTATTTGTTTTTACTGGCATTCAATTGCTCTTGAATACAGTGTGGGGTCATGACCTCTGATTACGTAACGTTTAACTATTCGATTACGTCACAGAATGGCATCTATTACGTCAGGCATTGTTTGATTGGTCAGCATCCAAGTCTACTCGCGACGTTACTTTCCTTATTTGGAGCAAGGCTGTTCCATTAATCCCGTATGTTTGTCGGAATCTTGAATGAAATAAATTATTGTAGCGATAATTTTACATTTCGGACATGCTATCAATATTTTTTTATGATTGTAAATATAAGAAATAACATTCTATTTGAGTGTATTCATTCGGTATTATGAATGAGAGTCAGGAATAGCATATTTAACATGAACTGCTTCGCAGTTCATTGAATATGCTATTCCTGACTCTCATTCATAATACCGAATGAATACACTCAAATAGAATGTTATTTCTTAAATAAGAGGACTTATGTCGTAGTTTATACCAATAATTACCTGGATATAAGAGGACTTATGTCGTAGTGTATATCAATAATTACCTGGATATAAGAGGACTTATGTCGTAGTTTATACCAATAATTACCTGGATATAAGGGGACTTATGTCGTAGTTTATACTTATAACTACCTGGATATAAGAGGACTTATGTCGTAGTTTATACCAATAATTACCTGGATATAAGAGGACTTATGTCGTAGTTTATACCAATAATTACCTGGATATAAGAGGGCTTATGTCGTAGTTTATACCAATAATTACCTGGATATATTTACAATTGGAATTGACCTTTTTTAGATGAACCTATTTGTTTTTACTGGCATTCAATTGCTCTTGAATACAGTGTGGGGTCATGACCTCTGATTACGTAACGTTTAACTATTCGATTACGTCACAGAATGGCATCTATTACGTCAGGCATTGTTTGATTGGTCAGCATCCAAGTCTACTCGCGACGTAACTTTCCTTATTTGGAGCAAGGCTGTTCCATTAATCCCGTATGTTTGTCGGAATCTTGAATGAAATAAATTATTGTAGCGATAATTTTACATTTCGGACATGCTATCAATATTTTTTTATGATTGTAAATATAAGAAATAAGAGGACTTATGTCGTAGTTTATACCAATAATTACCTGGATATAAGAGGACTTATGTCGTAGTGTATATCAATAATTACCTGGATATAAGAGGACTTATGTCGTAGTTTATACCAATAATTACCTGGATATAAGGGGACTTATGTCGTAGTTTATACTTATAACTACCTGGATATAAGAGGACTTGTGTCGTAGTTTATACCAATAATTACCTGGATATAAGGGGACTTATGTCGTAGTTTATACTTATAACTACCTGGATATAAGAGGACTTGTGTCGTAGTTTATACCAATAATTACCTGGACATAAGGGGACTTATGTCGTAGTTTATACTTATAACTACCTGGATATAAGAGGACTTATGTCGTAGTTTTACCAATAATTACCTGGATATAAGAGGACTTATGTCGTAGTTTATACCAATAATTACCTGGATATAAGAGGACTTATGTCGTAGTTTATACCAATAATTACCTGGTTATAAGAGGACTTGTGTCGTAGTTTTTACCAATAATTACCTGGATATAAGAGGGCTTATGTCGTAGTTTTTACCAATAATTACCTGGATATAAGAGAACTTATGTCGTAGTTTTTACCAATAATTACCTGGATTTAAGAGGACTTATGTCGTAGTTTTTACCAATAATTACCTGGATAAGAGGACTTATGTCGTAGTTTTTACCAATAATTACCTGGATATAAGACGACTTATGTCGTAGTTTTTACCAATAATTACCTGGATATAAGAGGACTTATGTCGTAGTTTTTACCAATAATTACCTCGATATAAGAGGACTTATGTCGTAGTTTTTACCAATAATTACCTGGATATAAGAGGACTTATGTCGTAGTTTTTACCAATAATTACCTGGATATAAGATAACTTATGTCGTAGTTTATACCAATAATTACCTGGATATAAGAGGACTTATGTCGTAGTTTTTACCAATAATTACCTGGATATAAGAGGACTTATGTCGTAGTTTATACCAATAATTACCTGGATATAAGAGGACTTATGTCGTAGTTTATACCAATAATTACCTGGATAGAAGAGGACTTATGTCGTAGTTTATACTAATAATTACCTGGATATAAGATAACTTATGTCGTAGTTTTTACCAATAATTACCTGGATATAAGAGGACTTGTGTCGTAGTTTTTACTAATAATTACCTGGATATAAGAGGGCTTATGTCGTAGTTTTTACCAATAATTACCTGGGTATATGAGGACTTATGTCGTAGTTTTTACCAATAATTACCTGGATATAAGTGGACTTATGTCGTGGTTTTTACCAATAATTACCTGGATATAAGAGGACTTATGTCGTAGTTTTTACCAATAATTACCTGGATATAAGAGGACTTATGTCGTAGTTTTTACCAATAATTACCTGGATATAAGTGGACTTATGTCGTAGTTTTTACCAATAATTACCTGGATATAAGAGGACTTATGTCGTAGTTTTTACCAATAATTACCTGGATATAAGAGGACTTATGTCGTAGTTTTTACCAATAATTACCTGGATATAAGTGGACTTATGTCGTAGTTTTTACCAATAATTACCTGGATATAAGAGGACTTATGTCGTAGTTTTTACCAATAATTTCCTGGATATAAGAGGACTTATGTCGTAGTTTTTACCAATAATTACCTGGATATATTTACAATTGGAATTGACCTTTTTTAGATGAACCTATTTGTTTTTACTGGCATTCAATTGCTCTTGAATACAGTGTGGGGTCATGACCTCTGATTACGTAACGTTTAACTATTCGATTACGTCACAGAATGGCATCTATTACGTCAGGCATTGTTTGATTGGTCAGCATCCAAGTCTACTCGCGACGTAACTTTCCTTATTTGGAGCAAGGCTGTTCCATTAATCCCGTATGTTTGTCGGAATCTTGAATGAAATAAATTATTGTAGCGATAATTTTACATTTCGGACATGCTATCAATATTTTTTATGATTGTAAATATAAGAAATAACATTCTATTTGAGTGTATTCATTCGGTATTATGAATGAGAGTCAGGAATAGCATATTTAACATGAACTGCTTCGCAGTTCATTGAATATGCTATTCCTGACTCTCATTCATAATACCGAATGAATACACTCAAATAGAATGTTATTTCTTAAATAAGAGGACTTATGTCGTAGTTTATACCAATAATTACCTGGATATAAGAGGACTTATGTCGTAGTGTATATCAATAATTACCTGGATATAAGAGGACTTATGTCGTAGTTTATACCAATAATTACCTGGATATAAGGGGACTTATGTCGTAGTTTATACTTATAACTACCTGGATATAAGAGGACTTGTGTCGTAGTTTATACCAATAATTACCTGGATATAAGGGGAGTTATGTCGTAGTTTATACTTATAACTACCTGGATATAAGAGGACTTGTGTCGTAGTTTATACCAATAATTACCTGGATATAAGGGGACTTATGTCGTAGTTTATACTTATAACTACCTGGATATAAGAGGACTTATGTCGTAGTTTTTACCAATAATTACCTGGATATAAGAGGACTTATGTCGTAGTTTATACCAATAATTACCTGGATATAAGAGGACTTATGTCGTAGTTTATACCAATAATTACCTGGATATAAGAGGACTTGTGTCGTAGTTTTTACCAATAATTACCTGGATATAAGAGGGCTTATGTCGTAGTTTTTACCAATAATTACCTGGATATAAGAGAACTTATGTCGTAGTTTTTACCAATAATTACCTAGATTTAAGAGGACTTATGTCGTAGTTTTTACCAATAATTACCTGGATATAAGAGGACTTATGTCGTAGTTTTTACCAATAATTACCTGGATATAAGACGACTTATGTCGTAGTTTTTACCAATAATTACCTGGATATAAGAGGACTTATGTCGTAGTTTTTACCAATAATTACCTGGATATAAGAGGACTTATGTCGTAGATTTTTCCAATAATTACCTGGATATAAGAGGACTTATGTCGTAGTTTTTACCAATAATTACCTGGATATAAGATAACTTATGTCGTAGTTTATACCAATAATTACCTGGATATAAGAGGACTTATGTCGTAGTTTTTACCAATAATTACCTGGATATAAGAGGACTTATGTCGTAGTTTATACCAATAATTACCTGGATATAAGAGGACTTATGTCGTAGTTTTTACCAATAATTACCTGGATATAAGATAACTTATGTCGTAGTTTTATACCAATAATTACCTGGATAGAAGAGGACTTATGTCGTAGTTTATACTAATAATTACCTGGATATAAGATAACTTATGTCGTAGTTTTTACCAATAATTACCTGGATATAAGAGGACTTATGTCTTAGTTTTTACTAATAATTACCTGGATATAAGAGGGCTTATGTCGTAGTTTTTACCAATAATTACCTGGATATATGAGGACTTATGTCGTAGTTTTTACCAATAATTACCTGGATATAAGTGGACTTATGTCGTAGTTTTTACCAATAATTACCTGGATATAAGAGGACTTATGTCGTAGTTTTTACCAATAATTACCTGGATATAAGAGGACTTATGTCGTAGTTTTTACCAATAATTACCTGGATATAAGTGGACTTATGTCGTAGTTTTTACCAATAATTAACTGGATATAAGAGGACTTATGTCGTAGTTTTTACCAATAATTACCTGGATATAAGAGGACTTATGTCGTAGTTTTTACCAATAATTACCTGGATATAAGTGGACTTATGTCGTAGTTTTTACCAATAATTACCTGGATATAAGAGGACTTATGTCGTAGTTTTTACCAATAATTACCTGGATATAAGAGGACTTATGTCGTAGTTTTTACCAATAATTACCTGGATATAAGTGGACTTATGTCGTAGTTTTTACCAATAATTACCTGGATATAAGAGGACTTATGTCGTAGTTTTTACCAATAATTACCTGGATATAAGAGGACTTATGTCGTAGTTTTTACCAATAATTACCTGGATATAAGTGGACTTATGTCGTAGTTTTTACCAATAATTACCTGGATATAAGAGGACTTATGTCGTAGTTTTTACCAATAATTACCTGGATATAAGAGGACTTATGTCGTAGTTTTTACCAATAATTACCTGGATATAAGAGGACTTATGTCGTAGTTTTACCAATAATTACCTGGATATAAGAGGACTTATGTCGTAGTTTTTACCAATAATTACCTGGATATAAGTGGACTTATGTCGTAGTTTTTACCAATAATTACCTGGATATAAGAGGACTTATGTCGTAGTTTTTTACCAATAATTACCTGGATATAAGAGGACTTATGTCGTAGTTTTTACCAATAATTACCTGGATATGAGAGGACTTATGTCGTAGTTTTTACTAGTAATTACCTGGATATAAGAGGGCTTATGTCGTAGTTTATACCAATAATTACCTGGATATAAGTGGACTTGTGTCGTAGTTTTTACCAATAATTACCTGGATATAAGAGGACTTGTGTCGTAGTTTTTACCAATAATTACCTGGATATAAGAGGGCTTATGTCGTAGTTTTTACCAATAATTACATGGATATAAGAGGACTTATGTCGTAGTTTTTACCAATAATTACCTGGATATAAGAGGACTTATGTCGTAGTTTTTACCAATACTTACCTGGATATAAGAGGACTTATGTCGTAGTTTATACCAATAATTACCTGGATATAAGATAACTTATGTCGTAGTTTTTACCAATAATTACCTGGATATAAGAGGACTTGTGTCGTAGTTTTTACTAATAATTACCTGGATATAAGAGGGCTTACGTCGTAGTTTTTACCAATAATTACCTGGATATAAGAGGACTTATGTCGTAGTTTTTACCAATAATTACCTGGATATAAGAGAACTTATGTCGTAGTTTTTACCAATAATTACCTGGATATAAGAGGACTTATGTCGTAGTTTATACCAATAATTACCTGGATATAAGATAACTTATGTCGTAGTTTTTACCAATAATTACCTGGATATAAGAGGACTTATGTCGTAGTTTTTACCAATAATTACCTGGATATAAGAGAACTTATGTCGTAGTTTTTACCAATAATTACCTGGATATAAGAGAACATATGTCGTAGTTTTTACCAATAATTACCTGGATATAAGAGGACTTATGTCGTAGTTTATACCAATAATTACCTGGATATAAGATAACTTATGTCGTAGTTTTTACCAATAATAACCTGGATATAAGAGGGCTTATGTCGTAGTTTATACCAATAATTACCTGGATATAAGAGGACTTATGTCGTAGTTTTTACCAATAATTACCTGGATATAAGAGGACTTATGTCGTAGTTTTTACTAATAATTACCTGGATATAAGAGGACTTATGTTGTAGTTTTTACCAATAATTACCTGGATATAAGATAACTTATGTCGTAGTTTTTACCAATAATTACCTGGATATAAGATAAATTATGTCGTAGTTTTTACCAATAATTACCTGGATATAAGAGGACTTATGTCGTAGTTTTTACCAATAATTACCTGGATATAAGAGGACTTATGTCGTAGTTTTTACTAATAATTACCTGGATATAAGAGCACTTATGTCGTAGTTTTTACCAATAATTACCTGGATATAAGAGGACTTATGTCGTAGTTTTTACCAATAATTACCTGGATATAAGAGGACTTATGTCGTAGTTTATACCAATAATTACCTGGATATAAGAGGACTTATGTCGTAGTTTTTACCAATAATTACCTGGATATAAGAGGACTTATGTCGTCGTTTTTACCAATAATTACCTGGATATAAGAGGACTTATGTCGTAGTTTTTACCGGTTTTAGGATCAGTGTAAGTACAACTTTTAACATCTTCGTTTGTGAAGACAAAACACACAACAGCGTACAAACAACACAAAAACAAAGGGTATCTATCCAGCATTTTAACTCTGTAAACCTTATCAGATACAATGTACTATGATGACCGACTAACATGTTGTACAGATGGACAAAATCTTATCAAATAAATTCTGGGTCAAAGTTTTAACATTGTCCATTATCTAGACAAGTCAATTGACACTCTCTTTTTTTGTTGCATTGCTTTCAATTTTCAGGGGCGCAAAAATAACTGAATGTCTTACTTAGCGCATTATATGTCATACTAGCTATTTCTAAGCGTGTAATAACGATTATTGGATATTGTTGATAACCGCTGTTGTCGTGACGTTTTCAATGAAATAGCCATTCCTTGTTCAAATGTTACCAAACACCAATGATATTGTAGCAACAAAGTAATACTTAGCTAAGACAGGACTATATATCGTCACATATATGGAACACTAGAAGTAGTCCAGTGATGAAGTTAACTTTATTATGTTCTTAGAATATTTGAAACCATAAACAGGCAAGTTCAGTGAATCACCGCCAGTAGGTATTTTTATGATATGCAGCTTTAATTTGTTCTTAGGGAACATAACCCATGAAAACTATCAATTCAAAACTGCGTGTCTTCGTTCAATATTGTCATGTGCTACTTTTGAATTTTTATGAAATAATACATTTAAAAGTAGCACATGACAATATTGATACTTTGAACTAAGTTTCGTAAAAACGTGTTTTATTGTTTTGTAAATATTATTTAGGAAAAGAATTGTCTGGACGGACACAAGTTTTTATTTCAATTTCCCTCTATCTTCAAAAGGAAGGGGGTAATTTAAATAATAAACCGACATTAATATCCTGGCTTATATGCGGTATGTTAAGTTGGGTAGTCGATAGGAGTTATCGCACTTTTAATGAATCAATTGATTTGTACCAGAATTACGTTACACTGCCAGATACCGTGCAAAGCCATTAGACCTTAATTTCAAACTTGTAGACTTAAAATAAAACTCTTAATTTCAAATTTGAAATTATCTGATTGGAACGATTTTAAAAAAATAATAGCTCCGCGACGGCACCCCATGTAATGTGGCAATATAATGGTTATATAAACATTTTATCCAAAATAAATCAATTTAAATCGAATATTTCTTCTTTATTTTCCATAACAACATAAAGGTAATGTCGTTCCTTATCTTGTAGACTGATAAGAAAATGTAAACGAACTACAAAAATACACGTGCACTCAAACAAAAATACACGTGCACTCAAACAAAATAATAATATACATGTTATTCTTATCTATAAAATAGAGAAGGGAGACAGAATTTCTGTCCACAAAATGTCTGGAGGCATGTTTCTTGATAATCAAAATATTTGAAAAAGATACTAAAGGAAGGTTTTCTGAGCAAATGTACTTATAATAAAACTTTTTAAATCAAAAACAAACATACTAATCCATGTCCGAACCGCAATCCAGAAGCAAAGTAAAAACTTTTGAACTGACGAGTTAGATTGAAGACGTGAACTTCTACCAGGAAAGTGAGGCCGGGTGCTCCGGAAGGGTAAGCACCTCCTGTTTAGCTAGCTACACCCGCCATGTATGTAATCAAAATTGTGTGAAAGGAACATGGAACAATGAGACGTTAAAAATTTAATTTATTTAACTAAATACCTGTCTTCCCACGATCCGCGTGTTTTCCTCGACACGAACGTCAATTTTTCCAGAATCTCAATAAAGGATCTAAACTTATCGTCAAATCACACGCTGCAAAGTGGCAACACTTTAACTTTTGATAACATATAATGACATCCAACAACATCAACGCTGTTGTTATCCTTTATATGCTTTGTTACAACTTCTTATGAAGTACAATGCCTCATCAAATCCGGACTTCATTAGGCGTTTTAATTTCATCAGGAGTTGTTGGGACTTTATTAGGAGTCATTACAATGCTTGAATAAAATACATGACCACAATTTTTACACTATACAGAAGTATTAAAAACTTAATACATGTATGTTATTATTATTATAATTGATTTTACTTAACTTTTTGTCATTACTTATGCTTATCTTATCTTTACATATTAAGTATGTTTTTATCCCCCGCTTTTCGAAGAAAATGTATTAAATTTGAGTTTCCGTCTTTCCTTCTGTCCGTTCCGTCCGTTCGTCTGAATTTCTTGACTGCTCTAATTCTCTAAAACTATGAAGTACAATTTCACAAAACTTGGTGCAAAGTATCAAAAAAGATAGGAGACGCGCATATCGTTAACCTGAGTTGGTTTGCTCATTTTCCTTGGTGTTATGAACCCCATCCTCCCATCGTGCAGGACCAGGACCCAGTTGCACAAAGTACAGTTAGAGTTAATTATTAATTGTAAACCATACTCGGCGCAACACTCCAGGATTCACTGATTATGGTTTAATTAATGATTAACTTTAATTAAGCTTTGTACATCCGGGTCCTGACAAGCCTATTTTCAATTTTTAAAATTTCCACAACTAAGCTCTATTCATTTGACAAGGTTCTGTTGTATCTTTCTACTGCTATATCGATATTGGTCAGGTGATTGGTTATTGGTCAGGTGATTGGTTATTGGTCAGGTGATCGGTTATTGGTCAGGTGATCGGTTAAAACCAACCTGAACTCTAGTTCTTGTAAATAATTTATAAAAATGTTATCAATATCGCGGTGAGATTTTTTATTGATACATGCTCATACTTTTCTTCTTTTTTAATGTTTGGTCCGTAAACAAACATATTTAGGTGTTTATCTGTTCTTTGATTTCTCTGAGATAATTGTAATTCATCAATGAACGCGGTTTACAATTATTGCTTTTGGAACTATTTCAAGACTATCAGGTGCCGGAAGTTATTATGACATCAAATTACAAACTACGATGTTGTTTCTAACCTTGTACACCTGCAGCAGACGAGAGTTGCTAAGGAAATTGAGCATAAAAATATTGATGCCACGTAAAATAAACACAGACGCTAGTTCTGTATAACTTTTACTTCAGTTTATCTAATCTCGGGTTATTTTGTAAGACTATGAAGATTTTGTTTCAATTGTTCTCAATTTCAAACCAGTTTTTAACACGTAGTTGGTTTACCGATGTGTTCGCAAATATGTATACCTAAAAGAAAAATTTACGGAATCGTGCATTAAGGTAAAATCAAACTGTATAACTCTTTAATATGCTCTTTATCGAATCACATCCTACAGATCAATAAGTAGTGTGGAAAAGTTTTGTCAGTTCGCTTACCGAAGGTTTGTGGCTTTACAACGCACTCCGACTATCCCACAACCGACTGCCTCGAATATATTGACTGATATGTAAAATACTATTACTCATCTCCATGGTGGATTGATATGAAAACATAAATACATTAAAAACCCTACAGCATTACTTAATTGGATACATTCACGTCAATACGACATAGCACAAAATAACACCAGTCTCACACGGTAACCAGACATTGACCAGACATGATCAAATCATCCCTACTCAGATTCACGGTCCCAATTACAACTTTTTATTATAGGGTATAATGCCGAACATAAAAAAGTTTATGTACCCATCGCTTTTGTTCAAATTGCAAATTTTTGTGTCCAGTTCATATCCGAAGAGAAGCCGTAATAGGAATAAAAAGTTATCAAAACGTGTAAAATTTAGAAGCCAGATTCATTTTCAGAAGCTATGGGCTACTGGGTCCATGTCACTACATACATATAGGGGTTCGACAGCCCCTGCTTATCTTGGTATATATAGAGTGTTTGGTCTTGTACACCTGTGGTAGACGAGTTATATTGATACTATGTAAAATAAATAGAATATAATCATTAGATATTTTACTTCAGCGCTATCTATCTCAAATCTCAGCCTTTCATCTCATGTTAAAACTTATTTCAGAACACTATAAGGGTTTTATTTCATTTTTCTACTTATCTGATTCAACAGGTGGTGTGTACATTTACTTTACCATAGATTTGTACCAAAAATATTCAGTTTTTTTAACAGACCATACTGATGCAAACTACAAATCAATATCGCCGACCTCTTTATGTGTTAAAATCCCCGTATAGACATGTCGGGCGCGTTTATACAACGTTACATCGCACTCTTATATCGCACCTCCAATATCACACCCCTTCTCGAATTTATGTTTGTTGTTGACTCAATTTTATTACTCATATGTTTTTCGCCATCAGAACGCGAAAAAGCGCCAAAGTAGAATTTAAACGCGAAAAAGCGCAAAATCATGCACAATGTGTAATGAAGCTTTGGTGTGAAATTTTAGCCTGACAAAGCGCAAAGTGCTATGCGAAAAAACGAGACATGTTTTTGCGCTTTTTCGCGTTTAAATTCTACGTTGGCCCTTTTTCGCGTTCTGATGGCGAAAAACATATGAGTAATGAAACTCCTTTTTGGCGTTTCTAAAGGCCAAAAAATCGAAATGGTATAAATCAGCTACCATAAGATAACACTCAATCAAATGAATTCTTTCATATCTTATTTTCTTGCAGTCCAATTGGAACATTAAAAGAAATAGTATGTTTGGTTTTGGACTCGCAAACCTAGTTTTGAACCAAATATTTTAAAATATGCATGGGCTATGATATATTTATCTGGTACCACAAGTAGTGAGAGATTCCGTTTTTTATTGATTAAAATGAATTAAAAACGATACCATCCGACTTTGTCAGAATGCGAACCTGATAGATGGCGCTTTGAATGTTTCTTGGAATACTGTATTAAACGTGAATATGGCATAGTAATGAACACGACAAGACGGAGAGGATATTCTTTCTTCTACGATCATGTCGATTTTTTTTATTTAAAGAGAGGGGGGCTTCGTATATAGAACAATTAATTGCATACAATATACAGTCGTTATGTTATCAGTCATCATTAATCAGGTCTTATAAACATAATACAGATCTGTCGAATGTTTAACACTATCCTAACAAATTAGGTCCAATGGACAGCTCATTTTGGTCTCGCGTCAGATATATCTCGGCAGCTGTTCGGCCACTTGCTATGTTCGGACAGCCGAGGTTCGATAGCTCAGTGTTAAACTTTCGATAGGTCTGTACTGTATGTCCCGGCAGCTGTTCGGCCACTTGCTATCCTCGGACATTCGAGAGTTGATAGCTCGGTGTTAAATTTTCGACAGGTCTGTACTGAATGTCCCGGCAGCTGTTCGACCACTTGCTATCCTCGGACATTCGAGATTCGATAGTTCAGTGTTAAACTTTCGACAGGTCTGTACTGTATGTCCCCGCAGCTGTTCGACCACTTGCTATCCTCGGACATTCGAGATTCGATGGTTCAGTGTTAAACTTTCGACAGGTCTGTACTGTATGTCCCCGCAGCTGTTCGACCACTTGCTATCCTCGGACATTCGAGATTCGATAGTTCAGTGTTCAACTTTCGACAGGTCTGTACTGAATGTCCCCGCAGCTGTTCGACCACTTGCTATCCTCGGACATTCGAGATTCGATAGTTCAGTGTTAAACTTTTGACAGGTCTGTACTGTATGTCCCCGCAGCTGTTCGACCACTTGCTATCCTCGGACATTCGAGAGTCGATAGCTCAGTGTTAAACTTTCGACAGGTCTGTACTGTATGTCCCGGTAGCTGTTCGACCACTTGCTATCCTCGGGCATTCGAGATTCGATAGCTCAGTGTTAAACTTTCGACAGGTCTGTACTGTATGTCCCCGCAGCTGTTCGACCACTTGCTATCCTCGGACATTCGAGATTCGATAGCTCAGTGTAAAACTTTCGACAGGTCTGTACTGTATGTCCCGGTAGCTGTTCGGCCACTTGCTATCCTCGGACATTCGAGATTCGATAGCCGAGTGTTTAGTTTTCGACAGGTCTGTACTGTAGGAACAGATTAATTAACATCTTGATTTTCAATTAATCAGCTGACGTTAGGACAGTTATTCGATAATTATCAAACTTTTCATCAATGTGTCTAGGGTTGATTTTATATTCCACAAATAACCCGTACCAATAAAGGCATGGTCATGTGGTAAGTCAATATACTAGTCAATATACATCGGTCCATCTACAGCTGCTTAGACATGTCGAAAATTTAACACCGAGCTGAAGAAAAGTAGTCAAAGCTTGGTTGCCGAGTGACCGAGATATGGAAAGTTGGTAACGAAAAAGTCACCCAGAGTTAGAAGACAGCTGCGGAATATATATCCAACGAGGGTCGAGTACAACTGTCGATTCAACACCAATACGTTAGTTTAGTGTTAAACTTACGATAGGTCTGTATGGGACTTTTTATTAACCTGTTCTTTCAAAGTGCTCTGGACACTTTTCTTGGTGGTGAAATTCAATATATCCCATTTACAGAAGCTCGTCTTCCCCAAAGCTTTTATTACCCATTAAGGGTATAGATTTTTGTGTGTATAAAATCAGGATAGGTTTCTGTTTAATGTTAGAACTGATCACCTATTGTACCAGTCGGTGTGATTTATGTGTGTACTATTGTCAGTAACGTAGGCCGACAATTCTTGACAAATTACTCCAATCTTGACGAGATTGCTAAAGGCTTTAAGCTCTGTAGAAAATCACTGTAATATACACATTAATATCCAGCAAATTTCACCATACAGCCATTGACCAAACATAAAATGAATTGATGAAGTTATATCTGTTGATGGCTAAAGAATATCTGACCAGTGAGTGACCCGTACGAATTGATTAAATTAAGCTTTCAAAATGACTCTTCAAGAAATGTGCGGAAGCATTATGGAAATATTGGAAAGCTGAAAATCTAAATAAGCATATGAATTTGACAGAGTTATTGGGGACTTGACAAATTTAGTAGAATCTGATCATAATATCCATAGTAATAGTTAAGGGTAATTATAGAAAGGTTCAACACTTCTGATAGCAAACCTCTAACAGGAAGTACAACCACGGATTTTGACAAGGCACTTCCGCATTGACTTTAGAATAAAGATAAGAGAAATATAAAATATCTCACACTTTTCAGACACAAACATACCAATCCATGTCCAAAGCACAATCCTAAAGCAAAGTAACAACTTCGACAGTTGGCAGTTTAAGTTACACACGTGAACTTCCACCATGAAAGTGCATACCTGGTGCTCCGGGAGGGAAAGCACTCCAGTTTAGCCAGCTACATCTGTCACGTGTGTAACCAAAAGGAACATAAAACTACGGGACGTCAAATATATCCAGGATAAGTTTGCATATACACAGCTCATTCCACAAAGAAACGTTACCGCCTTGTTTCCATAAACCCTTCTTTGGAATGAGCCGTAGAGACAACATACTTATCAACAATATATACAAGTTTTTTAGAGCTTTGAAGAGCCCAGGCTTCTGTCAACATTTTATTTGTAAGCAGCTTGCTACCTTGAATAAAATTCCCATAGTGAGAATAAGCTCTACCAAAACGTATTGTGAATCAAATACACCATAAGCAGGTGACGCAGGTTTATTGCCGCATAGAAAAGTAAAGTTGACAATAGAGAATTTGAAGTCACAAAGCTTGTCACACAAGTCCAAGACTAATAAATAAGCATCTTGATGTAATGGCACTGTTTGTGTTTATTTCCATTTCAAAGAATAAAATATTCCTTTTGCTTATTTTGAAAATTCGCTTAACTTTCCTAAAAGATTCCTCTCAAAAGTATTTCGATTCCATTCTAATTCTAATTAACAATTGTCACTTGTTTTATCATTCCTTCGTTCTTATAAACTGTTACATTGTACAGGATTGCCCTGGATATGGACGTCCCATAGTTCCATGTTCCTTTCACACAATTTTGATTACACGCGTGGCGGGTGTAGCTAGCTAAATAGAGGTGCTTACCCTTCCAGAGCACCCGGCCTCACTTCCCTTGTGGAATTTCACGTGTCAAACCTAACTTGTCAGTTCCAAAGTTTTTACTTTGCTTCTGGATTGTGATTTGGACATGTATTAGTGTGTTTGTTTTCGATTACACTTTTAAGATTTTTATTTTCTAACACATCTGATTTTTTTGCCTATCAACCAAACTTTCATAATTAAAACTGTTAGATAGGTTATCCTTATTGGTCTAATTCACCTATTTCCAGGAAAAATGTAGTTACCGCAAACCTCTGCTATTAACAACTTTGTACCAATTGTAACTCAATAAACAGTACCCTCGTTTTCATTGGAACCTGAAACAGGAATTTCTTGTAGAGACAAAAAGCAAGTGTAAAGTTGTTTTTAAAAAAATATTTTTGGACTTCACTGGAACTCCAGGATTTGTTGTATTTTACATAGATGAAAACTCATTCATTGAAGCACACATGAACACATTTGCCTGTCAAAGATTCATTGCAGTTCTTGTAATGAGACAGAGCCACCCAACCGTTGTTTAACTCAATGACTGAACCACACATGAACACATTGGCCTGTCAAAGGTTCGCTGTATTTCTTGTAATGAAAGAGAGCCACCCAGCCGTTGTTAAATTCAATGACTGAACCACACATGAACACATTTGCCTGGGAAAGGTTAATTGCAGTCCTTGTAAAGAGACAGAGCCACTCAACCGTTCTTAAACTGAATGACTGAAACACATCAACACATTTGTCTGCATCGGTTCATTGCAGTTCTTTTAATGAGACAGAGTCATCCAACCGTTGTTTAACTCAATGACTGAACAACACCTGAGCAAATTTGCCCGCAACGGTTCTTGCACATCTTCGTGTAACTAAGTCACCCAACGGTGGTTGGTAATTTAAGCAGTAACACGCCTTATGTGTGCAGTCATTGTGGGAGGTTTTTTAATTTGACATGCCCGATAAACCTGCAGTAAAACTTAAAGCACAATGGATAATGCTCATTAAAACATCACTCGTCTAGAAGTCATTGGATTATTAATGATTCCAGTATGTTATTTTATGTACGGATTATCGACTTAGAGATAAAGCCGATATATGTACACATTTAACATAAAACTTCACATTTGATATTATAGGCCGGTGCTCTTAAGGCATACAATATTGTTTTCTATTAGCTTTAGTGTTAATTGTTTCGGAGGATATTCAGCTCTTTCCGTCCTTTCTATATCTCATGGTTGATATTTTTGCAGCGTGTTATATGTAATGCTGTCAAAATACCATATCTCTTTACAAGTTTGTCATTCAATAACATTTGCTCAGATATTACCCATTGTGAAAAATATTATATTTTGTCTTTTTTTAATTCTATTACATTTGTGATAAAATTTGGTTGTTACATTTGTGGTGAAATTTGTTGCTGCATTAATTTATGGTAAAATTTTGCTACATTTGTGACCAAACTTACTACATTTGTGGTTCGTTACTACATATATGTGACACTATTTTATTACATTTGTGACAATTACTACATCGTGGTAGTTACTACATACATGTATAAAGGCCCTAAAGGCTCTCTGCTATTCTCTACTTAACGAGACAAACCAGCCGTTCATAAATGAATGGAGAAATAATACTCTTGAAGTAGAATGTCTTTAATTTGACATGCCTGATAAAGTTTTAGCAAACCATTTAGCGTAATCAATCATGATCACCAATAATGGTGAAGATAAGTGGAAAATAATTCAAATTGTGTTACAAGCATGTAAAGCATCATCCAACGACCAGAAAAAAAGACATCGGACATTTCTGGTTCATTGAATTTTGATTATTTTTACTCTGTTGCTTAACGAAGCGGGAACGATTTTCACAGAATACTAAGTAATGAAATCAATAAACACAATACATGTACATTATAATATTTTAGACGTGTTATAATCATAATGTTGAGAATTATATCAACATAATTTAAAATCAAGTCATGAAGTGTAGTGTGTTTTTGTCAAAGTTAGAAATAATTTACACATATCGAGACATCACCATCTATATGCATTTGAAGACATAGAAATATATACCGGTTCACATTGCATTTTTGCCATCATTAGGCTCGAGTTTCAAAATCGTTCCAACCAATTATTTTGGTAATATTTTACGGCATTACAAATAAAAAGTGTCGACAAAACTAAAATACAGAATCCAAACGCATAACTCTTAAAAATCTTGAAAACGTCACCTTAAATTCCTGAATATAAAAAATTATATTACAGAAATGATTGTGAAGCTAGACAGGTCACGCATACCTTGCGTTAGAGTATCACAAGAACATAACAACAGGGATACGCAATATGAATATATAACACATATTGTATATTGAGGGTTAATTATATAAAATATAACAATCAATTTCAATATCATACTGTTCTATTATTGTATCTAAGATATAGTTTGAATTATTTATTTTAATGGGCTCGTTTGTTCCGGTGTAACAATGATGTAACTATGTGTGTTTTATACAGAATTTCTGTTTTATTTCCCACGTGTAAATTGTAAAATTAATTAATCTATTGATGGGACTCTCACAGGTTTAGGTGTTCTCAGTTATAAAGGAAATATTGCGTGATATATGATATATTTTTATCAGTTTGAACATTGTAATGGCTGGCGTGTTCATTGATGAGAGATCGTTTCACGATATATGAGTATCGATTTTAAGTGATCGATGAAAGGTGTCTGAATGTGGAATTGTAATAACAGAAATGCATGCGCCCACATACGTTTTTTTTTAAATTTTATTATTATTTTTGTACAGTCGTAATAGACTGTTAAGTTAGTGAATCGCCAGGAGGTGGAGGTATTTTAAACATTATTTAGTACACAGTAGTACTAGAGTAGTGAGTGAATGAGTGAATGCATTATTGTTTAAAGCCGCCAACAGCAATATTGCAGCCATCCGCGGCTAGAAAAAGTAAAAGATACAATAGTATCAATAACACAAAGTATTAAAATACAAAATTAAAAATAACAACAAATACATTTTTAATAAAACTATTGCTAAACTGATAAAACCCGTTATATCAAAGACAAGTTATAAATAAAATACTGGGTTATATTTGATAAAGCAACTATATTTTATTATAAAAGTTAATTTCCCGAAGGAAGTTTAAAATTTGATGTCCACTGACATTACTAAAAAGATCTTGCATTGATATTGCTAAATAAAAAAGTATCCCTTGTAGGTGCAAAATCAACACAATTAAGCAAAATGTGCTGGATAGATTGCTGAACTTGACCATGAATACATTGGGGAGGTTGTTCTCCCTTGAATATAAAAGAATGTGTAAAATAACCATGGCCGATTCTACAGCGCCGAAGAACAATACTTTCATGCCTATTGTACCTGGATATATTTGACGTCTCATAGTTCCATGTTCCTTTCACACAATTTTGATTACACACGTGGTGGGTGTAGCTAGCTAAACAGGAGGTGCTTACCCTTCCGGAGCACCCGGTCTCACTTCCCTGGTGGACGTTCACGTGTCTAACCTAACTTGTCAGTTACAAAGGTTTATTGTGATTCGGACATGGATTAGTATGTTTGTTTTTACTTTGCTTTTGGATTATGATTCGGACATGGATTAGTATGTTTGTTTTTTATAAGTACCAGAGTAGCAGCTCAAACTTGTTTTGGTGGTATTTTATTTTTCGCGGTTTTGTGGCTGAATGCCAATTAACAAAGCTTTAATTTGCATAACAATAGTAGTATGAATTAATAGAACAAAGGACACCATATTAGCGGCTATTATTGCACTAATATCACAGCTAACGGTAACTCTGAGTACAGATCAATACAGCAGAAAGCACTGCATCGTTACAAAACGTACACTTTTTTGCTACAATCGAAACAAAGTCGTAACATCGAATGTAAAGTTAGTGGATGACCCAACTTGAAACATTATCTAGAACATAGTAGTGTAGCAGATCAGACTATTGTTTTGGTGGTATTCTATTTTTCGCGGTTTTGTGGCTGAAGGCCTATTAGCAAAGCTTTAATTTTCAGTACAATCGCTCATATGAAATAATAGAACAACAAAGGACACTAAACTGACCCCTTGTACTCTACAAATGCAATATGAACGACAATCTGTGGCACGGCGCAAAACATGACAACCTTACAATACAGCGTAAAGCACTGCATCGTTTCAAAACCAACAATCTAGACAAAAAGAAGCATTTGGCAATACCCTACGTACGACACAGATAACCTTGGACTTTAAAAGACCGTGTGACATTCTTTTGTATTTAATTTTAAATTAGTACGTATTGGTCAGGTCGTAATTATTTTTCTGGCATAAACAAAATTCAATAATAGTTCTTGAAAATTAGTCATTGTATCACAAAAAATATACATTGTATTATGTTCAAATTAAAAATTGAAGTTCCTGAGATTGAAATTTTAAAACCCCCCTTGGCAAAAAAAGCAGGTATACGTGTATATTGTATAAGACGATTGATCCTTCTGATAGTTTTAATAGTCTAACAAAGACTAAATTTAAAACAAAAAATGTACTAAAAAACAAACATACCAATGCACGTCCAAATCTTTAAAAATGAAAATAGCAACTTAAGTTAAACACATGACCTTCCACCAGGAAAGTGAGACCGGATGCTCCGGAAGGGTAAGAACTTATTGTAAGCTACAGATAAGGCATCTTATAACTGAGCTCTGCAGTATATCTTAAGTCTATTGATTACTTGTTTGTAGAAAAGTACATGAAAAGTACATGATATAGCTTATGTGTAAACCATTTGTCGTCTACCAGAACAATCTTAACACGTTATAATGTAAATTAGGCTGAACTGTCATTTGGAGATGACACGAGTCCCCTGTGTATGACAGACCTTGTTTAAATATTAAGGTAATCTATAGTACAAGATGTCAGGAGACAACAAAAATTAACAGTGTGTAAACAAGGGTAAAAAATCAATACCAAAAATATATATAAATCAACAACAATGACCCGGATGTCATTCATTTATTGAATAGAGTTTTGTAGTTAAAATATTTCACTTATATCGAAATAACAGAAATTTTAAACATTGCAGTGCGTTTATAAGGATTCTTTAAAGTGCAACGCCTGCCGTGACACGGGACATCGGTTTTTAAGGTCTCTCACGAAGGTTCTTCTGACTCATTTCTGAATGCCGAGTGTTTTGCGAAATAAAAGTCACTTTTATTATTTATTCATCGAACCCAAGACCTCCCACATACGAAGCGAGCCATCTACCAACTGGGATACCGAAGTTGTAAAAAATAAACATAGTACAAATAAAGTATACTGAACATACCATCAACAAAATGTTGCAGTTTTGATAGGCAACATATTTGCTGTGTTTTGTAATATAATTTTCCAACAAGCAATCGGTATATTAATGGGCATAGACTGTGCACCATTACTTGCTGATTTTTTCTTTATTCGTATAAGCTTGTCAATTCTGGGGAGAAGACTGTCGCGCCAAATCATTAAACTCCACATACAAATATATAGATTACGTTCTATCTCTAAACAATCCTACATTTGGAGATTATGTGGATTTAATCTATCCCAGTGATCTTGAAACAAATGATACGACTGGTCTTTCAAGTATTGTTTCTTATTATATCAATAATGACACTCACGAAAGGATATATATGAATTTATATGACAAATGTGGTGACTTCAATGTGTCTATTGTCAACTTTCCTTTTATTCACTGCAACAAACCTGCTTCTCGTGTTTATGGTGTGTTTGTTTGGCAGTCGATCTTGTTCCCAATACGGGAACTTTATTCAACGAAACAAGCTGCAAAATATATCCTTGATATATTTGACGTCTTCTAGCTATATAAAGCGGCAGTGGTTTAAGAACTTCACATCTGAACCACGGAAATGATTTAAGGCATCGTCACAATGGTGCAATGTATAAAATTAATAGTATAAATAGAAAGAAAAAATATTTTATTTCCGTAAAAAAAGATTAGTACACCTGAAATATTGTTTTAATAAACGGGAAAATAAATAACATCAAGTACACGAGTACTTAGGTTTTTTTCCACAACTTGTGAAGATTTATCTTAAATAAGCACCTGCCACTAATAACAATATGATATACTGCTTACAAGTAACATAGTGTTATCAAATGATGGGTTATATTGTTAAAATATGGAATTTTTATTGTTTTAATATCCTGTTTGTTGGTACATATAACACATCTCTTCCTTTTTTCTGGTTTTATATAAGGACAGAGTGTTTAGATTTACCGTCGTGGTAACGTAATTTACATGATGAATATAGCCTGTCGGTTTGTGATATGGAAAAACGTTACAAGCGAGTACACATCAAAGCTTGGTCATGTAATGTTATTAATAATAATTATTTAATGTACAATTACCTCTCACATCAAATTTATTAACTTTTTGTTTGATTGCGTAGATTTGCAACATCAACTACTTTGGTGATAAATAGTAAAAATGAGGTCCATTAAGGGTTCTCTTGTTGACGGCAATTAGAATCTTCAATAGACTTTGAATTTTGTATAACAGTAAAACGTGCGTATTTTGTTTGGTTTTGGATTGGAATTTCAAAAAGTCTTAATTCTAAGTAATCATTTTACACATGTTTAAATAGTCTTTAATGAAAAACTAAAACTGAAGTTAATCTTAATCTTAAAATTGATTCCTAAAAATTATATTTTCAAAATTTAACTTACAATTCTGATATAGAATAATACAATTTAAATTCAAGACTTAACATTTTAAGTTTTCAATTTAAGTCAGAGCCTTCATCCCTGTTTCCAGGAGATTCTTATATTTTCGACATAATAAAATTTACTCCGTAAAATGACAGAGATCGTCATAATTCTGTTTCATTTAAGAACATTTCTTGTATATTGTCTCAATAGTTTAAACTCCAAAAATTCAATTTAAATTTTGAACATTCACGTATCTTAAATATTGTCTCTATTCTTCAGACTATAAAAAGTTCAATTCAATGAGTTTTGCAGCTTTCTGGCGTCATACCCCCTAACGTTTGTGCGGAACAACTATTAGTTTCGTTCTGTATGGAATCATATCCGTTTAAGTTTTTCCGGAAATGCCCAACGTAAACGTTTTTGAAACGTCAAGAGGTGTTGATCATGGCGAGTGTATCTAGCGGCAAACCAAATTTAACGAGTACTAATGTAATGATGGATGCATCATTACAAATAAGGCGCCCAAACGAATAAAAATCAAGAATTTTAAACTTGTAATATTGAGATTTAATTTTATATATAGAAGTAGTACATGAATCCAATTGGTTGAAATTCAAACAATAGGCAAAGTTGATTGACATCACCTATACCCAATATCACAACCTGTTGTTTTGATGAGCTAATGATGTGTTGATTTTAAATTAATCCAAGCATTTACCCATGTAATGTCATATTGACAACTAAATGCAGCTACTCTATCGAATTGAATGAATCATGCCCCAGGGATAACTGACCATTAGCGTTGCTTTTAAAAACAAATTGAGCTTGAGAGCTTTTGGACATGGATCAGTGAATACCTAAGTATCCTAAACAATGAAAATTCATGCTTATTGTTTTAATTCTTAAACAAAATGATAGCAACCATCCAATGAAGAAAACTATAGTTTGAGGGTGGGGATCTCAGAGTTAGTACCTAGACCTACCTGTCCCCACCCTCCTATTGAATGACCATATGGGTTTACTTAAGTATCAATCTATTCAACTTTTCATAAAGAATAAGAAAATATATATGTTAGGGGTGGGGATCTCAACTGATTAAAAGTTAGTACCCAGTCCCGCCTGTCCCCACCCTCCTCTGGAATAACATCATTTGTATTTCTGCTGTATCATTCTATTCAACTTTAAAAACCGAACCGGAAAATATATAGTTTCAGGATGGGGATATCAACCATTTAAAAGTTAGTACCAAGCCCTGCCCATCCCCACTCTCCATCAAGAATGACCCCATAGGACTTTCTTTAGTATCACTCTATTCAACTTTTCATGTAGAACCAGAAAATATATAGTTTATGGGTGGGGATCTTAACCGTTTAAAAGTTAGCACACTGCCCCACCCATCCCCACCCTCCCTGATACCCCGGGAAAATCTTGCGATACAGACTTGTACATCTCGAGACACTGATCATGAATATATATGGTTTTATAGTACAAAATATAGTATTAATAGCAAAATTGAGCATAATTGTTTTTAAGACCCTGCCCTCCTGCCCCTCCCCTAATGACCCCATGGGCATTTTACTTCGGCCTCTGGGGAAAGAGATGGGGATCAACCTTCATGTGAAGTTTGGTGAAGATTGGACCAACCGCCTTCGAGAAATTGGTTGGACAAGTTCATGGCCGGAAGAAGAAGAAGAGGAAGAATAATAACGAGTATTAATGTAATGATGAATGCATCATTACAAATAAGGCGCCCAAACAAATAAAAGTCATACCCTGTATTTAGAACTCATATTATTAGAAATTAACAGTTTTTTTTACTTCAAGGTTTAAATGATATAAAGATTCAAGAGATGTAACCTTTTTGGTCATTTAGAATATATACTTGGAGCAAGCATGCCTATGTATGGTCTCTCTCTCTCTCTCTCTCTCTCTCTCTCTCTCTCTCTCTCTCTCTCTCTCTCTCTGAAATTGTATTCTAAAAAAATGTTGTCTTGGTGTCAAATAAAAGTAGAAGTAGTACATGAATCCAATTGGTTGAAATTCAAACAATAGACAAAGTTGACTGACATCACCTATACCCAATATCACAACCTGTTGTTTTGATGAGCTAATGATGTGTTGATTTTAAATTAATCTAAGCATTTACCCATGTCTGTCATATTAATCACTAAATACAGCTACTCTATCCAATTGAATAATAAATCATGCCCCAGGGATAAATGACCATTAGTGTTGCTTATATTGAGAGCTTTTAGACATGGATCAGTGATTACTTAAGTATCCTTTACAATAAAAATTCAAGCTTATTGTTTTAATTCCTAAACAAAATGATAGCAGCCATCCCATGAAGAAAACTTTAGTTTGAGGGTGGGGATCTCAAAGTTAGTACATAGACCTACCTGTCCCCACCCTCCTATTGAATGATCATATGGGTTCACTTAAGTATCAATTTAATCAACTTTTCATAAAGAATAAGAAAATATATATGTTAGGGGTGGGGATCTCAACTGATCAAAAGTTAGTACCCAGCCCCGCCTGTCCCCACCCTCCTCTGGAATAACGTCAGTATTTCTGCAGTATCATTCTATTCAACTTTAAAAGCCGAACCGGAGAATATATAGTTTCAGGATGGGGATATCAACCATTTAAAATTTAGTACCAAGCCCCGCCCATCACCACCCTCCATCAGGAATGACCCCATGGGACTTTCTTTAGTGTCACTCTATTCAACTTTTCATGTAGAACCAGAAAATATATAGTTTATGGGTGGGGATCTTAACCGTTTAAAAGTTATCACACTGCCCCGCCCATCCCCACCCTACCTGATACCCCCGGGAAAATCTTGCGATACAGACTTGTACATCTCGAGACACTGATCATGAATATATATGGTTTTATAGTGCAAAATATAGTATAAATAGCAAAATTGATCATTATTGTTTTTAAGACCCCGCCTCCTGCCCCTCCCCTAATGACCCCATGGGCATTTTACCTCGGCCTCCAAGGAAGAAGATGGAGATCAACCTTCCTGTGAAGTTTGGTCGAGATTGGACCAACGGTCTTTGAGAAATTGGTTGGACAAGTTCATGGCCGGAAGAAGAAGAAGAGGAAGAATAATAAAATAATAATAATAATAATAATAATAAGAAACGGTGCAAAAACAATAAGTCGCCAAACTTTGTTTGGGCGCCTTAATAATAACGAGTATTAATGTAACGATGGATGCATCATTACAAATAAGGCGCCCAAACAAATAAAAGTCAAACCCTGTATTCAGAACTCATATTATTAGAAATTAACAGTTTTTTTTTACTTCAGGGTTTAAATGAAATAAAGATTCAAGAGATGTAACCTTTTTGGTCATTTAGAATATATATTTGGAGCAAGCGTGTCTATGTATGGTCTCTCTCTCTCTCTCTCTCTCTCTCCTCTCTCTCTCTCTCTCTCTGAAATTTTATTCTAAAAATTATTGTCTTGGTGTCAAATGAAAGTAGAAGTAGTACATTAATCCAATTGGTTGAAGTTCAAACAATAGTCAAAGTTGATTGACATCACCTTTACCCAATATCACAACCTGTTGTTTTGATGAGCTAATGATGTGTTGATTTTAAATTAATCCAAGCATTTACCAATATGATGTCATATTGATAACTAAATACAGCTACTCTATCGAATTGAATAATAAATCATGCCCCGGAGATAATTGACCATCAGTGTTGCTTATAAAAAAGATTTGGACATGGATCAGTGATTACTTAAGTATCCTTTACAATGAAAGTTTTAATTCTTAAACAAAATGATAGCAGCCATCCCATAAAGAAAACTATAGTTTGAGGGTGGGGATCTCAAAGTTAGTACCTAGACCTACCTGTATATATATGTTAAGGGTGGGGATCTCAACTGATCAAAAGTTAGTACCCAGCCCCGCCTGTCCCCAACCTCCTCTGGAATAACGTCATTTGTATTTCTGCAGTAGCATTCTATTCAACTTTAAAAGCCGAACCGGAAAATATATAGTTTCAGGATGGGGATATTAACCATTTAAAAGTTAGTACCAAGCCCCGCCCATCCCCACCCTCCATCAGAAATGACCCCATAGGACTTTTTTGTAAGTATCACTCAATTCAACTTTTCATGTAGAACCAGAAAATATATAGTTTATGGGTGGGGATCTCAACCGTTTAAAAGTTAGCACACTGCCCCACCCATCCCCACCCTCCCTGATACCCCCGGGAAAATCTTGTGATACAGACTTGTACATCTTGAGACACTGATCATGAATATATATGGTTTTATAGTACAAAGTATAGTATAAATAGCAAAATTGAGCATTATTGTTTTTAAGACCCCGCCCTCCTGCCCCTCCCCTAATGACCCCATGGGCATTTTACCTCGGCCTCTGGGGCAGGAGATGGAGATCAACCTTCATGTGAAGTTTGGTTAAGATTGGACCAACGGTCTTTGAGAAATTGGTTGGACAAGTTCATGGCCGGAAGAAGAAGAAGAGGAAGAATAATAACAATAATAATAATAATAAGAAACGGTGCAAAAACAATAAGTCGCCAAACTTTGTTTGGGCGCCTTAATAATAATAATAAGAAACAGTGCAAAAACAATAAGTCGCCAAACTTTGTTTGGGCGCCTTAATAACGAGTACTAATGTAATGATGGATGCATCATTACAAATAAGGCGCCCAAACGAATAAAAATCAAACCCTGTATTCAAAACACATATTAGGACTTGTACTTTTGTTGCTTTTTTCCATTTCCATGGCAACAGCTGAAATTTTTAAACCTTTAAATAAGTTCTACATACAATAGAAAAACTGTTGAGAAATTTTAAACTTGTAATATTCTTTTCATTTTAAGATTTAATTTTATATAGAGAAGTAGTACATGAATCCAATTGGTTGAAATTCAAACAATAGGCAAAGTTGATTGACATCACCTATAACCATTGTTTTGATGAGCTAATGATGTGTTGATTTTAAATTAATCCAAGCATTTACCCATATAATGTCATATTGATAACTAAATGCAGCTACTCTATCGAATTGAATAATAAATCATGCCCCAGGGATAACTGACCATTAGTGTTGCTTATAAAAGGATTTGGCTTGAGAGCTTTTAGACATGGATCAGTGATTACTTAAGTATCCTTGACAATAAAAATTCATGCTTATTGTTTTAATTCTTAAACAAAATGATAGCAACCAGTCCATGAAGAAAACTGTAGTTTGAGGGTGGGGATCTCAAAGTTAGTACCTAGACCTACCTGTCTCCACCCTCCTATTGAAATGCCCATATGGGTTTACTTAAGTATCAATCTATTCAACTGTTCATAAAGAATAAGAAAATATATATGTTAGGGTGGGGATCTCAACTGTTCAAAAGTTAGTACCCAGCCCCGCCTGTCCCTGCCCTCCTCTGGAAAACACTATGGGCATTTCTTCAGTATCACTCTATTCAACTTTTAAAACAGAACCGGAAAATATATAGTTTCAGGGTGGGATATCAACCATTTAAAAGTTAGTACCAAGCCCCTCCCGTCCCCACCCTCCATCAGGAATGACCCTATGGGACTTTCTTTAGTATCACTCTATTCAACTTTTTATGTAGAACCAGAAAATATATAGTTTATGGGTGGGGATCTCAATCGTTTAAAAGTTAGCACACTGCCCCGCCCATCCCCACCCCTCCCTGATACCACAGGGAAAATCTACTGATACAGACTTGTGCATCTTGAGACACTGATCATGAATATATATGGTTTTATAGTACAAAATAAAGTATAAATGGCAAAATTGATCATTATTGTTTTTAAGACCCCGCCCTCCTGCCCCTTCCCTAATGACCCCATGGGCATTTTACCTCGGTCTCTGGGAAAGGAGTTGGGGATCAACCTTCATGTGAAGTTTGGTTAAGATTGAACCAATGGTCTTCGAGAAATTGGTTGGACAAGTTCATGGCCGGAAGAAGAAGAAGAAGAGGAAGAATAATAATAATAATAACGAGTAATAATGTAATGATGGATGCATCATTACGAATAAGGCGCCCAAACAAATAAAAATCAAACCCTGTATATTTAGAACTCATATTATTAGAAATTAACAGGTTTTTTTTACTTCAAGGTTTAAATTAAATAAAGATTCAAGAGATGTAACCTTTTTGGTCATTTAGAATATATACTTGGAGCAAGCGTGTCTATGTATGGTGTCTCTCTCTGAAATTTTATTCTTAAAAATTATTGTCTTGGTGTCAAATGAAAGTAGAAGTAGTACATGAATCCAATTGGTTGAAATTCAAACAATAGACAAAGTTGACTGACATCACCTATACCCAATATCACAACCTGTTGTTTTGATGAGCTAATGATGTGTTGATTTTAAATTAATCCAAGCATTTACCAATATGATGTCATATTGATAACTAAATACAGCTACTCTATCGAATTGAATAATAAATCATGCCCTGGGGATAAATGACCATTAGTGTTGCTTATAAAAAAGATTTGGACATGGATCAGTGATTACTTAAGTATCCTTTACAATGAAAATTCAAGCTTATGGTTTTAATTCTTAAACAAAATGATAGCAGCCATCCCATAAAGAAAACTATAGTTTGAGGGTGGGGATCTCAAAGTTAGTACCTAGACCTACCTGTCCCCACCCTCCTATTGAATGACCATATGGGTTTACTTAAGTATCAATCGATTCAACTTTTCATAAAGAATAAGAAAATATATATGTTAGGGGTGGGGATCTCAACTGATCAAAAGTTAGTACCCAGCCCCGCCTGTCCCCAACCTCCTCTGGAATAACGTCATTTGTATTTCTGCAGTACCATTCTATTCAACTTTAAAAGCCGAACCGGAAAATATATAGTTTCAGGATGGGGATATTAACCATTTAAAAGTTAGTACCAAGCCCCGCCCATCCCCAACCTCCATCAGGAATGACCCCATAGGACTTTTTTAAGTATCACTCAATTCAACTTTTCATGTAGAACCAGAAAATATATAGTTTATGGGTGGAGATCTTAACCGTTCAAAAGTTAGCACACTGCCCCGCCCATCCCCACCCTCTCTGATATCCCCGGGAAAATCTTGTGATACAGACTTGTTACATCTTGAGACACTGATCATGAATATATATGGTTTTATAGTACAAAATATAGTATTAATAGCAAAATTGAGCATTATTGTTTTTAAGACCCCGCCCTCCTGCCCCTCCCCTAATGACCCTATGGGCATTTTACCTCGGCCTCTGGGGAAGGAGATGGGGATCAACCTTCCTGTGAAGTTTGGTTACGATTGGACCAACGGTCTTCGAGAAATTGATTGGACAAGTTCATGGCCGGAAGAAGAAGAAGAGGAAGAATAATAACAATAATAATAATAATAATAATAATAAGAAACGGTGCAAAAACAATAAGTCGCCAAACTTTGTTTGGGCGCCTTAATAAGAAACGGTGCAAAAACAATAAGTCGCCAAACTTTGTTTGGGCGCCTTAATAATAATAATAAGAAGAAACGGTGCAAAAACAATAAGTCGCCAAACTTTGTTTGGGCGCCTTAATAAGTCTTTATTGGCGTATAGACATACAGAATAAATTGATGACAAATATGTCTCGTCAATACAAATAAATACATGTGTATTATGAAAAGTGCACAATAAAACATTGATGATATGTGTTAAAAAGGTTAAAATCAAAGTGGGAACGCTAGTATCGCAAAATCCCCGAAGCAAACCTTTTCTTTTACATAGAATTTTCTTGAATGATTGATGATACTCTTGCGAGTATGAAAGAATGAATGTCGACTACCCATGTATAAAGTACATTTGAGTAGGTATTATGTCATTTATCTTGTTTTGAAGTAACTGTTGTCAGCAAGGGCTTTCTTGATGTATGATTTTGAAATTTAAGCATACCGAAACCCCAAAAGGGTGTTAGAGAAAGAAAAGAAACTCGTTTGGTAAATGATCGATGGACGTGACATTATCATAAATGTGTGTATTTATTTATTTATTTATTTATTTATTTATTTATTTATTTATTTATTTATTTATTTATTTATGTTTGGTAAATGATCAATGGACGTGACATTATCATCTATTTATTTATTTATTTATTTATTTGTATTGTATGATCGTGCTTTCTTATAATTATTGGTGTACTGTTTTATTTTTCTGTATTGTACAATACAGGACAATCACCAAATGTATCCAACTCTTGGATTTTTATCAAACTTAGAATTCCTGATTTTATGGAAGATTCCGTCAATAATGGCAGTATTGTACACATAGCAGAATGCCATCAAACGACTTGAAATGTCTTATGTTAAAAACATGAGCTGAATTTTAGTGCGAAACAATGAGAACTAAATACGGTCAGTGACGAAGAAACTGTATGCTTGGTGGTATGAAAAGACACTCCGAATTAGGAATGGTGTATGAAAGACTGCAGTTTGGACCAAAAAACATGATAGAACTACGTAGTAAAACGAATTTAAAAGTCACTTTTATCGCGTTAGACGTGACTTCAGTAACGTGTTAGACGTGACTTATAACGCGTTAGACGTGACTTATAACGTGATGTTGTAGTTAAATAAATTTAAATAAAATAAATAAGAGAAACCCGGGAGGACTAACATTTTTGAACGAGTTTTATTGGAGTGATTTATCTAGTCGGACACTATTAAATCCAAATGATACAAAGAAAATTTTCTCTCTCTCTCTCTCTCTCTCTCTCTCTCTCTCTCTCTTTTATATCAACATATCTCATATTTAAATAATAAATGTTTAATGCAAACCCGTGAATTTATTTCATTTGGCCCAATTTTCTGCGCCTTTATATATCAAAATGGAGAGAGAGAGAGAGAGAGAGAGAGAGAGAATTTCATTAGGTTTATTTCATTCATATCTCATATTGACATCAGTATGATATAACCAATTGTAATATTGGATCAATCGTATAAAAAAACCCTAGAAAATGGAGTAAAAAAGACAAAACGCGTCGGAAATCAATGATGTTCAACTATATATAAAACTCGTTGTCAATTTCAATAAGAGGGATGTTGATTTCGATAATCAGTATAGAGAGTTCTGTCAGATACAGCGGTTAGTTAGCTATAGGGCGATGTTTGGTTCTTATTATCAGTAATACAGTTATATATGTGTGTTGTGTCAGTGTGTGTGATAACACGAACGAAGGACAAAATACAGAGCGTGAAAAACAAGACAAAATTTGTGAATTTCGATTTTTTAATAAGTATGAAGAATGTTCAACAAAATTCTAACATTTTCTGGGACGTGTGGATTTAGGCGTGGTGATAAGAAGTCTCCAGGTAACAGGTAAGTAAAGGATGTTATTTTCTGGATAATTTCTGAATAATTTGTTATGTTTCCTACTCCTCATAGATAATTAGTGATCGTGTTAATTATAATCTGGTAATTTTATGCTGCTGTTTTTTGGCGCTAATCCAGTACTCTAGTGCTCGATACTCCTCAAATTTGAAGAGCAGATTTAAACAGACATTATTCCAAATGTGACGGTTTACTACTAATAACTTTGATTTATTTTTTGTTTTAATTTTTTCAAGTATGTATCGGGCAAGAAAATGAAACATCTAATCTCTCAGCATTATAAACATTGTTTTGATTGTTGCATTTCTTATATTAAGAGGTCAATAGAAAATGATATGGGTGTAAAAAAGGGAGACTGGGGGCACTACGCGCCTATCCCACCCATACGCCTCACCCCCTCTGCTGTCCACTGCTTCTAAAAGGGTCTATAAATGTTTATTTACATTTTAACGAATGTTTCTAAATTTTATTCGTTAATATATCGTATTAAATGTAACTGATGATAAATGTTAATAATTTTCATGATTTTCAAAATAAAAAAAAAATCCGGCTAAAAACGAGGAAAGGGAAAGGGATCAGAATGCCCCCTACACCTTTTCCCCCGTTTCTGCAATATGTTTATTTACAACTGATCTTATCATCACCAATATTACAAGGAAGGCTTATAACATGTAATGGATGGTATAACAATTTCACTACAGACTGAGCATATAATGAATGCATTCTTCTACATGCTAGTTAATTATATCATTTAGGTTAATTCCTACACACAGGAAGCTGCAGTAACGATTTTCTAGTGAACGTTGAGTAGATTTTGATGTTTGTGGTTATCAGTCAACATATGCTGCACTTGTGTTGTAGCTAATGAAATATTTTATGTTTACGAAATTGCAACACCTGACCAAAAATAAAAATACATGCTTTTATTTATTTATTTATTTATTTATTTGTTTGTTTGTTTGTTTATTTATTTATTTATTTGTTTAATTCATGATCGCAAAAATCCTAAAATTTATTTATTCAATACAAAATCTAGCATTTATTTTTTATTTATTCATTTACAAGTATTTGTATTTTCGTAAATATTTATTACTTTATTAATTCATTATAACATGTGAATCGTACTTGTTTTGACGAGTAGGCGTTAAGGGAATGTTTCCTTAGCTAAGATATTCCTTAACTTGAATTTAGCCAATTTTTCTAATCTCTTCTTGGAAGTGCTGTTAAATATTTTTGTCAAAACTAATGCAACTGTTTGAATCTAGGAGTAATCTTAAAAATGACACCTTGAATTGCTAAACATCTTGAAAATTAATTATTAATTAGAAAGATTTGAAATTTTGCAATATTTAAGTTAAGGAAAATTTTAGCTAAGGAATAATTGTGAAACCGGGGCCTGGTCCTAACGGTTAGTTATAACAACACACACACACACACATACACACACACACACACACACACACACACATGCACGATAATTTATCTTTATCTTATATAGTTACGTAAGATGTTGTCCCTTGATAAACACCAGTACACAATATTACCACCAGTTAAAATCTTACGTAGTACGTAGTGAGTGCATAGCTATCTTCTCTAATGAATTCATGGAATTTCGGTAAAACAAATGCACACTTGACTTTTTCTGGTTTCACGGTTTCAGATGTAATAATTAATATGTAATGATTTGCATGTGCTAGATAAAGTTATACGTTAGCACTTAGTAACGCTTGTTTATACCTGTAAATAATACATGCACGATGTTTCTATGCAAAGATAGTGAGAATTCGTGTAAAATTTCGTTTTTAAATAAACGCACGTTAACTGTATTACAGGTCATAGCGCACCTAAGGGTTAATTTGAAGGATTGATTGGTGTTTTACGTCGCAGTCAGAAATATTTCACTTATATTGCGACGTCCAAGACTGTAGGTGATGTTGCAGTAATTTTTTACCTTTGCAGTGTGCTCACCGGTTTCTTTAACGTGCCACGCCTTCCGCGACAGGGGGGTCGGTTTTTAAGGTCTCTTTCGATGAACCCCGTGATTTTCATTTCTGAATGTTGAGTGCTTGGCGAAAGAACGGCCACTACTACCTTTTTTCAAGTCTTGACCAGACACAAAGCCGAGGTGTAAACACACAACATCCCACATATGGAGTGAGCACTCTACCAACTGAGAAACCGTAATGGTTCGTGAATCTGTAGGACTTCCAAACGAAAGTTTGTTTGATCCCAAATGACCGCTTGTCAAAAAGAATGTCTCTCCCGTTTTAGCTCATTATCAGCGGTATATGGAGCAGTGTGTTCAGTAGCACTTGCATGAAATTGTGATTGAGACTCCTTTTATGGTGTTGTGTTAGGATCAAATTTGCATTATAGCTCCTTTGACCCTTTCGATTTGAACCTGAAGATGCGAAGGTACGATGACGAATGAGCGAAGGCACTATTGCTCCTTCTTCATGGCACCTTCGCTACTTTACTACCAGTACTTGGCTCCTTTTTAAATAACGTTCAGGTCAAAGAGTAGAAGCTACTGATTGCCCAGTACATACTTTCCTGGTTGTTCAGTACATGTTATCCTGGTAGACGCTACTGAATGCCCAGTACATACTTTCCTGGTTGTTCAGTACATGCCAGTACATACTTTCCTGGTTGTTCAGTACATGTTATCCTGGTAGACGCTACTGATTGCCCAGTGCACACTTACCTGGTTGTTCAGTACATGCCAGTACATACTTACCTGGTTGTTCAGTACATGTTATCCTGGTAGACGCTACTGATTGCCCAGTACATACTTACCTGGTTGTTCAGTACATGTTATCCTGGTAGACGCTTATGAATGCCCAGTACATACTTACCTGGTTGTTCAGTACATGTTATCCTGGTAGCCCAGTACATGTCATCCTGGTAGCCCAGTACATGTTATCCTAATTGCGCAGTACATATTATTCTGGTTGCCCAGTACATATTATCCTGGTTGCCCAGTACATATTATTCTGGTTGCCCAATATATGTTATCTTGAGTACCCAGTACATATCATTCTGGTTGCCCAATATATGTTATCTTGGGTACCCAGTACATATTATTCTGGTTGCCGAATACATGTTATCTTGGGTACCCAGTACATGTTATCCTGGTTGCCCAGTATATGTTATCTTGAGTACCCAGTACATATCATTCTGGTTGCCCAATATATGTTATCTTGGGTACCCAGTACATATTATTCTGGTTGCCGAATACATGTTATCTTGGGTACCCAGTACATGTTATCCTGGTTGGCTAGTACATATTATTATAGTCGTCCAGTACATATTATTTTGGTTGCCCAGTACATGTTATTTTGGTTGCCCAGTACATGTTATGTTAGTTGTCAAGTACATGGCATCCTGGTTGTCCAGTAGATGTCATTCTGGTTGCCCAGTACATATTATTCTGGTTGCCCAGTACATGTTATTTTGGTTGCCCAGTACATGTTATGTTAGTTGTCAAGTACATGGCATCCTGGTTGTTCAGTACATCTCATTCTGGTTGCCCAGAATATATTATTCTGGTTGCCCAGTACATATTATTCTGGTTGCCCAGTGTTATTCAGCTTCTAATTTTATGATGACTTTATTCCATTAATGAAAAACATAAATTATTCTGAAAACAAACAGACTATGTTAGGTATTCAGACACAAGATGTAACACATACACCAGCTCCGCGGGAATCCATAATCCCCATATACCTAAGTAGTTCTACCTGTGAGTTAGAGGATAGAAATTGGCAATAATTCGGTTATATATTAACAGATAACCATGGTAACGTTTAAAAAGTAGTTTCTTTCTAAATTACAAAGCCATTAAATAAATCATCCCTGTAAAATTATCTGTACAAAATCATTTTAAAATTGTTTTAGCGTTTCAACAACTAACAAATATTTAAAGTCATTTATTTTTACAACTATTATATATATTTGCACTAACGTTAACCCTCCTTTGGTTAGTCAGTAAGTAATGCAATAAGAAGACTGAAGGTTCAGCGATCGCTGTAACCCTTTATGTTACACACAAGTTTACAAAAGTAGACAGAAATTAAAACTAATTAATTAAATGGGGTTTTACCTCTCTGTCAAGAATATTTCACTTATATCGAGACGTAACCAAGTATAGGTGAAGTGACAGAAATATTGACCTTTGCGGTGTGATCAAGGCAATGTACAGGGAGGATTATTTTAGGTGACAAGCATGTCATGATACGCGGCATCGGTTTTTAAGGTCCCTTCCAAATAACCCCGTGACTTTCATTTTTAGTGCCGAATGCTTGTCGAAAGAACAGTAACTACAGTACCTATTTTCAAGACTTGAGCAGTCACTGACTGGGGTTCAAACCTACAACCTCCCACATACGTAGCGAACATTCTACTAATTACGTAGTGGTCAGAAAATATCCAAAATAACACCCTCAGCATTAATAGAAACATAAACTGACATTTTAACAAAATATCTAATGGGTTGTTCAAGCTTCAAATCCGTGGTTTCATTTTTTCATTTTTTTTTTCTGTTCGATGCAGACCTTTATGCATCTCACAAGTTTTCAACAGTAGACACCAATGAACAAGAATATTAATTTAAGCCCCGCTTTGCCTTTTAATTTAAATATTTATTATGGAGCAATACATTTGTTACGTGTATATGGAACACAAGTATTTATTATGGAGCAGTACATTTGTTACATGTATATGGAACACAAGTATTTATTATGGAGCAGAACATTTGTTACATGTAAATGGAACACAAGTATTTATTATGGAGCAGTACATTTGTTACATGTATATGGAACACAAGTATTTATTCCTTCTACGTCATGGGAACCGTGAATTGCATTTGTTTTAACTGCGAGAATCGCAGCACTTCCCATGTATTGGGTGGATCCTCCTTTTTGCATAGTCCCAATGACAGGTCAAACGGACAGGACAATGTTGTTTACCTATAGTACAATTTTCTATTGAACTGTGCCAATAGTTAAAACAATCGTATTTTAAGTACACTCATTGACACTTCTAAAGTTACATATATTCCTGATGTGGACATAAAACCCCATTATATAAAGATTTAGTATAATGAAACTGGTTTTAGAACGTTAAATAAAGATTAAATTGAATTAGTCTTTTACGCATTCTTCAACGGTGCCAAAATACGTACATTTCAGATTATCCAGCGAAAATACCATGTGCTGCTGTAAATAATGTTTAAAAATTATCTCATCCAGGACAATGATGTTTATTTAAAAAACAGAAATAGTGGAATGGTTTAAAATGTGGACAAATGAAAATCAAATTACAGTCAAACCTGTCTGAAAGGCCACCTCTATATAAGGGCCACCTGCCTATAAAGACCAGTATAATTCTATCCCAAGTGTTCTATGTTTATATAATTTGAACCTGTATATAAATGCCACCTGCCCATAAAGGTAACTTGTACTGGTTCCCTTGGGTGGCCACTATAGACAGGTTTGACTAGTTTTTCCACACTATCACATTTTTCGACTGATACACACATGCCTTGGTTGTTGGTTTTGGTTTGGTAAAATATGGCTTAGTTTTATTTCTTATAATGTACTCATTGATCGACCACCGGTTGTATGATATAGCTGAGGTCCTTCTATAACCCTGTAACCACACAAGTGGAGTTAAGCTCCATTGTCCGTCCAAAGTCAGGGGGAAATAATAAAGACATTTTATTATAACTTATGTTTCATTACACACAAGAGGTTCGATAAGCATTGAAACAATTCCTAAAGATGCAACGCCTAATGCTGTAATGACTGAACTGATTCTTCTGATATAGACATATATTGTGTGGTTTAACCTCCAATACCACCTCCGTGGTACAGAGTGTAAAAAAGAATGTTGAATCTTGATTCTTCCATTAAAACTGAAAATGGCAAGGTTTTGATTAGAGTGGTAGTTCTGTTAAGTCTATTATTTACATATTCACTCTTTTTTATACCTTAATCATAGCTTCATTAAGGATAATAGAGGATAATTAAAGAATATAAAACACTCCTATGTTATATATATAGAATTAATTATTTAAAACATCAAATCTAAATGAAAACTGTTTCCTCTTTGTAAGTACATTCTCATTTCTATTTGATACAAGAACACATTAGCAATACCATCTCTTCATTATTACATGATCTGAGGACCACCTAGTGATGGGTATTACTGCTTCAACAGTCCTTGATGTAGGAAATCAAACGAGGGGTAATCCTTGGTATATAGAAGAATTCAGTATGGAATTTTCACATGTTTTACAAAATACATATGGAACGATCCCATCTCTCTCTCTCTCCTCTCTCTCTCTCTCTCTCTGTGTGTGCGTGCGCTCGTTTTTCAGAAACTCCAGTGACCAAGCTTTTAACAATTTCTCTATTATACGTACTGTAATTTCATACTATAGTGCTGTCACGTGCTGATTATGAAAGTATTATTTTAAGAAAAAAAATAAAAATTAGCACATGACAGTTTTGATCATGAAGCGAGAAATTCCGACATGTCTTGCACACATAATTTACACACAGAACCATTATCAGATAAACTCCTTTTCTATACGTCTTAATCTTGTTAATTACACACAGTACAGTCCTGTCGAAATTTTAACACTGTGCTACTGAAAAGATGTCCTATAGCTAGTGACAGATAGCTGCAGGAAGATAAATAACAGGTGCCGAAAAAAAAACAGATATCGAGATAAAGTAACGATGAACTGAAACTGGGTGAGCTGCCGATTCGACTCGTTTGCCTAATCGGTATCCTGGTATATTGAGTGTTAAACTTTCGACAGGTCTGTACTGTACGGCAGTATTTTCAGCCTCATTCATAGGAATCTATTCGGATATCATTAAGTATCATTTTGTTAAAATAATGATCCATCATTGAACATACATTATAATGAGCGATATGAATCTCTACTCTTGTAGCAAAGAAATTTGAACTCGGCAATAATTGGGTGATGTAGGAATTAGTTCAGACTTTTTTCTGCAGATATAGAACTGATGTTTGATATGCTAGTGTAACGCCGTGAGTTATAGATCAAATTTTGTTCCTTTTCATTGGTCTTTGACGAAATGACGGCCCTTAGATCAGACTTTGTATATTTCGTCAGTTCCACCAAGCCCCAAGTTTCACAAGCATTTCTTAAATAAGTTTTTTAGATTTCCAGATTTGAAAATTTCCAAATTGGCAACTTTGAAATTTGAATAATTTTAATAAGTTTTCAAGATAACTTAAAAAACCAAGGTATCATTTTGAAGATAAATCCAGCATTATATCATTTCTATATTGTGTAATTTTGTTGTAACTTTTTATCTGTATAAAAGATTGTCAAACTTTGACATTTAAGTTAAAGTAAATCTTAATTAAGGAATGATAGTGAAACTGGAGCCAGGCTTTTTTAAACGCCCCTAGATATTGAACGCGAGTCTGCCATTATGAATTACAGATAAACTTTGAATTTTATTCCGGTTCGCTGATTTTGATGAAATAGCAGTTTAGCAGACTTTTTTACAATTGTAGATATTGAACTTTTATTTGGTACTTAAGTATAATATCATAAGATATAACGAGTTTGAATTTCGTTCCAGTAAACTGGTTTTTTTTTACTAAATGATGGGCCTTGGACACGAAGTCATACTTATGAATCATATACAAATTATATGAAATAGCAACTCGGCTTGTGCACCCTGGTGCCTATCGATTTTTTCATCCCAAAATCACTTATAATTAACCTGTCATATTTTGGGTATTTATGATTAACACGGACTATTATAGATGTCATATTTTTTCTAGGAATTACAGTTGTCTAAAAGCTTTAAAATGTAGTAAAACACAGCTTAGAAAATTGCTTTAATTAATGTCAATAATAAAGCTTAACGTAATGTGTAATTTTTATGATCACCATTGTCAAATATTTAGGAATAAATCTTACAAAAAACATAGCTCTAAAATAACTTTGTACGATAAAAGCTTTCTTAAAATCTCTATTTAATTTGGCTTTTGGTCATTTAGCGACAACTTTTAATATTCCCATGACAACAATATCAGATCTATTATTTCCCTTGTATTTATTTTATGTAAAATTGGTGATTTTTCCTCAAAGGAAAATTGTTTTTCCATTAAATTAATCTTTTTCGGGTGAAAGTTGACATAGATTTTCTTATATTTGGAAAAATGTGATCAGATTCCATTGTATTTCCAGACCACTGTGTACAATTGGCAAGTTGTCTGTTGTTGGTTTTCGAAGAACAAGTCTTACCAATTTAAAATTACTGACGTAGTCGCTGTGTTTGTGAAAGTGAAATATGCAAAAATTGTCATCACCATTTTCAACATAGCAGGCTCCCCAGTTTCACAATCATTTCTTAGCTGTGATATTTCTTGATTCAAATTTAGCAAAGTTTGACAATATCTTTCGGAATAGTAAGATTTTGACAAGAACTGAATATGAATGATAAAAGCTTAAAAAGATCTTCTAAATAAATAAGTATTTTAAAAGTTAACAAAATTAAGATTTGGAATTTGCTGAATTTAAGATAAGGAAAATTTTGGTTAAGGAATAATTGTGAAAATGGAGCCAGTGGCATTTTCTTGTCTTCTTACATGGTCGGTCGGTTGGTTGGTTGGCGTGGTATTGTTGGTTGGTTGACTACTGACATGTTGGCTTAGCTACATGGCGAAATTGTTGTGTGGCTTCATATAGCACCAGAAAATCAAGTACCTGTATGAAAAATGGTGAACATTTGACATGTTATAGCAATTTCTATGTCCTCAAAAACAATTATAGAAAATGACCGGTACCATTTAAACACATGTGCAATTACAAATAATGAGCTGTGTATCACCAAGAGGCGTGTTTCCTCTAATGACATCATTAAGGGTTTTTTATTTAAAAGTTCTGACTTCAGATAAAATGACCAGTAATCACGTACGATGTTTGAAGGCCACGGGGACATAATTAACTTGTAATCAGAAAGAATTCCATTCATCTCAAGAATCCCAAGATGGAGGAGTTGTGGGATTAGGTGACCACTAATGGCTAATCGGACACGTGTTATGTGATAGATGGACATTGAATGCATGCCGTTTGTCAATATTTTTGATTGATAATGGCTATTTATGAACCTTTCTATGATTATCGTGTGAATCATAGTTAAAATTTAATGTCCAGAATATCGATTATAGTATTATTGCAACTTAGAACTGAAACTGCGGCAGCTCAGTAACATGGATTTTGCCAATTGTCAGAGCCACCAATGACACCTTAAAACACCTAATAAACATAGTATAATAGCCTATCATAACCCCCTGACGTCAACTGACGATATGCACGATGGAAAAGAATACCCAGTGTCGTTTTACAACTGCATATACAATGTGCTTAAAAGCCTAATGAAGCCCAACGGCTTATGAAGTCCGGACCTTCAATTTCATAAGGCATTGGACTTCATTAGGAGTTATGAAGTGTACATTCAGGACTTAATACAAGTAAAGTGACAATATATGGAATTAAAATTGAAGTAATTTTATTCTAATGGTCAGACACAAATACAGATACTTCATGGCATAAAATCATTATTCAGTCAGAGATAGTGACAATATATGATTGAATTGTTATTATAAATTTGGAGGAAGAGATCTTATTTAAAAAACAAACAAACAAATGCTCTACAAAAAAAGGCAAATGGACTGATGATATTGAACAGTTGAGAACAACAATGTACTTCATTCAGTTTTTTATTTCCAAGGAAATTAATAGATAAAAAAAACTTATACTTTGTCAAAACTAAGCCGTCTCAACAGTGAGTAAACTTGGCACACAAAGATTGGATGTTGCAATGAGATTGTATGCGTACGTGCGAAAAAATATATATGCTTCTGTAAAATACATTCACAATGCTAAAAATTATTATATCTCTAAATAACAGAAAGAAAATGCTGAACCCTTTCAAAACACGAAATATGTGAACTACTGCTCACTTAGTTAACCCCGGCTTTAAACTTCAAGACAACCAATGGCAGTAAATGTCGAGGAGAGGAAAAAAGCGGGTAAACAGAAACTGAAGTCGTATACAAATTTAAACTGGCTGTGTTTAGTTGGTTACAAAACATTTTGTTTCGGATGGACGGACGGAAAGACAGATGTAAAACAGTATACCCCTATCCTTCGAAGCCGATATATAATAAGCTTCATATAACATGCATTAAAGGTCTATATGATCGGCTATCTGGTTTCTTCCCATTTATGAACTAATTTATTAATATGTGGCTGTATTCTAAACTGTTGTACATTGTAACCAAGTGTAATTCACCAACGCCACTTGCTTGAATAGATTCAATGGTTGTGGTTCCAAGGAGGTACTTGTTTATGTACACATTTGTTATCAGGAAATGCGACTACAAGATCCATTTGAAGACTTCATCCAAGTTCAAGATCTATTATTGCATTTCCCGTGTAAAACATATCTGCTGCAATTGATTAAGCAAAAACGAGTATGTTATTGTATTAAGCAGTAACATCAGTAAGAGAAATAAATGTGTTGTATTTAACAGGCCACATATCTTCTGTATTATTTTCATGTTTTTTTTTCTATTTAAATGATTTGCAGTGTTTTATACATGACAATTGTCATTTATAAGAAATATACAATAATGCCGGAATACATGTACTGTTATATAATTTAGTTACGAATAATTGGGGGAAAAAATCGAAAAAGCATTTTTCGCCCTAAGTGCCACAATATTGTTTTCTAAATGAATGGATTTCACACAGGTTCTGTAATTTATCTGGCAAGAAAACAAAACAATTTTATATTTGATCTACATAATGTACAGACCTGTCGAAAGTTAAACACTAAGATAACAATTTGGTGTCGAATCGACAGCTCGTCTCAGACCCTCGTTAGCTACATTTTGTCAGCTTTTCTGCAGCTGTTACCTTATCTTTACGCAGGGTTCGGCCACTAGTTATCCATATTTCTGCTGCGCGGTACCATAGCCTCGACTCCTTTTCGCTGGCTGTTAAACTTTGGACAGGTCTGTACATCAGATACATGTCTATCGCTGTCATCGCTAGTTCTGGTTACATGCCGAATGTAATGGTATGTCTCCATTATCTGGTGCGTAATATTGTAAAAGAAATAGTGCTACCTTTAGAGAAATAGACATGGTATCTGACATATCTCATCATCTCTATAGCTACACAAGTATCTCCAGGGCAATATAACTCAGCACGTGATTGAGATATAACATGCCAACATGCAATATCACTTTTATCACACAGTAGGAAGTCCTTCAGGCATTGATGAAGAAGAATGCAAAAATAGTTTTTGTACACTACTAAGATATGATGAATGCATATGACGGAATCTCTCTCTCTCTCTCTCTCTCTCTCTCTCTCTCTCTCTCTCTCTCTCTCTCTCTCTCATGAACTTAGTTCGTCGAAATTCACGAGCACACATACATGTTTTTATTATTGTTTTAAAAAGCTAAATGGTGGCGATGCTATTTTAATCACCCCAGAACGCAAAATGTTATTCTTAACTCGGTGTGTAAATTGTATTTTCAAGATCCAAAAGTAAACTGCCCAAGATAAGCACCTAAATGTACTGTCTTTCGCTTATTTCGCTGTCGTTTGTTTTGCTCGAAAATTAATTCCAAGTGAAAATTATATTTTACTTATTATGTTATAGAGCATATTTCAAAAACGCGAAAATTTAACTAAGCGGATATGTCTAAATATCCTATACCGCGAAAATAAATACACGCGAAATTAAATACATTTACAGTATTAGCGTACAATGTGTATATATGTAGTTCGCTATCCTGTCAGTGACATTTTGACACACAAAACATTTCAAAGTGCCTGCTATCACCTTATGTTTTCCTCTGAAGCCCCGTTGCTACTAATTGCAAACAATGTTTTCTGTAATGCTGACGTCTTTTATATCGGTTGTTTTACAATGAATTTCATTGGGTAATAGGAAATCATGTGGTACAAACTACCGGCGTGTGTGGACCGAGCGGGCAATACACAGACTGTCCTTGAACCCAGCGGGCAATATACAAAGACTAATGCTCCTTCAACAAAACGCCCATATAGTCATGATTTACGCAGACGTCTGCAGCTCGGGCAATATCAATATAATGGTCCCTCGACCAGTGCCATAAATCTTGATAGTGCCCTTTACAAAAGTAACTATTGCTTAAATTTTACCATGACGTTCCGTGGTGTTTTTCGACGCTTCGGTACCACTTGTTATAAAATATATATGTTGGACCTTACAAAACCTTATAACCACAGCACCGTACATCAAGGATTTGTGACTAAGACCAATTGCCTTATAAAATTTTGTAATCAGCGATCTTATTACATGTATATGTCTATTGTTCTCATACTCCCTTCAGTCATTGGCTCTCTATATATCATTACATTGACAATATAATTCATATTCATACACTGTACAATTTATTGATTAGAGCCAGCCAGTTTTATTTCACCAAAACAAAACCTGGTTGATCTTTTATACTTTCACTTCAATTAATCACAATTCTAGATAGAAATAGTTCTATTTTTGTATGTAGTTGAAATGATTCATGCTGTTTGTGGGTTATCCCTCGTGAATTTTATCAGTTAAAACAGCAGGTATATTGCATAATATTCAGGGCGGTATCTACAGTATACAGACCTGTCAAAAGTTTAACATTGAGCTTACAAAAAGGTGATGAAGCTGGACTGCCGAACTGCGGGCTAGATATGGCTAGCTTGTGGTTGAAAAGCTACCAAGAGTTAGATAGCAGCAGCCGAAATGCTGCCGAGTTACAGCTAGCGAGGGACCGATAGTTCGGTACTTATCCGTTAGCTTAATGTTAAACTTTCGACAGGTCTGTACTGTACTGTGATTGTATCAGCCCGGTATCTATCCATATATCACTAATCCCAAGTTACACGATTCTATCTCTCTTTGTGTCATTTTTTCATACAGAATAGATATACACACTGGGACATTATTGATGATTTTACTTGTTTTTGTTTATATATGTATGAATCATTCTTCATCTACGTTACATGATAAAAATTAAAAAGCATATTGAAACTACTGTTTTTATTTGTTGTTGTGGACTTGGTTGTTGGCTTGATATTCCGTAGATATATGTAGATATCTCAGTGTCTGGCACCTAGCAGACATCACACAAACAAAAGATGGCTGATCAATCTATCTTTATTGACTGACTACGTCATACAACGCCACACACAATATTGACGTAATACACATATTATAATATACAAGTCGGACAAGAATCCGGATATCACATTTGTTACTGAAAACCCCGTGAAATTTTCCAAAATATTTTGCTCTGTACATTTCAAAGATTAAAATTGGTTATGTAATACAATGAATGGTGGCTTTTAAAGTAAAATGATATCTAAAGGTCCGTTTTTATTGTGAGTGTTGTTGTATATATCAGGTTAACAGATAATGCTTAAAAAGCACTTAAATCGGCTCTGAAAGCGATTTAGTAATTAAATTTTAAAAACCTTTTAATGGTTCTTAATTCGAATATGACTGGCAAATAACTAAAACTGGTGAAAATATCAGTGACTATTGATAGTTTTGTTAAGTTCATAAAAAAGTAGGACCTAAAAACGATTAAATATCACAAAAATTGATTTAATTCTTTTTATTAATATTTTCCCGTAATTGAAAAATAAAAAATTCCCGTGGAGACAGTGACGCATGAATTTGTCTTTCGTTTAAATTTAATAGTTTTATGCAATCTAAATACAATGGATTTATCTAAAACCAGTAATTTGTAATTTAAAGAGAACAATGATGATATTGTGAGAATTATACCATTTGAGCCCGCCATAAAATACCATATTCCCATACATAACCCGGTCTTATTAAATTACACATCACTCCACCGGGAAAATGGTGACCTTTTAATGAAGAATAAATTGATTTTGAAACAATTAAGTGTAATTTAGTTGCGGTAGTTGTATTAAATGGCTGGTTTTGTTTGGATATGAGGGATGTTACAAACCGGAAACAGCTCCTTATGTTGTAGATTTTGTTACACAATTTTCGACCTATGCTATGCTACCGATTTTTTTTTAAAATTAAGTGTTATTGAAAACGAAGTACTAAGTTAAAAATCAAGAAAATGGGAAATTTCGGTAATTTATAAATGAAGAATAACTATTTTGTAGGTTAATTAACACAGCAAAAATCTTAAAATACTCCAGATCCGTTGAATCCTCCAACGACTACGCGCCAATTTTCTCCATTAAAAATAAATTGTTTTCCTTTTCAAAGGTACTAATTTTATTTTCATTCTAATTCGTTATTGCATATTATAATTTTATATTATAATGAGAGAGAGAGAGAGAGAGAGAGTGTGTGTGTGTGTGTGTGTGTGTGTGTGTGTGTGTGTGTGTGTGAGAGAGAGAGAGAGAGAGTGTGTGTGTGTGGTGTGTGTTGTGTGTGTGTGTGTGTGTGAGAGAGAGAGAGAGAGAGAGAGAGAGAGAGAGAGTGTGTGTGTGTGTGTGTGTGTGTGAGAGAGAGAGAGAGAGAGAGAGAGAGAGTCAATATTCGCAGAGAAGAGAGAGAGAGAGAAAGAGAGAGAGAGAGTGTGTGTGTGAGAGAGAGAGAGAGAGAGAGAGAGAGAGAGAGAGAGAGAGAGTCAATATTCGCAGAGAAAGAGAGAGAGAGAGAGAAAGAGAGGAGAGAGAGAGAGAGAGAGAGAGAGAGAGAGAGAGAGTCAATATTCGGAGAGAGAGAGAGAGAGAGAGAGCATATCACCATTCTGTTCATTATGGATTGAGCTCCAGTTACACAATGCATATACCTTCACCATTTATTATTTAATAAATAAATACAACTAAATGGATTCTCAGCGTGAACCCTCTTTCTAAATCCATTTAGATATCATTTGTAAAACCTATTCTCGCGTTCTATTCCAATCTCAGCTGGAACAGTAAAGACAATCGCTGGTAATTATCTTGTGTAACAGGCATTGGCATGATAAAATTATATCTACCCCATACCGTCATTGATAAATATCTCACATCAATTCGCTACAGCATCACATTTAAAACGTCATCAATAATAGAACTATCAATATATCTCATGTTTGTTATATATATATATATATATATATACATGTAAGTTATGGAATGATACATCATATGACAGACATTACCGCAGACTCTACTGCCCAGATGCTAACCATAAGACACCCTTCGTCAAATTCACATCTCTCTGCCTTATCGATGTTATGTTATTTTTATGGTAGCAATATATAGTGTACTAGTTTTACTTATTGTCTCGCCTCTTACTTGCACCACTGCGGTAGTTCAGTTTGTAGAGTGCTCGCTCCGTAAGTAGAAGGTCGTGGGTTCGAACCCCGACCGGGTTTGACCTAAGGCTTGAAAGTTGGTATTGACTGTTCATTCGCAAAGCACTCAGCATTACGAAATGAAAGTCACGAGGTCTCTTGTCATAGTAGGCTTGGCACGATAAAGAACCCTGCTGTATAATGTCATTAGCGCAACGCACAGGCAAAATTTCTGCACCTTCGCCTATAGCTGGCGACGTCTCGATATAAGTGAAATATTCTTGACTAGAGCGTGTAACACGATTACTCAACTCACTCAACTCTTACTTGCAGTTTATATACAACTAGTATACAAAGTTGTTCAGAAAACTCCCACGTCATTTATAAAGGCGGTATTCTTGGCTCACAATACTGATTGATTTGAAAGGTTAGGGAGCGTCTAGTAACTTTGCTTTGAGAAGCAATCATGTGTATTGAAGTTTTTACGGTGACCGATAAGATTGAACATCATATGTAAATGTTACATTATTGACTGGTCCATAAAACCTTTTTTCAGAATATCATATTGTAATTTAGCACAAATGCAATGGGGTTCGCCGCTGTATCAAGTGATACCCTCTAACGTTTGTGCGGAACATTTATTCCCAATGGATATGGAATAACATTAGACATCCATTCCGAAAATCTGTGACGTTGGCGTTTTTTCAAAACGTTCCGCACAGACGTAAAGAGGTATTGATCACTTGGTACAGCGGCGAACCCCATTATTCAAACGCCGAACACTGATATAGTGAGACGAAGAGCTGCTCTTAAAATATGTTACATGCTATTCGTATTGAGCTTATAATGTGTCAATACTTAAATTAAATCTTAAACAAGCAATAACAATAAAAAAAATTCCGTTAACAGATTATATTCATTGCGTTCAAAATCTGTTTTTGCATTACGATTTTATTGTTCTAAGGGCCATTTTCGCTTATGGGATATTATGTGCTATTGTGACCTTGGTGTTTACAGTAGTCTGTTCGAAGAACAGGGTAACTTTAAATATGACCATCCACATGATCATCAGAACACTTTTACCAAAAACCATTGGAATCCCTTCAGTATTTAAAAACGAGTTAAGATTTGTTTATTGCGTCAAATTCAGGTGCTGTAGAATGACACAGCCACTATCAGCTATCACGCTATCAGCTTGCAATGCTGTAAAGAAAACCTAAACCTAATTAGATACCGTTCGAATGAATTCAATATCTAGCCTCGTTATCACTCGTTATCTATCACCGTAAAAATCTGACATTTTTCCAGTAAATGTCTACATCTTAGATAAAAACTGTTTACCCAGTTGTAGATTGAACACATAATTAATTGCTAGTGTGATATCTCGCTAGGAGGTCTTCGTGGTTAGATCCTACACAAAACAGTATATATGTGAAACTTCTCCAGAACAGTAAAAACAAAACTGAGTTATTTACTAGAGTGTTATTTTCACGTAATGAATTATTATGTAGATTGGTACATTTTTATCATATTAACTTACAAATGAATTTACGATGTGGTGTCGTAATATATATTGCAGACTTGTCGAGCGTTTAACATTAAGCTAAACGAAAAGGAGTCGCAGTTCAGCTGTAAAGTGGCCAATATCAAAGATCCTGTTGGCCGAAAAAATCTGCTGAGACCAGATGCAGAAATATTGCTAACGAGGGACAGAGATGAGCTGTTGGTTCGTCACTAATTCGTTAGCTTAGTGTTAAACTTTCGAGTTGAGTTGAGTAATGGTGTTTAACGTCCCAGTCAAGAATATTTCACTTATATCGAGACGTCGCCAGCTATAGGCCAAGGTGCAGAAATTTTGTGCGTTGCGCTGATGGCATTATACAACAGGGTTCTTTATCGTGCCAAGCCTATAGTGACATGGAACCTCGTTTATTTTAAGTTCACATCCGAAAGAACCATGACTTTCATTCCGTAATGCCGAGTGCTTGGTGAAAAAACAGTCACTACTCACTTTCAAGTCTTGGATCAGACCCGGCAGGGGATCGAACCCACGGCCTCCCACTTACGAAGCGTGCGATCTAAAAACTGAGAACTGTTAAACTTTCGACATGTCTCTACTGTATACATAATATAAATGAAGGTTAATTTAGTGGTAATAATACAACAACATTGTTTATAAATAAGATAAAATTCCAGATATTGCAATGTAAAGGTTTCCAGTTCACAGCCCGTGGGTTCGTCACATGGGCTGTGAAATATTTTCTTGAGTAAACATGTCATTTCTCATTACGTCATACAGCTGCAAGGTTAAATACATATTATGTGCTGTTGTACTTTGTGTCCCATCAAGTTTGGAGTGTTTTACTTCAAGTCAGTGATTCTGAAAACAGGATTACAGTACCAGATGAGCCTAAAAGCCCGGAACAGAATATATTCAAACAAAATGCTTATTATAGGAATGCACAAAAAACATTCCACTTTTAGAGCAAACAGGGTATATCGGGTCCATTTCAGATTTGCCATAAAACGTCATCTTATGCGATTCCATATCCATTGGAAATAAGTATTCCACTCAAACGTTAGAGGGTACCACGTGGTAAAGCGGCAAGCCCCATTAATCTTGGAAAAAAAACAAATTCATAATTGCAATATGAAATACAAAATCGTTTGAAACTAGAACCATGCCAATCTTTTTAGTGGGTGTTAACCGCCCGTAAAACACGCGTCTCTTGAAAATTCTCTTTGTCATCATCACCTTATGTGCGTTATCTTAAGTTCATATTAAATCTTTATACATGGATTGGTAAAAACAAAAAATACCCCGCCATCTGTGATAAACAAATAATTATCTTTTATCTTCAAGAGAAAAATATCATGCCTGATTCTCCGTGTGTTTAATCAGTTATCAAAGAAAGTCTTAATTTAACGATTTTAATAATCTCAAGGGAGGGTTACCATAGCAACAAGTGACAACAGTTAAACATGCTCATTTATTTTTCAAATTTTCAATACTTTGTAACAAGGATATAATTCAGCGTTGATTTCCTTTTTTGTTTCAGCTACAGTTCTAAGTATTTGAGTTGTCAATACCTTTGAGAGTATTCTATACAGTACAGTGTCTTTGTCAGTATATAAATATATAATCGTATTAGTAAAATGTTTGTACGAAATGGTTTTTTGATGGCGAACAATTTCAGAAATAATCAATTCTTAATTGAGGTTTATTTGTTTTTTACCTACAGACAAGAGAAAGCATTATACTTAGTTATCATAATTTAAAAGGGTGATGATCTAAAGATTAATTTAACTTTGTTGTCATAGAAACGTTATTTAAGAGTTGTCATATATCCATAAATAACATTTGCTTTTTTGTACTGAGATCTGTTCCCCCGATGTTTAAAGAAAATATCAAAATCTTCAAATAAATACAGGGTTTTCTCTTACCGTATGGTGACACAGATCGGATGATATAGGTACTCTGGCAGCTAAACAAAAGCAGACAACATTTACATACCATCTTGAAGGTCATCACAGATAGAATACAGAAACGTTTAGCTGTACCAGAGTCATCAAAAATACACTACAGTAACCAGGACAACAACAAGGGCACATCACAATAACCATGACAACCAAAAATTCGCCACAATAACCATGACAACCAAGAATACGTCACAATAACCATCACAGCCTAGAAAACGTCACAATAACCATGACAACCCAGAATATACCTCAATAACCATAACAACCAATAATGCATCACAAGGAAAGTTAGAAGGAGACATAAGAGCACGAGAAATTGTTGTCCTAAAGTAGATGTCCGGTTGTCTTTGGAAAGTTGATAAAACAATCATTTTGGATTAAATTCATTTTCAACACTCATTCTGATAGTTGTAATTGTTACAGTTTGTGGTCTTTATCTAACGACATAAAATAAGAAAAAGTTATATTTTACTAGTAAACTAACGACTCAACGCATGATTACATACATATCTTATACAATGGCTAACAGCATTTAATCTAGTAGTTGTTGACCAACAACTCTTACTATCCGGACATTCAGTGCTGGTATTCATATTGGGAGCAATTAATATAATAGTTGATTAACAGCGAAATCTACATCAATGTCATGTTACTGATTTCCATATCAACATGAAAACCGCTAAATAGCGCGTGCAATATCCCGCGGGATGCGTCCATTTTTGACTTATTGATGTTTGGCCATCGAGAGTCATTTATGAATGTCCAATTACTCTGACGATTTATAGGAACAGGTCAGTAATAAAACTCTATAATGTAATTTTCTTGTATCAGATCCATATTTCTGCTTCCTATACCAAGTACAATTTCAGCAACAAATTAGTTTTCCATTCTTGGAAAGGGTTGCTGTCCGTTATATGTGTCAGGACAATGGAGATTCATTAAGACAGGTCATGTAATAATCACATCACAAACACGTTTTGGTCCCCTGGATAAGTTAAGTTTATGTTCTGGTTTGTATGTATGTCTTCACCCATTGACAGTTCAGACTTATAATTATCGGTATACCTGATACAAGCCGCCTGTACGAACCCAATTCCACAGATTTACAGTCCAAACTTGTCAATTAATTAAGTTCACAATCCACAAAGATAATCAACCATTATCTTTGGTGTCTGCTTGTAGTTCAAAAATACATTGGATCTTTTTGTTGTAACTCCTGTTTGATTGGAATTGTCCGTCTACTCGGTCGTTTCCGCAGGGGGTTGTTTTGTATCCCCATTGAATCAAACCAAACAGTAGCTACTGATTCTTCAAGAATATTTAAACTTTTACCTCAAGGACAAACGTAATGACCTCAATCTTTCTATTGTTAACGTTCCTTTTCTATGCAGCAACGTACCTGTTTTCATACTTCTGGTGTATTTGTTTCACAATAAATGCGGTATAGTTGAGTTTGTTCCCACTACAGGGACTTTATACAAAGACGCAAGCTACTTACAAAACAATTAACAAAAGGTAATTGCAGGCATATTTGTAGCTATTGTGTGTTGGGTCATTGAATTTCCAAAACCTAAATGTTATGTTGGCTGTGCATCGTATAGAAATTTACTACTGAATACGCAACAATATAACGCCCAAAATAATTTTTAAAAAATATTAAGAATACTAAAGCGTGAAACTTCTATCATGAGCATGGCGATAGAATAACCCAAACCAATATCTGAGATGCACTTCAGTCTTAATAAAAGCTCCAACGAATATGTACACAAAAAACGGCATGTTTTATAGAAGATGCTGAAAGACAAATCAAACCCTATTAACTAGTGTAACAACTATCATATTTGAAAGAACATTCTTTGGCCATGAACATTCTCATTCCAGTTTAAAGTAGTCAAAACAAACATACCAATCCATGTCCAATTCACAATCCCAAAGCAAAGTAAAAACAAACATACCAATCCATGTCCAAATCACAATCCCAAAGCTAAGTAAAAACAAACATACCAATGTATGTCCAAATCACAATCCCAAAGCTAAGTAAAAACAAACATACCAATGTATGTCCAAATCACAATCCCAAAGCTAAGTAAAAACAAACATACCAATCCATGTCCAAATCACAATCCCAAAGCTAAGTAAAAACAAACATACCAATGTATGTCCAAATCACAATCCCAAAGCAAAGTAAAAACAAACGTACCAATGTATGTCCAAATCACAATCCCAAAGCAAAGTAAAAACAAACATACCAATGTATGTCCAAATCACAATCCCAAAGCTAAGTAAAAACAAACGTACCAATCCATGTCCAAATCACAATCCCAAAGCTAAGTAAAAACAAACATACCAATCCATGTCCAAATCACAATCCCAAAGCTAAGTAAAAACAAACGTACCAATCCATGTCCAGATCCCATTCCTAAAGCAAAGTAAAAACAAACACACCAATCCATGTGCAAATCACAATCCCAAAACTAAGTATAAAATTGAAACTGGCAAATAAAGTAAACACGTGAACTTCCACCAGGTAATTGAGGCGGGGTGCTCTGTAAGGGTAAGCACCTCCTGTTTTAGCTATCTACATCCGCCACGTGTGTAATCATTTCTGTGAAAAAAAAATCTTCAAAAAATTGCAAAAAGATACAAAGTGAACTCTTATCCAGACCACACGGTTTCTATAATTTGTTTTATTCGCTCCACAAAATGACCACACTCGATATCATAAAGATATAAAAATCACAGCAGATTTGAAGTGTTCGGAACACAACACTCTCTGTCCTCTGGCTCGTTACGTATGTAGCTTTGAAGGGGAGTTAAAAAGCACATTGTTCTTATCTTATCCGATATGCAGAAACGTGACCGAGATACTGTGAATAAAAAAAACCACAAGTTACGGCAACAAATATTGATTGATAATGCGTATAAAATTAGATAATTTACCATATGAACACATTACAAACTTCAGCATACAATAACTGATTCAGTAAATAGCGTTATATTAAGTTAATTTATCATGTTTACGTTCCTACTACAGTCTACAGACCTGTCCAAAGTTTAACACCGACCTAACAAAAAGGGCCCTAGGCTCGTCAGCCGAATGGCCGAAATTTGGATATAGCTAATAGTTAAAAAAGCTGCAGAGATATAGATAACAGCTAACAAAAAGCTGTCAAAAGAGATTGGCCAAAATGAGCTACAGATTCTGCACCAATTTGTCAGCTGAGTGTTAAACTTTCGACAGGTCTGTACTAAATGCTATATATTTATTGACAATATTTTCTGCCAACAATACAATGTAATTGATTTCTTCCTTCAGTGGATACTCCGGTTGTATTTAAACACAAATCAGGAATCAGATTATAGTAAAGTATAGTTCTAGATTTCTAAGTTTTTCACAATACGGATATATATTAGAGCTAATTACACTCATTTTAGAAGATGCGACTTGTGTGATTATCTGTCCTTGTGAAATTTAGCTCCTGCAGCATCATAAGATCTTATTTCCACAAAGCTAGACTTCTAAGGATATCATTGGAGCTTATTACATTTTTCTAAATACTGATTGATCTGTTGGTGTATACAAATATAGTTTGAATTGGATTATCCACATTTCCATTTGAACCAATTTGGATTGATACAGTAATTATTAGCCAAATTACAATAAGGTCTGTACATTACAGCAAATGTTTCTGGTTTCTCTTTTATTATTATTATTATCATGTAATACTTTTGACTTTTATATTTCATAATAAACATTCAAAGTAGCATCTGGCATTATTATTATTTATTATTATTATTTTAACTTTGTTTTAATTTTATCCTTTTCTTTGTCGCTTTCTATAATTTAATAGCAACTGGTTTTGTTACGATTATATTGAAATTTCATGAGAAGCCAATAACAAATAACATCTGTAATCATTCATTCTCGTTATGATGTCAAATGTAGACGTACTGTAACCAATTGCTTGCTGTTTAGGGGCAACAGTGCGTTAGAGATATTCTTCTCGAGCAACACTATAGTTCTGTGGGGGAAAGCCTAAGTTACATGATTTGTGTTTCCAATATTTAATGTTTATGTATAAAGAACAACCTCGTTGTGAATGTGGTGCAATTATTGAAAAGTATTGGTCTTAGTCTTAACAATCACATGACAGTGGTTACGATCAGATTTTTCGACTTTTGTCAGAGTAGATTAAACTTTTACAAGTAATATATAGTGTAACCATTTAAATGGTTAATGAAAATTCTGAAACACAATTGACAATAAATAGAACGTTGTTGAAGACATATGATCATCAATAGCTAGACCGACCAATAAATACAAATGTAATATTAAATTATAAAACGTGATCATAGTATTGAAATCATTGAAGGCCAACCTTTGTACGGGCATCGGATATAACGATAAAATCGTGTCCAGTGTTGTGGTTGACTGAGAACGTTTGCATGACCTTTACCAGGACATGTTATCTAAATATAGCCATATAGCTTGTCATAAAACAACTGATTAAAGCATTTGCAGACAAACAAGTAACTAAGCCCTACGATTCTAATTCTTAACACTAAAACTAGAAAGCTTAGTTATTACCTAAAAAGTACTTGATGCCAATGAATATCCCCACCTTATAAAGATCAGTGTAGTCGCGTGTTAGTGAATATTAGGGACTGATAATTCTGTCTCCTGTTTAAATGATTTAAACTTGGAATAAACGACTGTTCTTTGTTTACAAATAAAATATTAAAAAATTATTGTTTTCAACGCATGTGGATATGCTTTTATTGGTATACGTGTTTGTATATATCTCCCACTTCACAGACAACTGAGGTTTAGTCTTAGACATACTTGTTTTGTTTTATTTTTCAGTATGCGTGTTTTCGCAGGTTTAGTCTCAGACATACTTGTTTTATGTTTTCAGTATGCGTGTTTTCGCAGGTTTAGTCTCAGACATACTTGTTTTATGTTTTCAGTATGCGTGTTTTCGCAGGTTTAGTCTTAGACATACTTGTTTTATGTTTTCAGTATGCGTGTTTTCGCAGGTTTAGTCTTAGACATACTTGTTTTATGTTTTCAGTATGCGTGTTTTCGCAGCCTTTACGTCAATTCCTGGAAATATGAGTAACTTCAGAAGCGATAGGCGGCGTCCACACAGCTGTTCAGGTTAGTGATATACCTTGGTAAATTGTCATTTTCTAAGAGCTGAATTAATAATGTAGTAGTTTTCCATTGTTTTGTACATGTATAGAGGACAATTGTTCAGATTGTATAAAAGTCGAATACTTCTAATATTTACAACATTTGTGACAAAACTTTGTTTTCTTCTTTTTTGGTAATCTTTCTAATCATCTAATCTTTCAAACACCATTTCAATCGTGTCTCTCCCAGCGTACAAGACTAGGAAAACCATGTTTTCTAAACCATGTACATGATCAAAATATGACTACTAGTAGCCAATAGCACATTTACTCCACCGAAAGACTGTTTCTGTCATGTCAATTAATTGTCGTGTGCTACTTTTCAATGTATTATTTCATAAAAATCCAAAAGTAGCACATGACATTTTCTGTGAAGTTCCATAAAGATCTGTTATATAGTTTTCAAAACGTTGACGGAGGAAAAGGAGTAAACATTATATGTCAACCACTTCGTTTGGGAGACATAATTAAGCTAACGATGTCTTTCAGTAATTATATGCAGCCGGTATCAAAGATGCAATAAAGAATAAGACAACATGAAAATATTACAAACTATATCTAGAGAAAATACAAATACGAACATTTTATTCTGCTAATTAAAAATGCGGAAATGGATGCATGGCTAATCTTTAAAGATATGAACCAGATGTGTTGAAATTTACACTTGTTGTACAACTTAACATATGCTGCATTAATAAGATAACATTACACTACTCCCATGTGCTACTTTTGAATGTATTATTTCATAAAAATTCAAAATAGCACATGACATTACAAGGGAGAAATCAAAATTTTTAAGTTACTGAAAAACTAAGCTATGCTTAATCTTTCAAATTATTGCCTTAGGTAGATTTCTTCGTAAAATAGATTTGGTCATATATTCTCATTTCAACATCCTAAAATCATTTGGAGTTCTACAATTTTGGTCTTAGCACTACTGATGAGGAATTGTTTGCGGAAATATATCCAGGGCAATCCTCGACACAGAGACATCAAACTTGTCAACGATACTGTGATGATGGCAATAAAACTTTTTGAGGGCCTTGTTAAGCCTAGGCTGGCAATATCCCTGAGTCAACAATTTATTTGCAAGCAGCCTGCTTCATTGTACCCATGAAAAGATAATTACTTTAATATCAATTAATTACACAAATGTCAATCTTACAACAAACAACATTGCTGTTATATCTGTTCCAGTAAGAGTTGTGCATTGTATAGCGTACATTACGGGGAACCAAAATTAGTAAAAAGTGACAATTATTTCCAACTCAAGAAAACAATTATTTTTACATGATGATAAAAACAATTATCAAACATGTCATTTGAATGCATTTACTTTGAAATGAAATAAAAATTAAGGTCTATGGAAACAATTAATTTCGTTACTTTTAATTAATCCAATACCCAATTCGTTTGAGAATGAGTGAGTACTTGTCATCGTATGTTTTTGACGTTAATTACAATATGCACCGTTAACGTTCCATGATCTCGGATGGATTCGTGCAAGACTAACCAATAAACAGTTTCCTGATTTAAGTTGGTTTAAATTTCTTATTTATTTATTAATGAGGGGTTATCAAGAACAAGTATTTAAATGTTGAATTTAAACAAACAGTTTTTGCGTGAATAAGGTCATAAAGCCTCAATGGATAATCTAATATTGGTGTAAATTTAGGATATTGTGAAGAGAATGTTTATAATAACTCAATACTGGTAACATTTAGTGAAGGGTTATGTCTTAAGAATGGGCAATATTTAAAAGGATCAATAATCACTTTATACCCCAATATCATTATCTGATTTTGACATTTATTGGTACTGCCATATTCCTTTTTTGAATGTTTTGAATGTTAAATTTAAAACAAAACGGTGTACATATGCCATGTGCTACTTTTGGATGCATTATTTTATAAAAATTCAAACGTAACACGTGAAACATATATGTCATTACTATTTGTTGTTTGTACATAAAAAAATAAAAAAAAATACATTGGAGGTGCGTCTCAGATGGACATCTCCTAGTCTCGGAATTGTAGGCAGGACAAACGATATTTTCCGACTCAATATATTTAGTACCTCACAATTATTTACCAATTCAAAAGTTGCAAATTTGAAATCTGAATATATTTTTCAAGAATTTAAGGTATCATCTATTATCTTTACTCTTGTTTTGTCAAATATGTTTATTGTTAGTGCTATGCACGCGAGATTGACAAAATGCTCTAAAATTCAGTCTGAAATATTTTAGTTAGGGAATAATTGTGAAACCAGAGTCGGGAACAGTTTCACAACCATTCTTAACTTAAAATTGGACAACTTATGGCAGTATTTTATAATACTACAAATAAAGTCTTTCAACAATGTATTAGAATGACCCTCAAAATTACATTTTAATTTACTTATTTTTATATTTATTCATTTTCTTTTGATTTGATTAAATTTTGAAAAATCGCTGAAATATTGCCATATTATAATTTTTTTTTATTTTCTGAATGAAATATTCAAAAATTTATTGTATGATAATTTTTTTAATATTTCATTCAGAAAATTCAAAAATTTATTATACCGGTACAATATGACAATATTGCACGGTGTATACCGAGTACCATCATCTCGCGTAATGAAAAACAGATTGATAGATTTAATTTTTATAAACGGATATTATATTATAAAGTTTGTAACTTTAATAGAATATGTCATAATGCCAGGCTGACAGAAATCTTTAAGAAGGATGTGTGAATTAGTGAAAAATAATAAACAAAATGTTCACTGGTTTCTCATTATTGATTTCAACTTTGCATGCTACTAAACAATTCGGCTGGTCATTTTAAAGTCCTCACTCCCTATCCTTTTGACTAAAATGTCAATTTGTAAGGTCAAAGGTCACACATCCTGACTATAAGTACATAATTTATGATGACATTTTGGGACAATCTTTTGTGACATTTCAAGAGAAATCGAAGATAATGTTCAAAAATCAAACATGCCATATTGATCAACGAAATCATTTTGCACTTAATAATTTTTATTTTAAACTCGATCCCTCCATAATAAATCTGGTGGTATTGTCGGTGTTCAAATAATAATTTCCGATTAATATCTCTCTATTTATTTACATATTAATATATGTTTCCGGATCGAATAATGGATTTTATTTATCTAATCTTACAAAATGCACTTTTGTTTTCCAAATCCAATTGATATGAATTATAAATAAGCGTTATCTCCAACTCCGGAGTGCCTTATCTGGATACCGCTCGTATATGTTGGCTGCGGATGCATGTTCTAATCAAAAGCTTCATTATTCTGTTCTTTTGACTACTATTTAAGAAATGTAATTTTACTTTTTTTCTACCATGAGGTCATGGAGAGAACGAGAATGGCGCAAATTTAATGAAGTGCGAAGCTTAAGTTGCTTAAGACACGCGGCCAAACATATTAAAACAGTTGCTTAAGACATGCGGCTAAATATACCAAAACAGTTGCTTAAGACACGCGGCTAAATACACCAAAACAGTTGCTTAAGACATGCGGCTAAATATACAAAAACAGTTGCTTAAGACATGTGTCCAAATATTCCAAAACAGTTGCTTAAGACATGCGGCTAAATATACCAAAACAGTTGCTTAAGACATGCGGCTAAATATACCAAAACAGTTGCCTAAGACATGCGGCTAAATATACCAAAACAGTTGCTTAAGACATGCAGCTAAACATACCAAAACAGTTGCTTAAGACACGCGGCTAAATATACCAAAACAGTTGCTTAAGACATGCGGCTAAATACACCAAAACTGTTGCTTAAGACATGCGGCTAAATATACCAAAACAGTTGCTTAAGACATGCGGCTAAATATACCAAAACAGTTGCGTAAGACATGCGGCTAAATATACCAAAACAGTTGCTTAAGACATGCGAAATATACCAAAACAGTTGCTTAAGACACGCGGCTAAATATATACCAAAACAGTTGCTTAAGACATGCGGCTAAATATACCAAAACAGTTGCTTAAGACATGCGGCTAAATATACCAAAACAGTTGCTTAAGACATGCAGCTAAATATACCAAAACAGTTGCTTAAGACATGTGTCCAAATATTCCAAAACAGTTGCTTAAGACATGCGGCTAAATATACCAAAACAGTTGCTTAAGACATGCGGCTAAATATACCAAAACAGTTGCTTAAGACATGCGGCTAAATATACCAAAACAGTTGCTTAAGACATGTGTCCAAATATTCCAAAACAGTTGCTTAAGACATGTGTCCAAATATACCAAAACAGTTGCTTAAGACATGTGTCCAAATATACCAAAACAGTTGCTTAAGACATGTGTCCAAATATATCAAAAACAGTTGCTTAAGACACGCCGCCGAACAGACCAATCAAAGGCTTAATACGAATTCCAAAACATACCAAAAACATAGGCTTAAGGCTAATGGCTATACACACCAAAACAGTTGCTTAAGACATGCAGTCAAACATATACAAACAAAGGCTTGAGACGAATGGCCAAACATACTTAAACAGTTGCTTGAAACAGGTGATGAAACATAACAAAAAAATGCATAAGGCTTATGGGCACAGATATCAAAACAGATGCTAAAGATCAACAACCACACATACCAAAATAAATGTTTAGGCCAAACATGCCAAAAACATGCAGCAAAACAAATAGAAACAAAGGCTTAAAACTGACGGTCAAATATACCAAATCAAATGATTCAGACACGCGGTCAAATACACCAAAACATTGCTTAAAACTGACGGTAAAATATACCAAATCAAATGATTCAGACACGCGGTCAAACATACCAAATCATTGCTTAAAATTGACAGTAAAATATACCAAAGCAAATGATTCAGACACGCGGTCAACATACCAAAACATTGCTTAAAACTGACAGTAAAATATACCAAAATAGTTGCTTAAGACATGTTGCCAAACATACCAAAACAGCTGCTTATAGCACGCGGTCAAATATACCAAAACAGTTGCTTATAGCACGCAGCCAAACATTCCGAAATATATGCCTAAGACAGATTTAAAACATTACAAAACAAATCCTAAAGACAGATGACCGAACATACCAAAATAGTTGTTTAATTAGACATGCGACCAAGCATACCAAATGCTTAAAAAATCGATAAAAGACAGTGTGACAAAGAAAAACAAAATTTGTTGAAACTTTTTTAATAATAGCACTACAACAAATGAGTATACGATATAATTATATTTTATTTTTGCATTCAGACCTCATTTGATCCAACTTTAAGATTTTAGGGGGAAAAAGAAATGATCCTAAGTGGGCAAAAATTATGTTAATGGTAAAATTGCCAAAATAGGATATATATATATTTACATGACCCATGCAAAAAAACTAGATCACTATCATAATATGATTTTGTTTCTTCATAAATCAAGTTTTTATCGTCAAATCCTTCAAAAAATTAGGTACAGAAAAAAATTGATACAAGAAATGTTGGGGCCTTCCTAATTACTTTGCCGTTTATTTTTTTATTTTTTTTTTATTTTATTTTTTTTTATTAACTCAGCCAACATGAACGGAATTTGTTGATTAGATAATCTGTACATAGCAAGGTGTTTCTCACACACCGGTCAGCCTATATATATACTGGCGAACGCATAGTAATTTAAAATGAAATCTTTTCACATTCATAAACTTTTAGGTGCGCCGCTAATTTATATCTAATTAAATTTTAATTTATTTTAAAGATTTTTTTGTCTGTTGCCATTATTACTAATATTCATGTTTTATTAATCAAGTCATTAAATTCATGTTAATTAGTCTCATTCATACGTGCGTTTTGTCTTTGTTTGTATTACTCTGTGACGGGGATATCCCATGTTTGACGTCATCGGGATACCCCGACACACAAATGACCTTCACCTTTCATCAACCAAAAAGGTATGGATATAAAAGCCATGCAACCGTAATGGGTTTGGCAATTTTATATTGATAAAATTTTACATGGAGGACGAAAAATACAGAAAAGAATTAAAGGTATGGATAGTTTAGAAGTAAAACTTTAATTTAAACCCCAGTTCGTATCGATTGTAGCTTGCTATCAGCCGGGAATGAACCTCGAGGTGTAATGAATAGCTAAAATATGTCAAGCATTGAAAATGGCGGCTAACACTTCCTGTCATAACCGTGATGGTATTTAATTGGCATTTGGCCAGTTTTAGCACCTGTAACCCGTGTAACATTACGTCTAAATGTTTTCCAATAAAAATAACATCGTAATAACTATTGTTTTATCTGTGTTTCGATAAGTTAAGTGTTTTATATGATGTGTTTATCTGTGTATGTTACAGGGACGAGATCACCCTCTACCACATGTATACATACTTGTATGATGTGGCTATTCACACCTTTCACAGTTCTTCATTAATATTGATTTCGTATTAATGTATATATTTATTTATAGTATTTGTCAAGTTATATGTAAATATTCTCTTTAATGTCGATATAAACAATGAATTGTATCAGTATCACTGTGAGTTACATAGTTTGTGTAGCTTCAAACCTGTTGTATCAAGAAATAAGTGGTGTAAATGTTTTTGTTTTGAGGAGGGTGGTGGTCACTGGTGGTGGTGTGCCTGTGAGGGTGGCAGACTTGTAGAATTAATCCCCACAGATCTGTGGTGTGAGTAAAAGAAATCTTAACCCAGGTTCTTATAATTTATTATTCTTTTTCCAGAACAAGGTTTTGCAATTTAATAATTATATTTAAATGATTGAGTGTTCAGATTTTTTGTCTCACAAATTATTAACTTTTACGGTATATAATTATGGTGATGGGTAGAGCTGTTATTGTGAGACAAAAAGGCATTGCGATATTGCCAAACTTTTGACGATATTTGACGCCATAATAATGCAATATTTCAAAATGAATATGATCCAAAGATGGGTTGGGTTTTCACTGGACTGCAATAAATTCAAACATATTAAAAAAATAATAAGTTATAATATTACAAATTTTATCAAAGTTATTGATAATTCACCAAATCTTTAATCTGCCAATACACTACTAAATGACTAGTGATGCAATGATTTCAAAGAATTTTTTTGTAAGCAATAGGGTTCTGCGATATTGTGATGTACATGTAACAGGGCTCTACAATGCGAGTAAAACACTCGCATTTGCGAGTAATTATTTGTAAATGCGAGTGGATATGTCAAATTCACTCGCCCATTTGCGAGTATAAAGTAGAAAGTCAAATCCGGATTTTCCTTTCCGTTTTCGGCAACGAAGTTACTCTTATCAAGCTTAATCTTTAAAGCGCTTTAAATCATGTAGCTCCAATCTGTTAAGTTGTTAAGCGTTTGTGTGATCACGTTTTCAAGTGTCAATTTCATCGCTATGAGTTGTAAACAAATTTATTTTTCAAGCCACGAGTACGAATAAAATCCAGAAGCTTCGAGAATTCTAATGTTATCAATGACCAGGAAGAAACGACATCGTCTACCACTTGGTGCTAGTGATCACTCGATGGAAAAACAAACGTAATCCTCTAAACTGACTAAAGCGATGACGGAAAGCCGGGTCCCGAGTTGGCCTGGAAAACAGTTTTAAACCGGCAAAAGTATGTTTAAAAGATATGCTGTTAAGTTTTACATGAGGCAGATGTATCTAGCTAGACAGAAAATGCTTACATTCCTGTAGCGACTCGCCTCGCACCTCTGAATTAAGTTCACGTGTTTTAAACTTAATTTGCCGTTTTTCAAAGTTTTTGCTTTGCTTTTGGACATACACTGCGATTTTTGTGTTTGATACCACTATAAAAGTAAATTGAATGGAAAATATTTTTTAAAAACATTGGGCCCATTTGCTGTGCATGTATCTTCAAAATTAAGCAATAATGGGAAATGTTTCCAGTCATTGAATCCCAGTTAAATTGTATTTATAAAACAAATATGTGGCGAGTAACATTTTTGCTCTGGCTAGTAAACATCTCGGGTTTACTAGCCAGGAGGCTAGTGAAAAAAATTGCAATCGTAGAGCCTTGTGTAAGCTTTGTTCCACAATATTGTCATCGGCAAATCCTTGACAACGATAATTATGATGGCGATATATAATAACAGTAGTAGTTATGGGTGTCTAAAATTACTGAACTACCGTGTCATTAACAAATCAACACTAATTTTAAGTTATAAATGACAATATTTGTCTTTGATATGATGCAGTAGTGTGTATACAACACAAAACCTGTTGTAAAATGCATTATATATTAATTTTACCTGTGACACTGTGTGAAATATATTGTTTCAGTGAGTTACAATAGTTGTGTTGTTTCAAACCATTTGTATCAGATAGTAGAAGTGGTTTTTGTTTTGGGAAGGGTGGTAGTGATGAAGCAATTATCAGAAAGTATCAATAAGTGGCGTGTTGAAGCCTCCTGATTGTGATTATCAATTGGGTTTTCTTATAATCGATAATCCGAGATTTTCCAGAATCCATGTTTCACCATTTCCATTTTTTGTTTTACAAAGCCTTAAGGTTTTTCAGTTTTCACAATCCACAAAAAAATTAGTGGCGAGCTGTCCAAAGGCAAATACTATATATAATAAGAGTTATCCCATAACAAACAAAAAGGAGTCCTAGGTGTGGAAGCACTTTGGTTTTTACAAAAAGGAGGAACACATACTGGCAAATGAAATTAACATTGACATGACAAAGACAGTTTGCCATATGTCTCAATATAAATAAAGAGAACACAACAAAAACCCCAACCCATTTAATGATTTAATTCAAAAACACAAAATAACATTTTAAAAATCTCAACTAATTATAATCGGTAACAGAAGCCTCAACCATTTCCAACCGATCACAGACCAATGTGGAAGCTCAGTTGATAGAGTGCTTGCTCCATAAGTGGGAGGTCAAGGGTTCAAACCCAACCATCTCTGACCCAAGACTTGAAAGTGGGTTGTGACTGTTCTTTCGCCAAGTACTCAGCATTACAAAATGAAAGTTACAGTTCTGTTGAATGGGAACTTAAAATAAATGAGGTCCCATGTCACAGTAGGCTTGGCAAGATAAAGAGCCCTGCTGTATAATGCCATCAGTGCAACACACAGGCAAACTATCTGCATCTTTGCCTATAACTGGCGATGTCTTTATATAAGTGAAATATTCTTGACTGGGGCATTAAACACCATTATTCAACTCAACTCTCTTGTTCCATGTTTTAATGATCACTTGAAAATTATCATTAAGTAATGACAATGTGAACTGTTTGTAATTGGACTTTAAAACACATGGCCGACCATATCAAAACAGAAAATAGAAATACCAGTATATGATGTGAAGTTGGCTAGTGAAAATCGACATTTTATATAGATAATTATGAGTCAAATTAATAATTAATATCAAGAAGCATTGCTATTAGATTGCAGCAGTTTATATAATGTGAATGTGGGCTGGCCCATCCTAGTTTCGAATAATTCATGGATTGATTTTCTATCTGGCATTAAGGATAGGGAATAATCCCCCTGGATCAACATCATCAACACCAAAAAACAGCATCATGTGAGGTGGCCCATCCTAGTTTTGAAAAATTTATGTCTCTGACATTATGATTAATAATTGGGGACCAAAAGCATTTAGGACTGAAATGGGATCATGTGAACTGGCCCATCCTATTTGAATAATTCATAAAATGATTTCCTATCTGGCAATAAGGATGAGGGACAAACAGCATCAATACCGAAAAAAACACAGCATCGTGTTAGCTGGCCCATCCTAGTTTTAAATAATTTTCATAGAATAATTTTCTAACTGGCATTATGATCAAGAATGGGAGGCCAACAACATTAGGACCAATATGGCATCATGTGAGCTGGCCTTCAAAGAATGATTTTCTAGATCGGGCATTAAAAATGGGGAACCAATAACATCATGACCAACATAGCCTCTTTCAGGGTTTTACGGGACGTGCAATTCTGCGTTTTTTATGCAAAATAAATTATGTTAGACGCAAAACAATTATCATATGCATCCAAAAGGACGCACAAAAATATGTAAACCAATTTGAATTCAATGGGAAAACGTGTTTAAAATTCTTTTAATACAGACAAGGATTTTTCGAAAATCTTCTAAATGTTGGAATTCCCCGCTTACTAAAAACACATTGGTGTGTAAAAATAGTACTCATAAATTTCCGGCAAAATTTTGATTGGCCCGTAGCGGAATTAGCTTTGAATCTGTTTTACCATCCAAATGCAACGAGCGATCTGATTGGTCTACAACAGTAATGTCTTCACGATGCGAAAGTGACAAGAGCTGAAGAGGCATCAGAAAACCTTGTATTTCTACCGATATTGATATACCGGTATATTTTAAATAAAAGTTAAGTACGGTCGGTGGGTGGGTAGAAATTTGATTTAGGAAGTGTTCCATGTTGTCAGCAAGAGCGAGGTAAGGAAATACTGGAAGTTATTGACCCGTGATTTCGTTGCTGCCGTTTTCGACAGAAATTTCAAGAATGTAATAATTGAAGCTGTCGGACCCACAAACCCCCAACACGTCAAAAATTAAAATGGGGGGGGGGGTTAGTGGACTGATTAGTCAGACTTTTGATGCCGAAGTCCTTGACATCAGTAGCTTGCATGAACTGTCATAATAGCTAAATGGCAAAGTAATATTGGCGATTTTTTTCAATATACACCTTGATTCAAAACCTGAGCAGTCGGGCTTGTCTGACTTGACATTTAAAAGAGGACAAGGGTTTTTTAACAGCATGGTTTACGTGGTATCCATGGGTGAAATATAATGCACGAAAAAGGTGATGGCGTGTGATTCATGCATCTGTACATCGAAAAACAATGCATTCACAGTCGGTTGTAACAATTTTCAAAATTCAACATTATCGCGACACCAAGACTACACTCGTATGTAATCATAATTATATAATTAATACCTTTAATCTAATTCAATTATGGGACCCACATTTGTAGGTTTGGACCCCATTTACTTTTTTATTGGAGTCCTAAAAACCCATATTTTTGAAAAGTTTTGTAAAACCCTGCTCTTTCAAGAAAAAACATCATGTTTGGTAGAGGTCAGTGCCTAGATATCCTACAGATGGTCTGAAAAAATTGTAGACTGTGGTTGGGGGGGTTGCTCTTACATCAATAGAACATTTTGATTGATCAATGATTAAACGAACATATATAAAGCATTAGGTTTCCTGGCCAAAACTACAGTGTGTATTGATCTTATAAATATCTGGCATACCTTTATCAATTAAGAATAAGGAGTTGTTTGGATTCAGATTAATGAATAAACAGGTGTTCTCTTCTACTTCTGAATAATCATCCTGTAAAGAGTATAGATTCTAGTCTCCCCCATGTGTTGTAATAACTGTAGATTAACCAAAGATATAGACAAACAACATTGACCTGTCTGATTGACCTTTTATATGACCAAAGATATAGGCAAACAACATTGACCTGTCTGATTGACCTTTTATAAGAAATATTCATATAGGAGGATCCACCCAATATGTGGGTAGTAGTAGTGAGTAATGATGTTTAAGGTCCCAGTCAAGAATGTTTCACTTATATTCAGATATCGCCAGCTATTGACAAAGGTGCCAAAATTTTGCCAGTGCGTTATGCTGATGGCATTATACAGCAGGGTTCTTTATTGTGCCATGCCTACCATGACAGATGACCTTGTTTATTTTAAGTTCTCATTCAAAAGAACTGTGATTTTCATTTTATAATGCCAAGCGTTTGGCGAAAGAAGAGTCACTGCCCACTTTCAAGTCTTTAGTCAGACCTGGTAGAAGAATTCACAGTTAGTACTGTACATACACAATACAGGCATTTATTCTTAAAATAGTAAGTGTTTTCCATAAATTGTGATCTCTATACATAGCCATACATGTCCATGGTAAATATTTAAATTTTAAGGTCAGGAAGACAGGTCATTGTTGTTAGACTATATATTGGTATGTGATATTTGACTACATTAGTTTCAGAGTGTATGTTGATACCTGATTTTATTGTTTACATCTTGCATCATTTTTGTAGTGTGTCAAGTTTGACCTGGATGCTTGACCTTTCACTTGAATATTAGATTGGGCTAATATACTGTGATTTAGGTAACATAGCGAGATCCATTGCCATAAACACCCAGTACCCAGTATTACTATCATCTATCCTTATATATCAACTTGATATAGGCCCTAAATTACTCAATGGATATGTCTGTTTGAATTTCAAATTAAAGGTCAAGCAGCCAGGTCAAACTTGACACACTGTAACGTAGAAGTTGGTACATCTTGTTTATAGGTTAATGATTTTGTTTTTGTACACAAACTGTAAACAAACATCTTTTCTTCCCTCAAATCTGCCAAAAAAGTCTTCTAGGCTAATTGGCCTTGTCTATACATTAATTAAACATAACAGTCTAAGCACATCAGTTTTAAATCTCAATCATACTGTGATTTATATAGATTTCATTTGAAAATTTGAAATAAACTCTTTTATTTTTTAAATTTAACCCTCAAGTCAAGCCAACAGAGAATGTAAATTTGACCCCAAAAACATTGGCATTATTTCCCCAAGCCCTGGATTTAGAGCTTTTGGACCGGTCTATAAAAACTAAATGTTCTTGGATGCCCATTCTCACTTCGTTGTTGGAAGTACCTGTTATACAAGTAAGTAAATTTGCCAGTTGTCAAAATTTTTATTGTATTGTGATTTGAACATGGACTCGTATGCTCCTTTTTGATTTATTTCTGTAAGAATATACAATGGGGGTTCCCCAGCATACCACTCAATACATACCTCTTGCTATAAATAGATATGTTAAATAGCATAATTCAATTGATGTTTTCCAACAAATTCAATTGATATTTTCCCACAAATTCAATTGATGTTCCCACAAATTCAATTGATGTTCCCACAAATTCAATCAATGTTTTCCCACAAATTCAATCGATGTTTTCCCACAATGATGCTGTTCTGCTAAAATGAGATGTTCAGTTATTTGAGTAGATGTTTCACAGAAATGCTATAGGATATCTTTTGATGTACTAGCAATTTAGCAAACCCCTTTGCAGAATTTTCAGCTTGAGGTTCTCTCTACAATTTAAACTTAATTGAGTTGTTAAGATTATTGCTGTCTACTGTTTGCTGTTTTGTTACCAGACAGATGTCTATGCCTGGCTGTTCATCTCCTGTTGTTTCTGACTTATTCTTTATAGTTCCAGCAATGGGTATAACACCTTTTTATGTTAAGCTATTTATGCACAAATTAAACGCTCTTAAAATGCAAAACTATTTCCTGTATCATCTTTGTCATTAACATCATCAGCAGCAGCACCACCACAGGAGTATATTAATTAGTTAGGTAATTATACTTTGTAAGACACATTTAATTACTCCATATATATACCCCAAAGGAGTCTGTACTCATTAAAGTCTGAAGCTCCAACCCAGTCTGACCTGCACTGCATTCATTTAATTTTGTTTGTTATGTAATTAGATAAGAAGCTGTAAACTCATTGAAAACATGTTTTCTTGGCTATGTTAACTCTTGGCCTTTGTAAAATATATTTAAAAATTATTTATATATATTATAGCGGAATTCCCAGTGGTAGTGTTCAGTGATTCAGAACTAAAGTTACTGAGGTTATCTGCCACATGCCTTAAAAAAAATGGTCATATTTCCAAAATTTTATTTTATTTTAGAAAATATGATCAAAATATTTTGAACTTTTCATTTGTGCCTTGTTATTTTTAAAAAAAAATATCAATGACTTCTTTGTCCAGCAATTGATGATTGTTTGTCCAGCTACTTTGTCTTGGAATACCTTATACGCTATGTTTCCATTCCTGGCAGCAAATCAGTATTGGCTACTAATTTTCAGACAATATTATACTGACTATTTGAAAAAGTAACTAATTTAAGTAAAATTATGAAAAAATACTTGAAAAAGGAATATATTTTCACAAATTTTAGAAATTTGGCTACTGATAGTTTTAAATAAGTGGAAAACCCAGAATTGTCCAGCAATCAACAACTTATTTGTCCAATAACATCTTTTGGTCCTGGCATACCTTGGACCTATATTTAACAAATTTGTAATTATCAAGAATTTCAGTGGCAACTTCTCAAGCGAGGAAGTTGAGAAATCTCAAAAATGGTCTTGATGTTTTGAACAAAGTGGTTTTAATTTTGATGTGTAATATAGTCTCCTTCTGACATCATTCATACAGAAAACAAACTTTGGATACTGATGTATATACTAATTCATTTATAAAGTATGTGTAGTGTTTTCAGCTATAGGATGGCTTTAGTGTTCTTTTATCAAAACTAATTGACAGAAGTTCTGAAACATTCTTTGGATTCATTTGGCAGGAAGTTAAAATGTGTAAGATAACAAGTCCTATAATCAGAGTAGCTAGGGTACTTTGTTAGTACTGACTTTACCTCTGGTAGGAATGTATACATGTAATGAGGGCTAGAGACTTCCAGGAATGTCTTTTTTCCTTTTCTACCACTGCGGTATCTCAGTTGGTAGAGTGTTTGTTCTGTAAGTCGGAGGTCATTGCTTCAAACCCAATGGGATCTGACCCAAGACTTTAAAAGTGGGTAGTGACTTTACCAAACACTTGGTATCAGGAAAGTCGTGGTTCTTTTGGATGAAAAATTAAAATAAACAAGGTCCACTGTCACAGTAGGTGCAGTGGCACTAAAAAGAATCCTGCTGTATAATGTCATCAGTGCAGCCTATAACTGGTGGCATCTCAATGAATATAAGTGAAATATTCTTGACATTACTCAACTTTTCTTTTTGAACTCCCATTCTGAATTCATCATAACTATTTTAAATTCTATTTTTTTCTAAAATCTCACTTTTTTGTTAAATTTTGAATTCATCATACATTATTTTCAATTCTATTGGTTTTAAAAGATCATTTTTTGACAAATTCTGATCCAGTGTATTTTTTTTGACAAATTCTGAATTTGTCTTTCAAATAGTTCTGTGTGCTAGGAACAGAACATAAAATTGACCTTTAACTTTATTTTAAAGCCATGATAGCATAAATCAACAGTTCAAAGATGTCAGTGAGTTCTATCTTACATTAGCTCTTTTCAAATTCTGTTTACAACCAGATGCTTTTAGGGGTCATTGCAAATGTGAAATGAAAGCAGTGTTGAAAACAACAGCAGCTCTGACAGGCATCTTCTTGGTATCTAGGCAATGAAAGGTCTTTCAGCAGGGACATTTTTTTTTTTTGGCAAAACAGCCATTAAACTCCTAATATTTTTAAGTTTTTCAGAACTAAACATACAGTTTGACAAATAGGATGAATAGTTTAAAACATTTGATGAAGATGCAATTAAAATATTAGTAACAAAATATACTTCAATTCAGAGTTTGCAAAAACAGGTCAGTCCCTTGGCCTTGGATGTGTGACTTTTTAATCGGACATGAACTATTATATTAAGCATGATATGACAGTATTCTTTCCAAAATTAGCTTTGTACCATGTTTTACCAATTCGTATTTACACGGTACTTAATTTTCCATTTTGGCTAATTTTCTAAAATTAAATAGTTACTTCATAATTCTCTACTTAAATTATTAAAATCTCTTACTTTATTTTATAAAATCTAGTTAATTTTTCTATACATAGTAAACTTTTAATTCATTCAGCAAAACGCCAGCTCATATAGTACATTGATAGAGCTGTCAGATGTAAACACAAAGGTTATCCAGTACCACAGTATGACTAATGTAAACAGGAATCAGAGACCTGTTTTATTTATCAATGAAAATAAATGTAGATCATTTCAGTGGGTTTGTTAGTAATAGTAAAACATTATACAGTTGTATAACTGTGACCAGGGATTGAGTTGATTCTTGTAACTAGGGATTGTATGTAACTAGGGATTGTATGTGACTAGGGATTGAGTTGATTCTTGTAAAGTTCAGGGATTGTATGTGACTAGGGATTGAGTTGATTCTTGTAAAGTTCAGGGATTGTATGTGACTAGGGATTGAGTTGATTCTTGTAACTAGGGATTGTATGTAACTAGGGATTGAGTTGATTCTTGTAACTAGGGATTGAGTCTATTCTTATAACTAGGGATTGAGTTGATTCTTGTAACTAGGGATTCAGTTGAGTTTGGATAGTTTCATGGAAGGGGTTTGGTTGATTAAATGTGAATTTAAGTGGAGTTAAATGCTAGAATTTAACTGTCACAGTGACAGTTTGATTCAAAACTGCATGGACCTAAATTGCCATGGTGACAGTTTGTTTAAAAACTGGACCTAAATTGTCATGGTGACAGTTTGTTTAAAAAGTGGACCTACCATAAATTGTCAGGTGACAGTTTGTTTAAAAACTGGACCTACTGTAAATTGCCATGGTGACAGTTTGTTTAAAAACTGGATCTAAATTGCCATGGTGACAGTTTGTTTAAAACCTGGACCTAAATTGTCATGGTGACAGTTTGTTGAAAAAGTGGACCTACCGTAAATTGTCGACAGTTTGTTTAAAAATTGGACCTACCGTAAATTGCCTTGGTGACAGTTTGTTTAAAAACTGGACCTAAATTGTCATGGTGACAGTTTTTTTAAAAACTTGACCTAAATTGTCATATGGTGACAGTATGTTTAAAAACTGGACCTAAATTGTCATATGGTGACAGTTTGTCTAAAAACTAGACCTAAATTGTCATATGGTGACAGTATGTTTAAAAACTGGACCTAAATTGTCATATGGTGACAGTTTGTCTAAAAACTAGACCTAAATTGTCATGGTGACAGTTTGTTTAAAACTGGACCTAAATTGTCATGGTGACAGTTTGATTTAACTTATGGTTTTGTGTTTTATTGTTTAATAACATTATCAAAAGTTTGTACTTTGCCTGAAGGCTCATTACAGACCCTTTCTTATTTGATTGTTCCTGTTACAGTAGCATTAAGGCTCATTACAGACCCTTTCTTATTTGATTGTTCCTGTTACAGTAACATTAAGGCTCATTACAGACCCTTTCTTATTTGATTGTTCCTGTTACAGTAACATTAAGGCTCATTACAGACCCTTTCTTATTTGATTGTTCCTGTTACAGTAACATTACGGCTCATTACAGACCCTTTCTTATTTGATTGTTCCTGTTACAGTAACATTAAGGCTCATTACACACCCTTTCTTATTTGATTGTTCCTGTTACAGTAACATTAAGGCTCATTACACACCCTTTCTTATTTGATTGTTCCTGTTACAGTAGCATTAAGGCTCATTACACACCCTTTCTTATTTGATTGTTCCTGTTACAGTAACATTAAGGCTCATTACACACCCTTTCTTATTTGATTGTTCCTGTTACAGTAACATTAAGGCTCATTACAGACCCTTTCTTATTTGATTGTTCCTGTTACAGTAACATTAAGGCTCATTACACACCCTTTCTTATTTGATTGTTCCTGTTACAGTAACATTAAGGCTCATTACACACCCTTTCTTATTTGATTGTTCCTGTTACAGTAACATTAAGGCTCATTACACACCCTTTCTTATTTGATTGTTCCTGTTACAGTAGCATTAAGACTCATTACACACCCTTTCTTATTTGATTGTTCCTGTTACAGTAACATTAAGGCTCATTACACACCCTTTCTTATTTGATTGTTCCTGTTACAGTAACATTAAGGCTCATTACACACCCTTTCTTATTTGATTGTTCCTGTTACAGTAACATTAAGGCTCATTACAGACCCCTTCTTATTTGATTGTTCCTGTTACAGTAACATTAAGGCTCATTACACACCCTTTCTTATTTGATTGTTCCTATTACAATAACATTAAGGCTCATTACACACCCTTATTTCATTGTTCCTGTTACAGTAACATTAAGGCTCATTACACACCCTTTCTTATTTGATTGTTCCTGTTACAGTAACATTAAGGCTCATTACACACCCTTTCTTATTTGATTGTTCCTGTTACAGTAGCATTAAGGCTCATTACACACCCTTTCTTATTTGATTGTTCCTGTTACAGTAACATTAAGGCTCATTACAGACCCTTATTTGATTGTTCCTGTTACAGTAACATTAAGGCTCATTACAGACCCTATCTTATTTGATTGTTCCTGTTACAGTAACATTAAGGCTCATTACACACCCTTTCTTATTTGATTGTTCCTGTTACAGTAACATTAAGGCTCATTACAGACCCTTTCTTATTTGATTGTTCCTGTTACAGTAACATTAAGGCTCATTACACACCTTTCTTGTTTGATTGTTCCTGTTACAGTAACATTAAGGCTCATTACAGACCCCTTCTTATTTGATTGTTCCTGTTACAGTAACATTAAGGCTCATTACACACCCTTTCTTATTTGATTGTTCCTGTTACAGTAACATTAAGGCTCATTACACACCCTTTCTTATTTGATTGTTCCTGTTACAGTAACATTAAGGCTCATTACACACCCTTTCTTATTTGATTGTTCCTGTTACAGTAACATTAAGGCTCATTACAGACCCCTTCTTATTTGATTGTTCCTGTTACAGTAACATTAAGGCTCATTACACACCCTTTCTTATTTGATTGTTCCTATTACAATAACATTAAGGCTCATTACACACCCTTTCTTATTTGATTTTTCCTGTTACAGTAGCATTAAGGCTCATTACAGACCCTTTCTTATTTGATTGTTCCTGTTACAATAACATTAAGGCTCATTACACACCCTTTCTTATTTGATTGTTCCTGTTACAGTAACACTAAGGCTCATTACAGACCCCTTCTTATTTGATTGTTCCTGTTACAGTAGCATTAAGGCTCATTACACACCCTTTCTTATTTGATTGTTCCTGTTACAGTAACATTAAGGCTCATTACAGACCCTTTCTTATTTGATTGTTCCTGTTACAGTAACATTAAGGCTCATTACAGACCCTTTCTTATTTGATTGTTCCTGTTACAGTAGCATTAAGGCTCATTACAGACCCTTTCTTATTTGATTGTTCCTGTTACAGTAACATTAAGGCTCATTACAGACCCTTTCTTATTTGATTGTTCCTGTTACAGTAACATTAAGGCTCATTACAGACCCTTTCTTATTTGATTGTTCCTGTTACAGTAACATTACGGCTCATTACAGACCCTTTCTTATTTGATTGTTCCTGTTACAGTAACATTAAGGCTCATTACACACCCTTTCTTATTTGATTGTTCCTGTTACAGTAACATTAAGGCTCATTACACACCCTTTCTTATTTGATTGTTCCTGTTACAGTAGCATTAAGGCTCATTACACACCCTTTCTTATTTGATTGTTCCTGTTACAGTAACATTAAGGCTCATTACACACCCTTTCTTATTTGATTGTTCCTGTTACAGTAACATTAAGGCTCATTACAGACCCTTTCTTATTTGATTGTTCCTGTTACAGTAACATTAAGGCTCATTACACACCCTTTCTTATTTGATTGTTCCTGTTACAGTAACATTAAGGCTCATTACACACCCTTTCTTATTTAATTGTTCCTGTTACAGTAACATTAAGGCTCATTACACACCCTTTCTTATTTGATTGTTCCTGTTACAGTAGCATTAAGACTCATTACACACCCTTTCTTATTTGATTGTTCCTGTTACAGTAACATTAAGGCTCATTACACACCCTTTCTTATTTGATTGTTCCTGTTACAGTAACATTAAGGCTCATTACACACCCTTTCTTATTTGATTGTTCCTGTTACAGTAACATTAAGGCTCATTACAGACCCCTTCTTATTTGATTGTTCCTGTTACAGTAACATTAAGGCTCATTACACACCCTTTCTTATTTGATTGTTCCTATTACAATAACATTAAGGCTCATTACACACCCTTATTTCATGTTCCTGTTACAGTAACATTAAGGCTCATTACACACCCTTTCTTATTTGATTGTTCCTGTTACAGTAACATTAAGGCTCATTACACACCCTTTCTTATTTGATTGTTCCTGTTACAGTAACATTAAGGCTCATTACAGACCCTTTCTTATTTGATTGTTCCTGTTACAGTAACATTAAGGCTCATTACAGACCCTTATTTGATTGTTCCTGTTACAGTAACATTAAGGCTCATTACAGACCCTATCTTATTTGATTGTTCCTGTTACAGTAACATTAAGGCTCATTACACACCCTTTCTTATTTGATTGTTCCTGTTACAGTAACATTAAGGCTCATTACAGACCCTTTCTTATTTGATTGTTCCTGTTACAGTAACATTAAGGCTCATTACACACCCTTTCTTATTTGATTGTTCCTGTTACAGTAACATTAAGGCTCATTACAGACCCCTTCTTATTTGATTGTTCCTGTTACAGTAACATTAAGGCTCATTACACACCCTTTCTTATTTGATTGTTCCTGTTACAGTAACATTAAGGCTCATTACACACCCTTTCTTATTTGATTGTTCCTGTTACAGTAACATTAAGGCTCATTACACACCCTTTCTTATTTGATTGTTCCTGTTACAGTAACATTAAGGCTCATTACAGACCCCTTCTTATTTGATTGTTCCTGTTACAGTAACATTAAGGCTCATTACCACCCTTTCTTATTTGATTGTTCCTATTACAATAACATTAAGGCTCATTACACACCCTTTCTTATTTGATTTTTCCTGTTACAGTAGCATTAAGGCTCATTACAGACCCTTTCTTATTTGATTGTTCCTGTTACAATAACATTAAGGCTCATTACACACCCTTTCTTATTTCATTGTTCCTGTTACAGTAACATTAAGGCTCATTACACACCCTTTCTTATTTGATTGTTCCTGTTACAGTAACATTAAGGCTCATTACACCCTTTCTTATTTGATTGTTCCTGTTACAGTAGCATTAAGGCTCATTACACACCCTTTCTTATTTGATTGTTCCTGTTACAGTAACATTAAGGCTCATTACAGACCCTTATTTGATTGTTCCTGTTACAGTAACATTAAGGCTCATTACAGACCCTATCTTATTTGATTGTTCCTGTTACAGTAACATTAAGGCTCATTACACACCCTTTCTTATTTGATTGTTCCTGTTACAGTAACATTAAGGCTCATTACAGACCCTTTCTTATTTGATTGTTCCTGTTACAGTAACATTAAGGCTCATTACACACCCTTTCTTATTTGATTGTTCCTGTTACAGTAACATTAAGGCTCATTACAGACCCCTTCTTATTTGATTGTTCCTGTTACAGTAACATTAAGGCTCATTACACACCCTTTCTTATTTGATTGTTCCTGTTACAGTAACATTAAGGCTCATTACAGACCCTTTCTTATTTGATTGTTCCTGTTACAGTAACATTAAGGCTCATTACACACCCTTTCTTATTGATTGTTCCTGTTACAGTAACATTAAGGCTCATTACAGACCCTTTCTTATTTGATTGTTCCTGTTACAGTAACATTAAGGCTCATTACACACCCTTTTTATTTGATTGTTCCTGTTACAGTAACATTAAGGCTCATTACAGACCCCTTCTTATTTGATTGTTCCTGTACAGTAACATTAAGGCTCATTACACACCCTTTCTTATTTGATTGTTCCTGTTACAGTAACATTAAGCTCATTACACACCCTTTCTTATTTGATTGTTCCTGTTACAGTAACATTAAGGCTCATTACACACCCTTTCTTATTTGATTGTTCCTGTTACAGTAACATTAAGGCTCATTACAGACCCTTCTTATTTGATTGTTCCTGTTACAGTAACATTAAGGCTCATTACACACCCTTTCTTATTTGATTGTTTCCTATTACAATAACATTAAGGCTCATTACACACCCTTTCTTATTTGATTTTTCCTGTTACAGTAGCATTAAGGCTCATTACAGACCTTTTCTTTTTTTGTTCCTTAATTGTTTGTTACAATAAATTAAGGCTCATTACACACCCTTTCTTATTTCATTGTTCCGTTACAGTAACATTAAGGCTCATTACACACCCTTTCTTATTTGATTGTTCCTGTTACAGTAACATTAAGGCTCATTACACACCCTCTTATTTGATTGTTCCTGTTACAGTAGCATTAAGGCTCATTACACACCCTTTCTTATTTGATTGTTCCTGTTACAGTAACATTAAGGCTCATTACAGACCCTTATTTGATTGTTCCTGTTACAGTAACATTAAGGCTCATTACAGACCCTATCTTATTTGATTGTTCCTGTTACAGTAACATTAAGGCTCATTACACACCCTTTCTTATTTGATTGTTCCTGTTACAGTAACATTAAGGCTCATTACAGACCCTTTCTTATTTGATTGTTCCTGTTACAGTAACATTAAGGCTCATTACACACCCTTTCTTATTTGATTGTTCCTGTTACAGTAACATTAAGGCTCATTACAGACCCCTTCTTATTTGATTGTTCCTGTTACAGTAACATTAAGCTCATACACACCCTTTCTTATTTGATTGTTCCTGTTACAGTAACATTAAGGCTCATTACAGACCCTTTCTTATTTGATTGTTCCTGTTACAGTAACATTAAGGCTCTTACACACCCTTTCTTATTTGATTGTTCCTGTTACAGTAACATTAAGGCTCATTACAGACCCTTTCTTATTTGATTGTTCCTGTTACAGTACATTAAGGCTCATTCACACACCCTTTCTTATTTGATTGTTCCTGTTACAGTAGCACTAAGGCTCATTACAGACCCTTTCTTATTTGATTGTTCCTGTTACAATAACATTAAGGCTCATTACAGACCCCTCTTATTTGATTGTTCCTGTTACAGTAGCATTAAGGCTCATTACAGACACCTTTCTTATTTGATTGTTCCTGTTACAGTAGCATTAAGGCTCATTACACACCCTTTCTTATTTGATTGTTCTGTTACAGTAACATTAAGGCTCATTACACACCCTTTCCTTATTTGATTGTTCCTGTTACAGTAACATTAAGGCTCATTACAGACCCTTTCTTATTTGATTGTTCCGTTACAGTAGCATTAAGGCTCATTACAGACCCTTTCTTATTTGATTGTTCCTGTTACAGTAACATTAAGGCTCATTACACACCCTTTCTTATTTGATTGTTCCTGTTACAGTAGCATTAAGGCTCATTACACACCCTTTCTTATTTGATTGTTCCTGTTACAGTAACATTAAGGCTCATTACACACCCTTTCTTATTTGATTGTTCCTGTTACAGTAACATTAAGGCTCATTACACACCCTTTCTTTTGATTGTTCCTGTTACAGTAACATTAAGGCTCATTACAGACCCTTTCTTATTTGATTGTTCCTGTTACAGTAACATTAAGGCTCATTACACACCCTTTCTTATTTGATTGTTCCTGTTACAGTAACATTAAGGCTCATTACAGACCCTTTCTTATTTGATTGTTCCTGTTACAGTAACATTAAGGCTCATTACACACCCTTTCTTATTTGATTGTTCCTGTTACAGTAGCACTAAGGCTCATTACAGACCCTTTCTTATTTGATTGTTCCTGTTACAATAACATTAAGGCTCATTACAGACCCCTTCTTATTTGATTGTTCCTGTTACAGTAGCATTAAGGCTCATTACAGACCCTTTCTTATTTGATTGTTCCTGTTACAGTAGCATTAAGGCTCATTACACACCCTTTCTTATTGATTGTTCCTGTTACAGTAACATTAAGGCTCATTACACACCCTTTCTTATTTGATTGTTCCTGTTACAGTAACATTAAGGCTCATTACACACCCTTTCTTATTGATATTGTCCTGTTACAGTAACATTAAGGCTCATTACAGACCCTTTCTTATTTGATTGTTCCTGTTACAGTAACATTATGCTCATTACAGACCCTTTCATATTTGATTGTTCCTGTTACAGTAACATTAAGGCTCATTACACACCCTTTCTTATTTGATTGTTCCTGTTACAGTAGCATAAGGCTCATTACACACCCTTTTTATTTGATTGTTCTGTTACAGTAACATTAAGGCTCATTACACCCTTTCATATTTGATTGTTCCTGTTACAGTAACATTAAGGCTCATTACAGACCCTTTCTTATTTGATTTTCCTGTTACAGTAGCATTAAGGCTCATTACAGACCTTTCTTATTTGATTGTTCCTGTTACAGTAACATTAAGGCTCATTACAGACCCTTTCTTATTTGATTGTTCCTGTTACAGTAACATTAAGGCTCATTACAGACCCTTCTTATTTGATTGTTCTGTTACAGTAGCATGTACCGGCCCCTTTACTTATCTTTGTTTAGTTTTCTTTAACAACTGCTCTTACCTCTATTTGATGGTCTGATTATGAATCGGTGGTCATTTTCTAGGTGATGGAGGAAAACAGAGTGTCCATTGTTAACCACCTGCATTTGGTTAAAGACCTGATTAACTTTCTTGCACTTGGATTTGTCCAATTGAATATTGAAACTCAGACAGTGAAAGGTATTTTGCTTTGACCATGCTACAACTAATGCCACATAACATGGCCATGCAGTTTTCCATAAGAGTAGAAATTAAGCTAACCATTTCATACAGAAATGTAGTTTTATGAATATAAAGAAAAAATACTACATTGTAATTGTATTTAAGACATTACATGTACATGGACAGACCCTGTTCTTGACATGCAAAAGGAGCTACTTTTTATACCTACCTTGTATGATATCTTTGTGTCCCAAAAATTATGTTGTTGGTTAGATTGGTGATTTTGCCAAGGTCATGAAGTATATTATCAATTGCCATCAGTTGTGGAATGGTAGAGAAAACTGGAGTACTGAAAGAAAAAGTTCTTGTCTTTGGGGGGCAAACAAACTTTCCAATTTTAAGGTTTTGCCCTAAATCTTCAATATACCTGCTTGATTAAATGATTTAAGGAAGAAAATTGATGTTGTTTAGAATTTTATTATTATATTGTGGAGATAATATTTTTTGTTTTGTCAGATATGTTAATTAATGTACTGTACTCAAAATTTAAGATCTGAACTATAACAAAACAAACATAGGTGTGTAACTTAACATGTCAACTTGTAAATATCAACATTGGAGAGGTGAAATAATTATTACTACTAGTAGTATTAAGTGATAAAGTTATATAAAATGATTAAATACATATCATATACACAGTGTGTATGTACCAACCCTCAGTATCAGGTCGAGTCCTTTTTTCGTAGTCGTATCACTACGAGCGCGACGAGTAGTAATACAGCTACGAAAAAAAGATGAGACCTGATACGAAGGGTTGTACATACACACTGTGTATAAAAATATTTTATCTAACATTTCCAATTAGGTTATTTAAAATAAAAAAAAAAAAACTACTTTATGTGAAAAAATACATTTTACCACAGAAAAAACACTGAACTATGTTATGAATGTTTTGTAGTAATGACATCATTGTTTCCATTTGACAAATCGAGATTCCCCAATGACGCACAATGAGAAATGCACTGTGCACTTTACCACCAATTTGTATCACCACAGTGTGGTGATACAAGATTCTGTATCATACGTGTTCGATAAACTTGTATTTCGTCAAATCAGGTAGAAAAAACTAGTCTAATGTTAGATTTAAATAACCTGTACGGTAGCTTTAGTGTTCTTCAAAAATAATACTTTTAAAATAGGATGATTTTTTGGAGAAAATATCAGAATGACTACAATCGACATTGAAAAAAGATTAAAATTAACATAATTTATTTAAGAAACAAATTTATGAAAAATATGTGTAGTATGGTAATTTAAATTCTAAATGTTGGGAAAATATTAAAATTTTAAACTCTGACTATCTGCTGTACATTTGAAATAGAAAGAAATGTTTGTTATTAATTTGAGAATTGAAGTTAAAAATATGATTTACTGGTACTTCCAAATATGTAAAATATCAAAATTAAAAACTGTAATATTTCCTATTATTTAAAATGTGTATAGTAATTTTACTTGTAAATAGGGAGAAATTTGGAAGAAACTGTAAAATTGACAAAACTAAAAATTAAACCATTTAAAAATGTGAAAAATATCAACATGATCTCAGCTACTCACAACATTTAAGTAGAGGTAAAATTTTGTATTATAAAAGCAATTTAATTTTGGAAGAAATATGAAAATGTATATTGACATGCGATTTTTACCATCCTAATTTTAGAGGGCTTGTTTACTCTTTTTAACTGTCTAGTATTAAATATTATTGTAAATTTTTAAACTAATTAAAGTGGTATGTTACTATTAAATATTAATAGTGTTTTTGTTATTTAAAAACACACACACACAAAAAAGAGTAAGTATGTGTGTATAATGAGAGTAATGTGTTGTGTTTTATAATTACTGTCCCTAGTTTGGCCGGCTGGGCTGGTCTGGGCCGGTAGTGTAACTAGATGACCCCTACTTAACAGGAAAGGGAATTTACAGGTATTAAATCTTAACTTGACAGGAAATCAGGAAATGTCTCTGAATAGGAAAACTTGGTCAGTCGGAAGACAGAGGGATTTATTATGTGTTTATAAAGTAAAGGCTATTTGGTTAATGGTGTTAGATGTTGTAATATAGGACTTGTAGTCCAGCATTAATTAGTATCTGAATTGATTTATTAAGGAAGTTTGCCACATTTAATATAGTTAACCTAATTTATTTTGGGGGTGTATAACAGTGTGATAAACTGGGATAACAAGAATCTCGTTAAATTTGTCCTGACAATTAGTGGGTGGCTTGTTGATAGACTCGTAAAACCTGGAAGTTATACAAACCTAAATCAGTGTAAACTGGAATTTCATTAGCTTAACATATATCCATTGAATTGGAATTGTTTGATAACCAATGGAACAAGAGTATAACTATATGCATGGGATTTTCAGTTTGAACATTTCAGTCATCGGAGAGAAGTTGATTTTATGAATATACATTTATATTAATTTAAGTAATTTCTTGGCCAATTTTAAGATGGATTTTCATGTTATTTTGACTACCAAGAGAACTGGATTTTAAATTCATAAAGATCCGTGAGATTTCCTGGCAGATTTTGAATTAGATTGATACTTGTATAATGTAAGACACCAAATTCGAATTATTTCAAAATTCTTGATGGATTTTGGAGTGGATTAGAATTTTAAGTGATTATTTATTATGAGAGTGTTAGAGATATATTTTGTTTGTTGAGTGTGACTTTATAAGGGAATTGTAACAATGGGTAGAACACACAGATTTAAAAGTAAGAAGATGGTTCTTCCTCAGTATACTCTTATAGGTAAGTTATGATAAATATTACAATGGAACATGTGAAAACAGAACCCTTAGTTGAGTTGGGGTTCCATGTGTCAGTCAAGAGAATTTTATTCATTGAAGATGGTCAGTTCAGGGACATGGGATGGTTGAACAAATCAGAACACATGGAGAAAACCAGACCTTTGACAAACAAGTAACTGACAAACTTTTTGACTTTAGAATCTGCCTTTATGGGATTTTAACCTTTTTTAGGGCTCAGTTTGTCAGTTTGCATACATTAACTATTCTAAACTGACTCTCTCAATACCAGTGAAAAAATCTTGACTGGGGCATATAAAACACCATTACAGCACTCCACTCAAAATGGAACAGGAGAGTTGCCATAGATTTCTAAACTTTGATTAAAAGGTTTATATTATGTATGAACTTGTAAATATCGGTATGAATATTTGCCAATGAATAAGTAGAAACAGTATTTATTTCAACCAGCAAAAAGTTTGAAACTTGAAAGTTTCATTTTGTTACAGAAAATTAAATGGCTTGGTGAAATATCATTTGTCATCGCCAGTTTTAAAGCCATTGCAAGTGGTTTTTTGGTTGGATAAGTTGAAACAGTTTCTAGTCCTACAATGTTAAATTTGTATACACCTATTTGTTTTTGAACAATCAGAGTGGTTTAAAACACTGTATTGATTTTCATGTAGGTTTAGATTTGGACATTTGATACCCCAAAAAAACTGTGAAAAGGTTTTTAAAAATGAATTGTTTTGTTTTACACTATTGTTACAGTATCATGACTTTTAATCTACTGTTCCTGAATTCTGAACTGAGTGACTGTGTAAAATATTGACAATATTGAGGCATGGGGACATTATAACTTTCTGAGGCATGTGATCATTATAATTTTCTTAGGCATGGGGACATTATAATCTTTTGAAGCATGTGAACATACCCTAGATAATTACTGAAGTTATAATGGTGTCAACACTTGATTATCATGATGGGGATGATGAAGGTGTTCAATTTAGATTTAATTTCATAGAAAATTTTTATTCATAAGCTTTATTTGAAAAAAATACCGGTATTGCAAAAATATTTAAATGCATTTTTCAACAGTTTTCAATAAAATCATTTTAAGCAAAACAGTTTTGCTTAAAACAATTTTATAAAATATTTGGATTGGTGGATTTAATGGGGTTATACATCCCATTCAAGAATATTACACTTATGTTACCAGCTATAGGTGCCAGAAATTGTGTTTGACCTTTGCAGTCCACTCAGGGCAATGTGCTGGAATAGTTCTTTAACATGCCATGCCTGCTGTGACACAGGGTATTGGTTTTTAAGGTCTCTTTCAAAGGACTCTATTTGGAATGGTTTGGCCTAAAATGTTGTATGATTTTGTTGGTAGAGTATAGGTAGTCCCTCTTTAAAGAAGGACATCTAGTCTAGGTGCAGTAGGGCCTGTTAGGTAGTCGCTACCAAAGTTGGACATAATCTGGTTTCCTTCACCATTTGAGAACTGACCACCTTGATATAAGAGAAGGCATAAGGCACAATTTCTCTACACTTGCTTTTCTCCCATATTAAGTTTGGGATGGAAAGAAAAAAGATTTGTTTTCTTTTGTGAAGTTCTCATTTCCATATTAACATTGCTTTGCTATGAAATTTTGGAAATAGCTTGTGGATGATGTCCCCAGGGATGAAGCTCACATATTTTGGGGAGACCAGCACACTAAAGAAAACAAATTGTAATGCCCTGGTAGTTTAATAGATAAAATATGTAAATTGAGGTGCTTAGACTTATTTTGAGGAGCCATATGGGCTACTGGACTTATCAGTTATCCTAATCCCTGGTCTCAATAATTATGTTAATGAAATAATCTTGACTCCATCCACCCACTCACTCGTTTGTTCTAGATTTGTGCAAGTTGAAGTGTTGTACATCATTTACATAGAGATTAATTAACTATTACCCTCTCTGTCAGGTTTCCTGTATAGATTGGTCATTAGGGCTTTTGGTTCAGTCATTGAGGCTTTTGGTCGGGTTATTAGAGCTTTTGGTCTGACATGGTCTACAGGAAATGTAAAGAACACAAAACAATACCACATGTTAACTGTGTAGTTATGTGTCAGTTTACCATCATAAATAATAAAGATTATAAGACAGATAATTGTATTATTATATGAATGGACAGGTTTAATTAATGACTTTTCCTGTTGTAGAATACTACACATGGTAATGAAAAGATAATCTTCAAATGTATAAGGAGGTCCTCATTGACCAAGTGGTCTAGGCGTGTAACTACAGGTCATAGTGATTCTTATATATACCACCTAGCTTTGATTCCCAGTTTCGGACAGATCCTCTTGTGAGAAAGTTTTTCATTGTTGTTAGCCTTTCTCTTGGGTCTAGGTTTCCTCTGCCATTCCAGAACTCTCATCTAGATATATACATACCACCTAGCTTTGATTCCCACTTTCGGACAGATCCTCTTGTGAGAAAGTTTTTCATTGTTGTTAGCCTTTCTCTTGGACTTAGGTTTCCTCTACCATTCCAGAATTCTCATCTAGATGTGACGGAGACATTCTACCTGACGACTGTGTTGTGCTTTAACACTTTCATTTCAACTTTATAGAAAGGGAGGCAACTTGTCATAATAAAAAAAGTTGAGATTCTACAAAAAATGTATGCATTGTACTTGTTTGTACATGTATGTATTTATTGGTTACTAACTTTAAGTTGCTCTTGGATTTATGTCATCCATGTTAACTTTTAATTTTAAATTGTAGTACACATGTTTAGTTTCCTTGATTTTAAAATCATTAGTAACCAATTTTCTAACAGTAGTAAAAATATAATCCCTTTTAATTTTCACAACTTTGCTGAAAAAGGTTATATTTTGAAATAATTTTTCAGAAATAAGTAGCCAATGTCAATTGTTGCTTCCAGGAATAGAAGCATAGAAAGACCTAAAAGATGTTCAGAATTTCAAAGTCTCATCATTTTAAAAAATCTAACAATAAAATTCAAATCTTAATTATACCAAGATGTTTATACTACATCTTGTAGATTTTAATCATTTATAAATTTTATATAGGAAGTTGACTTTGTCCATCAAAGCATGATAAGTCTGAAGACAATCTGATGAAGAAATTTTGATGTTCATTAAGTTGACCTTTGAACTAAGGAAGTAATTAAGTTATCCCTAAGTGAATCTCTTTGATCAAAGCTTTTCTCCGGTAGATAGACAGACAGAACTGACAGGATTTGTTAGGATATAACCCTCTAGGTTACATTATCTGTTGTCTTGTGTGTTTTGTTTTTCATTATTTAAAATTTTTAACACACACTAGTCTTGAAATCTAGAGGGTTTGAATTATTTACAAGGTCCCCATCACCTCTGCCCCACCCCCACCCCCACCCCCTTTAGTAATGTTCAAACAGGGACAATAAAATTTGTCATTTTAACACACTGTAGTTTATGACCAGATGGGGTGAATTCACACTGGTCCCATCACAGCCCCCTTCCCCTGTTAGATTTCCTAAACAGGGAGAAGAAATCATTAACTTCCTGTAATTCAAAATTTTGTGCCCCCTCCCTCTGCTGTAATTCAGAGTTTCCGGTCTCCCTCTCTCTACTGGCTTTAGGTCAAGGTCTATGTTGCCTATGGGTGTATAATACAAGCAATTATGTATTAATCAAATTTATCTGTCTGCAACTCATTATAACTAATTAACTTTCCTAATAGGACGAGGGGTACATTAGGGATAATATAAAAAATTAAAAATCACAGGACAAGGTGCTTGTTACACATAGATAATAAGAAAACGATTGAAAGTAAATAAATAAAAGATGTATGTTATATTGTTGAATTATTGAAATTATATAGTTAGGAAACTGAATTTAAATTTAAGAATTTTGAGCTGACTGTTATCCCCAGGGGAAGGAAAGTGTTGTCTATACATGGATGCTATCATCTGGTATCAGGTTTTTGTGATAAAAATCGTTGATGTTCTGAAGTTGATTTGTTGTGATAGAATTATTAGGAAGTTGTCTAGTTTACATATTGAATAACAATTTCATGGGAATTGACTTATTTATTCAGAACACTTAAATCTTTGAATCTGTTTTATTATACCTTAAATTTCCTATTTTGTGTTCCCCCATGGGGGTGTCATTTTTGTCATTTTAATGCACACTAAATAACAATTGCTTTTGTGATGTACCAGTATATTTACACAGAATGACATCATTTAAGGAAATATAAAAGAATGTTTTTAAATCTATGCTATTGATGATGGAATGGTTAAGCTTCAAACATGGGGCTAAAATATAACTAAAATCTGGCAAATTTTTGGCAATACAAAATGGCAACAAAATTATAATATTGGTATATTAAGCTTAGATTGATCTTAAAAATGACACCTCTAGGTTTCCATAAATTTAAAATAATTAGTAGCCAAATTTTTCCAAAATTTGTGAAAATATAGTCCTTTTAAAGTATTTTTCTACAAGTTTGCTAAAATAGGTTACTTTTTAAAAGAATTTTTCAGAAATTAGTAGTCAATGGCGATTTTGGCTACAAGAAATGGAAACATAGCACCTTAAGTTCATGAATAACTGAAAACTAACAAAATCATTCAGATTTCAATTTTGCCAGATTTAAGTTAAGGAAAATCTTAGTTAAAAAATAATTGTGAAACTGGAGCCTGGCTACTGAGAATTTGATTCAAGATTAAAAATACAAGGTATGATATTTTTTGAAAGTTTAATTTTTTCCTTAGTACGGGCCTCAATGTTTGAGGATGCTCTGTGAGATAAAGAGGAGCAGATTAGTTAAATAGGATCTGTTTTAGAGAGTGTTATTATAAAGGAGGAAGTCAGACTTTGGCACATGTTAGTATACACACTGTACAGTAAGGTGTTTTATATATATACAACAGTGGTTTACCGACTATCCCTGTACAGATACCGGTATAGCAGGTAGATCTTCTAGAGAGAAGGCTGCTGCTGCTGCTGATATACTGAGAGGGAAAGTAGTCCCTGTATCGATTGTTATCTCAACTTTACAGTAAAGTCATTGATAAGTTTTAGAAGTTTTTAAAGGATTTTTGTGTTTTTTCTGGAAAAAGATGAATTTATGTAGCAGTTACTATCACCCTGAGATTGAATATGGATGATAACAAGATACATGTGATTAAAATCGTAAATCTTTTTGAAGTGGTTTTCATTATCTAGTTATAAAATATGGATACCGCTGGAATCTTGTTTACTTATGTGTGTCAAAACTTCACTACTACCTACACGTCTGATGGATTATTGTATAGTGTCTTCACTTTTGTGAAAGGAATTTCTTAAAAAGAATTTTGAACTCCTTCTTGGCATAATTTCAATTCAGGAAAATTTGTATGCAACTTTCACCAACAATAAGTGGTTTAAATGTGAAATATTTGGAAATCTTTCAGAACAGGTGGTTGGATTTTCATAAAAAAAATTACTCTTATTGTGAAAAAGTTGAAAAAAAAGGTGCTACATTTGAAATTTTCTTATAATTTTTGTTAGATCATCAGACCAGATTTTTAGAAGCCCCGTCTTCGTTTTGATTAAGATGATCGGACAGGATTTGTAGAAGCACATTTATGAATCATGTGTTGAGGTTTATATTAGGAATTTATTTAATTACCAAAAGAATGGCGGAGATTACTAGAGGAAGTTTCTTGTTTAAGTTATTAAGAGTAGAGCCGTTTCCAATTTTTTAATAGTCAGTGGGATTATGTTTTAATTCTTTATAGTGGATGTGTTTATACTAACAATTAAATTAAGTTATGTGGCATTAAGGATACGCTGTGGTTTGCCTGATTTTGAAATAAAATCATACATATAGAGGAGGGAAAGAATACCAGCTTAAAAATTAAAAATTTAAATTTGAAAATCTTAATACTTGTCTAAGATGGATTACCATAATTTTTTTAAAGACTGAAAAAAAATGGTTTAATAATGTGTACGCCAAAACGAGCCGTTAAACATATGAAGAACTTACTAGTCACTAATAAAACATATACTGGAATAGATTTTGTTTTCCCAAGTTGTACAAACGGAGATGGTACTAGTTCAGATAAGTGCTGGTTTCTTAATGAGGACGTTTTGTCGGAATCCTCGGCCAGATTAGCCTCGTTTTGTACGATGTCCAAAACTAAAGTTAAAAAGAAAAAGAAATCAATAATTCCAGGTAATAATCAATAACTTAGTGATTGATTATATATGTATCTGTCTGCATGTACATTGTGCATAGAGAACAAAAATCATATTTTGTATGAATTGTGTCATTGTAATTAAAATGATGAAATTCTCTTAATCCTTCTCTCAGTGGAACACTCTCTCTCTCTCTCTCTCTCTCTCTCTCTGTCTCTCTCTCTCTCTCTCTCATTCAGTAGAATCAGTGTGACCTCCATACTCTGATATTGTTCCATTTAGAGAACAATATGGGATTATAGATCTCTCTCTCTCTCTCTCTCTCTCTCTTTCTCTCTCTCTCTCCCAATAGAATCAGTGTGACCTCCTTACTTTGATTTGTTTTCTATTTAGAGAACAATATGGGATTATAAATCTGCTCTCTCTCTCTCTCTCTCTCTCTCTCTCTCTCTCTCTCTCTCTCGTTCATTTGTGACCTCCTTACTTTGATGTGTTTCCTATTTAGAGAACATTGTAGGATTATAAATCCCTCTCTCTCTCTCTCTCTCTCTCTCTCTCTCTCTCTCTCTCTCTCTCTCTCTCTCTCGTTTCTGACCTCCTTACTTTGATGTGTTTCCTATTTAAAGAACAATATGGGATTATAAATCCCCCCCCTCTCTCTCTCTCTCTCTCTCTCTCTCTCTCGTTTGTGACCTCCTTACTTTGATGTTTTTCCTATTTAGAGAACATAACTGCTCTCTCTCTCTCTCTCTCTCTCTCTCTCTCTCTCTCTCTCTCTCTCTCTCGTTTGTGACCTCCTTACTTTGATGTGTTTCCTATTTGGAGAACATTATGGGATTATAAATCTGATTAAAGGAAGCATTAAACAGGTGATTTAGATAATGATTTCTTCTGGCTGTTAATAACATCCTTCTTAATTGTGTTAACACACCCCTTAAGTCCAGGATGCACAGATCAGACACCTGTCACTCAACCTAGAGCACCGGTGGTAGTAGTATACCTCATATAGCTAGCTAATATCCCCCCAAAATTTAAGGAAGTTCAGTTTTCTGAAAATGTTGAGAAATTATATTTTTGATAAAATTTTAAATGTACATGTATAACATAATTTTGCTGAATTTTCTGAAAATTTTGAGAATTTTTACTATTAATAAAATTTGAAATGTATGATATAATTTTACTGAGTTTCTCTGAAAATTTTGAGAATTTGTTATTTTTGATAAAATTTGAAATGTATAACATAATTTTGCTGAATATTCTGAAATATTTCATAACTATTATCAATGTTATTGGTCTTGGATTTATTGTTAACCTGGAATTTTCAGGGCTCCAATACACATACAGACAGAGTGAGCACTCTTACAACTGATCTACTGTAGTCATGCTCCATAGTGATTTAAGAAATAAACACTTTATTTATAAATAAAGTTATTTCATTAAAAATTATAAAGTGTTTAGGATGAATTATCTTCTTCTGGGATAAAAAAGTTTTAGGTGGTGGAAGAGTTTTGTCTTTCGCTCATTGTGTTTGTCACAATTACAATTCTAGCTATTTCTTGTCATTCAAACAATATGCTATGTCATTAAATAAATAATCAAAAAGAATTTAGATAAAAATTTCTTTTTTCAAATGAAATTGCATCAAAATATTTCTAGAATGGTATATGTCTCTACATGAAAAATAATACAAATACATATATTCTGGTTTGAACTTCTTTAAAATCTTGATTTAAATTGAAACTTTTGAAACATCATGTCACGTTAGTTGGTTAAAGAAATTATATGATTACCCAAATATTTCTACAGCTTAAAAAAGACTTCTTTAAAAATTGATTTTAAAAATGAAAAAAAGGTTATATATATAGTAAAGGAGAGGTGTAGGAGCCTAAGATATGAATATTACAATCTTTGTCAGTATTGTTAACCGGTCAATATTTAGATTGCCTATTGTGCAGTGTTAAAGGTGGCAACACTATAATAGAGCACTATAGATTAAATCAATTCAAGAAGAAAATCTATTTTATTAACCCCTAGTATTTGTATGTTTATTGGATAACATAGAAAAGCAAAGAAAAAAACCCCTCCTGGCACAAAGATCTGTCCCCAAAGTTATCTTTAAATATATCTAATATGTACCTGTATGTACATTTGTAATACCTGTATAACTGACCGATAGGTCATGTAACTTCTTTTAAAAAGTATTTTAGGAAAAAATAGGAAGAAAAGTATTATTTTCTTTTAAAAAATGTTGGATTAGTGTTTGTGTGTGTTGCATATATATGAGGTAGTTAGAGTGAGTGGCTCATATAACAGCAGAATTTTGAATTAGAGTTGTGGAGATATATGTAATTATTTAGATGTATATAAGGGTGCCAGGTTGGCATGAAAGCTGTGTCCAGCAAACAGGTATAGTGGATTTTATGTTTAAAAAGAGACTTGTAAAGAGTATTTAGGTTTATAAATAAGTAATTGTAATAATGAGGGTTCATTAACATTAACATTAGTAATTAGCTGATCTGTATGAATTACTTGTGTTAGACTGAGTAAGTGTGGGGTGGAGTGGAGTGATCAAGTAATGGTGTTTTATACCCTCTGTCAATATTTTTCCACTTATATTCTGGCAGTCAGTTTTGGAATGATGGAGTGGAATGGAGTTATGGTGTTTTACACTCCTGTCAAGTTTCTTTCACTTATATTTAGCCAGTCAGTTCTGAAATGGTGGAGGAAACTGGAATACCCAAAGTAAACCACTGACCTTTGTCAGGTAAAGTGATCTGCCAGTGTGAAATGCGAGTCTAGACAGTGAGAGGTGCTCTGATCATGACCCGTAAGCCGGCCACTTTAGACCTCTTTGCCACCAAATTGTTGTTGTTGTCCATGTGACTCCCTTTACTTTCACATGAAGTTATTGTTTGTATCTGTCATTGAAACCATTCTCCTGCAAAATCCCTGAATAACATTATTTCTAAAAGAAAATTCAATGTGATTGTATGGTAAAATAATTCTGAACAGTCTTTGTTAGGTAATAAACCTCATTTGGTTCAATCTTATTTTCTGGAGCTGTCATGATACATGTTTAAGAAATCCCATTCATTAAAAATATGTAAATACACATGTAATGTAATACTAAATACATCAACAACACAAAACAGATCCTGATTACATGTAATTATATTTATGAATGACTTCCAATAACTGCATTCTTGTAATTAACTAAACGTGTATCCTAGGCAAGTTGTACATGTGTTTATTTACTCATATATTGTAATGTCTGATTGAGGTATTTATACTTCTGTTATTATCAACAATATTGTGATGATGGCCATATCAGTTCACATCAACTCTCCACACAGCCTTACGGTAGTTCAAATCCTACACAACAAGATCATAGTGAGAAGGATTGTCAGTTCTCTTGCCAAATTTTGTAGGTTGTCTCCTGATACTCTGGTTTTCTCCACTATCCCAGAACTGACTGTAGGGATGAAGCTAAACTTTTTTGACTCGGGGCCTCAGCTCACTTCAGAAAAGAAGATGTAATAGTAATAAATAGCCAAAATGTGTAACATTTATGGCCTCAGACTTATTTTTTGGAGCCATGGGCTATATGGCTCCTGCTATTCTTAATCCCTGTAACTACCTAGAAATAAGTGAAAGAATCTTGACTAGAGTTTGAAATTCTATTACTCCACTGTTTCTTCCTTCTATGGATCAAACACTGACATTCAGCTTATATCTTCTCGTAATTTTGTGTGTTAGCTTCTGTTTGGTAAGGTTTTGGGGTTGAAATAGTTGTAAAGACATAAAATAAGAACTGTTTAACAACACTAGTTATAAAAACATATATATAAATGATTTAACTGGTGAGGAAAAGTCTTTAAACGCAGGTCCAGTGACTGTATTTCTTTTTAGAATTGAAATAATAAGTTATATTAGATACCACTCTTTATTTACATATTTTCTATCTTTTATATTTTTCAGAATGGCTAACCATGGCCAGGTCTACAAACCGTGCTAGTTTGAAAGAAAAGCTACAAGAGGAATTTCTGTCCTGTAAAATATGTCTTGAACCATTCTTAAGACCTAAAGCACTTCCTTGCCTTCATAGTTTTTGTGAACACTGCCTTCGAGATTATGTGCGTCGCCATCCAGGGGAAAAACCCGGCCATTTTCCTTGCCCAATGTGCAGAAAAGACACACCGATTCCTACTGGAGGAATTCAACAGTTCCAGGACAATTTTTTGTTATTAAGTTTATCGGACACGTTAGAGGAAGACGATCACTGGAACATTAGTTCAAATAATAATGTCAGTAATATAAACCACAACCAGGTGGCACCACCAAAGACGTTAGCACCACCTACACCTCAGGAAATACATTTACGAGGCTATGAGTATGTTTTATTATTTTATTAATTTAATTTATTTGTAGATACATGTAATTTATCTTTGCTGTGAATATGTTTGACAAATACATGCATATACAGTAAAACCTGGATTCATTGCCACCATTTGTTGATTGGTAAAATTTTGGCAATGCCGCATTATAAAGAGGTTTGGCAATACATTTAAGGATACTTAAAAAGAAAAAAATGAGTTTGGGACTTCAAAATAGTGTGGTGATAAGCAAGGTGCTAAAAGTATTGTGAGGAATTATATATGCTAGATATAGTGTAAGCAGTTTGGTTTTCAAGACAGTCACAGTTTTTGAAATGTTTCATACACATGTACTTTTTAATAGATCATCTTTTATCATTCTGATGCTGTGTCTGGTTGTGGTGGGGAGGGGGCATATTGGTGAACATGGAATTTTGATTTTGTCTAATAGAGAAAACATATATAAATATATATAGAGGTGTCACTTTACTTGAGCCCAGCCCCCCCCCCCCCCCTGTTTTCAACTACTATTAGATAAAAATATGAAATAATATAGACACATTATAATCAGAAATATATCAGTTATGACTAGTTTTAACATCAAACAGATTTGATGATTTTAAGCCCAAAAATATTTGACCATGGTTTTATACCCCCCCAAAAATTGATGGTTTAAAGCCAAAAACATTTGATGGTTTTTAATCTGTAATGGAATCCTGATCTGTTTGACAGTATTATCAGTGATTAGTAGTAGCTATTACATGATCTGTTTGATAGGGATCAGTAGAATCTTACATGGCAGACAGATTGGGACTATTACAAGGTAGTCATGTCTGATCAGATTATTGTTATCATACATCTACATCGGCAGTCTGATACTTTTATGACATTTGTGGTTGTTTAGTTGTCTGCTGCTTACTGTGCTGCAAAATATCTAGAACAGATAGATAGTTTTATCACTTTGTTTGAGTCATGTTTTGATTGTGGTTTGATAAATGAAAATTTAAAAGTTTTTCTGTTGAACTTGTGTGTGATATATAGGATGGTTAAGTTTGTACTTGTAAAGGTGCTCCATTTTGTCCAGTGAACTTAGGTTCAAAATTCCCTGGGTATAAGGTCCGGGACCTATTAATTTTACACTGGGACCATTAATATTTAAACAGTAAAAGTCTGAAGGACCTGCTATTTTTTACCAGGATAATGCTACTTTTTCTATATATATATATATGATAACATAATTGCACATAGACCTGTCAATGATGATATTGGACTTACAAAACTTTTGTACCTTCCATTACAAAAAATAATTTTCAACCCATTCAGTAAACGTCTATGATGTAACGTTTTCTGTTAGAATATATCAATACTTCAGATACAATGAGTTTGAAGATGAAAACAGAGCCATTAGGTCTTAGTATGTGTACTTAAAATACATCTACATTTAATAAAGTTTAAATTAAATATTTTCTCAACAAGAGGTGAAAATTTGTTCTACCATATCCCCTTCAGAGGATATCAAGAGGTGAAAATTGTTCTACCATATCCCCTTCAGAGGATATCGAGAGTAAGCCTGTACACATGCTACTCTCATTCTACAGCCAGATAGACAGACACCTTTAAATGCCCCTGATTATCTATTTAAAACTCTAAAAATTTAATTTGTTCTGTAATGTGTACAAAATTTCCAGTCTCAGGTTTTGGCAAATTAGTGGAAAACATATGGTTCTCACTAACTAATAAAATAAGACAAAAAACAGACTTAACTTGAGTATTTGGCTACAGTTTCTCTCCACCTGTGATATTGGGGAATCTGCAAAAATGTTATTTAATTTTAAAATACAAAGTAGAAGAAAACACCAATTAAAAATCTGCATCAGAACAAGTATGGATTATATCTAGATTGTTGTTTCTTCCTTGCATGCTACGGGTAATTCATTCATTGATTGGTCATGATATTTTCTATGTCCTGCACTTGAAAACCTTTACAACTAAAACTCAAATTTGAAGTTAATTAGACCCAAGATATTGAAATTACACGGTATATGTAATATTAATAGAAAAAAAAATGATTTTCTCAGCATAATGAAATAGCTTTGTACATATGTCTATCTGGATTTTTTTTGTCTTCTCTTTTTTTCACCTGTAATATATCTCAGGTGCAATATAGATTTACAGGGCTAGTACATTATTTGTAGTGTTTTGGCCCAGCATCATACTACCACATTATCCTTGCAGCAGCTTACCTTAAAAATCATGCATGTATAATGTGTATTGGTAGATCTAATCTATATTAGTTCATTGATTACACTTAGATTATCAGATCATTAATTTATCACACCTGTATTCAGGTAAATTAATTTATCACACCTGTATATAGGTAATTGATATCATGTTTAGGATAAAAACTAAACACGTGTATACCACATATGTCTGATATTGCCAGGAATTAGATTTCTGTATTACCAGTACTATGATATTATAATCCAGAGGTTGGGCAGATAAAATAAAGGAGAGCCAATTTCAAATGGTTATGTACCAATGTACAGTATTCCATTTCAGCATAATCTACCAAAAATATTGGTAATTTGGTAAAACTGTAATTAAAGTTCTGAAATCTTAGGGCAATCTTCAATATGGCTGAAAAGGTAAACTTATCACGAGCAAATTTCAAATGCCTGTGTACCATTATACATTATTCCATTCTATCATATCTCTTGATTGAAATGTTTGTGGTATCCAAGTTCAATATTGGCCCGAGTGAAAATTTACTGGCCTAATTGGGAAGACTGTAGGGGGAAGTCAGCAGTGAATCAACTTTGTCATCCATCTTACTCTAAACAGCAAAATAATTGAATTTAAAATGGCTGTGTATCTGTGGATGTTCCATTCCAACATTGGTAGTATCCAAGTTCAGAATTCTTGAAAAAACTTCTCAATACTGGCTGGAGTGAAAATTTACTTGCTTAATTTTGAAGATTGTAGGGGAAAGTGAATCAACTTTGTCATCCATCTTACACTAAACACCAAAAAAACTAAGTGCAGTTAAATCTTGTTAAGACAACCTTCAAGAACTTTGCTGTCTAACTTACTGCCGCTTGTTGAGACACCCTTCAAGAACTTTGCTGTCTAACTTACTGCCGCTTGTTGAGACATCCTTCAAGAACTTTGCTGCCTAACTTACTGCCGCTTGTTGAGACACCCTTCAAGAACTTTGCTGCATAACTTACTGCCGCTTGTTGAGACATCCTTCAAGAACTTTGCTGTCTAACTTACTGCCGCTTGTTGAGACACCCTTCAAGAACTTTGCTGTCTAACTTACTGCCGCTTGTTAAGACATCCTTCAAGAACTTTGCTGTCTAACTTACTGCCACTTGATGAGACACCCTTCAAGAACTTTGCTGTCTAACTTACTGCCACTTGTTGAGACATCCTTCAAGAACTTTGCTGTCTAACTTACTGCCACTTGATGAGACATCCTTCAAGAACTTTGCTGTCTAACTTACTGCCACTTGTTGAGACATCCTTCAATAACTTTGCTGTCTAACTTACTGCCACTTGTTGAGACATCCTTCAATAACTTTGCTGTCTAACTTACTGCCACTTGTTGAGACATCCTTCAAGAACTTTGCTGTCTAACTTACTGCCACTTGTTGAGACATCCTTCAAGAACTTTGCTGTCTAACTTACTGCCGCTTGTTAAGACATCCTTCAAGAACTTTGCTGTCTAACTTACTGCTGCTTGTTGAGACACCCTTCAAGAACTTTGCTGTCTAACTTACTGCCACTTGATGAGACACCCTTCAAAAACTTTGCTGTCTAACTTACTGCCGCTTGTTAAGACACCCTTCAAGAACTTTGCTGCCTAACTTACTGCCGCTTGATGAGACACCCTTCAAGAACTTTGCTGCCTAACTTACTGCCGCTTGTTAAGACACCCTTCAAGAACTTTGCTGTCTAACTTACTGCCGCTTGTTGAGACACCCTTCAAGAACTTTGCTGTCTAACTTACTGCCGCTTGTTAAGACACCCTTCAAGAACTTTGCTGCCTAACTTACTGCCGCTTGTTGAGACACCCTTCAAGAACTTTGCTGTCTAACTTACTGTCGCTTGTTGAGACATCCTTCAATAACTTTGCTGCCTAACTTACTGCCGCTTGTTAAGACATCCTTCAAGAACTTTGCTGCCTAACTTACTGCCGCTTGTTGAGACACCCTTCAAGAACTTTGCTGCCTAACTTACTGTCGCTTGTTGAGACATCCTTCAAGAACTTTGCTGCCTAACTTACTGCCGCTTGTTAAGACATCCTTCAAGAACTTTGCTGTCTAACTTACTGCCGCTTGTTAAGACATCCTTCAAGAACTTTGCTGTCTAACTTACTGCCGCTTGTTGAGACACCCTTCAAGAACTTTGCTGCCTAACTTACTGCCGCTTGTTGAGACACCCTTCAAGAACTTTGCTGCATAACTTACTGCCGCTTGTTGAGACACCCTTCAAGAACTTTGCTGTCTAACTTACTGCCGATTGTTGAGACACCCTTCAAGAACTTTGCTGCCTAACTTACTGCCACTTGTTAAGACATCCTTCAAGAACTTTGCTGCCTAACTTACTGCCGATTGTTGAGACACCCTTCAAGAACTTTGCTGCCTAACTTACTGCCTCTTGTTAAGACATCCTTCAAGAACTTTGCTGCCTAACTTACTGCCGCTTGTTGAGACACCCTTCAAGAACTTTGCTGCCTAACTTACTGCCACTTGTTGAGACACCCTTCAAGAACTTTGCTGCCTAACCTACTGCCGCTTGTTGAGACATCCTTCAAGAACTTTGCTGCCTAACCTACTGCAGCTTGTTGAGACATCCTTCAAGAACTTTGCTGCCTAACCTACTGCCGCTTGTTGAGACATCCTTCAAGAACTTTGCTGCCTAACTTACTGCCGCTTGTTAAGACACCCTTCAAGAACTTTGCTGCCTAACTTACTGCCACACTGCTTTGAAGCCCCAAAATTCATTTCTTCTATGAGTGTTTTATCGCCTAACCACTTTATAATTAATGTCTGTCTTATTTTGAAGTCCCAAAGTCCATTATTTTAACAATTTCTTTTTTAGTGTCAAATCCCTCAATAATGCCAAACTCTTGACTAAATAAATTGTAGAAATGAATCAAGGTTTTTCTGAAAATATCAAAATTACATGTATAATATGATGTTTTTGTTACTCATTATAAAGCAAAACAGTCTGTACCTTTCAGCAAAAAGTCGGAAAAAAATTATTACCGCAGGTTTTTTATTTGTATTTCCTCAAAAAGTCAGATAAAAAACATTTGTTTTCCTATTAGGAAGTAGAAGTAATTTGTTATTATATAAAGATGTAACATCCTTATCAATGATTGGAGACAGAGAGCTTGGTGGGAGATTGGAGGTCTGTCTGGTGGTTAACTGTGATCTAACGAGAACGCAGTACTGTAAACTTCCGTACAAGTCTCTGTACTCAAATCCCATATTTTAGTAGTTTTCACATGTTTAAACAAATTAAAAACTGTGTTGTGTTTGTGCATCAGGGTAAAGCAAATTACAATTTATACAGGTTTAAAGTTAATTTGAAAATCAAGGTGTGTTTTTTTGTGTATATAAGTGTAATTTACCTACACCAGTCTGATGTTCTGTTTATAACTCACCTGGCGGCCTATTTGTTTATTTTTCAAATACGTTTCACATCATGATTTGTAATCATTATGGATGCATTAGTTGTTTTTGAGGAAAATTTCATCCTTGTTAAACAATTATTGATGGACATTTAATTTCATGGAAATTTGTCCATTTTTAAGTACATAGCTTTAAGTACAGTATACACTAATGCGATGGTTCACCGTCCTTCATCTGTCAAGCGTCATCCATCGTACTTTATCATTTCACATTTTAATTCAAAACTATTGGGCAATTTTGATGAAACTTACTATCATGCCTGAGTGGAGGGCTCTCAGATTGCACTAATATAGGAGTTTTGTCCCTTTGGGGCCCCATAAAGGGGAAACAGTGAAAAACATTTGTTGCTTAGTATATACTGTTAAATCTGCCTCAAAATATTTTTGGCTCAATGATCTTTTTCATGACCCTTTATTAAAACCCCTAGGCAAGTTTGGGCTTATTTCTTTATGTTTTAATGACTGCTTACTTGTATCATAAAGTCTATATACACAGTCCCCTTTAGTTTCAGGGTCACAGTGGCAAAGTTGTTAATGCATTGGCCTTTATCCTGAAACTTCTTACCCTGTGTTTTCGACCCAAGTCAATCCCAAATGAAAAAAATGTTTTGACATTTGAACTGAAGGCTCTCTCAAGCACCTGTTTATGTTTAGTTTGTCTGGATCAGATAGAGAAGAAACTTGTCATGTTTTAGTTGTGACCTTGGTTGTCATTGCAGTTTCAGTATTTTGTTTTGGATGTCTTGTAAACAAATAATACAAGTTTTGGTTGAAGTGTTTTGATAGAGATCTGAGATGTTTGTTTTGTCATAAGTTGCTTAGTTTACTATAAATGCAGTAGAGCTTTTCTGAACTAAAACCTTTCTAGACTTCAGCACTTTGTTCAGAATAAAGCTCTATTTACTCAGGCCTATTATACAAAGATAATTACCATTAGTAGTATTCCCTGATATTGGATGTGGTTTGGTTTTGATCAGGACAATGTTGTACATCACAGTATGTAAAATATTAATCTTGTACACTGAATTTACCAAAAAAAACCTGTCTATAAAGACCACACAAGAGTACCAGTTAAGTGGTCTTATGATCAGGTTAAAAAAACATGAATAAAGAGCAATTAGTATTTAATTTTACTGGCCTTTATAAGCTGGTGGTCCTTATTTAAAGGTGGCCTTTAAGACAAGTTTCACTGTATTACATTTGTATTTTACAGGTGGTCCTTATTTAAAGGTGGCCTTTAAGACAAGTTTCACTGTATTACATTTGTATTTTACAGGTGGTCCTTATTTAAAGGTGGCCTTTAAGACAAGTTTCACTGTATTACATTTGTATTTTACAGGTGGTCCTTATTTAAAGGTGGCCTTTAAGACAAGTTTCACTGTATTACATTTGTATTTTACAGGTGGTCCTTATTTAAAGGTGGCCTTTAAGACAAGTTTCACTGTATTACATTTGTATTTTACAGGTGGTCCTTATTTAAAGGTGGCCTTTAAGACAAGTTTCACTGTATTACATTTGTATTTTACAGGTGGTCCTTATTTAAAGGTGGCCTTTAAGACAAGTTTCACTGTATTACATTTGTATTTTACAGGTGGTCCTTATTTAAAGGTGGCCTTTAAGACAAGTTTCACTGTATTACATTTGTATTTTACAGGTGGTCCTTATTTAAAGGTGGCCTTTAAGACAAGTTTCACTGTATTACATTTGTATTTTACAGGTGGTCCTTATTTAAAGGTGGCCTTTAAGACAAGTTTCACTGTATTACATTTGTATTTTACAGGTGGTCCTTATTTAGAGGTGGCCTTTAAGACAAGTTTCACTGTATTACATTTGTATTTTACAGGTGGTCCTTATTTAGAGGTGGCCTTTAAGACAAGTTTCACTGTGTTACATTTGTATTTTACAGGTGGTCCTTATTTAAAGGTGGCCTTTAAGACAAGTTTCACTGTATTACATTTGTATTTTACAGGTGGTCCTTATTTAGAGGTGGTCTTAAAGGCAAGTTTCACTGTGTTACATTTGTGTATTTTACAGGTGGTATTTTGGTAAGGTGAGCAGACATGCATCAGAAGATTGGTTACTTTCTCCTGGTTATCCAAAGGGTACATTCCTAGTCAGACAGGGCGAGGCAGCCCCTGGTAAGTTTTATACATCAAATTCATAATATTTACAAATTAAAAAAGTTATCACTATATCTTTATGTATTTTGCTCAGACTGTCTTCATGTTCTGGTAAAATGAGCCCAATACATTGAACTTATTAAGTATGTAACATATACTGGTTACCATTTTGCTCTGCCTACCTTCCATAAAAAACACCACTGTGGTAGCTCAGTTGGTAGAGTGCTCGCTCCATAAGTGGGAGGCAGTGGGTTCGATCCACGGCCAGGTCTAACCTAAGATTGAATGTGGGTTGTTTGAAAGTCACAGTTTTTTCGGATGGGAACTTAAAATAAACGAGGTCCCATGTCACAGTGGGCTTGGCATGCTAAAGAATCGGATGGGAACTTGAAATAAACGAGGTCCCATGTCACAGTGGGCTTGGCATGCTGAAGAACCCTGCTGTATAATGCCATCAGCACTACACACAGGCAAAATTTCTGCACCTTCACCTTAGCTGGCAACATCTTGATATAAGTGAAATATTCTTAACTGGAACATTTAACACAATTACTCAACTCAACTCAACTTCCATAAAATATGCTCCACATCACCAAAAAGTTTTAATAGGACTGTCCAATGGTACACATCTTGTGGTTTAAGTGCATTAGACTATGGAAACTTGTACTTCATAGATTCATTGGATTTTTCACACCTGAACAGCTAACATTTGTTATGGGACCAAAAGTAACAGAAATGCAAGTTTACCTGGCAGTGGAAGGCATGTGTAAAGGTGCACAAGCTGAGTGCCAGAGTTAAATCTAAAAATCTAAAAAAAATTCTGAAAACGGGGCATTTCATAAAAAACCCAAAAAACTTTGGTCTAAAACCCAATTACATCAATATTTTTGTATTCATGTAAAATTAAATATGGCCAACTAAGACATTAAGGGTGAAAAGGGGCTAATGGCCTCATGACCCCTTCTAGAATGTACACTGGAGTACAGAAATTTGGAAGAATATTTCAAGAAAAAAAAAAATAGGAAAATTATTTCTGTATATTTTTCGTTTCAGACACGTACACACTATCTGTCAGAGACTGTGATGAACTTCGAGGGTACTTAGTGAAGCATTACAAAATACATACGAGCAGGTCACATGATTCGCCCATCAGCCTTGACTGTTTTTATATAACACCAAAAAGAACATTTAGGTCATTAAATGACCTAGTTAATCACTATACAGGTAAGTGACCTAATTAATCTTTATAAAGGTAAGATCTTATTGATCTTGGTTTACTGATTGATAGGTAATTGCAGGTACATGTAATTGATATAGGTAATTGGTTTGTGATCTACCTTTCTGTTAAAGAGTTTACGATTAATTTAAAATATATCATTTATACCTATCCATCACCATCTATATGTTATGGTGTTACTTTAATGTGCTTCCTAATTGTATTGAAAGGTCTTTATTTTCTGTACAACTGTGGTAGCTCAGTTAGTAGAGTGCTCACTCCATAAGTGGGATGTCATGGGTTTGAATCCTGACCAGTCTGACCCAAGACTTGAAAGTAGGTAGTGACTGTTCTTTCGCCAAGCACATTTATCAAAGGAATGGTCTCTTAACAGTTATTAAGCCTTAGCTATAGGTCAGGCTCATCTGTGAATCGAGCCTCAACAACTATCCAGACAGCAGCAGTGAACAACGGAAAATGAACATCTTAAAGCTAATATATCCATCTGTCCGTCCATCCACACCATACCATTACATTATTTATTGTTGATATTTTTGTGGACACTCCAGTGTCCTCCACCAAATAGCTGATGATCTCTTTATAAATATTTGGATTTTGACTGTGGCATAAAACATAATTAATGCACTCTTCAATCCAACCAATAGATCTGTAAGAGATTTTAAATAAACATGTAGGAATTATGGGTGAATGTTTTAATATCCTTGGCCTTTATCTTTGTTTTATGATGCGAGTAGATATGTCATTCTGAGTTTGTTAGACATTTTGTCCTAATAAATTTAGATAATGAGCTTCCTGTTGTTTTAACATTCAGAATTATTATAGCAGATTGATAGTTGCCATTTTCTAGTCCCATCATGCAATTGAAAATGTAATAACTTCCTGTAGTTGGATAACTTGTTACATTATTCATGGAGGTCATTGCCCGAGTCATTACTTTGTACTTTATGTATATAATAGAAACAAATAGACAGAGACACTATTATTCTCTCTTTAAAAAGGAGATCAGTAGAAATGGAAATTACTGTATTAATTTTAGAGGCGCTGTGTTCATTCTAGAAGGGGTTAAGGGACCATTGGTTCATTATTTTGCCGAATTGCTTCTGTGTTTGCCTTACTGGACCATATTTAGAATTATATGCATGTATAAAATATTTATGTTATGCTGTTTTAGAGTTCAATAATTAATTGTGTTTAGCGTCCCAGTCAAGAATATTTCACTTAAATCAAGCCTTCTCTAGACGAAAATGCAGAAATTTAGCCTGTGTGTTGAGCTGATGGCATTTTACAGCAGGTTTCTTTATTGTGCCATGCCTACCATGATACGGGACCATCCGGAAGTACTGTAACTTTCATTTCGTAATGCTCAGTGCTTGGCAAAAGAACAATCGATACCCACTTCCATATCATGGGTCAGACCTGGTTGGGGTTTGAACCCACGACCTCCCAATAACAAGCGAGCACTCTACCAACTGAGCTACTGCAGTAGTTTATGCTGTTTCAGAGGAAAGTACTTTGAAAATGACCCCCTTCTGAAAAATCTTAAGATTGAACACTGTAGGTGTACTAATTTTAGCGATGACTGCTATGATACTGGGCCAGGATTACCCAACAAACTAAAATGAACACAGGAAACCATTCCTCTTTCAGACAGTGTCTAGATCTGTTTAGAATAATCCTGTTTTGTTTAGTAAAAGGAATATTGAAAGTCTCAAAACTAGAAGGGCTAGATCTTTGATATATCTTTTTGTTGTTTGAATCATTTTCTATATATAAAACATTAACACATCTCTACAAGATAAGTATGACTTCCAGTCGCATGTTGGCAGATCTATCATAACTGACCAGCCACTGACACAGTTGGCTTAGGTAATAATCACATTGTTAAGAAGACTGCCAAGCAAGGTTTTTAACCTCCACACATACAGGTTATAACTTATATGTACCTATACATTTAGTCAGGTTAAGGGAAAACACCCCCTCCCTCCCTTTTCGTGAAGCCTTAATAATTCAGATTAAGGGATAGCATCCCCTTTTTTTGAAGCTTCTGCATATTTAGTTAGATGCAGAAAATGTATCAGTAATTAAGGTATATTTGGAGTTGCATTGTTTAGCATAGTACCAGATATTTTCAGAAACTTTTGACTATATTATTTTGTAATATCATGGTATTTAACAATGTTTGCCCTCTTTATAACACAGCTGATAATTTAACCAATATGCAGTCCTTTTCTTTCATGATAAATAAATTGACTCTATCGTAAATGTACTTAATAAGTGGTAGTTTACTCTGCTGATTTCATGTTAGACCAGCAGTATTTATTTATGAAAATAGTAAAGACTAATATAATAATTACTCAATGTTGGATCTAGGATTGTCTTAGAAGAGCTATTTCCTATAAACTCCATCTAAAACACCAAAACAGACTAATATTATGGCATTCATGTAATTGAAAAATTGAAGAATTTCAAGTTTTGTAATAATACAGAAACAGTTCTCACTTAAAACATATTTATAACTTTTACAGACTCATCTTTCTGCCCTGGACACAGCATTACACATATCTTGGTTACAAAACATATGTAACACACAGCAAGTTATACACAGAGTCAAATAGACCCTAATGTTTTATAACTTTCTGTTCATGGCGAAAAAATCAACACACTGTCAGGTAGATTTCCTGTTGTACTAAAACTAGATCTAAATTTAGACATTTTGTATATATCTCCAGTACCTCTGGTAATGATTACCTTGGCGACGTGCCATCCTACTCTCATTCAGCTTTTAACCGTTAATTTTTACTTTCCTATTTTTACAGAAGTTGCAGATGGACTCTGCTGTAAGTTGGCAACATCCTGCGCCAAGCCGAGATCACTGTTGTGGGCATTCGAAAGGGGACAAAGTGATGATTATTCAGCGACTAGAGACTCAATACTTTTAATTAAAAAGTTAGGTAGTGGGCAGTTTGCTGAAGTGTGGCTTGGTATGTTATGGTATTAATATAGAAATATTATTTGATGTATTACACCTGCAATAAATAAAACCAGCTTCAATATGAAGACCACCTGTATATTAAAATCAGCATTTTGATGCCCCTCTATATATATTCAAAGACCATCTGTCTATACAGTAAAACCTGCCATAGTAACTTACTGTATATAAAGACCACCTATTTATAAGGTCCATATTTCTTAGGGTCCCTAAACTAAAATCAATGGGTAAAGTCAGGCAGATTTACAATGTTTTAATAATTTTTATTCCACAATAGTTTGACATTTTAGGGGTCATCTTGAAGATCACATTGAACTTATAATATCTTGTTCTGTTTTCTTGTTCTTGCTTGAAATTTTCCATTTATAGTATCATAAGAGATTGTCAAAATTAGTATGATTTAAGTTAAGGAATATCTTGGTATAGAAATGACGGTGAAACTTGGACTTACTTGGAGTCAGTGTTAAGTCATACGTTTCTGTATGTCTTTTGTCTTGTCTTGTATTATTTATTTTTGGGACATGATCTTGGCTATTCTGGCAAGTACATTATTTGTTTTTAGTTCAGATTTCTATATTTCATTTAGACAATTAATTCCATTTATAGGTTTATTCAGTTCAAATTTCCATGTATCATTTTGACATTTCTTTCTTTTTTCAGGAAAGTGGCATAATGCAAGGGAGGTGGCTATAAAAATTCAAAAGAAGGACACTGTGTCTACGGCAGCGTTTCTTGACGAAAGTCAAATATTGAAACAATTACAACATCGAAATATTGTAAAACTTTTAGCTGTTGCTAGTGAAATAGAGCCGATATACTTGATTACGGAGTACATGTCACATGGGAGGTTATCCATGTACTTACGGGAAGGAAAGGGCTCAGACATAGGGCTATCTCAACTACTCTGGATAGCTGCTCAGGTAAGTGGTGGCTGTTAATTCTTAGAACCACTATGGTAGCTCAATCTGTAGAGTGGTCACTTTGTAAATGGAAGGTTGTGGGTTTGAACTCAGATCATGTCTTACCAAAACCTAAAATTAGGTAGTGATTGTTTGCTCGCAAGCACTCTGCATTTGAAAATGAAAGTCACTGGGTCTTTCGGAAGAGACCTTAAAAACCGATGCCCTGTATCATGCACCAGGTGTGGCATGTTAAAGAACCTTCCTTGCATGTTGTCCTGAGAGCACTGCAAAGAAAAACTTTCCACAACTTTACCTGTAGTTGGTGATATCTCAATATAAGTGAAAAATTCTTGACTGGGACGTAAAACACCATTCAATCAATCAAACAATCTGTTAATTCTTAAAATAATTTTGAGAAGTTCTTGATTATGTATTATCATGTATTATGATACAGTTATTTCATGGCTGTTTTGGAAAAAGAGAAGTTTATTGTCCAGAGGTATCAGAAGTGATCTGTGTAATTGTGGCCTAAGGCTGTTGTTTTATTACCTTATCAGTTGTTTCATTTCCCAACAAAAATTCCATTCTACATCCAATATCATTGTTTAAACTGTTGCCATTGTTATTATCACAAAAATTCAGAAAGCATATTAGAAACTTTGAAAACTTGTAAATTAAATTAAACTTGTGACTTTGATCAGGGAAGTGAGGCTGTGTGCTCTGGAAGGTTAAGCACCTTCTGTGGCTACCCTTATGATTTTGATGTAAGTTGTATGATTTTAAAATTAAAATTACGACCTTACAATTGCTAGTTAAAACTGATTTTGTAAAACATACTTTCAAAATTTTACTCAAACTTCCTCCTAGTCTCAAGAAAGGGTAGGCAATTATGCAGTGGCCGCATTGAACAGAAACATGGAGCCTTGAGATTCAATTATTACCAATATTTATTTTAAAAGATCTGCCGGCTTACTTTATTTGACATTGTGAAACTATATTTATTTTAGATTGCTGAAGGCATGGCTTACATGGAAAAGGAAAAATTTGTACATAGAAATCTTGGTGCCAGGAACATCTTAGTTGGGGAGGGGAATATTGTAAAAATAGCTGGTTTTGGTATGACCAAACTAGTTGATGACCCAGACTTCAACTTTAGAAGAGGTATGTTATACCAGATATTTATACACAACACTTTATACTCTTTTGTCCATCTGCATGAAAAATTTGTGTTACATGCTGCATGAACTTGAGTGTCAGCTGAAACACTTTTCTCATATTTTAAGATATTCTTCTGCATAACTTGCCCTGGTTGCTGAATGATAAAAATTGCCTCTCCCTGCCAAGGTTAGAATCCCACTCGGGCAAATTCTAGTGTGCTTAGGTTCTCAATTTTGGTCCAAGCACTACTGATAAAGAATTGTATTCCGAAACGGCCGTCTAGTGCTGTAAAATGAAAACTGGTATAATATGTAATTAGAATTCCTCTCCCGCAAATCCTAGTGTGAGGAGGTGTGTCATTTTGTCATAAAAAACTGACCACATAAGAATAAGTGACATGCTAGCATTGCTACACCCAAATCCAAACCTTTTGAGACATAACTAAGCTATCCCATGTACAAAGGGCAGATAACTCCGTTTTTAGCATTACTAACTGAGTTACATCTTTGATTATCATGCCTGAAAAACATGTACAAGAATTAATTTCAAACCTCTATATTAATGGAGGCATTGGGCTTCAAAGTTACAAGAGGCCTCTTTGGTTGAGCAGTCTAAAGGTCTGACACCGCTCGCTGCCTAGGTTTGAATTGCACTGCGGCAAAATTTAAGTGTTGGTAAGTTTGTCAGTTATCTTACTGAAAATTGGTTTTCTCTAAGAACTATTGTTTATCCCACTTTACTTACTTACTTATGCCTGTGGTACCAAGGAGGTACATGGACCACTGACAACACTCCTCCATCTAGTTTTATTATGTGCTTGTCTTACCAGGTCTTGCCATTTGTATCCCTCTCTGTCCATTTCTGTTTGCAAGTTTCTCTGTCAGGTGTTTCTTGGCCTTCCAACTTTTCTTTTTCCTTGAGGATTCCACTGCAGTGCTTGTGGTGTGATTGAATTTGTTGGCTTTCGCAGTGTGTGTCCTATCCATTATCCCAGACTGACTGCTTTGATGTAAGTGAAAGAATTGTGAGAGCTGAGAAAAACAAAACATTAATATGCAGGCAAGATCAACAGTTTCTGACAGATCTTGTTTTATCTGAAACGGATTGATGTTAATTATTACCTTTATAATTGTAGGTTTAAAGATGGCCATAAAATGGATGGCACCTGAAGTGCTGTTGTGTAACAAGTACAGCACTAAGGCTGATATCTGGTCTTATGGTATAGTTCTAATCGAAATCTTTACTTACGGCAAAGAGCCTTATGAAGGTAAGATATCTGGTTATATGGTATAGTTCTAATCGAAATCTTTACTTACGGCAAAGAGCCTTATGAAGGTAAGATATCTGGTCTTATGGTATAGTTCTTATTGAAATCTTTACTTACGGCAAAGAGCCTTATGAAGGTAAGATATCTGGTTATATGGTATAGTTCTAATCGAAATCTTTACTTACGGCAAAGAGCCTTATGAAGGTAAGATATCTGGTTATTTAGTCATTCTAGGTGGGACCATGAGACCATTGATCTTTTAATATCAAATGGCCCAATTGCTAAGGTTTTAGTGGACCATATTTAACACTACATGAATGCAAAAGTATTGATGTTATTGAGTTTTAGACAGATTTTGTTTTTGAAAATGTCCCTATGGAATAAATCCTTGAGTGTACTCAGTCAATATAAAGCATGTGAATTTTTAAAATTTTAACACACCTTTTCTTATTCACACAGCCGATGACAGTAAGTTGAGAAAGCTTTGACAAAGTCAAAGTTGAAAAATCAATTCATTAAACTGGGAAAATACTTTGCATGAAGTAAATACATTTATTTAGATGTTGTTTGTTACATATGAAAAAACAAATTCAGAAAATATTCTTTAAGTTTTTCTTGATTTTAGACTAGAATTTCTGAAAAGTTTTCTAGTTTTAAAACTAGTATTTCTGAAAAAGCTTGTAGTATAAACTTTTACTTGTATCATTGAGCATAAGTATCAACTTTAAATAAAATTATTTTGAAGATATTTGATGGACAAATGTTAAGTTTTGGGTAATAGTTGATGTTGACATGTTTGAGTTTTAGGTGAAAGTGTTGTTGCAGTACAGATTGAGCTTTTGAGCTTTACTGCTTGTAAAGCAATGTTTATATGTGGTATTCTCTCTAAAACCACTTGATGACTTGACTTTCATGTTGCATGTACTGTAGCTGAATAGTTGATATATGATACTGTTTTCAGAAACAAGTCAGCATCAATTAACTTTCACAATTATGTTCTCCTGGCAAAACACAAGATAACTGCACAGAAATAAAAGTTGGTATTTTTCTCACCAATTTTGTTATTTATTTATCATTGTTTGATTTTATTTTAAAGGTTTTGGAAGTAAAGAGGCCTTTGAAAAAGTGCAGCAAGGTTACCGCATACCACAGCCAGACATTTGTCCGCAGGAAGTGTATGATGTCATATTAACATGCTGGAACACGACACCTCCATCCCGGCCATCATTTGACTTTTTTAATACTTTTTTACATGACTATTTGTCTGCATCATGACAGAAGGCAAGGTGTTGTTTTAAATGGACTTGTGTATCATAACAAAATGTAGAAGGCGGGCTGGCCATGACGGAAGGTAAGGCGGTGTTTTAAATGGACTAGTGTATTAATGTAGCAGGCAGGCTGGCCATGACAGAAGGTGATGTTTTGTTTCAAAAGGACAGTGTATAATGACACAATGTAGCAGGCTGGCTGGCCATGACGGAAGGCAAGGTGTTGTTTTAAATGGACTAGTGAATTAAAATGTAGCAGGCAGTTTATAACAAAATGTAGAAGGCAGCCTGGCCATGACACGTTACATACAGTATTCTGTCTGGATTCTGCGTCGTCATTGTTTGAAATGTGTGTATATACGTGAGCAAGGTAATATACAGAATCCTAACTCAGAAGACCAGTGTCTGAGATGGTACGATGTTGATGCATACATTTCCAAAATGTGTTCAAAAATCAGAAATAGGACTGGAATAATTAACAAGTTATGAGTGCATGCAAAGAATGTCTGCCTTTACACAAAGAGCATGATACTGGTGCAGTTATACAGCTACCATACTTAAATGTATAGAAGATGTTAAAATTACTCATTATTATTATTATTATTATTATTATTATTATTATTATTATTAAGTTTTCATCATACACATCATTATATGCATGTCATCAAAATTTTCTGTCAATTCAATTTCATACAAACCAACATTATTTTACTTACAAACATATATTCTGTCTCAATATATTATAAATGATGAATTAAATTGCTATTTTAGAGTATGGCTACAACATTGGTCATGATTCAGGCCAGTCAAGTGTAATTTTATGTTTTAAGTTGTTGTGTGTCTTCATTTAATTTTATTTTATTATTTGTCTTTTTAGTCACATATCAGCAAACAGCATCGAATGTTTGTGATTATACATATATTATTTTATTCTGTCTAAAATAAATTCTCTTGATCATACACAAGCTTTTTTTAACAATCTGTATCTTGAATGTTTAGATCAGTTTTAATCTGACAGTGACAAAAACATCATATTGATTAGTTGAGGAAGCTCCGATCAGATAGAATTACTATTTAGGACTATTTAGGATTAATTTCCTGTCATTATCAGATTTAAATTTGTCTGACATTTCTTTTACATTTTATTATTATATTACTGGTTGTGTTTATTTGTAGATCCATATATAAAGTGCCCTAAATGTGAAATGAATTCCTATTAATTTTACAAAAATATGATTGCCCAGTCATGTTAAATCTATAAGTCTTTAATCAATAAGGAAATCTACACATTAAAAAATTGAAATACTGCAAAATTTGCAAAACATAAATAAAGTTGAGTGTAAAAACTCCACATCTTAGTCTAGGGGATAACTCATTCATTCAGTGATTTTAGTCTGTTCTTTAAGATACAAGAACTGTTTGGATGGATATTGACCCACTCTCTCTGTTGCTCTCACTCTTGCTCTCTCTCTCTCTCTCCTATGTTTATTTATTTATTATAATTATTATTATTATTTGCTGTTTAGAGGGATATCACTTCAATTGTAGTATTATGTATATGATCATTATTGTTCATATTTCATGGTATCATTAATAGCCTCCTGTGTTCCATATTAGGTCAGGGCTCTTTATGAAAATAACAGGTGCATTATAACACCGTCACCTGCAAGATTTGTCTTCTACCTCTGTCCAAGTTTGCATGCAAGGCTGTTTAATGTTGGAATCATGTCATTCATAAATTGTTTTTCTTAATGAACATAGTAGGAAAGTCTGTCATCAGCGGTGTGTGTGTGTGTATGTGTGTGTGACTACACAAGTTTCAAGAAACAAATATCCATAAATACTTTTGTCTCTATAACTTCAGTTTACTCAGTTTAAGGTTGTGTAACCAAGAAACCAAATTATGTATTATATACATGCGATACTATTTTATAATTAACAGGGCCTATTAGTATTGTTAAAAATGTTTGATTTGTCATTGAATCTACAAAACTGTCTACAAAAATTAAAAAAAAGGTTGTAAATTTTTACTTGAAGCAATTAGTATTTTGGTTTATATGGTTGTGAAATGAATGTATTGTGAATTTTGAATGTTTCTTCTCAACCAAATGGTTATTCTGGTTCTCAGCTATTAATACATGTACATGTATTAGGGGATTTTACCCCATACTAGGACATTCATATTTTTTCCTGTGAATATTTACATTAAATTGTATACATATAGTTTTTATAATAGTCTACAAATATTTTTGTTTTTTGTTTATATTCTATGATCTACAAAGAATTTGACAAATTCTCTTCATATCAAGTTCCATGTATTCAGTTAAGTCCTTTTGATTAAAAAAAAAAATTGAAGAACATTTAATTTTTTATCAGTCTGATGCATTGTAATTTTTTGGGGGGCATAATATTTCCCAGATCAGTGATTTTGATATAGGTTTCTGTCTGTTTCAATTCTTTATATATATAACTATATACATGTTCAACTTTTTTGCCAAGTGTTGTATTCATTGTTACACTTTTATGATTAAGTTTTCAGATCAATCATAATGTCATGGCATTCTTCACATTTTATTACCCCATTTTATTTATTTAACATGTGCAGACATTCTACAACTAGTGTTTCAAAGCCACTCTACTAGTGTTTCAAAGCCATTCTACAACTATTGTTTCAAAGCCACTCTACTAGTGTTTCAAAGCCATTCTACAACTAGTGTTTCAAAGCCACTCTACTAGTGTTTCAAAGCCACTCTACTAGTGTTTCAAAGCCATTTTACAACTAGTGTTTCTAAACCATTCTACAACTAGTGTTTCAAAGCCATTCTACAACTAGTGTTTCAAAGCCACTCTACTAGTGTTTCAAAGCCATTCTACAACTAGTGTTTCAAAGCCACTCTACTAGTGTTTCAAAGCCATTCTACAACTAGTGTTTTAAGAGTTTTTGTAGCTAAATTGATTTTATTCTAAATTAAGCCGAAGTGAAAAGTTTCTATAATTATTTTTTTAGGGTTAGGGAAATAGTGACATTTATTATGAAAAAATTTAATTGTCTCCCCTTATATGCAAATTTATTATGACAATAGTGGATGACTTAAGTTTCTGGCAAGTTATTGCTTAAGAGGGGTGTGGAGTTATCTCTCTTTGCCATTAAAAAGGAAACTTATCCCCTTGCTAATGTTCAGTAAGTTTTGATATTTCACCTAACATTGAATTATTCTTGTTAAGATTGAGAGATGTAATTATTTCCCTTTAATTATATTTTTTATAATTTCTGTAAGAAGTGTTAGTGACATAATTACAATTTTAAAAGATCTGTTTTGTTGAATTTTGTCTGTTGTTAAACCAATGTCTTGTTACCATGGTTACGTTATAAGCTGGTTTTATATATATGTATATATGTACATTATAAATGATAAAACAAACCTTGATAATCTCTGAATAATGTCATTATTATCATCAAACTATTATCCTGTTGTCATAGAAACGGATATCACAGATGTACAAAATAAGTTTGTAAATTAAATCTTTTTAAGGTATATTATAAAATGATTCTTATGCTCACATATGTAATTGTTGTTATTATGATGAGTTGTATATTATAAATTTTAATTGATTACCTGTCCTAGATGGATCAATGTTTTGTTTTGATGATTTTTTATAATGTATTAATTATTCTTTTTTTCTACATGTACAAAGTATAGTATTTTTTATGCTGAAGATAAGTTTTTATTAAGAAAAAAAATGTCTACTGCCAGTAATGATGATTAATTCTTATTTTAAATTTAGTCAGGATGTCCTGCTGATGATGTGTGCTAAATGTTTTCCAAAAATAAAATTAATAAAAATTAGCAAATATTCACTTCTGACATTGAGTTCAGAGAAAAAGCTTATTGTTTGAATACAATCCATAACTTTGCCTTCTCTGTTCAAATTCCATGCTTAGCCTCAAATTAGAAAATTTGGTAACCATAGTTACCTGTAAAATGATTCGGTCACCATGGTGCCTAAACTCAAATATTTGATAGTGACTTTAATCCTTTTATAAATTCTATGTAAAACATTGTATTTTATGAATAGATATAAATTGTTTTTTTTTTCAAATAAAATATATTTAATTGACTCTTGTAAATTTAAAATTAAACCATCAAAAATTTCAAGCATATGAAATTAACTTAATTTACTTGTGAATTTTATAAATCATTTATATTTTAAAGAAAACCTTTAAAAATGTGAGGTTTCTTTTAAATCTAAAAAATATAATATAATAATGAAGTCATGAATTTTTTTAACATGTAAATTTGTTTTAAGTAAATCATCAAAGTTTCTTTTTTCATATTAAGATATACACATATATATATATGAATATATTGTTTTGGTATGTAAACTTATAACATTGTTAACATTTTTACATAAGTATGTATATTTACAGAGTTCCAACAGGTGTATTTTATTATATATGTTTATATATTGAAAATTTCATTTGCAGGATTCGATTCTGATTGAAATTTGCAGGAATCAAATTTTCTTAAACAAAATTTTACAGAAAGAACAAAGTAATTTACGTATTCATTAGTAACCTCAAAAAGTTACTACAGTTTGGTTAGTACTAAAGCAAGTTCAGTTAGAATTCACAACCAGGTTATACTAACATTTTTAGCTACAACTGTAGTTAAAACTTAAAACATAAACTTATGCCATTGCAATTATTTGGTGTAGATATTTTTAATTTTTTTTAATTCTTAAAATTTTGTTGCCAATAAGTCTCTCTCTCTCTCTCTCTCTCTCTCTCCATGGAATAAATTTAAAATACAATGCAAATATACAAACCAATACAGCCCAGTTGTTGTTAAGTTTTCTTCTTATATTTTTAAAATCAAATTTGAAATTAGAATATGTCTATTAGCTTGACATATCTACTCTGCTGTTTTTCAGTATGATTAAAATACTTGATATTTCACAAATTTTGTTATAATTTTAAGTAAATTTGTAATCTAATTTGAACTTTATTAAAGGTGCCTGGTGGAATTTGAATTCATGTCTCGGAGATATTGTGAATTTGCTGAAAATAAATGGATCTGCAGTTTAGATTTGAAATAATATGAACCAGCCCGATCCTTTTGGTAAATGAATTTATCTGTCCTTTCTTTCCTTAATAGATTGAACACTTTTGCTATAAAAAAAAAGATCAAAAATTTGATTACTAAATTTGATAAATGAAATAAATGAATAAATAAATGAGTAAATAAATAAAAGCAAGCTTTAATTGTCAAACTGTCATGAAAATCATGCCCTAACTGTTAATTGATTAAAATGTATTGTATTATATATATGTAATATATATATGTAATATATATAAGTATCAACATGACATCTTGGTGGGTAGGTGGGTTTATAAGAATGCTTTAAATTTTGTATGAAAAGGATGGGAATTACTGATGGGAACTTGAACAAAAAAATTAAAATGATTAAATAGCAAATTATGCACATTGTTTTAATCATAATTAATTGTGTCTGAAGATAGAAGGCATGTTGTCTTCTGTAGGTGTTTGTAATTTTGTACCTCTCTTACTGGTGGCAGATTGTTCTGTTACAAAGTGTTGCATCATATATATTTTGGTCACAAAATTCTGTTTTTCTGTGCCATGTATGTTTAGTGCTTTTGATCTTTGGAGATCTGTGTCCGAGTACACAGTTAAACTTTCACTGACAAGGCACTTGTCTTATTTGTCCCTAAATATGTAAGAAAAAATAAAACATTAAAATTATGTATATGTGTTTTGTTTTATTTGATAATCACTAACCAATTAAGAAGAAACATTTGCGAGGAAAAAATAATCACGATTTTCATAATAACACTTGTACCGGCTACTGAGAGGTGAATGAGGGTCCTACCATAGAGCTAAAGGGTCTGTAACAGAAATTCTAGCAGTACATGTTTCTATAGTATTAACTATATAAACCACTACCAGCACAGCTCACCTAAATCCAGCGCCTGTACAAACAGGAAATATATTTAAATCCGTTAAAAATCTGACACAACCTTTCGCGGGAGAAAACAGAAAAATCACTTCCTCATCGAGTGCCCTGTCTTGGGATCAAAACTTTCAAAAATTTCCATGTCATCGAGTGCTCCATCATTCGAAATGGAAAGGCTGGCGGTGAACCACCGTGTCACAACCAGAACAATGTCGCTACATCAACTTATATCAGAAATGGGAAAAAGCTGGACGTTTTCAATACTAGCAAATAAGGCAGTAAGTCAGCTACAGTATTACCAGACTAATGTCTCACGCTATGTAGGTTCGAGTGCAGATCTGTATACATTAGTGTTTGTACTAGTACTCCGGTATCTTCCACCATTTCTTAGGTGACCACCTCAACATGTGCACCAATTCTAACTGAACCATAAAGAAAACGCAATTCAAACCACCTAGTCGTCTCTATAAGCTTTTGCTTTGTTATGTAGCAGCTTTATGTCTTGGGTCTGAGCTTGATTGCTTCGTTACTGTTTTCCTTGTAGAATCGCATTGCATCTATCCATTTGTTTGGTACTAGACATCAATGACCATTGGTGTTGAGAAATGGTGTTTAACGTCCCATTTAAGAATATTTCACTTATCTCAAGACGTCGCCAGCTACAAGCTTTGCCCGTGCGTTGCGCTGATGGCATTATACAGCAGGGTTCTTTATCGCACCAAGCCGAACCTCGTTAACTAGTATTTTAAGTTCCCACCCGAAAGAAGCTTGATTCATTTCGTAATGCCGAGTGCTTGGTGAAAGAACGGTCACTACCCACTTTCAAGTCTTGGGTCAGACCCGGTCGGGTTTCGAACCCGCGACATCCGACTTACGGAGCGAACACTCTACTAACTGAGCTACAGCAGTGGTATTCAATGTTCATCACTTAATTTGGATACACTTTTATTAACAGAGGTCATGGTGTCCGACTGGTAAAGGTGTTAGCCTTAAAACAAAAAGATGTTGGATTGCTGTGGATTCGAGCTTATTTCTTTATTTCTCTAATTGTAAAATACAATACAGATAACATACACATATAAATACAAATACAATAGTATACATAGATTGACCATACACGATTCCTGCAGGGAGTTATTGCTCTTGCAATATAAGTGCAAATCGTAAAGAAACCATGTTAACGGGGGATCCTAATTCACTGAATTTGCTTGTTAATTTCACACCCGAATGATTGATTCATTTAATACATTCGTAATTAGGAAACAAATTATATGTACATATGATAATTCTTTGATGACTATTTACCAATCCCTCATCCATTGAAATGGTTTAAAAGTGTTTTTGCTTTTGGTAATTCTTGTTCGATTGGTATACAATGTGTATGTATATTCAACCTGTTAGTGCAGTACAGCGATTTTGGACATAACATTTATTATAAATTATCACACTTACAGAAACTAATTGACCACATAACGTTTGTGTCTCATAGGAGATGTTGTCAGCACAATCAGTATTGTGGCTTTAAACACCATACTACCGTATATTAATAAAATAACAGTTCAGTTTTCATTGGTAATTTTTAAAATGAATAATAAAATAAATTCTGTTCTCGCAAAAGCAAATTCCCATTGCTTTGTTCCTCATGTACATATATCATTGCTTGACTTCCACCGAGTACAAGGTCACCAAAGGTCAACAAAGAGTATTGTTATCAATTCAGATTTGTTCATAAGCATTTCGAGGGACCCATGGTAACTAATCATTTGCATTGTTCTTGGTGTTCAAGTTGTATCACGGTTTAACTGCAATCGCCACTGGTTTTTTAAGAAACTGATTTTTTTCTAAACAGTCTAACATGAATTTTGTAACGTCTCTACGTGAAATTCTCCCACGCATGTTTGGAACAAAATAACCACTTTCTTCTGCCACGATTTCCTGTCCTAAAAGAATACAAATAGAATACTTTCAAAGAAGGATTAAATATTTAATCTTAGTAACTACTTCTGGATCAATCTCTTATGGTAAAACACTAGTAAAACATATTGAACCGTAATTAGGCTAGAATCAAGTCAGACGTATACAGGTATGTATATATATATATATATATATATATATATATATATATATATGTGTGTGTGTGTGTGTGTGTGTGTGTGTGTGAACTTGGATCCATTATATCGGAGATCGTATGAAATGTTTTGGCAGCCCACAAGCCAAAATATTCCCGAAAGAAACTGGCGAGAAAATAATAAAAGCAAGTTACTTAAATGCTTAATCAAAATGCTGTCACGTGATTGCATTCATGTTTGGGCTTAATAAGGCTTTGGAACTTTCCCTCTTCTAATAGTTTGGGCTTAAGAAAGCTACAGAAAAAGGCTAGTTAAGGATTGGTAATGAAACTAGCCTGGTTCTTATGCGGTTGACAAAAGTCCCCGCCCAACAGGCATTTAATTTTCGAACGGAATTGTTTTGTGATTAGTTCGTTGTTAATAATTATTATACCTGAACTAGGTAGATTTGTCAGTCCACCTGGTCTTACTACGGTGTAATCTATGTCGGAACATTCCTTGCCTAAGTATTCCTCCATCTCTGCCATGTTTTTAAGAGTATTACCAAGAATTAATGGACGTAAAATCCACTCTATAAACCAAGGACTTCCAGGCTGGGCTGTAAATAACATAGAATAGTTATAACTTCAATTTTTCTTTTGTCAACTTTCCTTTTCTATCCAGCAATATACCTGTTTCTCCTGCTTATGGTGTATTTGTCTCACAATTAATACGCTGTGGTAGAGTTTGTTCCCACTACTGGAACTTTATACAATCAAAGATGCTGCTAAAAAATAAATTGTTTTTGGATAGTGATGGGGTATGTGTGCCTGAAATGGCTTTAACACACTTGTATTTAATAAGAATAAGTTCGCTTATGCAGCCGCTAACTGTTAATTACCAGGTTTTAAACTGGTCTCGAATATTACTTAATGCCAGACACAGTTACAGTCGAAAGTCTTCGAAAACTATTGTCGTCAATAAATTGCAACCGGGCCATCCTATCAATATTTAAGCTTTTGACACATATTTGTCAAATAAACTGGGTGTCAGCTATGTTGCCTTCTGACAACTCTTGGTGACATACGGGATGGGATACAGTATAAAAAATGTCTCAATTTAATACTTTTTACGTATTTTATAAGAATCTTGTGGTGTTGAGAAAATGAATCCGTACGCCTTAAAGAAGTTATGCATGATTGGTTGACGGTTTAGGCGTTCCAATAAAGCCATACATAATTATGTTTTCATATCAAATGCTTGAACTAAAGCAGGGTACCACAAATGGAAACAATGGACGCTTTAAAAAATGGAACTTAGTCTCATGTCTGCTGCTATGGTGTTCGTGCGAGTCATATATATGTGCGCCATTTTGCCCGATAACAATCGATACCCCCACGATCAAATGGTTTGATTCCTTAGTTAGTTAACGATTCCACAGGAGAAGCGGTCCAGACACTATTCGACGCAAAGTATTCCCCATTTTTCAAGGACTGATGCAGAGTGGAGCCAATGTTGTACGTACATTATACAGTCTACTGTGTCAGAGCTGATTTACTTACACAATGTGCTCCAGGCCGTCATACAAACTAGACGTTTTATATTACTTACACAATGTGCTCCAGGCCGTCATACAAACTAGACGTTTTATATTACTTACACAATGTGCTCCAGGCCGTCATACAAACCAGACGTTTTATATTAGCTGCTCTCATTGCCGCTATCATTGGTTTTATAGAATCTGTATAAAACGTTATAGGTGTCCGTCCCAGAAAGCTTGGTCTGGAGCCCAAACACGACATCACAGCATCTACGCCATTGAAGTGTTCTGTTAAGACTTTATCGTCTAAAATGTCTACTTTCACAATCTACAGAAGACACAAAAATCATTACAATTTACATCAGAAAAATGAAGCTAATTCCTTTAAATTGAATGATGAATAAACAAAATATATAGTCAAATGTTTGACTTCGGATAAACACAGGGGGCAATGACGATATGGTCTAACATCCAGGGATGTGGTCAATATATTTTAGGAACATTGTATAACTAGGGTTTCAACATTCCCGTTTTCACATTATTGGTAATAAGTGTTGTGCCACTGTACCCAACATTATATTTGACGCCCCATAGTTCTATGTACCGTTCATTCTCAATTTTGATTTCACATGTGGCGGGTGTGTGGTTCCACCCTCCAGGTGGTGTGGTTCAAAGTACTCGTGTAGGACCATATATGTACTTGGCACAGCCGATGCAACCACGGACGCGACATAAAATGAAGACCCTGAAGGAAACAAACAATACAAGAAAAGGGGTACTTATATTTGGACCAGTATTAAATAACTGGTTTACACTGATAATATAAAAAATCCTTTATGGATCCCCGGATGAATCTCTTTCTAATACAAACTGAAAGGACCATGCGTTTAATCACGATTTCCAGTAAAGACCGAATCTTAACTAGTTATGTCTTATCGTGCATTAACAACCCGTAAACAAGTTGAAGCCTTACGTTACCATAGCTATAGATGTCGAAATCAATAAATCTGAGATTTTAATTTCCGCCGGCGATCAAATTTTCATGTCAAATTTTCATCACTTACGTATAATCTTGTATATTGTTCATATAGTGGGACTTAACAATCCATTATCTGATTAATACGAATCCATCTATGATCCAGTTGTTGGTTTGAAGATTTGTTCCGTAACTGTTTATTAAAATGTACTGACGTATTAATTTTTGAAAATTACTGGTAATAATGATCACGCTGCATGGTTAGGGGTTATATTGGTAATATTGGGAACAATGATTATTGCAAATGAGTGATTTGCTTTTGTACGGTTGTGTCATATAGTGAGGTCGTGTTTATGTTGTATACACACGCCAGCATTATCCAGACCAATGTTATTTGATCAATTAAACACCTTGATTTCTTACCTAATAATGGTGGGTGATGCATCAAGAACAAGTTAATATACCGATATAATATACAATCAGACCTTCTATAAAGGCCACCCAATGGAGCAGTGGCCTTTATGGACAGGTGACCTTTATACATAGGTTCAAATTATATAAATAAAGAACAATTGGGATACAATTCTATTGACCTTAACAAGCAGGTGGTCCTTATATATAGAGGTGACCTTTAAGGCAGATTTGACTAGTTATCTATAAACCAGATTATTGCTATTTACATTATCGGAAGACACCTATCGGAAATTTGGAGCAGCTGGCCAGGTGCAGCTTATTACAAGAATGCAATAGACTGAAAGAGGGAAGAGAAATAAACAAATCTTGTCCTATACAGCTAAAGATAAGTCGCAGTCAGTGTCTGTTTAGTAAAATTGTAGTCACTGGTTAAATAAAATAACTGAATTACAAGAGTTAAGATGTGATATTCTTGTTCAATATTAAATCTGTAAATCTATAATCTTCAGGTTTTACTTTGAAGTCACTATTAGACCCTTCGCACACCCAAACTCTTCTTCCTCTTTTTACATCATTATAATTGTTTTTTATTTTTATTAATTAATTAATTTATTTATTTATTTATTTATTTATTTATTTATTTATTTATTTATTATTTATTTATTTTTGGTCTTGCCTCATTTGTTGGACGATTTTGATTTAACATTAACATGCAGTCTAAATGGGCAGAAATTGCTGTTCATTGCACTCCTGGGACATTTATATACAAAGAAACGAGGATGAAGTATTTTACTGATTTATCAAATTCGAATGCTAAGTAACACGTACATCTATATATACTGACCTGTAACTTATCATGCTGAATTGTCAGTTTTTCTGGACTTCTGACCAGTGCCTTTACATCATATCCCCTCTCTAATGCTTCCTCAACAAGTTGAATTCCTGAAGGGCCTGTAGCCCCTAAAACTGCTACCTTCATCCTTCGTCTATATTAGTGTATAGACTTGCACATAACTTCAATATTTTACTGACAATGTCTAAGAGTTCATTTGGTTTGATAAGAGTTGAAGTTAATACGAGGCATCACACAGGGATAATAATAAATATAGCCATGTAACTGATCAATGTTGGTTGTGTGTGCACTTCAACACATAGAACTGTCATGCTATTGATCACATTAAGTAATACATTCATCTTTAACATTTACGCTATAAAACTTATTTGTTTCTTAAATTTTAAAATTTCTCTAAAGCTAAGTTATTCTTAATCTTATAAATTATTGTCCTATGTGGATTTTGTAGAAAACATTATGTTCCTTCTAGCTAGTTTTTTCACTTCAACATATTTTAACAACATTTGGATTTTCACAATACTGTCACGATCACTACCGAATTTTATTCCGAAACGATCGTCTTTTGCTGCAAAATTAAATCAGGTTAAGTGATATTTATATTATAAAAGGTAAAAATAAAATATTTTGAAATTTTACAAATTGATGCATTCAAAAGTAATTGTCATGTGCTACTTCAGAACGCATTATTTCATAAAAAAAATCAAACGAAGCACATGGCGCATATATTTCTCAATTCAAAATTTGTTATTTTTTCAATTAAATGAAGGTTTACAAAACTTATCACATACATCCAAGCAACCTGGATTATTGTCTCGTTATACAATCCAGACTCCCTTTAATATCCAACAAAGACAACCTACACAATTTTTTTCTGGGTACGGAATAGTAAAAGGAATCTGGGTAGTATAACGAGACATTAGTCATGAGTTCCTATGTACACATGAAGTAAATTCGGGTGAATATCCCTTTGGGTTCCTTAAGCGATATATCAATGAACACTGGTCAGAATTTATGATATATATTTAAGATAAGATTAAACTACCTGACCGATGGTATTTAACTCAGGACAAATGGCAAAGGTACAACTGTATTGTATGATAACGACCGTGTCTGCGGGTGGGGAGTATCGTCTGAAATAACGCTGCTGACGAGACTTCGATTTCGTAAAATATCTTTGTTTCCATCCTTAAAATACTGGAACTAAATACTAAATAATTACATTTTAATTATGGTCCCTTCCCCCAAATGCCGGTAATCGATCGGCATTTATAAAGCAAACGCTCTCCCGGGGCCCGTTCGAATACATAGCAAGGCATGTATTAAGTAATATGCACGGATGTTTATAAGAACATTCATGCCATCTGGAACACCGAGGTACAAAAATGTTTTGCCAATGGTACAAGCAAGTAACTGCGGATGGTCACAAAAAGAGTGTCATTGATAAATGATGTAAATAACACATTGGTTTGATAATGTAGGGTTATTGAACTGATATTGTGAAATATTGTCCTGAGTTGACTCGACATTAATTGCACCAGCTTGCTAACTAATCTTAGAACTAGTGCAATATTACTACAGTACAGCGGTGACGTTTTAAGCCCCGTTGCAACAATCGTGTGACGTCATAAACGACAGCGTCATGTGACGAAGCGTGCAAATATGAAAAACTGATTCGGGAAACTTCGGAATGGAACAAAGTTTGCGTGCAAATATCGATATTTATTGCACGCTAACACCTCGGGATTAATCGTTTTATTTCTATGCGAAACATATATATTGTTCTATAATAAATTGAAATGTATGTTAACACTACGTTACTATGTTAACCTCAGACCGAGGTTATAAATCATCATCATTTCTTTATTTCCTCTATTAAAGAGATTACAATGTGATTTTAAGAAAATTATAAACACAGAACATAAACAATAAATTTAAACATAATTACACAAACAAACAAAAATTTTGATTATACATAATATTTACATAGAAACAAGATATTTTTATATACGTGCATTTATGCGGCACGCTTCTAGATCAACAGCAGGCAGAGCAGACGATCCAGTGGTTGGGCAAGCTATCCCCACCAACAAGTTACATGCAATACCTGCTATCCAACTAGACCGTGTTGCGCGGACATACACGTATACCAGTAAATTAGATGCTAGCACATTTCCAGTCGAACGGCAAGCGAGGCAGGAAAACAAGTGATTGGGCAACGATCCCCACCAACAAGCCGTCTGCAGTGCCCGCCGCTCAACCGGACTGCGCAGCATGACATATACATATCACATTCAATGTATAGTGTAGTAAAACACTTCCCATGTAAATATGGACTTAAGCCTATAATTGCTGTGTTTGAGCATGAGACATATACACTGCTGAAACGTATTGTATAAAGCAGAAACTGTGAAGTCTGAATTGCCTTAACGCAACTAAAATATGTAATTCAAATAATCGCATGAAAGTTGATAACTCCAACAACATCGGAATTCATGACGGCTTGTATTTTTTGACAATGTACCATCGAGCGGCATATACCAATACAATACAATACAATACAATACAATACAATACAATACAATACAATACAATACAATACAATACAATACAATACAATACCATGCAATGCAATATTTTTATTGAAATGCTGCCAATGCATTTAAAATACCATCGAGTATATAATTATAATATAAACAGTGTTCTCCATTATAATATATGTAATATTAGCAAATATGTAATACATGTATAGGCAAACAACCTTGACATGTCCGCTTTAATTTAAATATTCATTATGGACGGGTAAATGTAAGTTATAGGGATCACACATGTACATTTCTTCCAAATAATGTGAACACTAATCATCGGGTAACTGCGAATCCTAACGCTACCTATGTATTTGGTGGAACATCCTATATGAATATTCTTAATGAAAGGTCAAACAGACAGGTCAGTGTTATTTGCCTATACTAGTACATGTATATCTAACATGTTTCTAGATATAAAATAATGATACTGATAAATCGATTACTTAATACAGTCCAACCTGCCTTAAAGTCCACCTCAATATAAGGACACCTGCTTATAAAGATCAGTAGAATTGTATCCCAAATGTTCTTTATTTATATTCTATGAACCTGTATATAAAGACCATCTGTCCATAAAGTCCACTTTTACTGGTTCCCTTGGGTGGCCTTTATAAACAGGTTTCACTGTATTTGCATTTCTAGAAGCTGAAGATTGTTTAATGTATGAAGAGATTTTATATTATCACAATATATCATTACATAACTTACATTGCAGAGTAGCTATAGGCAGTTAAGTTTATATAGGTCATTGAATAAAAAAAGCCAAGTTGTTTATCAGGACCCTAGTTCTGACTGAACTGTTTAAAATGTCGATTTATTCGGATGTCGTCTTCGATTTATCTGGGAAGAGAATTAGAGGGATACACTTGCCTATTAAGGATTTCCCAAACATCGACATTCACCTGTCTTCATTTGCTTTAGATGATTTTGTAGAACATTGTAGGTATTTGAAGGAAGATTTTGTTGTTCGTGAAGATGATGTCTATATATGTACTTATCCACGGTCAGGTAAGCTTATATAGGTAAACAATATTTACCTGTCCGCTTAACGCTTAATATGAAATACAGTACAGACATGTCCACACCGAGCTAACGATCTAGTGCAAATTCGTCAGTTCATCTCGGTCCCTTGTTAGCTATGTATATATAGGCAAACAACTTTGACATGCTTGACCTTTCATTTAAATATTTATCACGGACCAAGTACATTTGTGTATAGGAAGCACATATGTTTATTCTGTATACATCACGAGATATACTCACCTCATAGAAACACCTGTGCACTGTGCACATATTGTGTATATATTATATCTTCAAGAAGTAAAAACTGTGTATTATATTATCTCCCTTTAATAATTGTGACGTCATAATAACGTTACTAAGGTAAATAAATTATATTGGCCTGAAGATTGCTACCATAAGCATGAAAGTACTAGCGAAATGTAATTTTTTAAACCGCTTCTCTCATTATGTAATAATGTAATGTTGTGTCCTTCATCAAGAATGAATATCTACTCAAAAATAAACAAAGATATGACGTAATGACGTCATCTTAATCTGTATACAACGGTGTAGGTGCATTTTTTATGTAGACCCTCACCTAGTTTAAATGTTTATCACACACACACACACACACACACACACACACACACTGCTATCTCTGCCTATAATTGTCACTGTAGTCTTTCGTTGTCAAAATACCAATAGGCACAAACTGTGCAATTTTGCTTTTTTATTTGTTTCTTTATTTGTATGAAGCAGAAATTATGCAGCACAAGTTTAAGTCTGGAGAGAAGACTGTCGAACATAATTCAACTTAACATACATATGTTAAGATGAGGTTCTATATAGTAATTATCCTAAATTTGGAGATTATGTAAATATCAGTTTTACTGTCCTAGTGAGGTTGAAAAAGATATAATCGATGCCTGATCAGTTCTGCTTTATATTGGTATTTGTACCACAATTATGACACCCACGGACGGCTAGTTTTAAAACAATCGTGATGACTTCTAATGTCAACTTTCCTTTTCTATGCAGCAACAAACTTGCTTATGGTGTATTTGTTTCACAGTAAATTTGCTATGGGAACTTTATACAACGAAGCAAGCTGCTTACAAATATATTATTGACTAAGAGATATAGCAAGTCTAGACATTTCAAGTCCCTTCAGTAGACACCATCACAATATTGTTGACCAGCATAATGTCTCTGTGTTCAAAATGTTCATGGATAGATTGTACGCTCCAAATGTTCATGGATAGATTGTACGCTCCAAAAGTTCATAGATAGATTGTACGCTCCAAATGTTCATGGATAGATTGTACGCTCCAAATGTTCATGGATAGATTGTACGCTCCAAATGTTCATGGATAGATTGTACGCTCCAAATGTTCATGGATAGATTGTACGCTCCAAATGTTCATGGATAGATTGTACGCTCCAAAATGTTCATGGATAGATTGTACGCTCCAAATGTTCATGGATAGATTGTACGCTCCAAAAGTTCATGGATAGATTGTACGCTCCAAATGTTCATGGATAGATTGTACGCTCCAAAAGTTCATGGATAGATTGTACGCTCCAAATGTTCATGGATAGATTGTACGCTCCAAATGTTCATGGATAGATTGTACGCTCCAAAAGTTCATGGATAGATTGTACGCTCCAAATGTTCATGGATAGATTGTACGCTCCAAATGTTCATAGATAGATTGTACGCTCCAAAAGTTCATAGATAGATTGTACGCTCCAAATGTTCATAAATAGATTGTACGCTCCAAATGTTCATAGATAGATTGTACGCTCCGAATGTTCATGGATAGATTGTACGCTCCAAATGTTCATGGATAGATTGTACGCTCCAAATGTTCATGGATAGATTGTACGCTCCAAATGTTCATGGATAGATTGTACGCTCCAAATGTTCATAGATAGATTGTACGCTCCAAATGTTCATAGATAGATTGTACGCTCCAAATGTTCATGGATAGATTGTACGCTCCAAATGTTCATGGATAGATTGTACGCTCCAAATGTTCATGGATAGATTGTACGCTCCAAAAGTTCATGGATAGATTGTACGCTCCAAATGTTCATGGATAGATTGTACGCTCCAAAAGTTCATGGATAGATTGTACGCTCCAAATGTTCATGGATAGATTGTACGCTCCAAATGTTCATGGATAGATTGTACGCTCCAAAAGTTCATGGATAGATTGTACCCTCCAAATGTTCATGGATAGATTGTACGCTCCAAATGTTCATGGATAGATTGTACGCTCCAAATGTTCATGGATAGATTGTACGCTCCAAATGTTCATGGATAGATTGTACGCTCCAAATGTTCATGGATAGATTGTACGCTCCAAAAGTTCATAGATAGATTGTACGCTCCAAATGTTCATGGATAGTTTGTACGCTCCAAATGTTCATGGATAGATTGTACGCTCCAAAAGTTCATAGATAGATTGTACGCTCCAAATGTTCATGGATAGATTGTACGCTCCAAATGTTCATGGATAGATTGTACGCTCCAAATGTTCATGGATAGATTGTACGCTCCAAATGTTCATGGATAGATTGTACGCTCCAAATGTTCATGGATAGATTGTACGCTCTAAATGTTCATGGATAGATTGTACGCTCCAAATGTTCATGGATAGATTGTACGCTCTAAATGTTCATGGATAGATTGTACGCTCCAAATGTTCATGGATAGATTGTACGCTCCAAATGTTCATGGATAGATTGTACGCTCCAAAACTTCATAGATAGATTGTACGCTCCAAATGTTCATGGATAGTTTGTACGCTCCAAATGTTCATGGATAGATTGTACGCTCCAAAAGTTCATAGATAGATTGTACGCTCCAAATGTTCATGGATAGATTGTACGCTCCAAATGTTCATGGATAGATTGTACGCTCCAAATGTTCATGGATAGATTGTACGCTCCAAATGTTCATGGATAGATTGTACGCTCCAAAAGTTCATGGATAGATTGTACGCTCCAAATGTTCATGGATAGATTGTACGCTCCAAATGTTCATAGATAGATTGTACGCTCTAAATGTTCATGGATAGATTGTACGCTCCAAATGTTCATGGATAGATTGTACGCTCCAAATGTTCATGGATAGATTGTACGCTCCAAATGTTCATGGATAGATTGTACGCTCCAAATGTTCATGGATAGATTGTACGCTCCAAATGTTCATGGATAGATTGTACGCTCCAAATGTTCATAGATAGATTGTACGCTCTAAATGTTCATGGATAGATTGTACGCTCCAAATGTTCATGGATAGATTGTACGCTTCAAATGTTCATGGATAGATTGTACGCTCCAAATGTTCATGGATAGATTTTTCGCTCCAAAAGTTCATGGATAGATTGTACGCTCCAAATGTTCATGGATAGATTGTACGCTCCAAAAGTTCATGGATAGATTGTACGCTCCAAATGTTCATGGATAGATTGTACGCTCTAAATGTTCATGGATAGATTGTACGCTCCAAATGTTCATGGATAGATTGTACGCTCTAAATGTTCATGGATAGATTGTACGCTCCAAATGTTCATGGATAGATTGTACGCTCCAAAAGTTCATGGATAGATTGTACGCTCCAAATGTTCATGGATAGATTGTACGCTCCAAAAGTTCATGGATAGATTGTACGCTCCAAATGTTCATGGATAGATTGTACGCTCCAAATGTTCATGGATAGATTGTACGCTCCAAATGTTCATGGATAGATTGTACGCTCCAAAAGTTCATAGATAGATTGTACGCTGCAAAAGTTCATGGATAGATTGTACGCTCCAAATGTTCATGGATAGATTGTACGCTCCAAATGTTCATGGATAGATTGTACGCTCCAAATGTTCATGGATAGATTGTACGCTCCAAAAGTTCATAGATAGATTGTACGCTCCAAAAGTTCATGGATAGATTGTATGCTCCAAATGTTCATGGATAGATTGTACGCTCCAAATGTTCATGGATAGATTGTACGCTCCAAATGTTCATGGATAGATTGTACGCTCCAAATGTTCATGGATAGATTGTACGCTCCAAATGTTCATGGATAGATTGTACGCTCCAAATGTTCATGGATAGATTGTACGCTCCAAAATGTTCATGGATAGATTGTACGCTCCAAATGTTCATGGATAGATTGTACGCTCCAAAAGTTCATGGATAGATTGTACGCTCCAAATGTTCATGGATAGATTGTACGCTCCAAAAGTTCATGGATAGATTGTACGCTCCAAATGTTCATGGATAGATTGTACACTACAAATGTTCATGGATAGATTGTACGCTCCAAAAGTTCATGGATAGATTGTACGCTCCAAATGTTCATGGATAGATTGTACGCTCCAAATGTTCATAGATAGATTGTACGCTCCAAAAGTTCATAGATAGATTGTACGCTCCAAATGTTCATAGATAGATTGTACGCTCCAAATGTTCATAGATAGATTGTACGCTCCGAATGTTCATGGATAGATTGTACGCTCCAAATGTTCATGGATAGATTGTACGCTCCAAATGTTCATGGATAGATTGTACGCTCCAAATGTTCATGGATAGATTGTACGCTCCAAATGTTCATAGATAGATTGTACGCTCCAAATGTTCATAGATAGATTGTACGCTCCAAATGTTCATGGATAGATTGTACGCTCCAAATGTTCATGGATAGATTGTACGCTCCAAATGTTCATGGATAGATTGTACGCTCCAAAAGTTCATGGATAGATTGTACGCTCCAAATGTTCATGGATAGATTGTACGCTCCAAAAGTTCATGGATAGATTGTACGCTCCAAATGTTCATGGATAGATTGTACGCTCCAAATGTTCATGGATAGATTGTACGCTCCAAAAGTTCATGGATAGATTGTACCCTCCAAATGTTCATGGATAGATTGTACGCTCCAAATGTTCATGGATAGATTGTACGCTCCAAATGTTCATGGATAGATTGTACGCTCCAAATGTTCATGGATAGATTGTACGCTCCAAATGTTCATGGATAGATTGTACGCTCCAAAAGTTCATAGATAGATTGTACGCTCCAAATGTTCATGGATAGTTTGTACGCTCCAAATGTTCATGGATAGATTGTACGCTCCAAAAGTTCATAGATAGATTGTACGCTCCAAATGTTCATGGATAGATTGTACGCTCCAAATGTTCATGGATAGATTGTACGCTCCAAATGTTCATGGATAGATTGTACGCTCCAAATGTTCATGGATAGATTGTACGCTCCAAATGTTCATGGATAGATTGTACGCTCTAAATGTTCATGGATAGATTGTACGCTCCAAATGTTCATGGATAGATTGTACGCTCTAAATGTTCATGGATAGATTGTACGCTCCAAATGTTTATGGATAGATTGTACGCTCCAAATGTTCATGGATAGATTGTACGCTCCAAAAGTTCATGGATAGATTGTACGCTCCAAATGTTCATGGATAGTTTGTACGCTCCAAATGTTCATGGGTAGATTGTACGCTCCAAATGTTCATGGATAGATTGTACGCTCCAAATGTTCATGGATAGATTGTACGCTCCAAATGTTCATGGATAGATTGTACGCTCCAAATGTTCATGGATAGATTGTACGCTCCAAATGTTCATGGATAGATTGTACGCTCCAAATGTTCATGGATAGATTGTACGCTCCAAATGTTCATGGATAGATTGTACGCTCCAAAAATTCATAGATAGATTGTACGCTCCAAATGTTCATGGATAGATTGTACGCTCCAAATGTTCATGGATAGATTGTACGCTCCAAATGTTCATAGATAGATTGTACGCTCCAAATGTTCATGGATAGATTGTACGCTCCAAATGTTCATGGATAGATTGTACGCTCCAAATGTTCATGGATAGATTGTACGCTCCAAAAGTTCATAGATAGATTGTACGCTCCAAATGTTCATGGATAGATTGTACGCTCCAAATGTTCATGGATAGATTGTACGCTCCAAATGTTCATGGATAGATTGTACGCTCCAAAAGTTCATAGATAGATTGTACGCTCCAAATGTTCATGGATAGATTGTACGCTCCAAATGTTCATGGATAGATTGTACGCTCCAAATGTTCATGGATAGATTGTACGCTCCAAATGTTCATGGATAGATTGTACGCTCCAAATGTTCATGGATAGATTGTACGCTCCAAAATGTTCATGGATAGATTGTACGCTCCAAATGTTCATGGATAGATTGTACGCTCCAAAAGTTCATGGATAGATTGTACGCTCCAAATGTTCATGGATAGATTGTACGCTCCAAAAGTTCATGGATAGATTGTACGCTCCAAATGTTCATGGATAGATTGTACGCTCCAAATGTTCATGGATAGATTGTACGCTCCAAAAGTTCATGGATAGATTGTACGCTCCAAATGTTCATGGATAGATTGTACGCTCCAAATGTTCATAGATAGATTGTACGCTCCAAAAGTTCATAGATAGATTGTACGCTCCAAATGTTCATAGATAGATTGTACGCTCCAAATGTTCATAGATAGATTGTACGCTCCGAATGTTCATGGATAGATTGTACGCTCCAAATGTTCATGGATAGATTGTACGCTCCAAATGTTCATGGATAGATTGTACGCTCCAAATGTTCATGGATAGATTGTACGCTCCAAATGTTCATAGATAGATTGTACGCTCCAAATGTTCATAGATAGATTGTACGCTCCAAATGTTCATGGATAGATTGTACGCTCCAAATGTTCATGGATAGATTGTACGCTCCAAATGTTCATGGATAGATTGTACGCTCCAAAAGTTCATGGATAGATTGTACGCTCCAAATGTTCATGGATAGATTGTACGCTCCAAAAGTTCATGGATAGATTGTACGCTCCAAATGTTCATGGATAGATTGTACGCTCCAAATGTTCATGGATAGATTGTAAGCTCCAAAAGTTCATGGATAGATTGTACCCTCCAAATGTTCATGGATAGATTGTACGCTCCAAATGTTCATGGATAGATTGTACGCTCCAAATGTTCATGGATAGATTGTACGCTCCAAATGTTCATGGATAGATTGTACGCTCCAAATGTTCATGGATAGATTGTACGCTCCAAAAGTTCATAGATAGATTGTACGCTCCAAATGTTCATGGATAGTTTGTGCGCTCCAAATGTTCATGGATAGATTGTACGCTCCAAAAGTTCATAGATAGATTGTACGCTCCAAATGTTCATGGATAGATTGTACGCTCCAAATGTTCATGGATAGATTGTACGCTCCAAATGTTCATGGATAGATTGTACGCTCCAAATGTTCATGGATAGATTGTACGCTCCAAATGTTCATGGATAGATTGTACGCTCTAAATGTTCATGGATAGATTGTACGCTCCAAATGTTCATGGATAGATTGTACGCTCTAAATGTTCATGGATAGATTGTACGCTCCAAATGTTCATGGATAGATTGTACGCTCCAAATGTTCATGGATAGATTGTACGCTCCAAAAGTTCATAGATAGATTGTACGCTCCAAATGTTCATGGATAGTTTGTACGCTCCAAATGTTCATGGATAGATTGTACGCTCCAAAAGTTCATAGATAGATTGTACGCTCCAAATGTTCATGGATAGATTGTACGCTCCAAATGTTCATGGATAGATTGTACGCTCCAAATGTTCATGGATAGATTGTACGCTCCAAATGTTCATGGATAGATTGTACGCTCCAAAAGTTCATGGATAGATTGTACGCTCCAAATGTTCATGGATAGATTGTACGCTCCAAATGTTCATAGATAGATTGTACGCTCTAAATGTTCATGGATAGATTGTACGCTCCAAATGTTCATGGATAGATTGTACGCTCCAAATGTTCATGGATAGATTGTACGCTCCAAATGTTCATGGATAGATTGTACGCTCCAAATGTTCATGGATAGATTGTACGCTCCAAATGTTCATGGATAGATTGTACGCTCCAAATGTTCATGGATAGATTGTACGCTCCAAATGTTCATAGATAGATTGTACGCTCTAAATGTTCATGGATAGATTGTACGCTCCAAATGTTCATGGATAGATTGTACGCTTCAAATGTTCATGGATAGATTGTACGCTCCAAATGTTCATGGATAGATTGTACGCTCCAAAAGTTCATGGATAGATTGTACGCTCCAAATGTTCATGGATAGATTGTACGCTCCAAAAGTTCATGGATAGATTGTACGCTCCAAATGTTCATGGATAGATTGTACGCTCTAAATGTTCATGGATAGATTGTACGCTCCAAATGTTCATGGATAGATTGTACGCTCTAAATGTTCATGGATAGATTGTACGCTCCAAATGTTCATGGATAGATTGTACGCTCCAAAAGTTCATGGATAGATTGTACGCTCCAAATGTTCATGGATAGATTGTACGCTCCAAAAGTTCATGGATAGATTGTACGCTCCAAATGTTCATGGATAGATTGTACGCTCCAAATGTTCATGGATAGATTGTACGCTCCAAATGTTCATGGATAGATTGTACGCTCCAAAAGTTCATAGATAGATTGTACGCTGCAAAAGTTCATGGATAGATTGTACGCTCCAAATGTTCATGGATAGATTGTACGCTCCAAATGTTCATGGATAGATTGTACGCTCCAAATGTTCATGGATAGATTGTACGCTCCAAAAGTTCATAGATAGATTGTACGCTCCAAAGTTCATGGATAGATTGTACGCTCCAAATGTTCATGGATAGATTGTACGCTCCAAATGTTCATGGATAGATTGTACGCTCCAAATGTTCATGGATAGATTGTACGCTCCAAATGTTCATGGATAGATTGTACGCTCCAAATGTTCATGGATAGATTGTACGCTCCAAATGTTCATGGATAGATTGTACGCTCCAAATGTTCATGGATAGATTGTACGCTCCAAATGTTCATGGATAGATTGTACGCTCAAAAATCATGGATAGATTGTACGCTCCAAATGTTCATGGATAGATTGTACGCTCCAAATGTTCATGGATAGATTGTACGCTCCAAATGTTCATAGATAGATTGTACGCTCCAAATGTTCATGGATAGATTGTACGCTCCAAATGTTCATGGATAGATTGTACGCTCCAAATGTTCATGGATAGATTGTACGCTCCAAAAGTTCATAGATAGATTGTACGCTCCAAATGTTCATGGATAGATTGTACGCTCCAAATGTTCATGGATAGATTGTACGCTCCAAATGTTCATGGATAGATTGTACGCTCCAAAAGTTCATAGATAGATTGTACGCTCCAAATGTTCATGGATAGATTGTACGCTCCAAATGTTCATGGATAGATTGTACGCTCCAAATGTTCATAGATAGATTGTACGCTCCAAATGTTCATGGATAGATTGTACGCTCCAAAAGTTCATAGATAGATTGTACGCTCCAAATGTTCATGGATAGATTGTACGCTCCAAAAGTTCATGGATAGATTGTACGCTCCAAATGTTCATGGATAGATTGTACACTCCAAATGTTCATGGATAGATTGTACGCTCCAAAAGTTCATGGATAGATTGTACGCTCCAAATGTTCATGGATAGATTGTACGCTCCAAATGTTCATGGATAGATTGTACGCTCCAAATGTTCATGGATAGATTGTACGCTCCAAATGTTCATGGATAGATTGTACGCTCCAAATGTTCATGGATAGATTGTACGCTCCAAAAGTTCATAGATAGATTGTACGCTCCAAATGTTCATGGATAGATTGTACGCTCCAAATGTTCATGGATAGATTGTACGCTCCAAAAGTTCATGGATAGATTGTACGCTCCAAATGTTCATGGATAGATTGTACGCTCCAAATGTTCATGGATAGATTGTACGCTCCAAAAGTTCATGGATAGATTGTACGCTCCAAATGTTCATGGATAGATTGTACGCTCCAAATGTTCATGGATAGATTGTACGCTCCAAAAGTTCATGGATAGATTGTACGCTCCAAATGTTCATGGATAGATTGTACGCTCCAAATGTTCATGGATAGATTGTACGCTCCAAATGTTCATGGATAGATTGTACGCTCCAAAAGTTCATAGATAGATTGTACGCTCCAAATGTTCATGGATAGATTGTACGCTCCAAATGTTCATGGATAGATTGTACGCTCCAAATGTTCATGGATAGATTGTACGCTCCAAAAGTTCATAGATAGATTGTACGCTCCAAATGTTCATGGATAGATTGTACGCTCCAAATGTTCATGGATAGATTGTACGCTCCAAATGTTCATAGATAGATTGTACGCTCCAAATGTTCATGGATAGATTGTACGCTCCAAAAGTTCATAGATAGATTGTACGCTCCAAATGTTCATGGATAGATTGTACGCTCCAAAAGTTCATGGATAGATTGTACGCTCCAAATGTTCATGGATAGATTGTACGCTCCAAATGTTCATGGATAGATTGTACGCTCCAAATGTTCATGGATAGATTGTACGCTCCAAATGTTCATGGATAGATTGTACGCTCCAAATGTTCATGGATAGATTGTACGCTCCAAATGTTCATGGATAGATTGTACGCTCCAAATGTTCATGGATAGATTGTACGCTCCAAATGTTCATGTTCCTATCATTCCCAATTTTTGTTTCATACGTGGCGGGTGTAACTAGGTAGTCTGGAGGTGGTTACCTTTTTGGAGCACCTGCCCTCAAAAGTTAAAGTGATTAACTAATTTGTCGGTTCCATAAATTTTACTCATGGATTTGATATGGACCGGTATGCTTGTATTTGATTTTTCTGAAACTGCATTTCGTGTAATACCAGCAACATATAATAAAATTCTGAAAATGGTCCAAGGTTGACATTTTTGGTAAATATTGTTTATAACACGTGCTGTTTACCACAATGAAACCAAGAACAAAATTTAATACGAAAAGATCATCAAATATGACCACCACTGATTGTAAAACTTAAGACTTACGATTTTTAGTATTAAAAAATAAAATACATGAGGGATTGTTTAGTAACTAAATGCCAGGTATTAACTTTCATCTGAATATTGCAGGTACAAACTGGACACATGAAATGGTTAAGATGTTAGTCAATGGAAGTTCAAAGTATGTCCAGGTTTTTCCTACACTGGAAAATCTAAATGCCACAAAGTTAGAAAGCATTGAATCACCAAGGGTATTATGTTCGCATTTACCCTATAGTTATCTGCCATCGAACATTACAGAGAAAGCTAAACTTATCCACGTGTCCAGAAATCCTAAAGATGTCGCTGTAGCATAACTACTTTTTGAACGCCAGCTTCTTGGATTATGATGCAACATGGGAACAGTATCTGGAATTGTTTTTGGATGGCGAAGGTAACTACTAAATAATCAATGGTCACACAAAAATATGCTTTTACAATAAACACACATAATATATATAAATATGAAACATCTGTTTAGTTATAAAAAATATTTGTGCTGATTTATAGGTAGGATTAGTCCCTTCAACACTTTTATTAACTATGTTAAATAGTGTTCCAAGAAAATAGGAAAACTATGGAATGTCTTGTTTTCTAGAAAAAATAAATATTCTATGAATAGTTCATTTTCTTTCTTTGAACATAAAACCTGCATCAAGATGACTATATCTGGATAAAGCGATTAAACAGCTGGTCTTGTATTGTAGTGTGTTACGGCAACTGGTTTGACCATATTTTGGGATGGGAAAAAGTTATTAACGAAAGAATTCTGATAATATATTTACTGTAAAATTTGAAGATCTGAAATATGTAAGTAGCTCTCTCTCTCTCTCTCTCTCTCTCTCTCTCTCTCTCTCTCATATGTATATATATTAATAACTCGTAAACGACTAAATTATGATATGGTTCCAAATCATATACACATGTAATAATTTCCTATTTGAATATTACTATGAACCAAACCAAACATACAAATCCTTGTCTAAATCACAATCCAAAATCGAAGTGAAAAACTTTAAAACTGGCAATTTTAGTTAAATATTTACCAGGGAAGTGAGACCGGGTGCATCAGAAGGAAAGGACTTTCTATTTAGGTAGTTACAACCTCATATGTGTAATCAAAATTGGGAACGGAAGGAACATGGAACTATGAGAAGTCACATATTAAATCCATTGGTCAGGATCAAGCACCACTGGGGTCTACAAGAAAATAAAGACAACAGCGCCCAGATTGTAAAAAGTAGATCACATTTCTTAGAAAGAAAGTTGTTATTTTATCCAATAAGTGGAATCAAGACAAGTGGTGACTGCTGGATAACATTTTGATAAAATTGTCTTGGGTTGTAATATCCCTGCGTAAACAATGTATTTGTAAGTGATTTATGAAGTTATTATTGGTCCTAAAACTAGTACGATACATGTGCAGTGAACATCAATATCAGCCATCCTTTTTAAGTCCTAAAATCAACCCTTTCCATAAAAATAACATACCAATTAATGTCAAAACCACAATCCCAAATGAAATTTATTCAAAAGAGAATAGGACGCATAAACAGTAACTATTATTATTATTATTATTATTATTACAGAATTTTAGGAAAAAGTTGAGCAAATATCAAATTTCCTAAAATTGCCATCTAATCCAGATTTGATTGCGGACATTGTTGAAAAGTGTGAATTCAAAAACTTGTACAAAGAAAAATCATCAAATGTTTCGGAAAAGGTTGCTTCAATAACAAAGAATACAGCTAATATCTTGTACAGAAAAGGTATGGACACTTCAACATTGGACTATCTAGAAATGACGCTTATGTTGCTATAACTTCAATTGCTATCAAAGCAAACTAAATAACGTATGATGTGGCGTTATGATTAGTTTGCTTTGCACAGTGATGGAAGTTATAGCATTATAAACCCAATTTAAACAGTTCCAATGGCTATTTGTACATTTCATCTTTATATTGAATTTGTACACCTGAAAGAGATTTGAAAAATTGTTGTTTACAACATGCATGTCCAGTAAATAATGACACACCTTTTCACATAAGAAAATATGAGTGACGTCACGCTATCAATAGTACTTACGACTCATATACAGACCTGTCGAAAGTTTAACCACTCGGTAGCAGAGCTTAGCCAACTTTTTGTTAGTCAGGTATTAAACTGTCGACTTGGATGTACTTGATCAAAATTTTGAAGGGGTCGAAAAATATCCAAAGTTTCAAAATATAGCTAACAAAAACTTGCATGAGGAAGTATATCTAAGTTTTCTTGGGGATTTTTGTTTTGTAATTTTTCGAGATTTGACCATTGATTTAGCTCTAAATGACAGTAACAAAACAGTTATTTATTTACAGGAGAAGTTGGTGATTGGAAAAATTGGTTTACGGTCAAACAAAGTGAACAGTTTGATGATATATACACGAAAAGAATGAAAGACTCAAAGTTAAAATACAGATTTTCTTAATTCTTTTATCTTATTTCAAGAAGAGAAACGCAAATACTGAAATATGTAAGTTAAATCAAGTTACCTAGTAAAATGATATCTACAGCAAAAATTATACAGAAGTGTAATTAAATTTGAAAACAATGGAAATTAGAATAAAAAATCTAGAATAAGGACTTATACGACATAAACCTTTGGGTGTTACAAATGTAACACAGTGGACAGAACACACACGTATGTTGATATACATAGAATTGTCCTTTCGATCTAACTGGTGATGAATATCATATATATTCAGAACTGAAAATATGTGATAAATTGTTTACGAGATCTTGAACAGAATTCAACTTGTTTTCTGCAATACCTGTGTGTGTGTGTGTGTGTGTGTGTGTGTGTGTGTGTGTGTGATTTGTTTCAATTGTAAAAAAAATTAAATAAAAATAAATTATGCATAGAATAGCAACGCATCTCAAAACTTGTGATGAAAATTACTAATAATACAAAGATGTTATTTAGTTATTTTTTGACCTTTGATATGAATAGTTTGCAAGTAATACATTCTCTTTTTACTTAAACTTTGTGGTCGCCAATCTTTGACAATTTTATTGAAATCCTAAATAAAAGCTTTACGAGTATATATGTCATATTCATGAAACGAACTATATCTGGCATTGGTGCATCATTTTATGTGCAAAACATAATGCTAAAAGAAATAATTTTGTGACTGAACAACGCACTTTACTGTCGGAATCGCAACCATACATTGCTATGACGTCGTGCTTTGTTTTTGTATATGTATTAACTAGCCTAATCGCCAGTTTTTACCTGTAAGTGTCCAATAAGTTGATACAACTGTACATTAACTAACCGAATGGACAGTTAGAATGTACAGCTAGATTAACTTATTGTACAGTTACAGGCGGACTAATTATCCACCTACACGTGTCCAATAGCAACAGAAAAACAGCACAGAAACTAAAATGGGAAATTTGTTAATTTTCACATTTCTAGCTCATTTCACTGTTTTCACATCACAAAATAGTTTGAGTTAATTCCAGAAGAATTAGACTCCCTTCACAGACTTATTTCACTTTTTGACTTACTATTTCAGAAACGTTTACTGTTTCATTTGTACTACATGTAGCTTATCTTTTACTCCCACATTAGAAAATTCACATTGTAAAATACTCTTTACATTTACAAAGAATAAAACGCATCTATATTACGGTCTAGCGGCATCAGACCGACGCTCTGTTTTTGGCAATCGTTTGTTCATTTAAACCTGCATTTAAAAATCTAGATGTTGCTGTTGCGCACAGTAATTAGTATAAATTCCTTGAATCAAACATTTTTACAAAAAATAGAAACGGAGTATCTAACTAATAACTTGTATAGGCACGCTTCTCAGATCCAATAAAACGTGTCTTCACTATTTCATGACATTTCTAAAAAAAGATCTGAGCAGACGGAATACTTGGTCACCTTCCTTGTAAGTACAACTCACAAAAATCATGATTTTGCCTCACTTTGTAAGAAGAATAATCTTCACTAAACACATTTTAAAACTACCTACTATTCATTGAATTGTGAATTGTGATTCCATTTGACCTATTTACAAAAATCATTTTCACCTACAAATGTAGGGCTAGAGGCTAACGCGCCTCTATTAATTCTTTCTCTCACAGAATGAACAGTTTGAGGCTTCTTTCTATAACAGAAAGAATACAAACTGCTTAAAACAAGAAAAGAAAATCACATTGAAACCGCTTATTATAAAATTCAAATTTGCGACAGGTACTTATGTGTAGTAGTGGGATTATAGACTACAAGCCATATGCATCTTACTGGTATGTCAACCAGTTGACAAATGAAAAAGATATGTTCATCAAAATACAGTAAGCAATATCTGAACGTTATCTTAAATGATCTGAAATTTCAAAATAAATGTCTTGTATTTCCTGTCAAACATTACATAATTTGACAGAATCTAGCTCCTGAACATTTGCTAAAGTCAACGATATATGTTCTCTGCGAAACTCAAAACACATCCTTTCTAGAATGGCCTTGTTTTGGACACGGATACATCATGTTGTGATGACGGCCATAAACTTATTTGAAAGCATTAAAAGCCTGGGCTTGTTATATCCTTGCGTGAACAATGTATTTGTAAACATCCACAGCTTGCTTCGTGTATAAAATTCCCGAAGTCGGAACAAACCATAGCTTATTAATTTTGAATTAAATGCACCATAAGCAGGAGAAGCAGATATTGCTGCGCAAAAAAGGAAAGTTGACAATAAAAACTTTATGTCATGGCATTTGTCATAAGGTTTCAAATGAAGCCTTTCAATTGCGTCATAATTGAGATGTACTTGAAAGTCTACATATCAAGCAGAACTTTATATTGCGTCCAGTAACATATATATTTTCCACGAGTTCGCTTACCGATATACGATCTAGTAAGGGAACAAATTAACAGCATCCCATTACAATTAAAACAACTTATTTATTGTAGCTAGCTAAACAGGATGTACTTAACCTACCGCAGCACCCGGCCTTACGTTCACGTGTCTAACCTGACTTGTCATTTCCAAAGTTTTTACTTTGCTTCTGGATTATGATTCGGACAAGGATTAGTATGTTTAATTTTAATTATTCATATGTAAGTTAAATCAATTTACCTATTAAAATGATATCGACAGTAAAAATTACACAGAAGTGTATTAAATTTGAAAAAAAACAATGGAAATTAGAATAAAAAAATCTAGAATAAGGACTTATACGACATAAACCTTTGGGTGTTGAAAATGTAACACAGTGGACAGAACACACACGTATATGTATACATAGAATTGTCCTTTCGATGTAACTGGTGATGAATATCATATATATTCAGAACTGAAAATATGTGATAAATTGTTTACGAGATCTTGAACAGAATTCAACTTGTTTTCTGCTATACCTGTGTGTGTGTGTGTGTGTGTGTGTGTGTGTGTGTGTGTGTGTGATTTGTTTCAATTGTAAAATCATGAAAAAATTTAAATAAAAATAAAATTATGCATAGAATAGCAACGCATCTCAAAACTTGTGATGAAAATTACTAATAATACAAAGATGTTATTTAGTTATTTATTGACCTTTGATATGAATAGTTTGCAAGTAATACATTCTCTTTTTACTTAAACTTTGTGGTCGCCAATCTTTGACAATTTTATTGAAATCCTAAATAAAAGCTTTACGAGTATATATGTCATATTCATGAAACGAACTATATCTGGCATTGGTGCATCATTTTATGTGCAAAACATAATGCTAAAAGAAATAATGTTGTGACTGAACAACGCACTCTACTGTCAGAATCGCAACCATAATACACATTTAAAACATTGCTATGACGTCGTGCTTTGTTTTTGTATATGTATTAACTAGCCTAATCGCCAGTTTTTACCTGTAAGTGTCCAATAAGTTGATACAACTGTACATTAACTAACCGAATGGACAGTTAGAATGTACAGCTAGATTAACTTATTGTACAGTTACAGGCGGACTAATTATCCACCTACACGTGTCCAATAGCAACAGAAAAACAGTACAGAAACTAAAATGGGAAATTTGTTAATTTTCACATTTTTAGCTCATTTCACTGTTTTCACATCACAAAATAGTTTGAGTTAATTCCAGAAGAATTAGACTCCCTTCACAGACTTATTTCACTTTTTATCTAAGAATTTCAACATGATCTTCACTTGAACTATTCACTATTTCAGAAACATTCACTGTTTCATTTGTACTACCTATAGTTTATCTTTTTCTCCCATATTAGAAATTCACATTGTAAATACTCTTTACATTTACAAAGAATAAAACACATCTATATTACGGTCTAGCGGCATCAGACCGACGCTCTGTTTTTGGCAATCGTTTGTTCATTTAAACCTGCATTTAAAAATCTAGATATTACTGTTGCGCACAGTAATTAGTATAAAATCCTTGAATCACAAAAATAAGAAACGGGGTATCCAACTAATGATTATTTGTATAGGCACGCTACTCAGATCCAGTAAAATGTGTCTTAACTATTTCATGACATTTCTAAAAATGATCTGAGCAGACGGAATACTTAGTCAGCTTGTAAGTACAACTCACAAAAATCATGATTTTGCCTCACTCTGTAAGAAGAATGCTCTTCACTGAACACAGTCTAAAGCTACCTACTATTCATTGAATTGTGAATTGTGATTCCATTTGACCTATTGACAAAAATCATTTTCACCTACACCTCTCCATTATTTATTGAATGGAGGTTTAAAGCTGTACTTTAAAGCTGTATTTTATTTACACAAAGAAGTGCAATGTTTTAAGTTAGAGAGAAGCCTCAAACTGTTCATTTTCTAACGCGCCTCTATTAATTCTTTCTCTCACAGAATGAACAGTTTGAGACTTCTCTCTATAACATAAAGAATACAAACTGCTTAAAACAAGAAAGGGAAATCACATTGAAACCGCTGATTATAAACTTCAAAGGACTACGTATGATAAGGTGGTCAAAATGGCCCACTTCATAGAATCTTTGTTTTTAGCATATTACCGGTATTACATCTAGGTCTACTCTTAATGAAAATGGAAATATTTTACCTGCCCAACTGACCTTGACCTCTAACCTAGGGGTCAAAGGTCAACATATTTCTAGTCTATCTACCATTACCAAGCTTGAAAATACACACGTTATTTGAAAAGTATGGTGTTATTGGCATTTGTTTGGTTGTAAACCAAAGCAAAATTGATTGTTTTATTAGTCACTTGTATTTTTCTGCACATTTTGGCCTAGTAGTATTTTGAGAAATTGTAGTACAATGTATATCAATTTGCATAAAATGGTTTTTGTTACATGTTTTCTTAATATAAAAGTCATTGATGGTCATTGAACAACAAAATATGATGTAGAGCTGCATCAAGAGTAGCAAAATAAAGTCTCAATTCAAAATGAAAACACTCTGGTGAATTTGACAAACTTTGGATGACGAAATATGGATTTGGTATTAAACAAGGGGAGATAATTCATCAAGAATTTTGTTAGAGTTCATAAAATAGTCTTCCTGTGACATGTATTATGCCTTTTTATTGCAAATAAAACAATAATAGTTTCTCAGAATATTTTATATATGATTTCTATATAATTTATTGGAAGAATAAATATTCAGAACACATTTATATACAAAATTGTTGTTTTATCAGAACTATAGACTTGAATAATAGCTCAAAATTTGGGTTTTAAAACATAATTTGCCATTTTTCAGTTTAAAATAATTAATAGAAGGTAGTAAACTTTGTAAGGGAAACATTATTTGTCTTACAATACCTATTTTTGATTCAAATTGTGCATATAATTTGTGGAAAAACATCTAATTTTCTATATCTTTTCAAAAATTAGATATGGGTTCAAGCTTTAACCAACATAATTTAGGACCTCAAAAGGATATATATGTATATGAAATGCCAACAAAAGGATATAGATGCTGTGTTTGTTCGAATAGATGTTTAAAATCTCAAACAAGGAGATTTAATACAGATAATGAAGCATTCTGCCGGTTTTTTTCAGCAAAGAATTGACAAACAATTTACAAGGAAAGATTTTATATGTAACAGATGCAGAAATCAATTTTATTTTCAAAAAAGGACAAATGAACTCAATTCAGAGGCGGACGCGAGTAATGATAATACATCGGTTCCTAAAAGAAGTCCAAATAGTACAAGACTTCCCATATTCTGTAGGTCTGGGAGTAATACGAAATGTATATTTTGTAACAGAAAGTCAAGAAAATTAGTGTCTGTTCCAAGTAATGTTAAGACAAATGTATTTATAGAGAAGGGTATTCTCTTGTCGGAACGATCTCTGTGTTGTAGCATTCATTTATCAAATGGGAAACTAAAGCAGGAAATCTTAAATGAAATAGAAGCTAATTCTCAGGAAACATCAAATAACAAAACTAAAATTGTGAAAATGTTGGAAAGTGTTAGACAAGTAGCCAAGAGTTCTAAAAAAGGTGTTTGGATTTTGAGTCTCCTGATGGTCTTTCTAATGGGAATTATTTGTCTCTTACTGGGTTAAGCAAGTGTCAATTTGATGAACTACTTTCAGTTATTACTTCCATGAGGCAATCTCATCTAAGATCTAAAAGAACAGCTCTTGCCATTTTCCTCACCAAACTTCTAACTGGCTTATCAAACAGAGTCCTTAAAACTTTGTTCGGGGTTAAGTGTCGATTTAGTATCCAGCGTACAGTTAAAAGTTGCCGTGCTGCTCTTATGACCGATTTTGTTCCTCATAATATTGGGTTTGGTCACATGACTAGAGATGAACTTATTAAAAACCACACCGGCCTTTGGCAATGCACCTGTTTTCACCAGACACTAATAATGCTATTTTAGTGCTGGATGGGACTTACATTTATATTCAGAAAAGTGGACAGTATGCTTTCCAGAGACGATCTTATAGCATGCACAAGCATCGCCCATTAGTAAAGCCAATGATGGTTGTCAGTACATCAGGCTATATATTAAGTGTTTTAGGTCCTTATTATGCTGACTGTAAAAATAGTGATGCTTCCATTACAAAACATATCTTTTTACATAATTCTAAGTCATTAAATGATTGGTTGGAGCCTGAAGATATTTTAATTGTTGATAGAGGATTTCGAGACAGTTTAGAATTTTTGGGTGATTTAGGTATTAAGACCGAAATGCCATATTTTTTTACCGAAAAAACAGAAACAATTCACATCTTTGGAAGCAAATACTTCTCGATTAGTGACAAAAATTAGGTGGAATGTCGAATCAGCTAACGGAAGAATCTCTTGATAATGTTGTTCCAAATTCCCAAATTCCATATCTGAGAGACAATTTAAAAATTGTGTGTTCAATTTGTAACAAGTTTCGAAGTGATCTAGTTGTTTCCTCTTCTTGTGTTGATGAAGCCCTTGGTATAAAAATGCTAGAACTTTCGAAAGTACCAAACTAACTTCAGTTAAAAATAGAAAAAGAACACTTGGACAAAAAACATAGCAAGTTTGTTAATTTAACTGACTTTTCATATGATGATTTTCCCAAACTTTCAGAAAAAGATATTAGAGATTTAACATTAGGTGTGTACCAAATCAAGCAAGCAAAACATTATTCTATTGAACATTTTTCTGATGATGGTGAATATGAAGTTTTTATTTCAACTGACATTGAGGGATTGATTAAAGTTAAGATTCAATCTAGGCATACAAGTTCTAAGAAATATAATGTTTTTATAGAATTTGACAATAATAATGTTAAAAGTTGGTACTGTCAATGCAAGTCAGGTGCAGGAACAGTAGGTATGTGTGCACATATTGCAGCTGTAGTTTGGTACTTAGCATACGCTAGACATACCAATGTGCCTCAACATAAGCAATATGGACAGTTTTTGGATGATGCAGCAGATCTTCAAGTACAGATTCAGATGATAGTGACTGTTCTAATGATACTGATACAGAGTAAAGTAGAGGTTAATATTATCAATATTATTATGTGTTACAAAGGTAGTAACATTGTTTTTTGATTGGCATTGTTAGCATTGGTATTCTGTTTACACTGAATGAGTTTTCTCATTAGATGATGCAAATTTTGTTTCAAATAATTGATTTACATTGTCAATTTCACATTTCTAACTCATATTCAAATAAAGATTTGTCATATTTACTTAACGACTAAAATATTATGTTGTCATGGAACATTGTTTTACTTTCATTTAAAATGAAGCAAAAATTCCCTTAAAATCAATAGTTTGTGGAAAATATTTCTTACTTTTTATACACCTTCTTTTATTTTAACTAAAAAATAATGTAACAAATCATAAATCTCTGCAAGAATGAATGCACATGCGTAAATACACAGGAAACAACAGAAAATAGTTGATTGGCCCTTATGACCTTTGACCCCCAATTCAAGGTCATTATAGAGGTCAGACAGGTAAATGACCTCTATTTTCAAATATGTTATATATTCATGTATTAATGTACCAAAAATTGTATTTCTGCTACAAGGGCCATTTTGACCCCCTTATCATACGTAGTCCTTTGTGACAGGTATTTGCATGTAGTAGTGTAATTAAACTACAAACCATCTTACTGATATGTCAACCAGTTGACCAATGAAAAAGATATGTTCAACAATAAACAGTAAGCGATATCAGAATGTTATCTTAAATGATCTGAAATTGCAAAATAAATGTCTTGTATTTCCTGACAAACATTGCATAATTTGACAGAATCTAGCTCCTGGACATTTGTTAAAGTGAACGACATATATTCTCTGCGAAACTTAAAACACATCCTTTCTAGAATGGCCTGGTAATTATCCAAGGTAGTTTTGGACACAGAGACATCATATCGTGATGACGGCCATCAACTTTTTTGAAAGCATTTAAAGCCTGGGCTTGTTATATCCTTGCGTGAACAATGTATTTGTAAACATCAACAGCTTGCTGCGTGTATAAAATTCCCGAAGTCGGAACAACCCATAGCTTATTAATTTTGAACTAAATGCATCATAAGCCGGAGAAGCAGAAATTACTGCACAAAAAAGGAAAGTTGGCAATAAAAACTTTATGTCTTGGCATATGTCATATGGCTTCAATTGAAACATTTCAATGGCGTCACAACTGAGATGTGCTGGAAAGTCTGGATATAATACAGAACTTACTGCGTAACACATATTATACTTTCCATGAGTTCGCTTACCAATATACGATCTAGTACTCTCAGTATTAGGAACAAATAAACAACCCCCATTACAATTAAAACTACTAATTTATTGTAGCTAGCTAAACAGGAGATGCTTAACCTTCCGGAATACCCGGCCTCACTTCCCTTGTGGAAGTTCACGTGTCGAACCTGACTTGCCAGTTCCAACGTTTTTACTTTGCTTCTGGATTATGATTTGGACATGGATTAAAATGTTTGTATTCGATTATTCACGTGTCACAAAACGCATTACTTTGTGTCACCTAATGTTTCCTATGTTATATTGCAGTATAATCCAAATAAACAACAAAAAGTTAAAAATTTATTTCTTTAAAAAATAAAATAACAATTTTTAAAATATTTCAATAAAATTGATAATGGGAATGAAATAACAATCTAAATATGACAATATGAATAAAACATGCAAAACACTTTTTACAGCAAAAAAGATGGAAACGTAATGTATTGCAAATATGACGGTTAGTCGCTACAACTCCGTCTCTTCAACTCATTGTGTAGTGTCTCTTCGGTAATAGGTACTGGCTTACGACAGAATCATTCTTTTATCAAAATGTCCATTGTATATTGCGCCTATTTGCTCTCAACAAACTATATCTAAGCAAAGCATTTTTGAACGTACAGAAATGCAGTGGACTTGCTTCAATGGATAAACGCTATTAACACTTAAAGTGAACACGTTTGGCTCCATCTGCGTTCTTCAAAAGGTGAAAAACAGTATAAACATCCTTTAGACATATCAGGGCTCGTCAGGAGGTGAATATACAGAATAAAATTTATCATCCTCATCTTCATCGATAGAATTGCACCTGGCATCATGCCAACATCACCTTTGACTGACATACCAGCTTGTTGTACTCTGCGACTACTGGCTATCTTTCGTCCTGGTTTTGAACGTGTTTGTACGTCAAGTGTTTCACCTGCATCGATTTCATCTGCTTCAATCGGTGACGATAACCCTCCCAAAGCACTTGTTCGTTGAAGTTTTGGTCCACCTGAATCTGGACGCCCTGTTTTAATTGGTGTCACTCGTTGTCTACCTTTTTCTGAACGTTTAAAACTAGGGCTAGAGGGATCAGGAAGGCTGTCGCCTGGTTTTCTGAGCTCACTACATGAACTCCAATCCGTCGTCTGCTTTCCAATCTCGTTAAGAATTTGCTTAGTCTTTGTCTGTTCTTAACACTAACTTTTCTAAGTTTGTTTACTTCTTTAAGCTCAATAGGCATTTAGGTGGCAGGTCACGTTTCTTGACGATTTGCTCTGCAATAACTGATTTAATTTTGTCAATATTTGCTAGTGTGTTAAATTCTGTAATTGTGACAGTCTTTTGAAGGCTGCATGTGAATATTTAAAATTGAATGTTGAGTATGGCGTAGCAGGGTCATCAAATATGTCAAAATTTGCAAAATCAAATTCTTCTTTTGTAGTTCGCGGAACACTGAAAGAAAACAAAAAAGAATTATATATGTGTTTTGACAACGTCAACTTACTGCAATACTAAACGTTATGAAATAACAATAAACACTTTTAGTAAAGCAAAAAGCAAAAGTTTTAAAGGATACGGATGTTATGATATTATGTTGAGTTATTGTGAAATTTGTACAATAATCTAAAGGAAATTACTCTATATTGTCCCTTAATCTATGAAGACATCTACACAAAAATTCTGACAATCATTGCTGGACTTTTTGTTTTTCGTGACCAATAATGTATAATGTGTATATTCAATAATTCTTACCTGGAGCCTTTTCTTGACGGAAGTCTATATTTACAAGGACAAAATGCATGACTACTGGACAATAATGATCTGTTGATGTTTAAATATGTACAACTCCTTCATTCCCTCTCTATCAAACACTGTTATATCTATCGGTGGAAATGGAAGCTTATTTAATCTAGCCCATTTTTCTGCTAACAAGAGTTCCTAAAAGAATACAGATTTGTTTAGGTAAAATTTATATTTATTGTTTTATTGCAGAAGTATCGTATCATGTTGTTATTAATTAGAAAACATTCAAACAAGCTATTACTTAAAATATAATTTTTTATTGCGGTTCTTATAGTGACAGATTATAATTCGAACTTCGAAAGGTATGTTTGCATGTATAAACATTCAACTGAAACAGCTTGTTATATTTTAATACATAAATTGTAAAGTAAAACCTTTGCAAACTGACAAATTAACTATAGCACATGAACAGGGAAGTAGGCTCGGTGCTCCGGAAGGGAGAAAATCAAAATCTCATCCGCCATGTTTAAATCAAAATATAGACTTTAAGGAACAAGGAGCTTCCAAAATTTTAGATACAAAGTCATCATACTTATAAACAATACTGTGAACGTAATATTAATATTAGGAACTTGATAAGCCGATATGATAATGTTCAAATCACATTATGTAAAAAATTATTATAGAGTAACAATCACTAACCTTGAAAGGCGGTGTTGAATCACTAGGTCTAGCACTGAAGTCAAAGACAGTATAATATCAACACCTCTTTGTGGACGTAATACAAGTGGATACGGGAGTTAAATGTTAGACCAGCATCGACCATATAGAGATGTTTTACATTGGTAGGATGCATCTCAAACATTGCACCAAAGTCATCTACAAAATCAAATAAAAACATAATACAGTAATGTATCAGTAACGAAAACACACAGCACAAGAATATATTTCCTCATCACCAAATTTTGATTAAGGGTTTGAAAAAATATCCAAATGACATTTCACTCTTACATTTATTAACCTTTAAATTGTATTCAAAATTTGAACATTGTGTTAACTTTTTCTATGCTACTTCGAATCAGACGCAAGCCATTTAACAAGACAAAGGAAAACACTGATCATATTACAGAAGAATTTTTTCTCGTATTAATGGAAGACATTTAAAATTCTTTCATAATAGACTATATGGTCGCTGGATTCATTGCCCCAGTACGTGCCTAGTTTACAGATATGAAAGGACATTACCAGACAACCACATTGTTACACTTACCACTGTCTCGTGATTCTTGTAAAGGTGTAAATGGTGAAGTGGAAAGTTTGTTGTAGTGAAAGACCTCTCATAAAATTATGTACAACTCCAGCTCTACCAGCTCTCGTGTTTAAAACTTCAAACTTCTTCCTGCAAAGAAATATAAAATGAATATCGTGAAAAAGTGTACTTAATATATTATCGGGTACAATGCGGAGTTGTCGAAAGTTGAACATTAACGAATTGATACCGTATCGATGCTCATCGCCCCTCGTAAGATTTATCTTTTCGACAATTACTATCTATCTTCTGTAGCTTTTCCGTCACGAATTATCCCTATTTTGACCACTTGAAAGCCAAGTTTGGCTCCATCTCGTTAACACAGTATTAAACTTTCTTCAGGCCTGTGTCCATTGTAATTGTAAAAAATAACAAATTTTCATAAGGACCACTTCAATCGAGATCAAAATGTGGGTATAAACATAAAAATACCGCTAATAACAGTATCTACGGCAATACTGCCAATGAACTGGATCATATTACTAACATAATGAAATGTTAAAACTGTTAGCTCTAGAATAACTCACCCTTCAATAAGGTTGGTAACGAATCCCATCCAGTATCCTTTCTGTTTTGTCCTCCGTACTGTTGTCTTTCTACGGTTCATATCCTTGCTGTCACTATTTCCGTTTTGTATTTTAGGTGAACCATCTATGCCTATGTCAAACTAAACTGTTGTTTTTCTTTCTCGACTGAGAGTGTGTTCGTCTTTTCTCCTCTTCCACTTTCGTCTTCGTCTTCACTACTGTCACTACTTTCATCTTCATGGTTCTTCTCCTAATTCTTTGACTAAAACGTAATGTATATAATTTTGTTCAACATTGGATCAGCCATGTGACAAACAAACATGGAAACACGGATTCATAATTTTTACGCGCATGGCGGATTCAAGGCCATCAAAATATAAATATCTGTCATCAATATAGTATTGATTAGTATTATGTTTTGTACCCAAACTTATCATGGGGATATTTGACCTCCCATAGTTCCTTTGATTTCCAAATTTTATTACACACGTGGCCGGTATAGCTAGCTAAGTAGGAGGTGCTTACTCTTTCCGCATCACGGGAGTTAACGTGTTAACCCAATTGTCCAGCTTCAACGTCTTTACTCTGCTTTGGGATTGTGGTTTGGTATGCTTGTTTTTGATTTATTGTACTTACCCATTTCCTGTCGAATCATCTCTACTGGATCAAGTTTTCTGTTATCATCCAGTAATCTCTTGAATAGAATACAGAATGCACTACCCCATATACCTGTAGATAAAACAACCACTGTGTTATAAATGACATTAACAACTGCGATTGACTTTAGGTTGATGTGAAACAATGATGAAAATTAGCGTAATTTGCTAACAGGATAAGTAAACAATGTGTACAATGTCACAATAAAAGAGGCGCTGTCATTTATTACAAAGGAAATGCTGTTATGACATAAACTCTCACATTCGTTAAAGTCCTTTAACTTATATCGAGGCAGTCAGTTCTAGGCGTTTGACGAAACCCGGTACACGAGGGAATCTCCGGCCTGCAAACTGACAAACATACTCACGCTAGGATTTTCTATTGAGGTTAGAATATAGGATGTAGATGTGCGGTATTACTCAACGCCAGACCACCATGCCCCCATCACATTACTAAAGATTTTACACAATACAGAAACAATCAAACAAAATAAATATTTCCGTTTTTGGAAATTTCTCCACAACTACTGAGTTCATTAAATTTTATGTATGTATTTTGCATAAACCTATGTTGATGCTTCAAACATATAAAAAACAGTGACTTTCTCAAATTTTTGCCTAAAGGTCTTTTTTTGCATATAGATGATCACATATAATCATCATCCGACTGAAATATGAATTAAAGTACCACTACACCAATACTTTTAGAAAATGTCATGTGGCCGTTAAACAAGATATTTTCCTATTTGACCTTATCAGCTTAGATTATAATGTAAAAATACAAATCTGGTGAATCTTACCCTGTAAGAAATGCAATGGTGGTTCCTCATATTGCTTGCACAGTTTACCCAAAAAGAATTTTGATCCAAACTGCTCCGTTTTCATAAAAGTACCATATTTTGGCATTCCTATTTCATAGGGTGAAAACTCTACCCATTCTACAAAAGACAACATATAATCAATCAAAATGCGTAAATCCTATTTCAAAGGGAGAAAACTCTACCCCGTCTACAAAAGACAAAAGATATAATAAGTCAAAATTGATAAATCAAAATTAATAACAAGGAATAAACATAGCAAAATCAAAACTTTCATCTAACAGTGTATATACTTGTAACCTTCATTCATTTTTTAAATGCAGCTTTTAAATAAGTTTCATGGATATGATCCAAGAATCTCTAAAATATTTTTAACGAATTAGTTTAAAATATCACTGATTATTTTACTGTTTAATTTTTCCATTGGATGGATGCTTCACAAAATGCAGGAGTCCATAATGAAATAAATTGTGTAAAACGGCTTATTGTGGTCATACATATGACGCCTCTGTATTCAAACTGATCCTGTATATGTTTGACAAAAGTTCAATATTCGGTTGACTGACTTTTGATTTTACACATGGTGCCGCCAGCTAAATAGAAAGTCCTTACACATATGGAGCACCCGCTTTACTTTGGTGGAAATAAACGTGTTTAACTTAATTTGTTTGGTTTCAAAGATTTTACTTTGCATTATTTATTGTGATTTGAACTTGGGCTAATTCGTATGTTTGTTTTTTTATTTAGGTACCTTGAAAGTTTCTAGCAGATCTATCAGCTTTCACATTCACACATGTCATTAACGGAAGTGGAACGCGTCCTTCCTTGATTTTATCACCAACATCTGACAATCGGAAATCTAACCGCTGAAACAAAAATATAATTATATAGCTATAGTGCAAAATAGAACAAAAATCTTCTTTTTAAAATCATGTATTTGGTATGAGCTAACGCACCCAAACATCAGTAAACTTTTTAGGTAATTGAAGAAAATAATAGTTCCTATTCTAATAAATGTTTGTGGCACTGAGAAACAACTATGCTCAAGTTCGTGAAATATGTCAAAATTTATTCCAGTTTACTGGGTATTATTAGAAAATTATTCAACTTTCGTCGTCACAAATACAGTGACATAAACAATAATAGGTAGCTTTAAAATTGAAATCAGTTAATGAACAACAACTTCATATTAGTGTCGTCATTTTTGTAAAGAAACCGACAATAGTACTCAAAAACAAAAAAAAAATCAAAAACAAACATACTAATCCATGTCCGAATCACAATCCAGAAGCAAAATAAAAACTTTGGAACTGACAAGTTAGGTTAAACACCTGAACTTCCACCTGAGAAAATGAGACCGGGTGCTTCGCAAGGGTAAGCGCCTCCTATTTAGCTAGCTGCACCTGCCATGTATGTAATCAGAACATAGAACCTATTTTTAAAAAAAATAAGACTTACATCTTTAACTAAAGTTTCACCCACTAAATGCCCAAAAATATCAGTAAAACTTATTGGTTGTCCCAGTTCTCTTTTCTTCAGTATTCTGTCTAAGTATCTATATATGCTCTGAGGGGTAAGTAACCACACTAAACTGGAATCTATATTGTTCATTAATTCGTCCTGCATATCTCCTGGCTTCATATTTGGCCAGTCCTGATGAGAATAGAGTGTGGAGATATACCTATAACAGAATAAAAGAATCGTCAAAATTTAAATGATAAAGTAATACAAACGATCTGTAGTATTATGTTTATTATGCCAGAAATAAGCAACAGTAGTACACAAAATCAACTACTAACTGCATACAATACAAGTTATACGGGGATTTGGCAGGTAACACGGCCTCAAAGATTTATGTACATTGATCTTTGACAGGGTACATGGGGCCGTGTAACCTGCCAAATCCATGTATAACTTATAATGGTCATCTAGATTATCGCTATAAAACACCTGGATCGTGATGTATATGTACAAATCAATCACGTTTAATAGAAGGCAATCGTAGTTTAAAGCATCCAACCAGAAGTGGATATGCTACTGTGTAAATTTGCTGCTAGTTAAAATTTGAAATTCCTCAAAAACTAAGGTATGCCTCCTTATGCAAAATATTTCCTTAGCCAAATTCGGTAAAATATGTTTTGGTCCTTATGTTTTAGTCCTTTGGTAATCTTTTCAACATCTTGAAACAATTTTGGTTTCATAATTTTGGTGTAAGCACTACTGATGAGGAAGTGTATTCCGAAACGCACGTCTAGTGTTGTAAAATAAAACTGGTATAGTATGTAACATACATTGTTTGAACAGATTTGGATTTTTCTGAAAGACTAGATCATACTCGTTTACATCTACTATAGTATTATTCATTTTACAAATATTTGGGAATAATAAATGTGGTCCGTTACTGGTTTTTTTTTTAACTTTTTCACAAGAAGAAAGTATCTGAGGGTAAAGATTAAGCGTAGGGTAGTTGTTTTAATAGATTCTATGCACAACATTAAAATGACCTACTAGCTGAGGGCATTGTTGTTTTTATGGCAAAATTCATATAAACGGCAGGAAACAGCGACTCAAATCAACCTACCAGGAGGAGCCTGAAAGACCGCCTAAGTACGCAGAGCACTGTAATACTCCTGAATCTGCTAATGCCTTTACAACACCACTTAACCCCACCATCGCTCTGAAACCACCGCCTGATCCAATAACACCTATAGTGGGTACCTGAAATATACAAGTTATAATAACATCTAATATATTATACATGTATATATGATAGGACAGACTTTGTCACGAATCTTGAAATAAAAAGGGATTTGAATGTCTGACGGACCCCATCACACGAATTACTTTTGCCGAAAACATGCTTTTTAGTTACAATTTTTTTCTTCTAGTTGAAATTTACGTTGACAAAATTACATGATTTACATAATGAATTTTTGAAAATCTCTTATTTATTTGTCTTCAGATATTACGCCCTATGTTAAAAACTTGAGAGCATCTTCACTTGTTCATTTATTTTGGATTTCTTAATTGTTTTGCTGTGTTTACTTCTTTATAATTGTGTTACCTCGTCAATATTTTGTGGTCCGTTTTCATCACCCATGAGTTGACACATTGCATCCATGACATTCTCTTTTCTTTGTTTTAAAAATTCTTTTTCTTCGTCACACAGGCATAAGCTGTATCGAAGTGTAGGATTTTCACTTTAAAAGAAATAAAGATTGTAAGATATTAACATCAGTTATAATACGATCAACGTTGAAAAGATGGTGATAATGAAGGTGGTGGTGGTGATGATGATGATGATGATGATGATGATGGTGGTGGTGGTGGTGGTGGTGGTGGTGATAGAGGTTCTGAAAAATATCCGATCTCTGTGTCACAATTTTTTTTACTAAGATATTCTTAAATCTACATCTGACAAATTATTTAAGAAATATAAATAATGTCGTTAGTTTTAAAGATATACTTGACATTTAGTCCTATTACATCTTCTTAAACTTATAAAGGTTTTTTTTTTTTTTTTTTTTTTTTTTTTTTTTTTTTTTTTTTGTATTACCATAAACAGATTGATGTTATAGAAAATCTTACTTAAGGACTGATTGTAAAGAAAACGAAAGAGTTAACAATTATCACATTTAAAATGTAATCATGAGTTTTCTTCACTTAGAATAGTCGCCTTTTGAGACTTCAGCAGATAAATATTTTGAGCGATACAGAATATAACAATGATATAAAACACACAATCTGAGTACTTCCTGGTGTCTGGTTAAAAAAAGAACCAACAATTACACATAAATTTGTTGGAATTCAAAACAAAATGCAATTAATGAGAAAATCCGCCTTTAATAAAATTGAATATATATTCGTGAGACTATAGAGGCGATTGGATATATTCATATAAAACATGTATAATGATACAAAACATATACTCTTAAAACTTCCTGGTTTTATAAAGAAAAACAAAATGCAATGAATAGAAAAGTCGCCTTTTATAAGGTAGAACATATATTCGTGAGACCAGCGATTTGATAAAAGATATACATTTATATCATTATATAAATTGATGAATGTGATGGTTCATAACCCTGGAACAGCATCAAGCAGAGCCAAACGCCCTCGGTATCATCAGTAATACCATGAGGATGATTTTGTCAATGTCTGAAAGATAACCATCGGGGAATATAGAGGTACATAACTCGAACGTAATGTATTCAAGTGTAAATAGAATTAAAAGGGTAAACAACTTTGACCTGTTCGCTTGACATTTCATTTTTATTATTTATTATGGGCATGTGAAAGAGGGGCAGACTACGCCCCCGTTTCAAGGATACCATCAAAAGAAACCTGAAGCAGAGAAACATCAAGCTGAACTCCTGGGCGAAACTGTCGCAGCATAGGAACACATGGAGACAAGCGGTGAAGTAATTTCAGGAAAACAGACATAGTCGCTCTGCGACTGTCAGCAGATGATGATGATGACGGGCATATGTATTTATGGATAGGGATCACCTGGGTTTTTTAATACATAATGCCAACACTAATCAAGGACCTTGTATACATTTGATTAACTGCGAATCCGACTACAACCCATTTATTGGGTAGATCCTTCTATATGAATATCCCTATGAAAGGTCAAGTGGAGAGGTCAACGTGTTTGCCTGTATATACAGTTTGTACACTTATTTGTATGACAAAATGTGTTTTTTAAAATGACAAGTCTAAGAGAAATTTGTCTGATTTCTTGCCAAGAAGATAACAAATATTTAAAATTTACAAGTGCTAACAAACACTCGTGGAATTTACATAATCTGGGTTGGGTTGCACTTATTGTGTAATATGTGTTAAAATGTTTAATATATAAGGTGATTTGTATTTGAAATTTAAAAAATGTCCTTAGATCCGAATATCGTCCACTCCCGTCTGACTTTTATCACTGATCTATGTTTTATATTATCTTTTTGATACTTTGGTGTTTTCGACCAATGTTTTACATTGTTTATGACCAAATGCATGCTGAGTTTTATTTAACAGTTTTCTCAATATGTGTCCATCTTGTGTTTGGTGTTCTCTGTTATATATATATATTATATATATATATCTCACAAACTCAGTTGGCAATATCATTGTAGTATTGTCAGATATAAACAATACTTAATATATTATTGTCTCAATTTGCTGCTAGCTTAAATATAAAAATCATAAAAAATAAGGTATAGTTCCTCATGCAATAAGTTTCCTTAGCTCAATTTGGTTAAATATATTTGGTCTTTTGGATATTTTACAACCCCTTAAAAAAATTTCTAATCCACATTTTTGATATTAGGAATTGTACTCCAAAAAGACGTCTAGTGTTGTAAAATTAACACTGGTGTGATATATACATGTAATTTAAATTAGCTATTTATATTCTTAACTTAATTAAACTTACTCTATATGCGTCTCAAATTCCATATCTACCTCTGATTTCTGAAAATAATTAAATTAATTCATCATTAAAACATTTAGCGACAGAAGATATGTAATAAAAGTGCTTATATTGCAGGCACTGGGTCCGATTGCCAAGCTTTCAGGTTTAAGAAAACAAAGTCGTGGGTCGTTCTTTTGGATCTTATGTCCTGTGTCGCGATAGGAATCTTTCTTACTCATTGCACTGAGGCCATTACAAAGGTCAACATTTCAGTCCGATATAAGTGAAATATTTGACTGGGACATAAAACTTCATTCATTCAATCAATCAATTGATCAATCGCATATATCAATAATCTTGATACAGTATTGATATTATTATACGGATACTACATGTATATTTGAAATTGCTAAAAGATGTATATACTGTTTGATGAAAATTAGCTAAAATACAAGCTTTTTGGTAATTCTTAATCATACCACAACCAATTTTCAAATTTATAATTTGTGAATAATTCGAACAAGGAAAAAGAAGAAATAATTAAGTAATTTATTATACACAGAATCTTTATAAGATAAAAAATGTTATGATTACAGATAACATACACCATGATACAAAATACATTTCCAGTATGATAATTAAGCTACACATTTTACAAAGGAGAGGGCAAGCTTAATAAAGAGACATTTCATATTTAAATAAGGATAGAAAAGCATTTATACTGATTAATTTAAGTTTCCACGAATTTAAAATTATTAGTTTTCGAATTTCCAAACTTAGCGAAAATACAGTTCTTTTAGAGTATTTTTCTAAAATCCGCTAAAATACGTTATATTTTTAAAGAATTTCTCAGAAAAAGAGCAGGCAATGGCGATTTTGTGTACCAGTATTGGAAACTTAGTTAATGGTGTCAGAAATATAAATAAAATTGAACTTTATAACAACACATTCCGCTTGTTTCATTCAAAAACAAACTAACTAATCCTTGTCCGAATCACAATCGAGAAGCAAAGTAAAGACTTTGAAACTGACAAGTTAGGTTAAACATGTGAACTTCCATTACCTGCTTAGCTAGCTACACCCGCAACGCGTGTAATCAAAATTGTGCAAAAAAGATGACATATGGTTTATTTTATTATTAATAAACTATTAATAAACATTTCTTAGTGGGTGTTGTAAATGAGGTCAAAAAATAAATGAAAACTCGAAAATTAAAACCCCTGTTTTTGTTTCATCAGAATCCACTGGGGAATAAAAGGGTGGGACATTGTAATTGGAACCCGTGGTTCTTTTGACTGATAATTGTACACCGGTTTCACATGTCATGGTGAGACTTTACAACAACGAACACTCCCTTAAGATGACATTATTTGTGAGTTTAATATTTCCAAACATCCCTACCCCACACGCCTCCGTATAAGTGACACAAAATTGATTGTGGTTGGTAATCTGCCTCTCAAGCACATGTACAGTACAGAGCTATCGGAAGTTTAACACTAAGATGGCAAAAATAAGTCAAAGCCTAGCTGCCGAGTAGCTGAGATATTTAAACCTAGTGACCAAAACACTTTTGAGGCATATATAGTACCTGCAGTGATATAGTCAATAACGGGGCGATATGAAAGTAATTTTGACATTAAATTCGTTGGATAAGTATTAAATTTTTGACAGGCCTTAAATCATAGATATTATATAAATCATCGCCCGATTTTATGCATGACTTCAGATCCACTTTATATCAAATGCATTTTTTACATTTAACTAAAGGTATGTTTACTGATGCATGTATATAACACCCTTAATACTAAAACTGGTACATTTAATAAAATTATAAAATCAACCCAGACCCATTTTATATAAAAAACGTAAAAAGGAAAATGAGAGAGAAATAACAGAATATTAAAATAGAAGACCATTTTATTTGAAAAGACCGAGATTGAAAATGAGAGAGAAAAAAAGAAAGAGTGTATTAAAATACATGTAGACAAAGATTTACAATGAAAGACAGACAAGACTATATGATAGAAAAAAACAATGCCAATAATATGACATTCATGCTGAACAATCACGTAGCGTATAGCACGGATAAAAAAGTTTTAGCAGTGGCTATGTGTGACATTTCGTTTTCTGTGTTTCAAACAACTTTGTTAAGTTTGTAGCTAAACTGATCCACCAGAGAAGGTACATCGACCACAATCCCAATGGTAAACACAGGTTAAAAAGTTTTGTTTGGGAGTAAAGCCACATACTGTCTAGATAGAGATCATATCATCTGTCCGAAAGATTTTCAACACAGAGGTTAACCTTGTACAGAATATTTTTTTATTTCAAATGATGAACAGGTTGCTACTTTGTTTGAAAAACAAAACCACATAAAGTCATAAAATATAGCCAATGTAACCGAATGATACTCCAGACAGAGTTCATGTTTTTGTTTATTTATTACAGAGAATAAGACTGATACGCGATAAATTCAATTCGGGTACTCAGCATGAAGGTCAAAGCAATGGCATTTTGCAATACAAACGCAAGCAGGATTCCACACAGCTTCTTGGAAGATTATCATCCAAACATGCAGCAAAAGTTTAGATAAAGTTCAATACGTACATATACCTCATTAAAGAGAAATGTTTTCTTGACCACCTTCTTCCTGGGTAACTGACCAAGGTCAAACCATACAGTCCCGATTGTCTGATCAAATGACCCATAATTCGCTTCCATTAAGTTTATTTCTAAAATATATAAAAACAAAGGTAATGAATGTCATTCTAAAAAAACAACATATAACTATATTGTATCTTTGGACTACATTGGAATGCCTATAGTGTCAACAATCCATTGTCAAATTTAAACTGTAAAATGTGTAAACCCGTAATTGCTTATTGACTTTAATGACAGGCTCTCTTAACAGTCACTGTTAAATAAAAGGCAGAAACCAAGACAATATATATTTTCTAAAAATTGTATGGCATGCTTCAAAACGTAAAAAAAAAACTTTCAATTATTTATGATGATAGTTATCAAAAACAAACATACTAATCCATGTCCGAATCACAATCCAGAAGAAGCAAAGTAAAAAACTTTGGAACTGACAAGTTAGATTAGACACGTGAACTTCCTCCAGGGAAGTGAGGCCGTGTGCTCTTATCTCATTGAATAAGACTCAAAGCATTACTTTGTTCCAGGAAAAATTAAAAATCATTGTTGATGTTTTGTGGATAGTTCATGACACTTAAAAAAGATTAAAGCAAAATGAACCGTCAACGGTAGTTCCAAATGGCAAACTCAAAAAGTTTTGACTGTAAACAAAATAAACTTCCAATGAATTAACTGTATAATTTATTATTAAACCTACGCATTTTATTGTTTTCATTTTCATCCAGTAAGAATGTAAACTCCTCATGCCATACAGGATTTACTTCATTATCTATTGTCTTGGTCCGTCTTCGACCCTCCGGTGCAGTCCGGATCTTCATAGAGATATACGGATCGGGTGTATCCACTAAAATAAAGATATAAACTTCATTAATCTAGTCAATCCATAATAAATAATGGAACCTGTGTATAGGATGTTTTTATTTTATGTACATGAGGTTTGCATTATTTGTTTCAGTTTTGTCACAATAATATAATTCGCATAAACGTAATAGCTTGGATAAGACTAACATTGTACAGAACATATATTTATATGAAAATTTATTTTTCACAAAACTTTTCAACGCGGCTTTATTCAACTATGTGTATGGATGTTTTAAACAATATCGATACATACGTCTTTCAAAATTTGCTTTCTGTATAAATTGTGTTAGTGTCTTTATCGAAGAGCACTGTACACATATAGCGGTCCTGCACTTGTGTTGCGATGTCATTACCAAATATATGGTCACTTAATTCAATGAAAATCGAACTGATGGTGTTCATGTGACGTTTCAATTTTAACGATAGACATTTAAAATGTAAAGCTTATACACCGTTGTGAAATATTGAGTTTTAACCAACATTTCTTTTACTGCAATTTATTTTTTACTTTGGGAATTTGTTATAGATATGACACAATGCATTCAAGTCCCTTGTTTTGGATAACTTGTAAGTGAATAAGTAGCCCAGTTTTGTTGGTAATGTCACAGTTCTGACAATAAAACATGCGTTACTTCTGGTAATGTATCTCATGTTCTCGCTTATTGTTCTTACTGATAGGACAATAAAATACGAGTAACTGGCTTCTTCGGAAAACTTACCGTAATCCCAGAATCCTTTGGTTATGTTACGACCACATATAACCTTTACTGTTAATATCAAACATGGTTTATGTTCCACCTGAAAATGTAAAAAAAAAGTTTTCTGTAATGCGTTTTACAAATAACCGTGGCAACCAAATAACAAACTACAGCAAATGTATGATGTGGGAGGAAACATTAGACATGTGTAATTTTTAATGCATTATTTCATTTTGGTTCAAGCACTACTGGTGAGGAATTGTATTCCGAAACGACCGTCAAGTATTTTCTAAATTAAAACTGGTGTAATAAGTTCATAAAACATGACGGTTAAGTTGTGTATAGACATGGTGATATATCGTCGTATCTCGATTTTAATTTTCCTGTGCTTTACAAAGAATATAATTTTATTAAGATTGTCTGTAAAAAGATAAAAGATATATGTTTATTCATCTATTATGACAAATGTGTGCGGGTTTATCTATTGTCAAGGTTAGCGTTTTATTGTATAAGTAAATACATAATGCGCATTCTATCTATGACTTTCAATATATCAAGTTTCTCTGGTGTGTGTGTTTGTTTTGTGTAATATATGTTTGTAATGATCTGGTCCCAGTTTCACAATTATTACTTAAATTACTTGACTAATAAGGCTGTCCTTAACTTATTACTTATTAACTAACGCTGTCCTTAACTTAAATCTGGCATTTTTTTTTAAATTAGGATATTCAGCAATAAAATATGCTATTTCGAGGAGCACTTGGGAAGCTTATGAATCTGTGTTTATTTTGTTCAAGAATGGGTATTCATTGTTCCAAAAAGGATAGCCAAAATTTGCCAGATTTAGGTTAAGGAAAATCTTTGTTAAGGAATGGTTGTGAAACTCAGGCTAAAAAAAAAAAAAAAAAAAAATAAAATTTTAAAATTTTAAGATTTTCTCTTGAGGAAAGGGTATAAATTATCTGCGTTATGTGACACAATTTTACTTTTACTTATTGATGGAAAAACGATGCACATTATATTGAAGGAAACATTCACATATATAAATGTAACGTGTACTTTATGTCAAGTTACGTAATACAAATCTATTAAGCTTGTCATTATAACATTTGTCATCCTTATAAAACACCTACCGGGACTACTTTTAGCATAAATTTGATCATACCATACAATAATAATGCTATATTACAGATTTTCCAATTCACCTTCCACTTAAATTTGATAATAATTTTATCTATTTCCATCATGTTCGGTACTGGTACAATTTGGGATAATGTATGCGTCATGTTTAGAGAGCAAATTAGTAATATAAAACTAATGTTAGGCTTTCAGTCATTTCACGTGGTTTTCATGCACCATTTGTGTGCGACAAATTGTCCCCTCCAAGGTAAACGTTTTAATGCAAATTTTAAATATCTTTTTAGATCTTTAAGATAAAACTAGGAAGTAAACTAATGCATATTTTGGGGGTGCTAATCACGTCGCTCTGCGGGTAATTAAGCTGTATCATGGACTAGTATTATTAGTTTTATATAGTCTCAATCGTTCTGAGCATTTCGTGTGCTAGTTTAACCCGTGATTACAGACCATCGCAGTCAAAGCCATGTGTATCAAGGTTTATCACACAAATCGTGTGTCATTTACTTATCATCAAAACCAAACATACCAGTCCATGTCCAAATCACAATCAAAGTTACCACTTTTGAAACTGGCAATAAAGTTCAACGCGTGCAATTCTAACAGGAAAGTGAGGCCGGGTTCTCCGGAAGGGAAAGCTTTGTCTATACCTTTCATACTAGACTTCATCCTTGTATATATCATATATTGTCCCCTTTCAAAGAAATTTCTCGCATAGCGATTGGTTAACTTGCCGGGGTACATGGAACTTTGTCACCCTTCAAAGAAATTTCTCGCATAGCGATTGGTTAACTTGCCGGTGTACATGGAACTATGTTCGGAAATCTGCCGGGGTACATGAACGCACGCGACGTTTAGCGGTAAAAGGGAAGTAACTCGTACATCGCTGACGTCTAGGTACAGTAAACAAACATGGCGACAGCGTACGCAAGTTACACAAAATACGAAATGGAAGTTAAAAGATCCAACTGGTAATGCTTTAAAGGGTGACAAAAACGTTATACAGGACTTTGGCAGGTTACACGGCCCCATGTACCCCGTCAAAGATGAATGTATCCTTCGCCTGCGGCTCAGGGTACATAAATCTTTGACGGGGTACATGGGGCCGTGTAACCTGCCAAAGCCCTGTATAACTTATATTGTCACCCTTCAAAGAAAATTCTCGCGTAGCGATTGGTTAACTTGCCGGGGTACATGGAACGATGTTCCGAAATCTGCCGGGGTACATGAGAGCACGCGACGTTTAGCGGTAAAAGGGAAGTAACTCGTACATCTCTGACGTCTAGTTACGGTAAACAAACATGGCGACAACGCACGCAAGTCACAGAAAATACGAAATGGAAGTTAAAAAGATCCAACTGGTAACGCTTTGAAGGGTGACAAAAACGTTATACAGGGCTTTGGCAGGTTACACTGTCCCATGTACCCCGTCAAAGATGAATGTACCCTTCGCCTGCGGCTCAGGGTACATAAATCTTTGACGGGGTACATGGGACTGTGTAACCTGCCAAAGCCCTGTATAACTTATAATGTTCGGAAATCTGCCGGGGTACATGAACGCACGCGACGTTTAGCGGTAAAAGGGAAGTAACTCGTACATCGCTGACGTCTAGTTACAGTAAACAAACATGGCGACAACATACGCAAGTCACACAAAATACGAAATGGAAGTTAAAAAGATCTAACTGGTTACGCTTTGAAGGGTGACAAAAACGTTATACAGGGCTTTGGGAGGTTACACGGCCCCATGTACCCGTCAAAGATGAATGTACCCTCGCCTGCGGCTCAGGGTACATAAAATTTTGACGGGGTACATGGGGCCGTGTAACCTGCCAAAGCCCTGTATAACTTATAGTGTACCATTGCTTTATTGTAGTTTATCAGTTTGCACAACACAGAAGAACGCACACATGATCCACGTGATATAAAAGTCAAAGTCGCTGTGTTGTGTTTGTTACAGAGAATTATGCAAAATTTAATAGAAAACAGTCGTTACCGGTAACGTAGACTGAAAATGGTGCCCTTACTGACGTACAGTATCCATTGGGATGGAACTATCGATACACTAATATAACGAAAAAGAGTCAAATCTTGGTTGACGTGTGGTTTAGATATAGACAGCTTATGACTGATAAACTGCAGAGAGATAGATAGCTGGTTGGTTTGGTTGGTTGAATGTTGCTTAACGTCGCATCAGCAATTTTCCAGCTATTCGCGACGAGAACTATTTAATTAATCTCTATGGATTAATCTATGAACAATTTTGTGTATGCATGTGAAGTGCGAGTGTGTTGTATGATCTGCCTTGTACTAGCGCGCACTCGGGACGACTTTACGGTGCTAGCTCACATAGTCAGTACGCCGCAGACAAGCGTACCACTCCCCCAGTCCGTTATACTGATACCAGGTGAATCAGTAAAGGCCAACGGCAAGGGAAATTAACTTTCCCACATGTGGTCCGAGCGGGACTCGAACTCACCCTGGATTTGAAGACTGACGTCTTATCCATTAGGCCACCGCGCCCTCAGGTAGATAGCAGTTGTCGAAAGATATTAGTAGCTCAAGAAAAGTCGAGGGCTGTGGATTTAGCACAGATCCGTTAGCTATATATCGACTCGACAGACCTGTACTGTATTACGGCTAAATCTAGCAACATAGCATGACATCTTATTTGTAGAAATAAGTGTCGTCTTATCCAACCTTGTTGTTTGGTTTTATATAAGTTTATAGGGTTTAAAGTCCGGATGATAAAATTCTAGTGACGCAAAATGACTTTAGACTCAAACTCGTTGTTAAAAGTTCAAGCAGCAGGATGTCTCAAATATGTATTTTAATATTTTAATCCTTAAAGCGTGTACAATGTACAATACGGTGTTAAGTGTACAGAGATGTTGAAAGTAAACACTTAAGAAACGAATTAATTTTACTTTAGTTTACTTTGTTCAGTCTGTTTTAACCGCGTTTAGTTGTAAGCGTCCTCTATAGCGGCCACGGATGGCACACGTTTTGTTTTGGAACTCTACAGAGGTGTCTTTGGCGTGCACTGAGACACGGGACTTTTGAAAGACAATTCTGGTATTGAGCTTTTGACAGCTCTAGTAATTGATACAACTTATCTCGGCTCCTCGTTAGCTAAATATCTTAGAAACCTTTTCACGGCTACTATCTAGGTCTTGGTAGTTTTTTGGCCACTGGCTATCCATATTTCGGCCATTCGGCAGCCGAGCCCCGACTCCATTTCGATAGGTCAGTTTTAAACTTTTGACAGGTCTGTGTTGTATTGTAAGACTTCATTAACTTGACCATGATTATAAAGTTGTAAATTCTAATGCCATTATGTCAATGGATTGCATTTCTCATTTTCCCTCAATTCGGTGGAGATAAAAGCTCTATCAATCAGGTTTAAGGGGTTTTGGAGAGGGTTAAAATAGAGAAAGTAGTGTGTTGAAGTTGTCTCCCCTTGATTAAATCTGTAAAGCGATGTCCTTGTACATTTATAAATGAAAACAGTAATTCATTGTATTAATTAAAACAGAGTTATTTGTTACGTATTTGTATGCTAAATTTCCCATACAAACTACAATACATGCCTGTCGAAATTTAACACTTAGCTAACGGATTAGTGCCGAATTGACAGTTCATATCAGCCCTTGTTGACTACATATATCGAAAGCTTATATCAACCCCTTGTTATATATCTGAGCAGCAGTTGTCTATCTATCCATATCTTGGCCATTTGGACCAACAGCCGAACACTGGCTCGTTTTCGTTAGCCCAGTGTTAAACTTTGGACAGGTCTGTACTGTACTTATACAGCAGGTTGTACTGACTATATTTTAGTATAAGTATCCTTGTTCAGTGAAGTACTGTCTTCCTGTCTGTACTACATACAGTCGTTTGTTGGTACTTTACTGTTAGTACTTTACTGTTAGTACTTTACTGTACAGTAATACTGCAGATTTTACATTTATTATCGGAGGTTTTGGGAGTGTTTATAAATAGTCACTATGATGTTACATAATGTGATATAAATTAGGGGATTGTTTTACTAAATTGTTCAATTCTGATTGATTGATTTCATTGTAGAATCCGTTTTAAATTAAGGATGCTTCAATTGCATTTTATTTTTAATAGCGGGGGTATAGGAGTATTTATATATAGTAACAGCAAGCTATAGTCACTATGGTATAACAGAATGTGATACAAATTAGGGGATTGTTTTACTAAATTGTTCAATTCTGATTGATTGATTTCATTGTAGAATCCGTTTTAAATTAAGGATGTTTCAATTGCATTTTATATTTAATATCATGGGCATAGGAGTGTTTATATAGTAACAGTAAGATATAGACACTGATGTAACAGACAGTGATACAAATTAAGGGATTGTTTTACTATATTATTCATTTCTGATTGATTGATTTTATTAATTCCGTTTTTACTTCAGGGTGCTTCACTTGCATATAAACTAGTTTGCACGTATAGACCAATGGTGTGCGCATGCGCTGAGGGAACAGAAAATGTTTTCATTTTTACTAATCGATCTCCAAATCAAATGTAGAAGCAAAGTAAAAACTTTGAAACTGACAAATTAGGTTAAACACGCGAGCTTTCACAAGGGAAGTGAGGCCGGGTGCTCCGGAAGGGTAAACATCTCCTGTTTAGCTAGCTATACCCGCCACGTATGTAATTAAAATTGTGTGAAAGAAACAAAGAACTATGGGACGTCAAATACATCCAGGACTATCCTGAACACAGAGATATAAAACTTATCAACAATACTGTGATGACGGCCATAAAACTTTGAGGGTCCTGATAATCCTATATGGGTAATACAAAATGTTACACAAATCACGTGATAACAAAACTCGTAGACCGCTATAAATATAGAATCAAGCACCGGTACCTGTACAAATCACAATCCCAACATGCAAAGTAACCTTTAAAACTGACAAACAAGTAAACCTCTACCGGGGAAGTCAGACCGACAAACAAGTAAACCTCTACCGGGGAAGTCAGACCGACAAACATAATATGGAGACCACAATATAAAAATACTTTAATATGTACTTTAGACGTACACCTAAGACTAAGGTCAAATTGGTATCAATAAAATCGGTTACAGTGTAAGACAGAGATATCTCGAACGAGGATGAATATTTTCCTCTCCAGAACGAGCTTTACCTTTAGCTTTTGTGAAATACGGTATAATCAACATTGATGGTCATTCTGAAAAATTCGGTAAATGTATAATCATTTGAAAGACAGACGTACTCGAACCCCCCCCCTCCCCCCCAAAATAAAAAAAACCGGACCTGCATGAAGACATAAGATTGGAGTCTCCCCCTCCCCACCTCTCTCTCTCTCTCTCTCTCTCTCTCTCTCTCTCGATATAACTGATTCGACTCTGAATGTATGTTATTTTTCATACATTTGAAATATTTACCATGCACATTTTACCTATACAAAATATCGCCATACTAGTTTGGGGACACCTTGTTTTGACATACAATATGACACTACACGGCGCAACACGGCATATTGTATCCTACAGACCTACAACTTCATGCGACGATAAAATGCTTGATTTAACAAATACGGAATGTATGAATAGAGCTTCGTTTAACTTGCATAACGCTGAAGGTGCACAGGTAATAGAATTTAAAGAGAAAAATTATAACTTGATTGATAATCTAAAGTTTAAAGTTTAATATTACATTATATTTACTTATCATAAAAACATAAATGTATAACTAGCAAGGTTTTACCATGAATATCGAGAGAGCTGTAATAAAGAGTTTATGTACATGTACTCTCAGTCACTTTGTAAATGCTCCCCTTATCTTAATACTTTTTATTTTAAGCGACTTAAAATACAATGGGCGATGCATTTCAATGCCTGTGGTTTAAATTTTTCTTTTTAACAAAAATCTGTTTAAAACTAAAAACTAGTTTAACGTGCTTGAAATTAAAATAACAAATTCACAAGATACCGGTGTCAACATTTGCAAGGACTTTTTATAAAATGCAGATTTATTCATACTGTCATGTGCTCTAGTTGTCATGTGCTGTTTTTGAATGCATTATTTTAATAGAAATTCAAAAACAGCACATGACAATACTGTCGAAAGTGTACAGAATAAGGCAGTTTAGATAGTTGTTGAACAGTACAGACCTGTCAAAAGTTTAACACAGAGGTGCCTAAAAGGGGTCTAATCTCTGCTACCGAGTGACCGAGAGATGGATAGCTAGTGATATGACTGCATAACTGCCGAGTGATAGATAGCAAGTGCCGGAAAGCAGATAAGATATCTATGATCAGGGATGGAGGAGAACTGTCGATTGGGTACAAATGCTTTAGCTAAGTCTTAAACTTTCAGCAGGACTGTACTGTAAATAACAAATCTGAATCGAACTTTATGGAGTCCAATTAATGCCACTTACACTTAAGGATTTTACATCGGATTTTATTAGATTTTAAGTGATGTCATTGATCGAGAAAACAGTACAGAGTAGATTTTTATGAACATAGAACAATATTTGCTGTACTTCGCGGTCGCTTCGAAATAAAATTCCTCGCAGTAGTGCTTCAACAAAACTGCACCATCCAAATGGTTTTGAGATGTTGAAATGAGAACAATAGAAGTTACCTAATCCACCATAGGCAATATTTTGAAGTATTGAGGATACCTTTAGTTTTGGGGGAATTTTAAAATTTAAGAAGCAGATAGCTAAGCTATCCAGTTTTAAATGAGTATCCCGTTGTCACCAATGTACAAAATGTATTCAGTATTGTGTTAATATGGACAAATCGTATCTTTACCCTCGGCCAGGCTTAAATTACAAAATGCTTCTTAAATTACTTCATAATTATCATATCCAAATATTTACTCCATATAATAACTCTACTTGCATTATAATATTCGTCCTACATTTTCACCATTAAACCCTGGTTAAAACATCGATTCACCTCTCATAATCCCCCCAATACATAAGAGTATCCTTGGACAGACCTCGTTTATAATTTGTATCCTTAATTTGCATTAAGCATGTGCACACATCTACTCTCAATTGTTTGACATTGTTTTTTTTTCTGGAAAAAAACTTCAATTTGCTGTCTCCATTAAATTTTAATTTCGACTGAAAAAGCCTTAAAATGGCGGAATCGAGTAATTTTCTGCATTTCTGTAATTGTTTTCAATTTATACAGAGAATTTCATGGAGAGATTACAAAAGGCAGTCTTACCTACACTCTAAAAGCCAGTCTTGGTTAGTGTAACTAGCCATTTAATAAGATCGTGCTTATGTGTATTGAAGATTCTGTAGTAACCAAATAGATGAGCATCTCTAATGAAATATGAGATGGAAAGCCTTTTGGTTGAAAAGAATTTGCTGTACATGTGGTCCTGATTAATCAATCGTATTTTATAATCCCTATTTATGATCAGCAGATAATTATACATCTTCAGCGGATCATTTTTGTCCTGGCATTGTTAGAGTGGATATGGATGTATTTATAGACGTAATGGTATAATATATGTACTACATACCTCGAATACTTGATAGGGATCAAATCTGAAAAATATCAAAAAAATAAAACTCAATTACATAAAATAACAATATCGCTGGACAATTAAAAATAAATATGATAAAATATACAATGTATACAAATGTATGCAAAAATATATCATATATACAATTATATATACAAAAATATATACAATGTGTTGATCACTTAAACCGCTCACCACATTGATTGATTGATTGATTGATTGATTGATTGATTGATTGATTGTTTGATTGATTGATTGATTGATTGATTGATTGATTGATTGATTGATTTTTATTTATTTATTTATTTATTTATTTATTTATTTATTTATTTATTTATTTTTTATTTATCCATGTATTTCTTTATCTTACTTATTTATTTATACCTGTATTAATTATTCTGATTATCTGTGTCAGTTATTCTTCTATAAAGAAAATATAGTTTTTACATTTGACAATAGCGGCAGCAATCTGTGACCCATACAGTCCATACTTTTTCCTAGTAGTAACTAACCCTAAATCACAACAACTCTAACGATATGTTATGTACTACTTTGAATGCATTATTTTATAAAAATTCAAAAGTAGCACACGGCAGATAATTGACAAGATAAAAACAATAAGAACGCTGATTAAAACATTCCTGACTTGTGACGAGTATCAAAAGCTCCTTCATTTGGGACGGGAACATATCTTAAGCATAAAACTTCACGATTTTACCTATATTTAAACAAATGTACATGTGTTCATCATGTAATATTATTTTTTCCAAAAATGCTTTCATGATTTGAGTACAAAATCTATGTAACTGAAGCCTCGCTTACCTCATTATGGACGCTACAACCATTAACAACTAGACTGATGTGTAAATGTATTCAATACAATACTTGATGCATTTATACCTGACGAAGGCGTAAACAGCACAGAAAGTACAGAAAAACGATAATGTATTCACAATTGATCAAACTTCTTACGCAATGTTGCCATCTAACAATTATCTCTGTTTGTTGAAAACCAACGAATGATTGAAATAGTTCATTACTATAGATGGAAAAACGCCACTGCAACGCCAACGGGTAAACAAAGTTTATAATCAAAATATGTGTAAATATTAACACACGCAATATGTCGCGTGATACACATATACATCAGGACCCATGATACTCACTCCGACATTACAAACGCGGGGATGTTTAACTGAACCAAACCTAAAGGTTTAATAGTTATCAATACAAATACCAACTGCATCTACAGTACATGCCTGTCGAAAGTTTAACACTGAGCTACCGAAATTGTGTCAAAGCTACGCTGCCCGATTGGCTGGGATATGAGTTGCAGAAAAGCTATAAAGATATATGCATCGGATAACGCATACACTTCTGAGATACAGCTAGCTAGGAGCCGAGATGAGCTGCCGGATCAAGCACTAATTTTTTCAAGTAGCTCAGTGTTAAACTTTTGGCAGGTCTGTACTGTCTGTATATAAACGATCACCTCTGGTTGTGATTTGATATCATCAATATCTAGACATAAAATTGTAATTCATCAATTGATTTGTCACAGATATACAAATATTATTGCTTTATGCATTATTTATTGTTAAGTCAAGTCCCGGGGGTACTATCATCAGGTGATGGGGGGAGGAGGGGTTAAACGGTCTGCTTTTCCCGATATGACCATTCAATCTAACCACGGTTATAAGTTCGATACATCTGAGCTCTGTATACAATATATAGGACATACACGAGTTCAGGGTACATTCAGATGTTCTTCCGGGCGAGGTGATTACTGAAATTGTCATAAATGACTGGTTTTTAACTGCTGTTTATGCACACACGAGTTCAGGGTACATTCAGAAGTTCTTCGGGGCGAGGTGATAACTGAAATTGTCATAAATGACTGGTTTTTAACAAAATTGTTGTAAATGCTGTTTATGCACACACGAGTTCAGGGTACATTCAGAAGTTCTGCGGGGCGAGGTGTTTACTGAAATTGTCATAAATGACTGGTTTTTAAAAAAAATTGTTGTAAATGCTGTTTATGCACACACGAGTTCAGGGTACATTCAGAAGTTCTTCGGGGCGAGGTGTTTACTGAAATTGTCATAAATGACTGGTTTTTAATAAAATTGTTGTAAATGCTCTTTACCTGGGTCTCTTCATAGTGTTTTCGATGAATCCAAAAGTAGTAAAAGCTTATAGTCTATGCTGAATTTGTGGTCCTTGTCTTTGTCGCTTTGAGGGCATTGGCTTGGTAGGCAGCCGTTGTAGAAGTCCAACATAAAGTTCACGTTCTTATATTGTAAGTATAACGTGAAGTAATATAATTATAACAAACTTTGTTTCGAATATAATAAAACGGTATTTCCGTATAATGTCCAAAATGTACACAAAGTCACAACTTACACTAGAAGGGGGTTTTACCGGAATAATTGCGAAATTCCGGAATAGTAAGACACTTTCCGTAATCTTTGCGAAAATCCGGAATGTTTAGATCAATTCCGGAATTTTTAGACCAAATCCGAAATAATCGGACAAAATCCGGAATAATTGGTCAAAATCCGGAATAATAAGAATATTTTTACGGTAAATTTTACGGATTCTAAAAATTCCGGCATGTGTCTGATTATTACGGTTACTTGTCTGATTAATCCGGTAAAAGACTGATTATTACGGTAAAAATCTAATTATTCCGGCAAATGTCCAATTATTACGGTAAAAAAATTAAAAAAAATTATTATTTTTTAGAAAATTTCCCGTAATAATTGGACATTTGCCGGAATAATTAGACTTTTCCGTAATAATCGGTCATTTTCCGGAATAATCAGACACTTACCGTAATTTTTAGATTACGGAAAACTTACCGTAACAAAATAGTCCAATTATTCCGGATTTTGCCTGATTATTCCGGATTTTACCGGTTTATTCCGGACTTTACCTGATTATTCCGGATCAATTTGGTTTATTCCGGATTTGGTCTGATTATTCCGGATTTTCGCAATTATTCCGGTAAAACCCCCTTCTAGTGTTATAGAAATCTCACTAAATAAATGGTTCTAAACATCAGGCACTAAGTCGGAATCAGACTAGACTGCCGGAGCAGTGCAAAACTTTAGTGTACATAAACTTCTACTTCTTCTATACTATTGATCTGCAAAGGGAATCCCATATCGCAGATAAAATTCCAGTCAGTCAAATCAAAGGAAATCGTGAGACTTAAACAATGGCGCTAAGTATTTACCCGGAGGTATTTACCCATGAGAACTAATACCGAAGTTAATTAATCCAGTCGAGATAAGTGTTAATGACTTACTTTTTAGAAAGCCGAGATTACCCATTGCAATTGGTTGTTTTGATAATACAAGTTTTCTGAAAATGCCGAAAAGTATATATGGGTAATCTCAGGTGTCACTCATTAAATTGACACGCTGAATTAATCTTTATAACAATAATATAATTAATGAAAAAGGTACAAACTGCAGAAAATCAAGAAACTAGATAAAAAATATTCATCATTTATCAAATATGTAAAAACAAAAGTTTTGCATTTTTATAAAATAATGCATTCAAAAGAAGCACGTGACATATGTATGCATTTTTAGTTGTCATTTATTTTTCAATGAATAACATATTGTCATGTTATGTTTCAGATATTGTCACATAACCCATTTGTGGCTGGGTATCAATATTTTATAAATGTATGTCAAAAGTTTAAAAATGACATGCGAAAAATAATCAAATATTTTATAGTAGTGGTTGTTGTATCATTATATGCAGCTTATACGAAAGCCGCATAACCAGCGATAGGGTATTCAATGCAACGCTGTTATAACCAGCGATAGGGTATTCAATGCATTGCTGTTATATACCATTTTTTATGTATTTTATGATTAAATTTTCAAAAATGGAATATGACAATGTCAAACACTACAAAACTATGGACAGTTAGAAGCTGTTCGTTAAGTAATCAATGTATGTACGTGTTTCTCCAATATAATAAGAGATGGTCGGGCCGCGGGGTAAACATTCCGTAGGTACTCTCCATGTTTTTAAAATCAAACACTCTCCATTTATATTTGGCTTGAAAGCTTACTTCTCAATTTGTGCTCAAATGCTACACGTTTGTTCCATCTACAACATTATTTGACCGAAATTTACTGTCTTGCCAAATCAAGTTAATAATTGGGACAGTTTACCAAGTCAAGTTGTTTTAGCACCAATGCTAAACAGTTTCAAAAGCAGGCTAAATAAATACTGGAAATATATGGACATTAAATTCAATCCTGCCTGTTATTCCTTTTAATCTATACAGTTTTGTGCAGACAATAGAAGTTGAAAAAAGTACTGTGTCATATAGATAATTGCCATCCAACAAGCTACAACATATATTAGGTAACATTAAGGTTGGTCAATTAAGCTCTAAGCTTCCTTGGACCGGTATTCAGTAAGATTTAGAAAGCTTACGTGCCTATTTACGTCGGAGTAATTATTTAATAAAAATGCACACTAACTGCATCTTACCTGAATTCCAAACTATGTGCAGCCTTTAAATCAAAAACTCTCTCCATTTGCTATTTTCCTTTCCCAGTTATTAAGATATTTTTCAAGTTATTTACAAGTTTACAACCGTACGGAAAAAACTGGTTAAAGCTTATACATAAATAATTAAGTTGTCGGGAGTGATCAGTTCCGCATTGGAAGAGATCAAATTATCGCTTTCGTGCTAAAATTACTGGAGCGATTAGGACGATTAAACTGACTGATAAGCAGATCGATCTTTTGTCTTGTATGTTTGAAATTTCCTTTTAACGTGGGTAAGTTTTTTATATGTCACTGTAAACTGATTTTCCGGGACTGGAAAGACGCATGACCAGTGTGTCCTGAGAAATTACATACAATAAGGTATTTATATAACACAATGAAGTTATTAAGGAATTCCTTGAGGTGTCATTTTATTTGTTTATTCAGTTTCTTGTTTATTTATTATTTATTCAGTTTCTTGTTTATTTATTATTTATTCAGTTTTTTGTTTATGTATTTAGTATTTTGTGATATCATTAATTCTATTCTAATATTGATATTACTAAATAAAATTAATGATATTGCGAATTCAAGATTTTTATATCACTAATTCCTGATATTGTCATATTATGAATTTCTGAATTTTCTGAATAAAATATTCAAAAATTTATAATATGACAACTTTTTAATATGACAATATCCCTACATATAACTAACTTTGAATTAATGATATAGTTCAATTTCTTTTTTATATCACTAATTCCACATATCAATAATTCACTAATTCCGTTTGGCGATATCATAAAATATATAAAAAAACTGAATAGTGAAGGCGTGACCTGCAAAGTTATGACCAAGTACGAAAAGTTCGAACACTTTTATCAGCTTATTATCAATGACGTTGGAAACAAATTCCCATATAAGGTATAAACTGACATTCTAGTATAATGAAATTTTGAGGCACCAAACTTCACGATTGTTTTACACGAATTGACTGTGGTTAGAATGTTTCAATTTGGTCTAATTTTTTAACACATCTGGATTGGCTAGATGGAACTAGGAATTCGGATGTAAGACTAACTCCCGGTCCGCCATTGGTAAGGACAACGGTCCCTAAGTTTGACTAACTCCCGGTCCACCATTGGTAAGGACAACGGTCCCTAAGTCTTGATATTTTGTTTATTTTACGACTGATTAAAGGTTTGTCATGTAAAAACAAATAATTCACTAACGATAAGGTATATTCAACATTAAATTGTTAATATACAGTGATAAGAAAGTTTGTCTTAATACTGAATGTCTCCAAATACCCAGGGAACTTAATAAACTTTATCCAACTTTTATTACACAAGAACAATAACCCATATCTCGCGCCTTTCATTTCGTTAAGAGTTATTAAGTTCCAAAAATTGGGTGGAGACATTTAAATTAACTTCCTTAATTAAGCCTTGGCCAGCCTGACCAATCAAATGTATTTATTTGTCCAGATCGGTACATTTTTAGTGCGCAAAGTTGCCATTTATGTCCTTTTTTCGTTGAGTGTTTGGTTTTGGTACAATTGCCATACAAAAAGTCCAAATCTTCAGTACTTTTAATTTAAAAAACCGTCAAAATGGGGAACATCCGTCTTTTTTGACTTTTTCATTATATCCATCCGTTTATCTGTTTTTATGGTACAAATCCGTAAAAACGGACAGATCTGTCGAAATGGTCAGTCTGCTTGTCTTATATGGGCGCAGTTTGTAATCTTTGCACTGGGGTGTCATGTTAGTCAGCCCTGATGTCACCGTGACTGACAGTGTGTATTCAGGTGTCTGTTTTGTACTAGCACACACTCAGCGTGGCTTTAAGATGCTAGCTCGGCGAGACCAAAGTTACACTCAGCGTGGCCTTAAGATGCTAGCTCGCCGAGACCAAAGTTACGCTCAGCGTGGCTTTAAGATGCTAGCTCACCGAGACAACAGTTACACTCAGCATGGCTTTAAGATGCTAGCTCGTCGAGACCAAAGTTACACTCAGCGTGGCCTTAAGATGCTAGCTCGCCGAGACAACAGTTACACTCAGCGTGGCCTTAAGATGCTAACTCGCCGAGGCAACACTTAAACTCAGCGTGGCCTTAAGATGCTAGCTCGCCGAGGCAACAGTTGCAGAGGTTGGTGTCTCACTAGTCACTTGAAAAGTTTTGGAAAATATTCAACAAGTCATCTCCGAGAATTATTCAAGACAAGAGTTGAAGTGGAACAGAAAGAAATGTTAAGAAATCCGAAAAAACCACAACATGCCCCCACCATATCATGTGGGGGGGGGGGGGGTATTATTAGGGGATGTTGGATGTTGTTTGGGGACAATGGTCGTGTGTAATGTTTATGGAGTTAAAAAGGTTTAATATAAGTATTAAACTTCCCGGTTTAAACTCAGCCCGTTTTGTAAACACTACCGAGAACACACACACATACATACTTGTTGCATTATGCACAACCGCCTTGATTTTTAAAGTCTATGTCCTTTGTGAAGTTTGCCGATTTACTTACACACAATTCATAGCTTTTATCATTTAAATTGCACCCAGTTTAATGTCAATATGCTGTGCTTCAATGTGTGACATAAATACTTCCTTTTCTTAAGTGCTTATGTATCAAACTTTTATATATAGTTCGTTTAACTTTTACAGAAAAAACTCGACTAAAATGGGATATTTAAATGACAATATTTTAATAAATACATCTGGATTACTCAGACGAATTTAAAATGCCTATAAAGCTAAAACGTTTAACGTTTAATTTTGTTTATTTAAGCCAGGATTTCACGATTCATCGTTAAACATTTTTTTATTCTATTTTAAAGCATTATCCATGTTTGTTTTTAAGCAGGTACATATATATTTTCAGTCATAAAAAAGGTTAAGTCAACATTATAAGACTTTTATAGACAATCTTAACTACACAGACATTCAAGCTTAGATAATCCCTACAATATTTAGGACAGTGGCTAGAGGCGGATTAAGGGCACCTACATTGTCAAAAGTAATTTTTAAGATCAATATTTTTATGGTGAAATATAAATTTTACATAAGGACAGGCTTTGTTTTTATTAAGATATAATATACTTATATCAATACATAAGTCCAAGTCAAGAATAATTCACTTATATCCAGACGTCGCCAGCTATATAGGCGAAGTGACAAGATTTTTACCATGCGGGCTCTTAAGTGTGACATAAGGCATCGGCCAGGATTCGAACATCGACCTCCTATAGAAGTAGCGAGCGTTTTACCAACTGAGCAACCGCAGTAGTACTTATTTTATAAAATTATTTAAATCAAATATTATATATTAATAATTTAAACCCTGTCTCATGTCTCATCGTAATTCTTAGTACAGTGGTATTTTATTTACTTGTGGCTATTTGTATGTTAAATTTACCTATTTCAAGTTTACGACCTTATAAATAAACGTAACCTCACTATATATGATACATTTCAACAACAAGACTTGTGTTACCGAACCGTTATCAATCACATAGACAGAGACCAGGGCGATGATCCATTTTAAAATTCATTTTGCATGGTTTACTGAACAAAACAGTTAATAGTAAATAGTACTCACACTTTATCGAACGACATGTCCGGCTGTCTGATTTTTGGCGTACTTGGCGGTGTTGTAAATTTTTCTTCATCCGATAACGTTTCGTCCTTCGTTACACCATTAGAAATAAAATATCTTGGAACTTTAGGAATTACTGGCGTCCTGTGAACACAATTAGATACATAGCCACCGTTAATGTCAGACTCGAATTTAAATATACTACCCATCATTTATAAATTATATATCAAATATATACATGCATGGTTGATTATGGTGTTTTTAGATACATGAACCGTGAAATAATACTGAATTCATACATACGTGACTTCTTATTTATACTGTCACATTTTCGCCATTTCTATGTTGTCTTGATAAGTCAGAAGACACTTGGTGACGTCACAAACCGGAACGTGAATTCTTTAACTCACAATTTTTCATTGTATAAGTAGTCTAAGTGTATATGTATATGTGTGTACCGTTTACAGGATTTAAATGGGTGTGAATTATTATCTGGATATATTTATCTCTCTTAACACGAGGAAAGGGGGCGAGGAGTATTTAAGGAAACCAGGGGACACCCCAAACATAAACATGAGCTGATGATATCATGATTCCACCTACCCATTGACACCTATAAACGATGTTTTGTTTTTATTTTATAAAGCCCCAACTCAAACCTCGTGACATTCAATATGCTGCATGTATACTTGTTAAAGTCCTAGTTTCTGCAACTATTGTGTTTGTATCATGTTGTATTCAATGTCGTTTTCAGTTTACATATTACATAATACTGTGCTCGAGTTAAAACCCTTCTAGTTGTTAGGAGTAATATAATCATTGTAATAATCGATAAAAAAGTCAAACAAAACTATCCCCATCGCGATGCTTCAAATGACAGAATTAAAGACTTTCTTAAAGACATGAAACAATAACTTTTTTGAAGGATTCTTTATGCGTAGCTAGCTAAACAGGAGGTGCTTATCCTTCCGGAGCACCCAGCCTCACTTCCCTGGTGGAAGTTTACGTGTCTAACCTAACTTGTCAGTTCCAAAGTTTTTACTTTGCTTCTGGATTGTGAATCGGACATGGATTAGTATGTTTCTTTTGCTTAAAACAATCGCATGCATACTATCAAATCCTCAACAAGCAGGGGACAGTTGTTCGAAACCTGATAAGTTTAATCAATTGAATAGCCAAAATTTAAATTTTGTATTATTTTAGATTATTTTGTATACTTAATGTTAAAATTTCGAAAATTCCATCAACTTAAATCAAATTGTAATACAATTATTATTTTGGTTTTTTTATGTTTTATATTTCTGCTAATCATTGATTAAACTAAGCAAGCTTCGTATAATTTGACCAGGTAAGTGTGTTACATAACAAGTGAATTCAGACCAGGTAAGTGTGTTACATAACAAGTGAATTCAGACCAGGTAAGTGTGTTACATAACAAGTTAATTCAGACCAGGCAAGTGTGTTACATAACAAGTGAATTCAGACCAGGTAAGTGTGTTACATAACAAGTGAATTCAGACCAGGTAAGTGTGTTGCATAACAAGTGAATTCAGACCAGGTAAGTGTGTTACATAAGTGAATTCAGACCAGGTAAGTGTGTTACATTACAAGTGAATTCAGAACGCAATTAATAAACTGATTTGCTTTATGTTAAGTTTCTTATCTACAGCAGTTTCTACAGTTGAAAACAACTTGTTCTTTTAGAGAGCAATGCGGTTATGATTTGATGACCCGAACAAGAAATGAGATGTTGAACATTTATATTTTGAATATTTTCAGATGCCTCCCCAGTATGGCTTTATGAACTGTTTTGCTGTATATACTAAGATAAAACATACAATGTTATACAGCCGAATGACAACAGACGAAACAATCAAGATTAATTATTTGATTGAATGGGGTCCAAGTCAAGAACATTTCACAAGAATGTTAACCACAAAATGCAAAGTGAAAAAATGACCATTACAGTGTGTTCAGGGCAACGTGCAGGGGGCGGGTGCCTTAGCATGACCAATGGCCAATTAAAGACCGATTCCGAAGGACCCCGTGGTTGTTTATATCTAAAAGAACAGTCACTAAACCACTACCTGTTTTCAAGTCTTGGTCAGACTCGGACACGATTCGAACCAAGAACTCCCCCATACACAGCACAGAGTCTACCAATTGAGCTTCCGCACTACAAGAACACACCACCTGATCTTGACCATTAATTCTAGCGAGGTAACTCCTGTTAGTAAAGTGTTAATATAAGTATATCCGAGTTATCTTCCTTGGAACGCAACTATCCCATTAAAAACGGTATCCATGTATGCATTTTATTTTTAAAACATTTTAATTTTGAAAATCGGAGGCAATTTTTACGATAAAATCAAAATGATGAAGAAAACAATAAATATTTAATTTTTCACTTTCAATATTTCCATCTTATCAACAAAGATTAAGATTTGTGTGACCTCGGTGCCAGAGTGGTTGAAAACTCCTCAAACCGCTTAGATATGGATATAGATCCTAGTGCTAAACAGTTTAATTTGCCGATTGTCGATGGGTTTTATTCATTTATTTATTTATTTATTTTTTGGACGCTCGGGGTTTCTCCATTATCCATGAACTGGCAGTCTTGGTATAGCTGAAAGAATATTGACAGATGGGTGTAAAACTCCTTACTCTAGTCTAAGAATAAAGAGTTTTCTGCTCTGGTTTAAATTCATTTCATCAAAAGTTAACGAATATTAAATATAAACATACAAGGTTGTGGAAGTCTTCTGCAATATACGACCCAGCCCAGTCGAAAGTTTAACATTGAACTAAAGTATACGGTCATGCGCAACAAATACCGGTAGTACCATCCAGAGAAAATTCAAAAGAAGCATGACAGAATTCGAAGCAGAGCGCTCACCACGATGTAACAGTAATCAACCGAGTGTCTGAGGTATTGATAGCTTGTAGCCGAGGAGCTACCGAGAGATAGCTAGCAGCTGACAAATAGCTGTCAAGATGTTGCTTACAATGGACAGAGATGGTCTGTCGCTTACAATGGACCGAGATGGCCTGTCGATTCGGCACCAATTCATTAGCTTTGTATTAAATTTTCGACAGGTCTATACTGTAAAAAAATGTATACTGTATGTTTAAAAAGTTCAGGTATAGTGACTGGACTTAATACATGTACTTACTTTGGTATTTTCCAGCCCGGTTTAAACCATGGAAAAGGAGGAATTTCTTTCATTTTCTTTCTGCAAATAAATAAATAAATAAATAAACTTCAGAATGCATGCGAAAACATGTACATTTTAGTATGTTTGGTAAATACCATTGTTCTTCTCTAGTTTTGTGGTTTCTTTTTACTGTTCGAACAACATGGACATTGTAGCCTTCAAGAACGTGTTCTCATACTACAGAAATAAAGTGAATTAGGATAATAAACAACCAAATGAAAACTAAACTAAAGATGTAAACAATGAGCTCACTTCTCTAATAAATCATTGTTTACAATCATGAAGCGTATTCGTTTCGGTTGAGTTCGTATTCGTCATAAACACTGCTAAATTTGTTTAACTGGGTCAGATAAATACAAAAAAAAATAAACAAATTGAATTTTGTAAACAGATATATGAACACATGGTTTATATAGAATCAAAAATATCTCTTTTATTTTCGATTGTCACAGGTTATGTTATAGCCTACGTCACACTCTAATTGTCGTAGATCGCAAAACATGTGTATAGGCACACAACATTGACCTGTCTGCTTGACCTTTCATCAGCATATTCATATAGGCGGATCCACTCAATACATGATCCAAGTTAATACCGAAGCTAGTCATTTCGTACTATAACCTTTTCGTACCCAAATTCACCATTTCGTACCCAACTCGGTCTAATTCGTATCATGCCATATAACCATTTCGTACCCAAATAATTCCATTTCGTACCCAAATAATTCCATTTCGTAGCGTTGTAGTTTAATTCATGATACTACCATTTCGTTAAATTTATGATACGAAATTTACGGTACGAATTGGTAACACTTCGCTATGGTACGAAATTTATTAAGCTTTGCAATATGGTAAAATTGACTTGAGTGCATGATACGAAATGGTCAAAGATTATGGTACGAAATGAACATGGTACGAAATGGTATTTTATATGGTACGAAATCACTATAATTCGTTAATACATACATATGACATATGTACAGGTGCGTTCTATGAAGTGAGTTTATCTTATGATATATACAAAATCTCCACGTACTCCCTATACAGATAGATGCACTTGGTCCGCGATATATATTTAAATAAAAGGTCAAGCAGACAGGTCAAAGTTGTTTGCCTATACTAAATCCGAGTGATATAGTTTCAAAATTTATTTAAAAACAATTCGGAAAGGAAATAATAAATGCTGAGTCAACTTTACGGACGGAACTGGTGCCTTATTCACCAAGTTAAAGGATATACGTGTAGTAATATACCTTAATAAAAACTTTAATTTATTCTACTATATAATACATTATTGCGGGTACTGCAAGTACAATAGACTCCCATCAGTCACGTTCTGGCGATGTCATTAGAAAAACATTAAAATCTAATGAAATGTTAGTTAAATGGTGCCATCGATTTTTTACTTTATTTTTTAATTTATTCTATTAAAACTCATACTGCGAAAACTTAATATTTAGCAGACATAAATGATGCATTGAATTTTTAATGATTTACACTTGAATAGTAATTAAATATAAGTTGTCGTTTTTCTTATGATTAAAAATATACCTTTTCCGTCATATACAACACCTAAAAGTAAATCGGAAATTCGCTTGAACACATAGTTTTAATGATATCGATTTGAACGGCACCATTTGCACAAATAATGTTTTTTTATGCTTATGTATAGTATAAAACATATATTCCCCGTGTTCCACAAATCGCTCCTCAAACTTTGAAAACTAACTACTGCCATGTCGATTTTGTTTTAATTTTTGAAAACATTATAACAGTCCAACCTACCCTAAAGGCCACCTGTATATAAGGGCCACCTGCTTATATAGGCAGTAGAAATGAATCCCAATTGTTCTTTATGCATATAATTTCAACCTGTATATAAGGGTCACCTGCTTATAAAGGCCAGTAGAATTTATCCCAATTGTTCTTTATTCATATTATGTAAACCTGTATATAAAGCCACCTGCTTATAAAGGCCAGTAGAATTATATTCCATTTGTTCTTTATGCATATAATTTAAACCTGTATATAAAGGCCACTTTTACTGGTTCCCTTGGGTGGCCTTTATAGACAGGTTTTACTGTAAATGAGGGAGAGGATTATTATTTATTATTTTCTAAACAAAGGTGTTGACAAAATTGTCAGTGCTAATTTTGATAAAATGCATTCAAAATAAGCACATAGCAATTAATTACGATGTGCTATTTTTGATTGCCTATATAGAATTCGAAATTATTCATATTTTGTCAACATGAGTATTAAAAATATGTTACTTTTAATAATAAAATTATAAATAAAACTTACGACATTACAGATAAGAATTCCCGGGAAATGTTCTTACATGTTAACAGTCTTCTATAGAAGGTTGAACTAGGGGCGTCAGTATCCAAGTTAAGATATATGTTCACCAGTCAAAGACGATGGTATGCTTGTATGATTCAGTGGATTAACGTTTAGTTATAGTATAATAACTTAATGTTGTGTCTTTATAATCCTATGTGATGTCACTGGTGAATCTTTTGATGTAGTTTATAGTTGTAGGATGAGTATGTGTGAGTGGATGAGATCATGTGAAAAACAGTAGCAGAATCTGATTGATTTGTCCATTCATTCATTCATTCATTCATTCATTCATTCATTCATTCACTTGACGTCCCAGTCAACGTGTATTCGTTTATATCGAGTCAGCACCAGCTATAGGTGTTGTTAAAGAAATTTATTCCAGTAAATATGCTCGTCGTTATTTTTTATTCAATCGAAACATCATCAGATATGTCAAGCTGAAAAACATACATCTTTGCAGTTCTAATGATGTGAAATATAGTTATGGTTATATGTCTACTTCCAGTGAGTTTCTTAGAGCTCTTCCCAACACACAAACGGTCATTGATAGATACAGAACTGTCACGTGCTGATTTTGAGATGCATTATTTTAAAAACAATTCAAAATCAGCACGTGACAGAACGGATACTACTTTGACATGAAAAGAAAAACAACAGATATTACTACGATATATGTATTTTTTAACTTTACTTCTCCTTGATTGATATCGTGGCAGCTAATAAAGCTGCATAAGGTATTAAAAGCACAGAACCAATCCCTCTTATATATAATCTCTTACGAGTGATAGCGCAAAGTTGATTATGAAACTGTATCATTAAGTGCCAGTCTAGAGGTACCAAGTATCATAACGCATGGCAACTAAATAGCAAGCATTTGACAATATGTATTGTTTGATGTGTGTGTTCGGTATTATTGTTTCTTGTGTTTTACTATCGTGTGTTACTAGTATTTATGTCTTGTGTTTTACTATCGTGTGTTACTAGTATTTATGTCTTGTGTTTTACTATCGTGTGTTACTAGTATTTCTGTTTTGTGTTTTAATTCTGTATATGCCCCTTGTTCTTTTGGTGTTTTTGAGGTTATTTCTGTTATTACCAGGTACGTCATGCGTTACTTTTTAATTTTTGTGAAATAATGCATTCATAAGTGGCACGTGTCATTATTTTGTCATAATTTTCTGTGCCTGGAGTTTTCAACGGCATCATCTCTACTGCTAAGCATGTTTTCTTAGTGTTCATTTGCTTTCTTATGCCCTGTTCTTGGTGGCTCTGACTATTGCCAAATGCATGTTATTTAGTTACAACTGTCCACATATAGTAACATCTCATTATTATTTATTTGATACAGTTAAATAGTTCTTGTAGAAGTCATATGAATATTTGTGGTTATTCAAATACTGTTAAATTGTAAAAACATCTATTTATAGCCAGAGATCTGTATGCGTATTATAATTTGAGGTTTGGTGGGTAAAGTGGACCAATATCCGGTCACTGTGTTATATTGGTACAGAGTTTTATAACGCTCTTATCACGTCGGAAATATTCCCACATAATTCAAACCATGTACTTATATATAATTATAGTTAATATATATTATTACTAGTAGACTCTAGACTCAAATATGTTTGATTTTTATATGAACATATTGTAATAGAACGGGTCATATGTGTACAACTAGTGCAAATGGAGTGAAATGAAGCATTGGTGTTACACGCCTAAGTCAAGATTGTTTCACTTGTATTTTATGAAAAAGGTCAGGGTCAATTTTAATATGGTATACATGTAGGAAGCCGGATTGTTCGGAGAAAACAGCTGATCTTCGGTAAGCGAATCAACAAACTTTCAGACGCTAGGATCTGTACAGAGTGGGATTCAGACCTATATTGAGATGCTGTGATCCGTTAGCATGGACATTGAACCACTTGACCATCGAGGCCCCAATTGCAAATTTAGTGCTCAAGATGAAAATATATGTGGTCTGGAGCGATTTTACGTGTTTTTATAAGCAAATTGTGATTTTAATAAAATGACAGGATATTTGTTGTGGATGAAGGCGCTCACGTTTATGTACAGTGTTTGGTCTCAGGAAATGAGAACAATATTTGTCTTTTAATTAGATTCCTATAATAAACAGTATAGGGTAGCCAGGCTTAACACGGCCAACATAGGCATTTATCGCGAAGACCGTTTTAGTTAAATGAAATGACAAGGTACTAGTTGTGGAGGAAGGCGCTCACGTTACTGTGTTTGATCTCAAGAAATGAGAGCAATATATCTTTGATTAAATTCTTTTAATACAGTATAGGATATCAAAGCTTAACACTGCCTACATGATGGTCGTTTTGGATTTTAATGAGCAAGTGTTTTGACCTAGTATTCAAGTGCTATCGAGATAATTCTGGATGTATGTACTTGTGTAAGCTAGGTTTCTAACTGACTGTTACAACAAAAAGATTAAGTAAAAAGTCCTATTTTATGTTACAGCCATCTGGATAAATTAAGTTGACATAACGTGATTAAACGAAACAAGTCGTAAGATAAAACACACATGTCCCCTTTAGCTAACAACGGCACTTCCTAACATACACTACAACCCTGTCGAAAGTTTAACACTTAGCTAACGCATTAGTAAAATACATGTCGACCCCTCGTTAGCTATGTATCTCGGCAGCTTTACGGCAGATACTTTTTTCCTCGGGGAGTTTCCCAGCCATTTGCTAGTCATACCTCTGCCACTTTAAAGCCGAGCTTAGATTCCTTTTTGTTAGCTTGGTGGTAAACTATTGACAAGCCTGCAATGTACTTCCTAAAACATATCTACAAACTAGCCGATATCATTAATTAATAATTGTGTGGTAACGCCTGTCGTCTTACGTAACAAGTTAAATATTCAAACTGTGTACGTCATTAAGGTGCTTTTTTGACATGACGAAAACCAGGTTTTGTACCCGTGACCCGGACGTCTAGTATTTCTGTTAATGAGCAGGCATTGTTGCGGTTCAGCTGCTCATGTCGTGCCTAGGTACGACCCTCTAGTATCACAAAACAATAATATTTTTAGTATAGTATCAATGACGTGCTCAGTTTAATTAGAGGACCAGATTGTGGACCAAGGCGTCTGGTATATTTACTGAACAGCATTTCTCTCGAAGATTTTGGTGCGGCTAAAATATAAAACTTAAAGTTGAAAGTTAAAAACAATGTCAAGCTTGGGTATGAAAGGCTAGACCGTATACTCATGACCCGCAATTATTTTGGTCTAAATTCAATATAATACTAGTAGCGTGTAACGAATAAATTTGGAAATGTCAATATACTGTTTAGAATTCTAATTCAATTAATTACTCAATACATATGATATACGGGTTATTGCAATTTAGATGAAAAGGATATGTTGACCTTGAAAGTTCACCAGAATTATACCAAGACCACAAAAGTGCGGTTAAGGTTTCTTCGATTGTATATAGGCTATATGGGTAAGATGTTAGAATAAAGAAAAAGCATGGTATGTACATCTATTGCTATATGGGTAAGATGTTAGCATTAAGAAAAAGCATGGTATGTACATCTATTGCTATATGGGTAAGATGTTAGCATTAAGAAAAAGCATGGTATGTACATCTATTGCTATATGGGTAAGATGTTAGCATTAAGAAAAAGCATGGTATGTACATCTATTGCTATATGGGTAAGATGTTAGCATTAAGAAAAAGCATGGTATGTACATCTATTGCTATATGGGTAAGATGTTAGCATTAAGAAAAAGCATGGTATGTACATCTATTGCTATATGGGTAAGATGTTAGCATTAAGAAAAAGCATGGTATGTACATCTATTGCTATATGGGTAAGATGTTAGCATTAAGAAAAAGCATGGTATGTACATCTATTGCTATATGGGTAAGATGTTAGCATTAAGAAAAAGCATGGTATGTACATCTATTGCTATATGGGTAAGATGTTAGCATTAAGAAAAAAGCATGGTATGTACATCTATTGCTATATGGGTAAGATGTTAGCATTAAGAAAAAGCATGGTATGTACATCTATTGCTATATGGGTAAGATGTTAGCATTAAGAAAAAGCATGGTATGTACATCTATTGCTATATGGGTAAGATGTTAGCATTAAGAAAAAGCATGGTATGTACATCTATTGCTATATGGGTAAGATGTTAGCATTAAGAAAAAGCATGGTATGTACATCTATTGCTATATGGGTAAGATGTTAGCATTAAGAAAAAGCATGGTATGTACATCTATTGCTATATGGGTAAGATGTTAGCATTAAGAAAAAGCATGGTATGTACATCTATTGCTATATGGGTAAGATGTTAGCATTAAGAAAAAGCATGGTATGTACATCTATTGCTATATGGGTAAGATGTTAGCATTAAGAAAAAGCATGGTATGTACATCTATTGCTATATGGGTAAGATGTTAGCATTAAGAAAAAGCATGGTATGTACATCTATTGCATTAAAACTTTTGCTAATCAATCATAATAAGCTGGCTCAAGTATATAGTTGTGGGCAAACAACTGAAGTTTAAGGGTGCTATAGTGCCATTTTGGTATGTTTCACTTGTTCAGATGCCATATACCATTTCTTGCATTTAATCATAATTGCATTAAAAATGGTATATGACTATTAACTACTGTCATATACCATTTTTTGAATGTATTTTATGAAAAAAATGGTACACGATACAGAGATACAACAACATTGTACAATATGCATAATGTTGTCCATGAACGTATGACTTTTATTAGTCAATCCCATTTTGTCTGATGAAATGATCACTAATACTGTTGAAATCATGTACTACTTTACATTTTTACAATGTATGGTGTGTTTATGTGACAATACAATCTGCTTATGCATGCGTCATGTTTGTTAAGGTTTTCACTTTCTTTCAAACATACATATTTATATGACAGGAAATACACTCGTTTTGCCATATTGATAGATTTTCAATTTTCTGAATGAAATATTAAAATTATTATACGACAATTTATAAATATTTCATTCAGAACATTAAACCATTTATAAAATGATGGTTTAGTGCGAAAATTTCAGCAAAAGTTGTGATAGTGTAAATAATTTCAATATAATAGACTTTTATTATATCAGTTTTCAATGGCTTGCTTGGTTGGATGCTTCTATTTGCGTCAAGATACTATAAAATTCTATTAATTCGTGAATTCACTCAAGCTCATGTGGTGTGTGAATATGTCAAATTATGCACTTCTGAAGACTTGTACAAATGTTGCGAAAGAAGAGGTGTTGGTTTAATAAGACAATAAGGCCTACTTTTATATTACATGTTCTTTTAAGCGACCCTCTGATTATAAAATATTCTAAAATGGTTAAGATCCCAAACGAGTTTTTAGATTTTATTTTCACATAACTAGTAAATCCCGTTAGGTTGTCTTTTTATTTTTAATTCGTTCTAACCTAAAGGTGGTATATACATAGGATAGTACATACATAATATTTGGCAATTTGCGACACGCTTCTACATTGTTCAAATATGAATACATGAAAGCTCACTGTAGATGTTCATTGAATGATCAGAAAAACAGGATTGGTTATTGCTTTGTATTTATTTATTTATTTATTGTTTTGTTTAGGTTGATTTTAGGTTCAAAACATGTCATTCTTTTATGAACATTTTGTATTATTTTGATTCCACGTACACTCGTGTTAATTTCCATGTTTATCATGTATAGATAGCGTGATAACCCCCCCATCCGACTAAATAAAAACATGTAACCAATACCCCCCTTCTGAAGTAACAACTGATCGACCCCTGTCACTGTGGTTATAAACCTTTAGTGTAGAACTTTTAAGTTTGATTTAAAAATAAAGACTCTTGTGTTGTAAACATCTTGTATATTTGCCATACCATTGTTATAAAATTTTATTATTGTAATTTTATTTCATACAATAAATACCGTGATTATTTCAATGTCATTGTTCTAAGTTTGTTTGACCTATGACCCACTTATATACATCGTCTTATTTCATTCTGGTGATGTTAAACTATCAAACAAAAAATCTTCCAAATTTCGGTGTATTTTTTCTGTTATGGGCTATGAGTCGCCATTACAAAAATCAGCAATACACTAATTTACCTGTTATATAAAGTATATGCACATACGTTTAACGTACCGGTATATAGAGATGACAGAATTGTTACAAATTCAAGATTTCAGAAACCCTTACCTTTTCTCTGATGTTCTATCTGTAGTTCCGCTTGTTATGAATTCCATGTGTAAACTTCTGTTCTTAAATATATATCCAGAAATGTAATTTAATTAAATGTAATGTACAACACACAATGCGTATTTATGATTTATTTATGCATGCGGTGTCGGTTTCATTCTTAACCATTAAGACATTATGACACACCTCCGAGTTAGCGTGTGATATGAGGCGTATTAAGGAGACACCGAAACGCTTAAACAATGTAAGAGGATTAGAAAGTGAATTTAAACTAATTTACTTTGGTTTGTTTAAATAATTTTAAAAGAAGTCCGGGTTCGTTATTTACCCAAATTGAAAAAGAATTATTTAAACCGTTAAAGTTTGAATTTTTTATTTTATTTAGACTTAACGAACGTTAAGATATGTGCTTTAAATAAATATCCTAATTGTGACATATTTGAAGTTTTTGAATGATCTGGATTTCCTCAATGAGTGTTAATTACAGTGTGTATTTTTTGATGATGTATATATTTCACTGTTCCGGTAACAATACCCAACTATTATTGTCATATATAGTTCCTGGTTTAGTGTTGTCTTTTTATCATTGTTTTTATCATTTTGCTATTTTTAGCTTTTACAACTACAATGTGTTTAAATAGTAAACATTTTTTCTTAAATTGATAGTGGTGTGACCAATCGCGTGGTTAAATCTGTGGTTTATATTGAAACATTTACACTTTTTAACCAAAAATTTCAACTTTTTTAAGTATCGACGGATTACCCTCAAATAAAATTATCTTTATTGGTTAGACAGCCACGCAATGGCCAATGAATAGTTAAATACCAGATTATGTTACTGGCTGGAATTTTATAAGGTAGGTTTATGAAAAAGGCGTTTGGAGAAATTCTTACCTCATCTCAAACATGAAATACATTCAAAATAGTAAGAGACGTGATACTGAAATACTTAAAAATATTAGATGTATACAGACTGTCAGAATTTACAATACAGTGTAACACATAACACAATCAGAAATACATTGGGCAGACATAGGACACTATTTACAATCTACTGTCAGCGCCAGTGAATTACATGGATTTTTTTCCATGGAAAATCAAATAAATCTAAATAAAAATTTATATTATTGACTTACTTGTGCCTAGTCGCAACTGAAAATCTGTATGCGCATCTGCTATTGTCATAAAGGATTTCTGTAGAAAGGAAAATGTTGGCGCTATGGGGAGTTCATATGGCGAAAATGACGATGTATACACCGGAAATGATGTCCTTGGTGACGTCTTACGCCATATGCGCAACAGGCTAGGGTCCGTCATTTGTCTGTTTTTTCAACATGTTAAATCCATAGCGCCAAGGTCTTACTCTGTGCAGAAATATTCTACGCTAATCACAGATGCACATACAGATTTTCTGTTATGACTAGGTACAAGTAAGTGATTAATATATTATCAATTTTATTCAGATTTATTTGGTTTTCTACAGAAATAAAGCATTATTCACAACCAGACCGACACCGACAGTAAGTATAAACCATACATTCCCTCTATAGATCCACTGATTGTAGGCTTCGTCTGAAAACTGTATATCGATATAAGCCAAAAGAAACACACTTATCCAAAAAGCAATCTCAAAGCAACATAAAGCTTTGAAATTTACAAGTTAGCTTAAACACGTGAACTTCCACCAGGGAAGTAAGGCCGGGTGTTCCGAAAGGTAAGAAAATCCTGTTAGCTACACCCCCCACGTTTGTAATCAAATTTAGTAAAAAAAAAAAAAAAAAAAGAACATGGAACTATAGGACGTCAAATATATCCAGGGCAATCCTGGACACAGAGTCATCAAACTTATCAACAATACTGTGATGACGGCCATAAAACTTTTTGAGGGACTTGATAAGCCTACAAACTAACTCCATGTTTTATTACACTGTGGCAGCTTTAATTTTAAAGAAGTTATGAAATTACAAAAAATCTAATAAACGATAATAATAAACGATAAGCCTGGTTTTCGCTTGGCGCACCTCATATATTGTTAGATTTAACATTGCACTACCGCATTAATACAAGCAATACTTTTATTGTTTTTATTCATTCTTTATTATAATACTCAAAACAATAGTACACCCTTTCTGTCACCAATTCACCAATAATTTACATTTATAACTATCAAACACGTACATACAGCGGTTCATATTCAAATAACATAAATAAATTAAGAAAGGACATAAATGTAATTTTACATGTACAATACAAGAGCTGAAATCATCTGAAGAACACAACCATTTACATTGAATCACAATACAATACAATACAACACAACATAACCTTCCACAGTTCAACATCTTGTAAGTCTCGTAAGAAAAGACTTCATTATATAACTAACTTAAAGTCAAGGCGATACATTCCTTATTTTCAATACTTTCTTATCAACAAAAACTAAAATCTTAAAATGTTTGCACCACAACCGCAATGCTTTACGCTGAGACATTAGCAATGCAACCTACACTGCATAAGACGGCCTATTTTTACGATCAAATTTTAAACAGTTTTTACCTAGGACATGTTAAGCTTTGGATATTAATCTATATTGGTGCGAGTTGCTGAGTATAGCTTGGTCCTGAGCGTTATTTTATTCATGCAGATAATTAAGTGAGTGTTACATCGACTCAAGGAACAGCCAACCAACAGGTCACAAACAAACAACCCATTAACAAATTAAATATATGATTTGTTATTCTCAGGAAAGGTTCGGGTAAACTGATTTTAGTCATGTTAAAATTCAAATTATCAGCATGTTCACGTGATGTACTGTCCAATAATACACACAAAACTCGTCATGCATTTTCAAACAGTTATTCACTCGGTGATACCTCCACCTCGTGATTTATTCCGCCGCATCTTATATTTCGGTCCGTGCATTATTGGAAATAAAGCACGTTTAGTTTTATTCTTTCTTAAGCAAAATATATATATCTGCGCTTAATATGTCGACTTTGGAATTACTAGTATAAACAAACCATGGGTGATTGACCTCTAATGAAGAGAAACTACCTGTGAATGACCATGGTCCTAGAATTATGGTGACGTCAGTCGTTCACGTAATAAGACAATGACCTATAGGTAAATGGCTACATCTCTTCGTTTATCTCTTAACAATCTAAACGTTTCTATAAATGTAACACGTTTTGAAGTACCACAATCAATTTCTTTTATGTTTTTATACCCCCCAAACTAGTTTGCGGGGGTATATAGGAATCACCATGTCTGTCTGTCCGTCTGCATGTCTGTCCGTGTAAAATCGTGTCCGGGCCATATCTCATCAATGCTTTGGAAGACTCTCATGCAACTTCACATGAATAATCTTCATAGTCCAGAGGTGTGTCATGACCTTGAAAAAGGTCATATCAAAAAGGTCAAGGTCACGGGAAAACTTATAATATAAGGGACGGGGGTATTTGGCTCTCAATGCCGTCAAGGGACAGTTCTAGCTGTGTTTTTTCTTTTATGAGTCTACCTCAATTTACCGGTAAACACCTTCATAATGCCAAATCCAGACTATTTTACTGTGTACTAGTATTTCCCATCACGTGTCCCTGTTGAGGTTTCAATCCGGCCCCTCCGGGTGATAGTAGTAAGTAACCGACAATCAGGCTCAGATCCGACACATAGGACACACCGACAATCAGGCTTAGATCCGACACATAGGACACACCGACAATCAGGCTTAGATCCGACATATAGGGCACACCGACAATCTGGTGCAGATTCGACACATAGGACACACCGACAATCAGGCTCAGATCCGACACATAGGACACACCGACAAACAGGCTTAGATCCGACATAAAGGGCACACCGACAATCTGGTGCAGATTCGACACATAGGACACACCGACAATCAGGCTCAGATCCGACATATAGGGCACACCGACAATCTGGTGCAGATCCGACACATAGGACACACCGACAATCAGGCTCAGATCCGACACATAGGACACACCGACAATCAGGCTCAGATCCGACACATAGGACACACCGACAATCAGGCTTAGATCCGACACATAGGACACACCGACAATCAGGCTTAGATCCGACATATAGGGCACACCGACAATCTGGTGCAGATTCGACACATAGGACACACCGACAATCAGGCTCAGATCCGACACATAGGACACACCGACAATCAGGCTTAGATCCGACATATAGGGCACACCGACAATCTGGTGCAGATTCGACACATAGGACACACCGACAATCAGGCTCAGATCCGACATATAGGGCACACCGACAATCTGGTGCAGATCCGACACATAGGACACACCGACAATCAGGCTCAGATCCGACACATAGGACACACCGACAATCAGGCTCAGATCCGACACATAGGACACACCGACAATCAGGCTTAGATCCGACATATAAGGCACACCGACAATCAGGCTCAGATCCGACACATATACAATTCAAATAAGTGAACAACAACAGGCAATGTAATTCTTATATATAATCCAAAAAACTTTGTTTTCCTCTTTAACGGCGGGTTTGACGATTTGTCATTGCTGAAAAGTATGAAATAACACAATCAAATCCGCTTCAACTAATCTCGTCCAACAATGTGGTTCGCCGCTGTACCACGTGATCAATACCTCTTCACGTTTGTGCGAAACATTTTGGAAAACGTCAACGTCACAAATTCCCGGAATGACGTCCTTTTCACGGGAAAACTTCATGTTATGCGATTCCATATCCATTGGAAATAAGTGTTCCGCACAGACGATTTAGGGTATCACGTGGTACAGCGGCGAACGCCATTGTAATAGAACAAAAATCCTTCGACAATCACATGATGGTTACATCAGATTGTCTCTGAATCCTCATAACACTTGACAAAATAAGAAACCATTCATAAACGTACCGGTCCATGTCGTAATCACAATGTCCAAATCAAAGTAAAAACTTTGAAAAACTAGCAAATTAATGTTTTGTATCATCAGATTTCCATAGAATCTTCAAAACCCTTTACAACTGAAAGTTTTATCAAATTTTCTCAGCTCCAGAAGATTAGTTCGTTCTGAGAAGATGTAAATAAAACACAAACTGTATAATATCTGGGAGTACTAATAAACTAAGAACTGTGACCAAGAAGGCAACACCAAAATATCCAACCACTGTTGATGACGTTCTCTCATCTTGAACACTGATTTTCTCACGGATGGTTGACGATAACGTACTGGTGTTAAGCAGTAGTTCTTTGGTTATGTTTTTAACACTTTCCGTTATATATTGTTGTTGTTCTGTCTCGGATAAAGCATTCCATGTTTCTGCGGCTCGTAAACTTTCACAGCTACAAAGGCACATGTTTGACGGTTCTGTTGTACCTTGTTCTCTGGATGTTGTAGCAATTGTTGAGTCCAATTGTGTCGTCATTGGATGAGGTGTTGTTGTGTCAAATTGTGTCATCATAGGTTCAGATGTTGTTTCCGATTGTGTCGTCATAGGTTCAGATGTTGTTGTTTCCGATTGTGTCGTCATTGGCCCAGATATTGTTGTTTCCGATTGTGTTGTCATAGGTTCAGATGTTGTATCATGTTTTGTTGTCTGTTCTTCTACTGTCGTTGTGTCCGTAGCAAATTCATGTGTTGTTTCGTGATCCATGGTTTCTAATACAGCTACACCACCCAGTGCTTGTGCTGGTGTTGTTGCCTGTATTGTAGATGTAGTCGATTCCATTTCCGCTTCCGTCTGTATTGTAGTTGTTGTCGAGTCCATTTCCGCTTCCGTCTGTATTGTAGTTGTTGTCGAGTCCATTTCCGCTTCCGTGGTCACAACAGGATCTTCTATAATAAATAATTTAAATCTGAGTATAACAATTGTTATGACGTAAAACGCGTATTTGACAATAACCAAGGTAACAAGAAATTACACATGCTGAAACCAAGGCAACGTGACATAACGCATGCTGAAACCAAGGCACTTCGATTTAACAAAAGGTGTAACCAAGGCAACATGGTGGAACAAATAGTAGAACCAAGGCAACACAATACACACAAGGGAAATAAGACGCACGTGATAAAATATATTGAGAACAAACGTAAACGTAATAAAGTCGAAAACATCCAATTCATCACAGTATTGATAAGTTGGATTTCTCTGTGTCTAGGATTGCCCTGGATATATTTCACGTTCCATAGTTCCATGTTCCTTTCACTCATTTTAGATTACACACGTGGCGGGTGAAGCTACCTAAACAGGAGGTGCTTACCCTTCCTGAGCACCCGGCCTCACTTTCCTGGTGATAGTTCACGTGTCTAACCTAACTTGTCAGTTCCAGTATTTACTTTGCTTCTGGATTGTGATTCGGACATAGATAAGTATGTTTGTTTTTGATCATATAAGTCTTATTAGCCCTAAACTTTGAGTTCTACCAGTGTTTCATAAAGTATCCATCTTTAGGGTATATGCCCATGCTCATTTCAACCAGTGCTTGATAAAGTATCCATCTTTAGAGTATAGCCCATGTTAATTTCAACCAGTGTTTCATAAAGTATCCATCTTTAGAGTATAGCCCATGTTAATTTCGACGTAACTGGTCTTACAGCTTGATTAGAGGCATTCATTTAGTTTAATTTTTGTTCTAGAGAAGTTCAGGGTATTTTAGGTTAAAGAATCTTGACTAGTTCGTAAAATCCCATTGCTCCACTCCTTTATCCTTGACGCAAGTTTATGACGTCACAAAAACACAAGGTGACTTATCAACAATATTATTGCACTATATTTTATACAAACACCAAAAATGTGGTAAACGCTTTCACGTGTTCCTTTCTTACAATTTTAATTACACACGTGACGGGTGTAGCTAGCTTAACAGGAAACGCTTACACTTACGGAACACCTGACCTCACTTCCATGGTGGAAGATCACGTGTCTAACCTAACTTGTCAGTTCCAAAGTTTTTACTTTGCTTCTGGATTTTGATTCGGACATGGATTAGTATGTTTGTTTTTGATCATATTAAGTCTTATTAGCCCTAAACTTTGATTTCCATCAGTGTTTCATATAGTATAATTTAGATGTAATTCAGCTTGATTAGAAGCATTCATTTAGTTTAACTTTTGTTCTAGAGAAGTTTAAGGTATTTTAAGTTAAAGAATCTTGACTAGTGCGTAAAACTCCATTTCTCCACCCCTTCATCTTTAACGCAAGTTTATGGCGTCATGAAAAACACAAGGTGACCTACCAACACTATTATTGCACTATATTTTATACAAACACCAAAAGGGGTAAACGTTAACAAAGAAAAAGTCTGAATTATCTTACCGTAATAAGCCCTCACTTTTAAATGTGGCACGATAATTAAAGGCCATGCTGAAATAAAGCATTAAAAGAATTATAGAGAATCGGTTGAAAAGACACAATTACAAGATGGGGGATTTTAAAGGAAAAGAAAAGTCTGTAAAGAAACATTTAATAATACGCATTTCTTGATCATAGTTCAATGTTCCTTTCTTACAATTTTGATTACACACGTGGCGGGTGTAGCTAGCTAAACTGGAGGTGCTTACCCTTCCGGAGCACCCGACCTCACTTCCCTGGTCGAAGCTCCCGTGTCTAACCACCTGACTTGTTCAGTTTCAAAGTATTTACTTTGCTTCTGGATTGTGATTCGTACATGGATTAGTGTGTTTGTTTTTGTTCATGAGCTTGATGAGAGAAAGAATATTTTTTTAAACTTATTACACGATATAACGTAAGTGATATCCGTTACTCCTACAGATTAATTATGTCCTTGTTTGCATTCAACAATCGACGACGTAAAATGAAATAATCACAAAAAAGTTTTGTACCCCTAATGATTGAACCCGTGTCTGAAACGAATACGATTGTTCCTGTCAGGATAGGGTAACTTACCATCATTTCCGCAACTTCGTCGACCAGGAAATTTTATATTGACTTACTATTGGTTTCAGCTAAGTCAAGATGTGTCATCTTGAATGTTGAGGGATAGGGGACACGGGAGGATAACGACCTTTCCCGGACAATATAACTGAGAAACCTTCTCATTATAAATCTCTATATGTAGTGATCAAGCTTAGACAAAATGAGACATTAAAATCCATACGCCGATGTTAAGACCCTCTACAACCTGAGACATTGAAATCCATACGCCGATGTTTAGACCCTCTACAACCTGAGACATTGATGTTAAGACCCTCTACAACCTGAGACATTGAAATCCATACGCCGATGTTAAGACACTCTACAACCTGAGACATTGAAATCCATACGCCGATGTTAAGACACTCTACAACCTGAGACATTGAAATCCATACGCCGATGTTAAGACCCTCTACAACCTCAACAACCTTTTTTGGACCAATAATACAAATAATAAACAACACTGACCTGAAACGTAGATTTTGTAATTTACTGTAGTAATTGGACAAGAAAATATAAATGTTATTGTGGCTGCTCGGATTATTGAAATATTATGTCTGACGCCATCACAACGTTCTGTAAATTCATTCTGTAAATAAAAGATAAAATATCAAAATAGTCCTTAAATAAGATATTCTTTTTCAAAATTTTATTCGATCCTTAATAAATCCGATATATATTTCAAATTCAAATCACATATACATTTTCTGAACATAAATGCAAATATTATCATGTATATTATAATCGTAAAAATTGCCACTTGTGCTTTTTCCGGGGTATGTATATAGAAAGAAAAAAGTTCTATTTTTCGATAAAATCTTATAGTTTCTATACAGGCTTGGTAAGAAGGTTGTATATTTTTCATGCTGCATGTATGGATATAGTATTTTGCTATAAGTAAACATGAGTTTACAACATTTAAATTAGAGTCGTTACTTTTTATACCAAAAGCAGGTTTTCCGTGGTATTTTCAATTTTTATATTGGTTTGTACTCTAATGTCTTCTAAAAGTTGATACCATATAGACTTTACACATGAACATTCAATAAAGAGATGAGTAACTGTTTCCTTCGTTTCTGAACAAAATGTACACAATTCAGTTTCGTATAATTTACTCTGCATAAGTTTGATGTTTGTAAAGTAAATACCATGGTTGAGTTTAAATTAAAACGACCTTAGTTTTGTATCTTCTGTTATTCTAAATGGTATAATGTATATATAATTCCAATGTTCATCTGTAAACTATAGATTCAGTTTAACTCTCCATCTTTCTTGCGAATTAGGCTTTTGATATATTTTGTTTATAAAAAGACGGTAGAAATGTTTTGTGATATTTTCCGAAGTTTTTAATTATTGTATTAGCGGATGATGTACCTGAGGTATTGGACTTGCAATAGGATATTCCTTATTTTAAACCTGGCAAATTTTGGCAACTGATTTCGAGACTACAAATCAACGCTTTTGACAAAACAATTACAAATGCTATAAATAAGTTTGCCGTGATCTAAAATGAAACATTAAATTTCAGAATATCTTAAAAATTGGCGAAGTTATTGCGATTTCAAATTTTCCAGATTCACGTTAAGGAAAAGCTTAATAAAGAAATGAGTGTGAAACTGGAGCCAGTACGGTAAGCAGATACTTAATCGGACAAACCTAGTGAACATTGTGAGAAAGATACTATATTAAAAGTATTCAAAAAATTTATTACTAATATCTACATTGAATATTTTGCTTACACCATACCTAGAGAACATCTAACTGCTTTCTAAGGAATGGAAGCGATAGACGCTGCTACTACAAATGTCCACAGCTGAGACAAAGACAAAATATACAATATACTGTACATCGCGTGCGCCCGTAATTTAACATGTTAACATTGTATGTTACAGAGAAGTCTATCTTGTAGTTACAGTGATAACTGCTAGTGACGTCTACTTACCAGTGTGTGGTTGTATGTTACAGAGAAGTCTATCTTGTAGTTACAGTGATAACTGCTAGTGACGTCTACTTACCAGTGTGTGGTTGTATGTTACAGAGAAGTCTATCTTGTAGTTACAGTGATAACTGCTAGTGACGTCTACTTACCAGTGTGTGGTTGTATGTTACAGAGAAGTCTATCTTGTAGTCACACTGATAACTGCTAGGGACGTCTACTTACCAGTGTGTGGTTGTATGTTACAGAGAAGTCTATCTTGTAGTCACACTGATAACTGCTAGTGACGTCTACTTACCAGTGTGTGGTTGTATGTTACAGAGAAGTCTATCTTGTAGTTACAGTGATAACTGCTAGTGACGTCTACTTACCAGTGTGTAGTTGTATGTTACAGAGAAGTCTATCTTGTAGTTACAGTGATAACTGCTAGTGACGTCTACTTACCAGTGTGTAGTTGTATGTTACAGAGAAGTCTATCTTGTAGTCACACTGATAACTGCTAGGGACGTCTACTTACCAGTGTGTAGTTGTATGTTACAGAGAAGTCTATCTTGTAGTCACACTGATAACTGCTAGGGACGTCTACTTACCAGTGTGTAGTTGTATGTTACAGAGAAGTCTATCTTGTAGTTACACTGATAACTGCTAGGGACGTCTACTTACCAGTGTGTGGTTGTATGTTACAGAGAAGTCTATCTTGTAGTCACACTGATAACTGCTAGGACGTCTACTTACCAGTGTGTAGTTGTATGTTACAGAGAAGTCTATCTTGTAGTACAGTGATAACTGCTAGTGACGTCTACTTACCATGTGTAGTTGTATGTTACAGAGAAGTCTATCTTGTAGTCACACTGATAACTGCTAGGGACGTCTACTTACCAGTGTGTAGTTGTATGTTACAGAGAAGTCTATCTTGTAGTCACACTGATAACTGCTAGTGACGTCTACTTACCAGTGTGTGGTTGTATGTTACAGAGAAGTCTATCTTGTAGTAACACTGATAACTGCTAGTGACGTCTACTTACCAGGGTTACTTTACACTGTTGTAGGATTATGTTGTGGTTGTATGTTACAGAGAAGACTATCTTGTAGTTACATGATAACTGCTAGTGACGTCTACTTACCAGTGTGTAGTTGTATGTTACAGAGAAGACTATCTTGTAGTTACAATGATAACTGCTAGTGACGTCTACTTACCAGTGTGTGGTTGTATGTTACAGAGAAGTCTATCTTGTAGTTACACTGATAACTGCTAGGGACGTCTACTTACCAGTGTGTGGTTGTATGTTACAGAGAAGTCTATCTTGTAGTTACACTGATAACTGCTAGGGACGTCTACTTACCAGTGTGTGGTTGTATGTTACAGAGAAGACTATCTTGTAGTCACACTGATAACTGCTATGGACGTCTACTTACCAGTGTGTAGTTGTATGTTACAGAGAAGTCTATCTTGTAGTTCACACTGATAACTGCTAGTGACGTCTACTTACCAGTGTGTGGTTGTATGTTACAGAGAAGTCTATCTTGTAGTACACTGATAACTGCTAGTGACGTCTACTTACCAGGGTGTGGTTGTATGTTACAGAGAAGACTATCTTGTAGTTACACTGATAACTGCTAGTGACGTCTACTTACCAGTGTGTAGTTGTATGTTACAGAGAAGACTATCTTGTAGTTACAATGATAACTGCTAGTGACGTCTACTTACCAGTGTGTGGTTGTATGTTACAGACAAGACTATCTTGTAGTTACAGTGATAACTGCTAGTGACGTCTACTTACCAGTGTGTGGTTGTATGTTACAGAGAAGTCTATCTTGTAGTCACACTGATAACTGCTATGGACGTCTACTTACCAGTGTGTAGTTGTATGTTACAGAGAAGTCTATCTTGTAGTCACACTGATAACTGCTAGTGACGTCTACTTACCAGTGTGTGGTTGTATGTTACAGAGAAGTCTATCTTGTAGTAACACTGATAACTGCTAGTGACGTCTACTTACCAGGGTGTGGTTGTATGTTACAGAGAAGACTATCTTGTAGTTACACTGATAACTGCTAGTGACGTCTACTTACCAGTGTGTAGTTGTATGTTACAGAGAAGACTATCTTGTAGTTACAATGATAACTGCTAGTGACGTCTACTTACCAGTGTGTGGTTGTATGTTACAGAGAAGACTATCTTGTAGTTACAATGATAACTGCTAGGGACGTCTACTTACCAGTGTGTGGTTGTATGTTACAGAGAAGACTATCTTGTAGTTACAATGATAACTGCTAGGGACGTCTACTTACCAGTGTGTGGTTGTATGTTACAGAGAAGACTATCTTGTAGTCACACTGATAACTGCTAGGGACGTCTACTTACCAGTGTGTGGTTGTATGTTACCGATAAGTCTATCTTGTAGTTACACTGATAACTGCTAGGGACGTCTACTTATCAGTGTGTGGTTGTATGCTACAGAGAAGTCTATTTTGTAGTAACACTGATAACTGCTAGTGACGTCTACTTACCAGTGTGTGGTTGTATGTTACAGAGATGTCTATCTTGTAGTCACACTGATAACTGCTAGTGACGTCTACTTACCAGTGTGTGGTTGTATGTTACAGAGAAGACTATCTTGTAGTAACACTGATAACTGCTAGTGACGTCTACTTACCAGTGTGTAGTTGTATGTTACAGAGAAGTCTATCTTGTAATTACACTGATAACTGCTAGTGACGTCTACTTACCAGTGTGTGGTTGTATGTTACAGAGAAGACTATCTTGTAATTACAGTGATAACTGCTAGTGACGTCTACTTACCAGTGTGTGGTTGTATGTTACAGAGAAGTCTATCTTGTAGTAACACTGATAACTGCTAGTGACGTCTACTTACCAGTGTGTGGTTGTATGTTACAGAGAAGTCTATCTTGTAGTAACACTGATAACTGCTAGTGACGTCTACTTACCAGTGTGTGGTTGTATGTTACAGAGAAGACTATCTTGTAGTAACACTGATAACTGCTAGTGATGTCTACTTACCAGTGTGTGGTTGTATGTTACAGAAAAGACTATCTTGTAGTTACAGTGATAACTGCTAAGGACGTCTACTTACCAGTGTGTGGTTGTATGTTACAGAGAAGTCTATCTTGTAGTAACACTGATAACTGCTAGGGACGTCTACTTACCAGTGTGTGGTTGTATGTTACAGAGAAGTCTATCTTGTAGTAACACTGATAACTGCTAGGGACGTCTACTTACCAGTGTGTGGTTGTATGTTACAGAGAAGACTATCTTGTAGTTACACTGATAACTGCTAGGGACGTCTACTTACCAGTGTGTGGTTGTACGTTACAGAGAAGACTATCTTGTAGTTACACTGATAACTGCTAGGGACGTCTACTTACCAGTGTGTGGTTGTATGTTACAGAGAAGTCTATCTTGTAGTTACACTGATAACTGCTAGGGACGTCTACTTACCAGTGTGTGGTTGTATGTTACAGAGAAGTCTATCTTGTAGTAACACTGATAACTGCTAGGGACGTCTACTTACCAGTGTGTGGTTGTATGTTACAGAGAAGACTATCTTGTAGTTACACTGATAACTGCTAGTGACGTCTACTTACCAGTGTGTGGTTGTATGTTACAGAGAAGTCTATCTTGTAGTTACACTGATAACTGCTAGGGACGTCTACTTACCAGTGTGTGGTTGTATGTTACAGAGAAGTCTATCTTGTAGTTACACTGATAACTGCTAGGGACGTCTACTTACCAGTGTGTGGTTGTATGTTACAGAGAAGTCTATCTTGTAGTTACACTGATAACTGCTAGTGACGTCTACTTACCAGTGTGTGGTTGTATGTTACAGAGAAGTCTATCTTGTAGTTACACTGATAACTGCTAGGGACGTCTACTTACCAGTGTGTGGTTGTATGTTACAGAGAAGTCTATCTTGTAGTTACACTGATAACTGCTAGGGACGTCTACTTACCAGTGTGTGGTTGTATGTTACAGAGAAGACTATCTTGTAGTTACACTGATAACTGCTAGTGACGTCTACTTACCAGTGTGTGGTTGTATGTTACAGAGAAGTCTATCTTGTAGTTACACTGATAACTGCTAGGGACGTCTACTTACCAGTGTGTGGTTGTATGTTACAGACAAGTCTATCTTGTAGTCACACTGATAACCGCTAGGGACGTCTACTTACCAGTGTGTGGTTGTATGTTACAGAGAAGTCTATCTTGTAGTCACACTGATAACTGCTAGGGACGTCTACTTACCAGTGTGTGGTTGTATGTTACAGAGAAGTCTATCTTGTAGTTACACTGATAACTGCTAGGGACGTCTACTTACCAGTGTGTGGTTGTATGTTACAGAGAAGTCTATCTTGTAGTTACACTGGTAACTGCTAGGGACGTCTACTTACCAGTGTGTGGTTGTATGTTACAGAGAAGTCTATCTTGTAGTTACACTGATAACTGCTAGGGACGTCTACTTACCAGTGTGTGGTTGTATGTTACAGAGAAGTCTATCTTGTAGTTACACTGATAACTGCTAGGGACGTCTACTTACCAGTGTGTGGTTGTATGTTACAGAGAAGTCTATCTTGTAGTTACACTGATAACTGCTAGGGACGTCTACTTACCAGTGTGTGGTTGTATGTTACAGAGAAGTCTATCTTGTAGTTACACTGATAACTGCTAGTGACGTCTACTTACCAGTGTGTGGTTGTATGTTACAGAGAAGTCTATCTTGTAGTTACACTGATAACTGCTAGGGACGTCTACTTACCAGTGTGTGGTTGTATGTTACAGAGAAGTCTATCTTGTAGTTACACTGATAACTGCTAGGGACGTCTACTTACCAGTGTGTGGTTGTATGTTACAGAGAAGACTATCTTGTAGTTACACTGATAACTGCTAGTGACGTCTACTTACCAGTGTGTGGTTGTATGTTATAGAGAAGTCTATCTTGTAGTTACACTGATAACTGCTAGGGACGTCTACTTACCAGTGTGTGGTTGTATGTTACAGAGAAGTCTATCTTGTAGTAACACTGATAACTGCTAGGGACGTCTACTTACCAGTGTGTGGTTGTATGTTACAGATAAGTCTATCTTGTAGTCACACTGGTAACTGCTAGGGACGTCTACTTACCAGTGTTTAGTTGTATGTTACAGAGAAGTCTATCTTGTAGTCACACTGATAACTGCTAGTGACGTCTACTTACCAGTGTGTGGTTGTATGTTACAGAGAAGTCTATCTTGTAGTAACACTGATAACTGCTAGGGACGTCTACTTACCAGTGTGTGGTTGTATGTTACAGAGAAGACTATCTTGTAGTTACACTGATAACTGCTAGGGACGTCTACTTACCAGTGTGTGGTTGTATGTTACAGAGAAGTCTATCTTGTAGTAACACTGATAACTGCTAGGGACGTCTACTTATCAGTGTGTGGTTGTATGTTACAGACAAGTCTATCTTGTAGTCACACTGATAACTCCTAGTGACGTCTACTTACCAGTGTGTGGTTGTATGTTACAGAGAAGACTATCTTGTAGTCACACTGATAATTATAACTGCTAGGGACGTCTACTTACCAGTGTGTGGTTGTATGTTACAGAGAAGACTATCTTGTAGTCACACTGATAACTGCTAGTGACGTCTACTTACCAGTGTGTGGTTGTATGTTACAGAGAAGTCTATCTTGTAGTAACACTGATAACTGCTAGGGACGTCTACTTATCAGTGTGTGGTTGTATGTTACAGACAAGTCTATCTTGTAGTCACACTGATAACTCCTAGTGACGTCTACTCACCAGTGTGTGGTTGTATGTTACAGAGAAGTCTATCTTGTAGTTACACTGATAACTGCTAGGGACGTCTACTTACCAGTGTGTAGTTGTATGTTACAGAGAAGTCTATCTTGTAGTCACACTGATAACTGCTAGGGACGTCTACTTACCAGTGTGTGGTTGTATGTTACAGAGAAGACTATCTTGTAGTCACACTGATAACTGCTAGGGACGTCTACTTACCAGTGTGTGGTTGTATGTTACAGATAAGTCTATCTTGTAGTCACACTGATAACTGCTAGGGACGTCTACTTACCAGTGTGTGGTTGTATGTGACAGAGAAGTCTATCTTGTATTTACACTGATAACTGCTAGTGACGTCTACTTACCAGTGTGTAGTTGGATGTTACTGATAAATCTATCTTGAAGTTACACTGATAACTGCTATGGACGTCTACTTACCAGTGTGTGGTTGTATGTTACAGAGAAGTCTATCTTGTAGTTACACTGATAACTGCTAGGGACGTCTACTTACCAGTGTGTAGTTGTATGTTACAGAGAAGTCTATCTTGTAGTTACACTGATAACTGCTAGTGACGTCTACTTACCAGTGTGTAGTTGTATCTTATAGAGAAGACTATCTTGTAGTCACACTGATAACTGCTAGGGACGTCTACTTACCAGTGTGTAGTTGTATGTGACAGAGAAGACTATCTTGTAGTAACACTGATAACTGCTAGGGACGTCTACTTACCAGTGTGTGGTTGTATGTTACAGAGAAGACTATCTTGTAGTTACACTGATAACTGCTAGGGACGTCTACTTACCAGTGTGTGGTTGTACGTTACAGAGAAGACTATCTTGTAGTTACACTGATAACTGCTAGGGACGTCTACTTACCAGTGTGTGGTTGTATGTTACAGAGAAGTCTATCTTGTAGTTACACTGATAACTGCTAGGGACGTCTACTTACCAGTGTGTGGTTGTATGTTACAGAGAAGTCTATCTTGTAGTAACACTGATAACTGCTAGGGACGTCTACTTACCAGTGTGTGGTTGTATGTTACAGAGAAGACTATCTTGTAGTTATACTGATAACTGCTAGTGACGTCTACTTACCAGTGTGTGGTTGTATGTTACAGAGAAGTCTATCTTGTAGTTACACTGATAACTGCTAGGGACGTCTACTTACCAGTGTGTGGTTGTATGTTACAGAGAAGTCTATCTTGTAGTTACACTGATAACTGCTAGGGACGTCTACTTACCAGTGTGTGGTTGTATGTTACAGAGAAGTCTATCTTGTAGTTACACTGATAACTGCTAGTGACGTCTACTTACCAGTGTGTGGTTGTATGTTACAGAGAAGTCTATCTTGTAGTTACACTGATAACTGCTAGGGACGTCTACTTACCAGTGTGTGGTTGTATGTTACAGAGAAGTCTATCTTGTAGTTACACTGATAACTGCTAGGGACGTCTACTTACCAGTGTGTGGTTGTATGTTACAGAGAAGACTATCTTGTAGTTACACTGATAACTGCTAGTGACGTCTACTTACCAGTGTGTGGTTGTATGTTACAGAGAAGTCTATCTTGTAGTAACACTGATAACTGCTAGGGACGTCTACTTACCAGTGTGTGGTTGTATGTTACAGAGAAGACTATCTTGTAGTTATACTGATAACTGCTAGTGACGTCTACTTACCAGTGTGTGGTTGTATGTTACAGAGAAGTCTATCTTGTAGTTACACTGATAACTGCTAGGGACGTCTACTTACCAGTGTGTGGTTGTATGTTACAGAGAAGTCTATCTTGTAGTTACACTGATAACTGCTAGGGACGTCTACTTACCAGTGTGTGGTTGTATGTTACAGAGAAGTCTATCTTGTAGTTACACTGATAACTGCTAGTGACGTCTACTTACCAGTGTGTGGTTGTATGTTACAGAGAAGTCTATCTTGTAGTTACACTGATAACTGCTAGGGACGTCTACTTACCAGTGTGTGGTTGTATGTTACAGAGAAGTCTATCTTGTAGTTACACTGATAACTGCTAGGGACGTCTACTTACCAGTGTGTGGTTGTATGTTACAGAGAAGACTATCTTGTAGTTACACTGATAACTGCTAGTGACGTCTACTTACCAGTGTGTGGTTGTATGTTACAGAGAAGTCTATCTTGTAGTTACACTGATAACTGCTAGGGACGTCTACTTACCAGTGTGTGGTTGTATGTTACAGACAAGTCTATCTTTTAGTCACACTGATAACCGCTAGGGACGTCTACTTACCAGTGTGTGGTTGTATGTTACAGAGAAGTCTATCTTGTAGTCACACTGATAACTGCTAGGGACGTCTACTTACCAGTGTTTAGTTGTATGTTACAGAGAAGTCTATCTTGTAGTCACACTGATAACTGCTAGTGACGTCTACTTACCAGTGTGTGGTTGTATGTTACAGAGAAGTCTATCTTGTAGTAACACTGATAACTGCTAGGGACGTCTACTTACCAGTGTGTGGTTGTATGTTACAGAGAAGTCTATCTTGTAGTTACATTATAACTGCTAGGGACGTCTACTTACCAGTGTGTGGTTGTATGTTACAGAGAAGTCTATCTTGTAGTCACACTGATAACTGCTAGGGACGTCTACTTACCAGTGTGTGGTTGTATGTTACAGATAAGTCTATCTTGTAGTCACACTGGTAACTGCTAGGGACGTCTACTCACCAGTGTGTGGTTGTATGTTACAGACAAGTCTATCTTGTAGTCACACTGATAACTGCTAGGGACGTCTACTTACCAGTGTGTGGTTGTATGTTACAGATAAGACTATCTTGTAGTCACACTGATAACTGCTAGGGACGTCTACTTACCAGTGTGTGGTTGTATGTTACAGAGAAGACTATCTTGTAGTTACACTGATAACCGCTAGGGACGTCTACTTACCAGTGTGTGGTTGTATGTTACAGAGAAGACTATCTTGTAGTTACACTGATAACTGCTAGGGACGTCTACTTACCAGTGTGTGGTTGTATGTTACAGAGAAGTCTATCTTGTAGTCACACTGATAACTGCTAGCGACGTCTACTTACCAGTGTGTAGTTATATGTTACAGAGAAGTCTATCTTGTAGTCACACTGATAACTGCTAGGGACGTCTACTTACCAGTGTGTAGTTATATGTTACAGAGAAGTCTATCTTGTAGTCACACTGATAACTGCTAGGGACGTCTACTTACCAGTGTGTGGTTGTATGTTACAGAGAAGTCTATCTTGTAGTTACACTGATAACTGCTAGGGACGTCTACTTACCAGTGTGTGGTTGTATGATACAGAGAAGTCTATCTTGTAGTTACACTGATAACTGCTAGGGAAGTCTACTTATCAGTGTGTAGTTGTATGTTACAGAGAAGTCTATCTTGTAGTTACACTGATAACTGCTAGGGACGTCTACTTACCAGTGTGTGGTTGTATGTTACAGAGAAGTCTATCTTGTAGTTACAGTGATAACTGCTAGGGACGTCTACTTATCAGTGTGTGGTTGTATGTTACAGAGAAGTCTATCTTGTAGTTACAGTGATAACTGCTAGGGACGTCTACTTATCAGTGTGTAGTTGTATGTTACAGAGAAGTCTATCTTGTAGTCACACTGATAACTGCTAGGGACGTCTACTTACTAGTGTGTGGTTGTATGTTACAGAGAAGTCTATCTTGTAGTTACACTGATAACTGCTAGTGACGTCTACTTACCAGTGTGTGGTTGTATGTTACAGAGAAGTCTATCTTGTAGTTACACTGATAACTGCTAGTGACGTCTACTTACCAGTGTGTGGTTGTATGTTATAGAGAAGACTATCTTGTAGTCACACTGATAACTGCTAGGGACGTCTACTTACCAGTGTGTGGTTGTATGTTACAGAGAAGACTATCTTGTAGTCACACTGATAACTGCTAGGGACGTCTACTTACCAGTGTGTGGTTGTATGTTACAGAGAAGTCTATCTTGTAGTTACACTGATAACTGCTAGTGACGTCTACTTAACAGTGTGTGGTTGTATGTTACAGAGAAGTCTATCTTGTAGTTACACTGATAACTGCTAGGGACGTCTACTTACCAGTGTGTGGTTGTATGTTACAGAGAAGTCTATCTTGTAGTTACAATGATAACTGCTAGGGACGTCTACTTACCAGTGTGTGGTTGTATGTTACAGAGAAGTCTATCTTTTAGTTACACTGATAACTGCTAGGGACGTCTACTTATCAGTGTGTGGTTGTATGTTACAGAGAAGTCTATCTTGTAGTTACACTGATAACTGCTAGGGACGTCTACTTACCAGTGTGTGGTTGTATGTGACAGAGAAGTCTATCTTGTAGTTACACTGATAACTGCTAGGGACGTCTACTTACCAGTGTGTGGTTGTATGTTACAGAGAAGTCTATCTTGTAGTTACACTGATAACTGCTAGTGACGTCTACGTACCAGTGTGTGGTTGTATGTTACAGAGAAGACTATCTTGTAGTCACACTGATAACTGCTAGGGACGTCTACTTACCAGTGTGTGGTTGTATGTTACAGAGAAGTCTATCTTGTAGTTACACTGATAACTGCTAGTGACGTCTACTTACCAGTGTGTGGTTGTATGTTACAGAGCAATCTATCTTGTAGTTACACTGATAACTGCTAGGGACGTCTACTTACCAGTGTGTAGTTGTATGTGACAGAGAAGATTATCTTGTAGTTACACTGATAACTGCTAGGGACGTCTACTTACCAGTGTGTAGTTGTATGTTACAGAGAAGTCTATCTTGTAGTTACACTGATAACTGCTAGGGACGTCTACTTACCAGTGTGTGGTTGTATGTTACAGACAAGTCTATCTTGTAGTTACACTGATAACTGCTAGGGACGTCTACTTACCAGTGTGTGGTTGTATGTTACAGAGAAGTCTATCTTGTAGTTACACTGATAACTGCTAGGGACGCTTACTTACCAGTGTGTGGTTGTATGTTACAGAGAAGTCTATCTTGTAGTTACACTGATAACTGCTAGGGACGTCTACTTACCAGTGTGTGGTTGTATGTTACAGAGAAGTCTATCTTGTAGTCACACTGATAACTGCTAGGGACGTGTACTTATCAGTGTGTAGTTGTATGTTACAGAGAAGTCTATCTTGTAGTTACACTGATAACTGCTAGGGACGTCTACTTACCAGTGTGTGGTTGTATGTTACAGAGAAGTCTATCTTGTAGTTACACTGATAACTGCTAGGGACGTCTACTTACCAGTGTGTGGTTGTATGTTACAGACAAGTCTATCTTGTAGTTACAGTGATAACTGCTAGGGACGTCTACTTACCAGTGTGTGGTTGTATGTTACAGACAAGTCTATCTTGTAGTTACACTGATAACTGCTAGGGACGTCTACTTACCAGTGTGTGGTTGTATGTTACAGAGAAGTCTATCTTGTAGTCACACTGATAACTGCTAGGGACGTCTACTTATCAGTGTGTAGTTGTATGTTACAGAGAAGTCTATCTTGTAGTTACATTGATAACTGCTAGGGACGTCTACTTACCCGTGTGTGGTTGTATGTTACAGAGAAGACTATCTTGTAGTAACACTGATAACTGCTAGGGACGTCTACTTACCAGTGTGTAGTTGTATGTTATAGAGAAGCCAATCTTGTAGCCACACTGATGATTATAACTGCAAGTGGCGTCTACGGATACAGCGTGTACATATACTGGATTTGATATATTGAGTGGAACCTTTAAAGAAAATATTATAATAAAGGTGTCAAAATGAGATACATGTGTGTTGATTTCTGTGTAAAGTAGCAGAACTCTAACAAAACACAGCTCGGTACGTTTATTTGATTACAAAGGCATTGTTATATTTTTTGTTTGAAATCGAATTTTAAAATAATAATAATAATAATAATTGTATTTGAAGTAGAATTTGAAAAAGTATATAATAATAACATCTGTTGAAATAGAATTTGAAAAAAAATATTTATAATAATAATAATAATAATAATAATAATAATAATAATAATAATAATAAATTCAAATAAAAAATTACTGGAGACGAGAAGGGTCAACAAAAATAAAAAATATAACTGGTGCGCACGAGATACTAACTTGTCCGCACAAGTTAGTAACTCGTGCGCTGAAGTTATATTTTTTATTTTTAGACTTCTCGTCTTCCGTAAAAAATACATAATATATAAATCCGATGTTACAGGCAAACAACATTGACCTGTCCGCTTGACCTTTAATTTAAATATTAATTATGGACGAGTACATATAAGTTATAGGTATAAGGCGTGTATATTTTGTCCATATGATGTAAAATCTAACCATTGGCAATTTAATGCAATGTGTATATGTATTAACTGTAAATCCTTACGTTACCTATGTATTGGTTGGATCCTCCTATATGAAGATTTCTAATGAAAGGTCAACCAGGCAGGTCAATGTTGTTTACCTATTTAGAAAATATTTACCATGGTTACTACTCACATGTAGATAATTACTAGGAAACAATGACTGTACACTGTCCTCTTTATATAGAACTGTTTCCAGTCCAAAATTGTATGTATCTGAAAATATTAAATATAAAATAAGCCCAGTCATATTGATAGTAGTATTCTTCCGGAGCATCCGGCCTTACTTTCCAGGCCAAAGATGTTCCGCGTGCTTATTAACATTTTCCGGTTTTCAAAGTTTTTACTTTCCCAATAACAGGTTCTAGTGTTTGTTTATAGTAATCAAAGTAACAGTATTCTTGCATTGAAAGCGTGCGACACATTTTATATGGAAACCCGGTTTGATGTTCTAGAATTTTATGCAAAAAATAAAACTAAACTTATTATGTTCAATGTTTGTAAGAGATATATTATGAAAATAGAATACTTTTCAAAACACATACTTCAAAAAATTCAAAGTGTGATACCTAATAAGACAATTCAAACCTGTCTATACAGACAAACGGTACAGGTGTCTTTATAGACAGGTGGTTCTTATATACAGCTACAAACAACATAGATAAAGAACAGGTTGGATATTGTACTCTCAGAAGAATTTTTAAAATACATTGGCCACAGAAGGTCGCAAATGAAGAAGTAAGAACAAGAGTCAGAGCAGAAAAAAATCAAAATCACAATAAAAACTAGAAAAACCGTGAGCCACAAGCTCACAAAAAATGGGCCTATAGAATGTAAATTTAAGACAGGTTTGACTGTACTTACTCTACAAATAATATGGGGATGATAACATTTATGATACCCATGTCAATATAAATTCTACATTCTACATTACTACATGTCACTTAAACTGAAGAAAAAATGAACAAAATACTTACCACTATTTTTCCAGATGTATTGAGGATAGCTGTCAGTTGTCATAACTGTTACATATCCGTATTGTGTAGTGTACAAATGAGCAAACCAAACCTTATCATCTCTTACTGGTTGTCCTGGGGAATAGTTCGATATAAACAACACTTCTCCTTTCCTGAAAAAATACCGAAATTAACGACATTATAATAAGTATTTTCAATCATGGTTGAAAATTAGCATTGGAATGTTTCATGAACTTTTGATATCACAGACCCCCCCCCCCCCCCCCCCCCCCCCCCCCCCCCCTGTGGTTGAGTGTTCTTAAGCGAGCACACAAACACTCTCACCGCCAACGTTAGAATCACACTCGTCCAGATTTTAGTGTATTAGGGTTTTTTCAGTTCCCTTGACAAAGGTCGGTAGTTCTATCGCGGTATTCCTACACCATTCTTAAACCGACTGCATCGATATAAGTGAAATACCTTTGACTGTATAGTAACTATCACCCACTTTACTCACTCAGATATAACTAATTATGCTTTCCCTGGAATTTATTTTAAACTTTTTATCCACGCTATATCACTAATAGTTCACAATATCAGATTACATGTAACAGACCATATATCACAATATTGTTAATAACTATGATGTCTCTGTATCTAAATTTTCCCTGACATATATTTGATGTTCCACGATCCTTTTACTCGCGGTTTCGATTTTGTGACTGACTAAATAGGATATGCTAGATGAACACCCGGTCTCACTTTCCTGGTTTAACTAAATTTGAAAGTTTTCAAAGAAGATTTGCTTTGCAGCAATGTAATGTCTATGCTACACTGTATAAAAACTTTGGTAAAGGATTATAATGCATACTGGTTTTTTATATTGTGTGTTTGTTTTTAATTTGATAGGATAAATAGTTTATTTTGTACGTCGTAGATTGGACAAAAACCACTTCCTGAATAGCAGGCTATGAAGTCAGATAGAGGACCACTATAGTTGCCAAAGAAACCCTTGTCTGGCGCCACAGTTGTATTTGTAATATACAAAACGGATATTACCCGGACCTGACAAGTGGTGTCTGTGTCATATACCATTTTTTGAATTTAATCATAAAATACATTCAAAAAATGGTATATGACAATAGACAATATACCATTTTTTTAATGTATTTTATGATTAAATTCAAATGGTATATGACATTTGAATGTATAAACTCCATAACAGAGGAAAGACCTCTGCAACTTAAACACATGCACGTGGCAACAGTCAACACAACCAAGAACACAACACAAAATAAAATGTAATAATAAAAACATACAAAAACACAAAATAATACAAATAAAAGGCAAATACAATGGGTGCAATGGAAATTGGATATTATTACAGAGGTTATGGGATACATGTATTTTCTTCTAAATACAGTCAATTTTGTATATAAGGGCCATCAAAGGGAATCAGCAAAATGGTCTTTGTAGGCAGATAACGCCTATATACAGGTTCGAATAGCTTGAATAAAGAACAATGGGGATAAAGGATGATACCCAAAACGCCGAGCTATCCGCCTATAGGATTCAAAATTTAAAAGTATGTTGAATACATATTGATAGTGAAAAAACCTAAAGCTAATATCATTATGCAAAAGTTTATATGGTTAAATTCTCAGTAAAATATTGCATTATATGTTTAACACACATAATTCATGGGGTTTGTCTAAACTTATTTCATTTTAATAAAATGTATATTTTACGGTTTTTTTTCTTTTTTATCTTACTTTGTGTTAGAATATAAATGCCATATTATTTATTTCTACCACAAATAACATAATAGAAAGAAAGACAAGCACGCGTATTTGTTTTATACATACAATATAAATCCAGTTTAAGGCCACGTGTCATTTCCCGTGTGTTTCGTGTACGATGAACACGTACTAGTAAACAAAATGCAAAAAAACATTAAACTGTTCTAAGTGCAATCATCGCACGAAGAAGGCCATAGACGAAAAGTCGGGGTAGGTTTCATATGTGATGAATGTCACTAGCTGGACAAGACTGAATATCATGAACCTGCGATTGGTCGAATAGACTTGAAATCTGAATGTATAGACCTACCCATTTTGAGGTGCGGCAAATAAATTGCCATTTGCTTTATTTTCAAAGAAAAAGTTTCGCCATGAAACTTGCACCAATTCAGGCAAGAACTGACATTTTCGTCAGACAAGGTATCTTTGTACCATCTGGTGTTCGCATATCTAGACAAAATATAAAACCTTCAGTAATCTTTGATGCTTCAAAGATGAAAAAAGTTTCATCAAGTCTACATACAACGGAAATCACCGAATTATTGAACAATCTCCAAATAAGAATATTTTATAGTAAAAGTAAAGAAATTTATTTCGATTATACAAATGACCTTTCTGATGATGACATCATCTTGTAACAAAGGTTATATCAGTAAAGTCCACAACACTGAGGGCTAAAAGCTTTGCGTTAGGACTGCTCTTGACAAAGCTTCAAACTGGTCTTTACCATGAAAACTTAGCAACACTATGTTGTCTGAAAAATGCTCCACAGGTGTCAAGCATTTTCTCTGAAGCATGGGTGGTTCTAACAACAGTTTCCTGAATACCTTCTATCACTGATTTCATCTAAACACAAATATGACGGCTTAAATCGAAGTATTCTGCTATGAAATCACACTGACAATAGTCACAACGTATACGCATTATGACGCAAAACATAACAAGTCATTGTGACACTAACCCGAGTTTTGTTTTTGTGCTGGCAAAGTAATGACAATTTCTGACAGTCAGTATCGCTACACTTTGGTGCAGAAAACAAACATCTAAACTATATAGACAACTAACCAACCAGTAAAATCAGCTTCCACACACGTCATTATAAAAAAGGAAAAATGTTATTCATATGCAACGTATATATTTACACAGAGATTTATTTGCACTTGGCCTCGAAGTAGTGACGGGTATAGAGGCCTGAAAAGGGTGTAACCTAGTTTCTTGCGTATATATTCCTATAGGCGGATAGCTCGGCGTTTTGGGAATCATTCTTTTTACTGGCCTTTAAAAGCAGGTGGTCCTTATATACAGGTTGTCATAAAGGCAGGTTCGACTGCATAGAGTTATATCCCCAATGGTAATACACTCCAACCTGCCTTAAAGGCCACCTCAATATACGGGCCACCTGCCTATAAAGGCCAGTAGAATTGTATCCAAATCGTTCTTAATTCATATTATTTGAACCTGTATATAAAGGCCACCTGTCCATAAAGTTCACTTTTACTGATTCCCTTGGATAGTCTTTATAGACCGGTGAATTTTTCGGGGTAACTTTTTTTATATTTATTTTTTCATTCACATTCATCATACTTTAACAATAAAATTCTAACATACATGTATATATACATATATAATTCAATATAATATTACATAACTGAGTGCGTTTTGTGTGTGTGTGTGAGAGAGAGAGAGAGAGAGAGAGAGAGAGAGAGAGAGAGAGAGAGAGAGAGAGAGAGAGAGAGCATTTTACATTGGTGGTTGAATAGTTTTAAAGTCATTCAGTACAATGTAACGTCGATGTCAAGACATGATAAATATTACAATTTTGTGGAATTGCTGCCATTCTTTCAAGATTATTTCTGCTCGTAGCGATGGTTTTTTTTCGTAGTAACTGGTGTCTTTATAATTAATCACTAGAACTTTGGACTAGATGGTAGTTACAATAGGTGACATAAATATATCAGAATATATACAAAGTGTGTTAAAAGGATAAAAATATTTGTACAATGTTGATGAATGTAAGAAATCTATATATCAAATAATTATTTATGTACAGACACAATACATTGATGAATTTTGTTTAAAACTGCATTGGTATCATTGCATAACTTTTTAATAATTGCTGTATAGACGTGTGAAATTACAATATTAAACTTCACATGTAAAATCGAGCGGACAGTTAAAGTTTCCTGTTAATTCAGCACCAAATTCAACAACAGAACAATATGACGGATGGAGTTTAAACAGTCTACTGCGTATGCAAAAAAGATAAACACGTGTATGCATTAACATAGGAAATACAAGTATCTTGCTAATATTGATTTAAACAAAAATTGGTAAAAATACGGATGGATTTTGAGGAGTTTTGTCAATATGTGAAAAGATCGCATGCATTAAACACGGGAAATAAAAAAAAAACTGAAGCATAATGTGTCTTGCTAATTTTGATATAAAACAAACATCAAAATCACGGATTTACAATGCAAATAAAAAATCCGATAAATATGTCTTCAATTACTGACTGTATCATATTCAAGTTGTCTTTTTGTAGAACAACTGTATGAATAAATGCACCGAACATATACAACTAAAAATAATACGCTTATAAGTAAGTTCATTACGAAAAATCCCAATTTAAAAAACTGAAGTTAAATAAAACTAAGCAGTGCAGTAACCCTAACAACCACGAACACGTCAGAAATAAATTTTATAATTAGAAATTATAATTATATTTTAAAAGATGTACATATATCACATCGAAAAAGAAATAGCAATAGGTAAAAATAAGTTAGAAAATTTTCAAAGAGAATGGCAACACATCCACCATATTATATAGAATACAAAGAACAATCTTGTAATAATAGTGTGAAAATTTTCTCTCTCTCTCTCTCTCTCTCTCTCTCTCTCTCTCTCTGAAAACTGTTCAATATATATGCTCATCAAAATGTATGTATCGTTGTATTATCGTTAGTTTTTGTGTTAAATACTAAGTATATATTGAATACGAAATAAACAAAATAAATATATAAAAAAAATTATAATTAGAAAGTAAATATAGAGCCATTTAAGTATTGTTTTTAAAACATGTTGGGGGTTATAAAGTAATAAACAAGATAGTAGAACACCAACGATAGATTATAACAGTCCGTCTTTTCATTTGTTGTGGAAGAAAAGCGCATTTTGTCATTGTCAAGTTTCTATTACTTTCACAATTCATTGGATCTATCGTTTCAGGAAAGAGAGATGATACGAAAAGCGACAATTTTGTTGCAAACTTTCTAAAATGGTAAGAATGGCATTGGAAAAATGTGAAAACTGAAAATAAAATGTTCTTCCGCAAAAAATGAAACGTGACGGCTGATATGGGTCTTTGTACTTATAACATCTAAGTAATATAAACACTGCGTAGGCTATAAAACTCTTGACTAAAAAGATCTAGTGGCGTCGTTACAACTTTTGTGGCGACAAATACAAACATAGGAAGAACCGAAACAATACCATTTGAAATAAAGTTTGATGAAAAACTTATTCTACCTAGACTTTTTTGTTTGTTGAACATTATTAATTTTTCTATATTTCAGCTTTGGAAATACATCGATTGAAAATTGATTTCACAATGACAATATCTTGGTTAATGGTCTTTATAGCATTATTTTGATAAAAATTCAAAATCAGCACGTGACAGCAATATCATTGCAACAGAAACAATAACGGAGGTATTCCACCATTCTCAAAATTAGAGTGAAATGTTAGATCAAATGAATGACCCAAATATGGTGAAAATGTGAACAAGGTTTGAGTTTAATCTTCAATATTCTTTCAGTCTTTTAGTTACTGTTATGAATATACGCCTTGGAGAACAACTTTTATTTTCAATACTCCGTATGACCATATTTAGGAATAAACGTTGACGAGACTGATATATCATACCTTAGTAGAATGCTCATCGATGACAAACCATCTCTGATTCTCTCCGTGGTTAGCCAAGAACTTGTGTCATAGGTAGCTCCATCTGTTTCCAAGTATTTAAGCATGAGGTAGCCACCATAGCCACTTGAATATGGCCCAAAAGCAATCTGAATAAACATGATGACAAGAGAGTGTCTGATAACACCTTATAGATTTACGAAATCAGAAAAACATTGTTTTGTTCATAATCAGGGACTAATATTCCATTTTATACATTTTACATGATATTACATTCTTATTATAAAAAAAAACAAACATACCAGTCCATGTCCAAATGGCAAACACAAACGGACAGTAAAAACCTAATTTAAAGTAACATCTGGTAAATTAAGATAACAACGGGTTAACTCCCAACTAGGAGTTAAAACACTACAAGTAGATGTCCAGTTTTATAACTGAAATAGCTTTATTTCTTCATAATAAATCTGTTGAAAAATATTGTAATCTCTAAGAGTTCATCATCATCATGGCATCATCATCATCATCATCATATCATCATCATGACGTCATCATCATCATCATCATCATCATCGTGACATCATATCATCATCATGACGTCATCATCATCATCATCATCATCATCATCATCATCATCATCGTCATCATCATCATGACATCATATCATGACATCATATCATCATCATCATCATCATCATCATCATCATCATCATCATCATCATCATCATCATCATCATTATCACCACCATCATCATCATCATCATCATCATCATGACATCATCATCATCATCATCATCATCATCATCATCATCATCATCATGACATCATCATAATCATCATCATCATTATCATGACGACATCATCATCATCATCATCATGACATCATCATCATCATCATCATCATCATTATCATGACATCATAATCATCAACATGACATTATCATCATCATCATCATCATCATCATGACATCATCGTTATTATTATTATTATTATTATTATTATTATTATTATTATTATTTATTATTATTATTATTATTATTATTATTATTGTGTTTAGCCTGAATTGTGGGAGGTATTTTAAAGCAGTCACGTTGTGCAGGTTTTGTTTTGAACGCAGCACGTTGCAGTGGATCTAGATTATTACCGATGACGGAGATGAAACATTCCAATTGTCGATTTTATTACTCCGGAAGTGTTCTCCACCGGCGTAACTAGAATTGTACCATACATCTTCAAACCCTAACTGACTGTGGCTGGTATGGTAAACCAGAGCCTCCCAACTTCCGCCTACAAAATATAACAAGTCAACCACATAAATACTGGGCTATGTTCAAATCAAATTCCAAAAGTCACCCACAAACATATTGCTCCTTGTCCATTGCAAACATAACGGTCTATGTCCAAATCACCATTTTAAAAGTCAATCATAAACAAGCTGGTCTATCCTAATCACAATACCAAATGTTGGCAAAACTCAAACACAAACATACCTTTCCATGTACAAATCGAAATCCCGAAAGTAAACCACAAACATATTGCTCCTTGTCCAAAAAGTCAACCATAAACTTACCGATCCATGTCCAAATCACAATACCAAAACTCAAACACAAACATACCGTTCCACGTACAAATCACAATACTAAACTCAAACACAAACATACCGTTCCACGTACAAATCACAATACTAAACTCAAACACAAACATACCGTTCCACGTACAAATCACAATACCAAAACTCAAACACAAACATACCGTTCCACGTACAAATCACAATACTAAACTCAAACACAAACATACCGATCAATGTCCAAATCAAAATCACAAAAGTCAACCACAAATATACTGGTCTTTTAGTCTAAATCACAATCCCAAAAGCAAAGTAAAAACTTCGAAAAATGGCATATTTAGTTCAACACATGAACTTTCACTTTTTTAAGTGAGGTCGGGTGCCCCGGAAGGATTGGCGCGTCCTTTAAATGTGCAGATCAATGAATAACTGACAAACAAGTTGTCGTTAAGTTAGCTGTAAAGAGGCCGAAATGTGTTAAAAAGAGGCGCTCTATATTATCAAATTTGTTCTTGAAGACTCAAACACTTCGGAACCCCTCCAAAGTAGAACAAAATCCAGTCGTGATGATCGGATGAAAGTAGTATAACGTTAAGAATATTTCACTTATATCTAGACGTCACCAGCTATAGGTGAAGTGACAGACATTGCGATATTTGCATTGCGCTAGGGGCAATGTGTTAGGGGTTGTGGGACCCCTATATGTAGTAATTACCACAAATGTAGTAACGGTCACAAATGTAATAAAATTGTGTCACATATGTAGTAACGAACCACAAATGTAGTAAGGTTTGTCACATATGTGGAAGCGCGTGGCCTAGTGGTTAAGGCGTTGTACTCATGATTCGAAGGCCGTGGGTTCGATCCCTGGACCGGGCGATGTGTTGTGTCCTTGAGCAAGACACTTAATTTCACGTTGTTCCAGTTCACTCAGCTGAAAAATAAATGAGTACCAGCAAAATCCTGGGGGTTAACCCTGCGATGGACCGGCGTCCCATTCAGGGGAGAGTCTTGTACTCTCAGTCGCTTAACGCCACAGAAACCGGGATAAGCTCCGGCCTGATGGGCCTAATGGCTCGGGACAGACTTTAACTTTAACTTTTTTTTGTCACATATGTAGTAAATGTTGGTCACAAATGTAGCAAAATTTTACCACAAATGTAGCAACAAAATTTTACCACAAATTTTCCACAAATGTAGTAAAATTTAAAAAATGATAAAATATTTTTTTTCAAAATTGGTAATATCTAGGCTAGTGTTAATTAATGACAAGCACTGGTGTCTCTGTCAGGTAATTTAAGGTATATCTGTCGGGTAATTTAAGGAATGGAACCCCAAACCCATATTATGCCTCGGTTTCAACCATGTTTAGCCAGAGTCAAATGCAAGTCGATTTTTAAGTTCTAAGCTACTCATAACGATGTGGAATGACACGGTTCATGTTCATGTTAACAGTCATTTTCAGCTCTGACAAGGCTACTACAAGGATGTCCCGAGATGAATTTCACGTCCCCAGTACATTTATTAGTCGCCGCTTCGAAGAGATTTTTTTGGTCATACCCCAATCTTTGACGGGTTGAGTTCTCTTTATTTGTTATGGTTTGTTTGTTATTCCACTTCCAGGAAGGTTCGTAGGTTCTCAACCCGGGCAGGGTCTGACCAAGACTTAATAATGGTATTTTAAAATGAAAGCCATTAGGGTAATTTGGAAAAGACCCTAAAACCAGGTGTGCCGCGTTAAGAACCCTAGCACATTCCATTGCACTCCATGGGTAAAACTTTCTGCCACTTTGCATATAGCTGGTGAAGCCTTGATATAAGTAAAACATTTATTCAATTAACGGATCGATACTCCTGCAAATTACATGACGTCGGATCGACATTGAGATTTGTATATTTATCAAGTCTTAAAAACGTGTAACTTTTGTACAAATCAAAATAGACAGTTTGTAGTGCTTCAATTAATCATAAAATGCATTCAAAAATGGTATTTTTGTCATGTACCATTTTTTGAATTTAATCATAAAATACATTCAAAAAATGGTATATGACAATAATATCATTTTTGAATGCATTTTATGATTAAATTCAAAAATGGTATATGACAGAGTGATCAGATGACTTCGTGTGCGCGTGTTGGTGGGGTGAAGGGGGGGGGGGGGCTTATAACTAGACAATAACAAAATACAAAATAAAAAATTCTGATAATGGCTAAAGTATGAGAACCATCACTTAAAACCCACCCATAGCAATGCAAATTAAAAAATAATAAGCTAAGAATTAAGAAACAAAATAAAACAATCTGAGTTTTTTAAAACTTCCGTTTAATTTAAACCGCAGACAAAAAAGAAAACCTTAAAGAAGTACCAAACTATGATCTCTTTCTAGCGGATTGGGTACGCAACTAGCCTGCGAGAAGTGCACTTAAACACTAAGCAGGGTACAAAAGTTGAGAGTTGATAAATGGTGTTTAACGTCCCAGTCAAAAATATTTCACTTATATCGAGACGTCGCCAGCTATAGACGAAGGTGCAGAAATTTTGCATGTGCGTTGCGCTGATGGCATTATACAGCAGGGTGTTTAGCGTGCCAAGCCCACCGTGACACGGGACCTCGTTTTTTTAAGTTCCCATCCGAAAGAACCGTGACTTTTATCCGTAATGCCGAGTGCTTTGCGAAGAACAAGATACACCATATATGATTACAGACGTTCTATTTTACAGACTAACACATCTTATAAAATGCAGTTCATATACTTCAATAACGATATTTACCAAGTATTGTAAATGCAACAGAGAGAGAGAGAGAGAGAGAGAGGAGAGAGGAGAGAGAGAGAGAGAGAGAGAGAGAGATCATAAAAATCAGCAAATATTACAAAAACCTTTGTGAGGTTGCTCCCACATATTGAACAAAATCAAGTGTAGTCATCGTAAAAACATAAATTTCAGCGAAGCAAAATGAAACTTGAACTTGATCTGTAAGACATTATGGTAGACCTACATGCCAAATCAGTTCAATATGTGCAAGCTATTACGAAAAAACTGCAGAAAACTGTTACTAGTATTTCAATCAAATTATCAAAGACAATTGCAAAGGATCGGATTCGTAGTAAAACAAAACGTTAACTTGATCTACAACTCATTGTGGTTGACTCCCATTTAAAAACTCTAGTATCTGAAAGTGTTTAGGAAACAATGCGGAAAACTTATAATTGACTGGGACCGACCAACAGCATTATACTTCCTACATCTTAAGTGTCATGGAGTTTAATAATAAATACATGTACCCTACTAAAATCTGCCAAAATACAGAAAAACCAGAAATTTAAGTTTAAAAACTGGATTTTACATGTACTTTACAAACCGAAGTATAATGAAAATAAGAGACCAATTGGCATTATCGCTCATCGCATTATACAAAACATAGCCCTTACAAGGATTATCAGATACTAGTAGTTATTTATTACATTTATATCTGAATTACTATTACAGGTTATGCTAATCATTTTGTAATGTGCCGATTTATGCGACACTAATTGTTTTCAAGTAAATAGAAAAAAAAACCTTGCAAAATTAACAATTAATACATATATTTTCTTTGGCATTTAATAAAGTCACTTATATCGGAATCAGAGCCATTTTTATCGATATAGAATTCCCTTCTATCGGGTTAAAAGTCACTTCTAACGCGTTAAAAGTCACTTCTATCGGAACAACAGTCGCTTCTATCAGGTAAGAACGTACCTTAAATGTTGGTTTCTAACGTTCAGATTTCGAAATTTTTGTTACTACATATAGCGGTTTTCATTTACTACATTTGTGGTAACAAAAATTGTTACTACATTTGTGGTAACGGTCGTTCCTACATTTGTGGTTCGTTACTACATATGTGACACAATTTAATTACATTTGTGACCGTTACTACATTTGTGGTAGTTACTACATAGAGGGGTCCCACAGGGGTTCTTCAACGCGCCCCGCCTGCTGTAAAACAGGGCTCTTCCGAAAGACCCTGTGACCCGGTGACTTTCATTTCTAGAGTCCGAGTCACTGACCCGGTGACTTTCATTTCTAAAGTCCGAGTGCTTGGCAAAAGAACAATTACAGTCAATTTCCAAGTCTTTGTCGGACACCGGTCGGTGTTCGAATCCACGATCCCAGCCCGCCCCACCCCCACCCCCTCCTCCTATACACAGAGAGTACACTACTCAGCTACGGTAAAGGGGAATCTCTGTCTCTTCGAAATATTTCTGTATTGTCGAACACTTCCATTTTGAACTTAATACAAAAAGTATAAACAATCTTAGTAAGGAAAAGATCTAGTGCCGGGTAAAAACACAAAATCGTAACTAAATGTAAAAATGCGTTTGATTTAATTTGTTAAGTTAATTAATCCAAGTACGAAAACCAATTTGTAAGCTAAAACTAAATGAAATGACAAGTAAGTAAAAAAAAATAAAATAAAACTATATGTTAGCTGACACTAGATTGTAGTTCTCAATTTTTATTCCTTTCCAAAATATAATTGAAATGAAAATAGGTTAAAATAAATAACAATTAAAAATTAATATAAATTAAAGGATTTGAAAAAATAAAAATAGTTGTAAAAACAGTGACAATGTATCAAATGAAAATCACAATTATACACGTTGATGAAGGGAGTGAAATGGTCATCATGACATCCAATATGACAATAGGAATAAATAAAAGGAGAAAATATGTAATTTTAATAACAACAAATCTAAACAATTGACAATATACGTCTTAAAGTTGACGAGTTTTCCACTAAAAGCAAAAGAAATAATTTCAAAAAATATATCTATGAAATGCTACTCACCATTCGTAAGTTTTAACAAGAGGTAAAGTATAACCCCAAACTGTATCATGGTATATAAGAATTAACTGTGTAATACATATATACATGTAATATAAGTCAAGTTAATATTGATGGAGTTTTGTATGGCGTTCTGTAACGGCCAAAATTTTCGATTTGAACGCGAAGAAGCGATTGAGTAAAAACACGGCGAAGGAGTGATTGTGCCTCCCCTTCTTCGCCATCATATCTTTCCTCTTTTACGTCATCGTAACTTAGTGCCTTTCCTTTTTCGCCATCGTAACTTCCCTCTTTCGCCTTTACGTCATCGTAACTTTCACATCGTATTCTGCGCTTCATCATCACCGTATCTTCGCTCCTTTCGCCATCGCATTTTTCCTCCTTCCTTATTGTATCTTCGCTTCTTCGCCGTCGTATCTTCGCTCCTTCGCCATCGCAATAACCCTCCTTTCTTTCACTGTCGTATTTTCCCTCCTTCCCCATCGTATCTTCCCTCCTTCCCCCGTCGTATTTTCCCTCCTTCCCCGTCGTATTTTCCCTCCTTCACCGTCGTATTTTCCCTCCTTCACCGTCGTATTTTCACTCCTTCCCCGTCGCATTTTCCCTCCTTCCCCATCATATCTTCGTTCATTCGCCATCGTATTTTCACTCCTTCTCCCATCGTATTTTCCCTTCTTTCAGATTCGTATCTTTGCTCCTTCCCCTTCGCATCTTCGCTCTTTTTGCAGTCGTATCTTCGTTCTTTCGTCATCGTATCTGCTCATTCGCCATCGTATTTTCACTCCTTCTCCCATCGTATTTTCCCTTCTTCCCCATGGTATCTTTGCTCCTTCCCCTTCGCATCTTCGTTCTTTTGCAGTCGTATCTTAGCTCCTTTGCCATCGTATCTTTGCTCATTCCCCTTCGCATCTTCGTTCTTTTTGTAGTCGTATCTTTGCGCCTTCGCCATCGTATCTTTGCTCTTTCGCCATCGGGTTTTCGTTGCTTCGGATAGTGCAAATTTGGTCCTAACAGTACACCATATTACTTACTTAGGAGTGCCTTAACAATGACAGTAATAGAGAACAATGCCAAAAAATTGATACAATATTTACTGACAGAGTTTATGTTTATGATGTAGACTAAACGGATTGTTTGTTCTGGAAAAATATATATTGGGGTTTGTAAACTGAAGCATGAAGCGTTTAAACAATGCATAAAGGCAATGTCCTTAACTCTTTTGTGTTTCAACTGCCTCCCATTGTAGTATTTTATCCGCAATTAAAATGGAATCTAAACATTTCGACAAGTTTTAAATTGGAAAATTAGGTCATATATATATATACAATATTGAGTTTAGTAAGCATCTCTACTTTATATTGGTAATGGATAAACAATGTTCATGTTGTTAAACAGAACACGGCGTTTTTATTAAACCATTGAACTGTCTAGAAAAGGCGTATATAGTGCTATAACATCCTTTGCCGTGCAAAACAAACTGAATAACGCGCGATCGCAGGTCAAATGTTATATTTACATTTCGCAATTTTTGAAAATTTTGTTTTTGTTTTTGAAACCTCGAAATAAATTTAAAACACTGTCATGATTGCTGGAACAGCCAATCAATGACGTCACGGGGATAGGCGTGAGCAAGATATGAGTGACGGTCGGTCACATCAGCAAATATAACTTCATTTGGTCTTAAAACAGAGTTTAATACAATCAAACATCATAAATGTAAATATTAAATTTTGAACTAAGTAATGGACCATGTTATGTCTAAATTTATTGATTCAACTCCTGGAGAGTTTTTGACTGCGTATTGTTTTATCTAAAAGTCGGATTTGTCAATAGTGTTTTATTTTAATTTAAGAGAAAAATATAACCAATTAAGTCATTGTTAAGGTTGTCTGAAAATTATTAATGGGATGTCTGACGTAAAACAAAACAAAAGCATTGACTTTATTTTTTTCACACAAAAAGCGTTAGTGCTCAAGAACTTGGAATTAATTCAGAATGCGTGTACTTCAAATTCTTGTAAATTTAAAAACACAAATGTTTGATTATTTATAACATTATTTTTAATCGAGTTTAGGTTACCTAGATAATTTTTGTTTGTCCTAAGATGTGTGTCATCGATCAGTGCTATAGTGGTGAATGCCTTCTCTAGAACAACGCAAAGGCCCAAAGTTTTAATCAAACTTGGATCAAATTATTTTCACACGTATGAAATCTGATAATCTTTTTAACAAATTATTGACAAATTACTTTCAAATTTGGCATACATGATTGAAAAGTCAAAGATATCAAAGTTGATATAAATCGTGATTTAATGTCTAAGTTGACACGTCAATGATGACATACCTGATTGACAACTCAAAATTTTCAATTTGGTCATAAATGATTGAAAAGTCAAAGCTTATGCAAATCGTGATTGAATGTCAAAGTTTTCAAATTTGGTATACATGACGGGCAAGTCAAAGTTGGTCAGTAAAATTACCAATTACCGTTGATATACTTAGTGGTTCACTTAATTTATTACTATGAATTCTGATAATAACATTTACATATTTCAGTTGTTCAATATCTTCAAGTTCAGATTATAAATACTTGTTAAACTACCAGTCCCTTGGTTCTTTAATTTTTTCCTTATTATTTTCTCCCAAGAGAAGTGCATAAAGCGTTTCCTATATTTTTTGTTCGCCGATTTTCCACAGAACCAAATCTTTATGAAATGTTATAGAAACAATTTTTGTGTTGAGTAGATTACCATTGGATATATTCGTATTTTGATGTTACACATGGTTGGGAAAACATACTAGGATTTCAGAGTTGGGGTTCGTTTGGGAACACTTTTGAAACGGCATCAAAATTTCAATTGAATGCGAATTTAGCATGTTTACAAACACTATTCAAATTTCAGCAGTGATAAATGTAACGTGTTGGTTGTAATGTATTGTATTTGTGTATTACATTTGATTTATTTTACTTATATCAAACCTCTAGGTTCTGGAATGAGTGAAGCGTGGATACCAGATTGGAGTACCCAAAAAACCCAACGGCCCTCGGGAATCAAACATGCCAGTCCATGTCCAAATAATAGTCCCAAAATCAAAGTAAATACTTTGAAAACTTGCAAATTAAGTTAAAAGTTAAACACATAAACTTCCATCAGGAGCTCCAAATGTGTAAGCATATCCTGTTCAGCAAGTGAGTAAATCATTATGGCTTCCCACGCTAGGGATCTGTAAAATTGACATTCTGTCATGTGCTGATATCGGTTTTTTATTGAAATAATGCATTCAAAATCAGCACATGACAACTGTTGTCATGTGCTGATTTTGAATGCATTATTTTAATGAAAATTCAAAATCAGTACATGACAACTCTAACCTAGCTGAGAGCTTAGAGGATCAACAACCTTCATTATTTCAGTTTTATTTGTTCTTTTGGGAGTGCTAAATCCCCTATGATATGTCTATCGGCTGATATTTGATCGGGGGAATTCTATTTTATCAGTATGTCCATTGGTAAAACTATCATGTGCTAAAATTTAAATATCTATGTCATATGAATTTTTGAATACTTTATTTAACTAATAAAGAAATACACGTAACAAAATGTGAGAGGTTAGTTCCTGCCATTAATGCAGATAATTTCTTTAAACAATTAAGATCAAAAAGAAACATCAAGCCCACAGTATTCGACAATTGTATTTCGGACAATCGAGTAGACAAAAGTGTGATAAAAAATTCAAAAAGCTACCAACTACAAAGAGTAAGCACGTATCAATTTAGGAACTTATTTTTATTATTAAAACAGTACTTGACTGGAACCATCTAGAAGAGGAAATTGTACATGCCAAAACAGTAGAGGTCTTCCAACACGCCCTCCAAAATCGCTGCTAACAACACCAAGCAGCACGCTAACAACACCAAGCAGCACTCTCTCTACCGTTGATCAAATAACCAGAATTGGATCCACCAACAGATATAGAGATACAGATACAAACGTAAAAAAGAACAAACACAACTATTCATGTTATATATTTTTATTCAAATATTAAACTAAATTAATTTTCCAATATTAAATTTACAAAAATATTTGTTATTTTACTTCTATAATAGATAAAATATTAACAATCATACACACAAGTAAAACATTCAAACTCAAAAAATATGTGCATGACCAATGGGACTCTCCAATATACACATCCTTATAGCGGTTTTAAACATTTGAAACACACATTTTAAACCATATATGAATTTACAATGAATGGAATGTCCGATCTAAATAATAAAGGGTAAATCAATCAGTCACCCCAACTTATATTGGACTGGTATAAGTTGGGGTGACTTAATATTACATTTTCTAACACACACACACACACACACACACACACACACACACACAGCAGATTACTTCTTAAAGAAGGGCAACAGAATATCACCAAAACCATTTCTAAGCTATGAAGAGTTATTTCCCTTTGTTGGCAAAAATTTAATTTATTTAACAGAAGTTAAAATGCCACCAAAGTGATAAACTATGTGTAACAAATGTTTATACCATTATTATGTTCATGTGTTACTAATCAATGTGTTAATATTGCATCACAATTTCAGTGACATTCACAACACAACACAACACGAGCCTAGAAGCCTTGGTAGACTGAACTAGATTCTAAAGTAGAACTTTATTTTCTAAGTAAAATATTTTAATGTGATATTTATACAACCAATATTTTTATTAGTACATAGTCATTATATACACCTTAAATACAATAATGTATGAAGAACTGAATGTATGTTTATACCAGACAGAGCAGTGAGATTGTACATCCCGTAACACAAAACTAAATTCTGTCAAATAAAATATACTACATGTATATCATTGTGTACAACTTGAGGTTCATTATATTTATTTTGGGTGAAACAGAACCTTGTGTTAGCAGCTACTGGTTAGTGAGACAATAAAACGGAAATATTTCACATCATAAAACTAAGAGAATTAGACTTATCAGTTCATATATCATGTACATGTACTATTAGGTCGGTGTGGTCTAAAGTTTACAAATCACTACCAAAGATCCCCTTTCATAAGGTAGGTTTATACTTTCAATATATTTGATCAAAGTTGCTTTGAAAGTTGTTTAAACTATCAAAAAGTAGGATCAAATGTTTTGACTAAGTTTTAAAAACCATGATCCAATTGAAAACCCACCTTTTTTATTTTTATTTTTTTTACAATTTTAATAAATTTAGCCATTACAAATCAAATGAAACTAGGTCAAGCCTCTAAGCGACATACCTGCAGGAAATATAGATTAGGCAGCTTATGAAAGCTATATTATAATGCTCAAGTGAAAGGTGTGAAATTAGAAGATGCTTCTTATGGAAAACTTAGATGATGTAAACATATAATCAAATATAACCTTACCTAGTTCAGTTTTTTATAAAACATTTTAATCAAAGTTTTATGTAAATCTAGTTTTAAGCTCTAACAAATATACAGAAAACAAACTTTAATGAAAAATTTCAAATTTAAAAAAAAATTAAAAGTCACACACTGATTAATAAAAAACATAATATGTGAAGATTCAAATCTTAAATGTTTTAAATAGCTGCCATGTTACTCCTTAATCAAATCACAATGAAGTTGCATTAGAAAATAACTTAATTAAACAGAACACAGAGCTGTTCAGCGAGATGAAAAAAGGGAGCAAAAATTTTAAGTTATTTTTAAATAATTCAAGAAGCTGTTGTCGTAAACGAGAGAGCCTGCCATCTCTGGTCTAGTGGACCATAAACATAACCAATAATTTAAATGAAATATCTTGCATCTATAAATTGTTTTCATTAGAAAAATGTCTTTTTTATGTAGCTGGCTTATCAAAATGAAGTTCTGAAATAATCTAAGGGACTTGAAAATATGGTGATGATAAACAAAGTGTCAATGATATTGAGAGGCATTCTAATGAAGTTTTATTGTAACATAGTCAGTTCTTTTGAGATTTTTGGCTATGGATACCACTTCTTAGGCTTCAACGAAACAATTTATAAAATAAGATAAAATGGAATATTATGTACATAAAATAGAACAAAAGGATTCATCAATGTTTGTGTGGAAGTATTGAACATTGCCCATGATTTGGTTTCTGTCTAAACCGTCAGAATATGAACTTTTTTACAGAAAAACACCAACAATTTTAAATTAATATAGTTCTGATGAGATCAAGTCTGCACAAATGTCCGATATAATACACATTTGATCTTGACCTATATATTGACTTCTGTATCTTTGTACCAGGTTTCTGTTTGTGTCTTGATGAACATTTTTCATTTTAAGAGGACATATATATTATAGTGAATTTAAAACTGAACATTTGATGCAAATCTTTGTTTACAAATCATGTTTGTATGTTGAAAATGAGTGAAAAAAAAGAATCCTTCATCAGTAAGTGTAGAGCTCATTCTGGACAGGAAAATATCCATCCTTGTCTGAGATACCTCTATCTCACACTGTTATGGGTGCAAGATTCTATGAATACCGTACCAGTATACTATGTCCAAAAACACCCAAATGGACAAAACGTTTAATCCCTATATTGAAGATTATGATGAAAATAGTTTTAATGGAAGCTAATTCATACCTTGAATTTTTTAAATCATTCTTCTTTAAATATCTTAAAAGACTTATTGCCTGTATTAAGAGACACATACAACAGGTCTGCTTGAAAACATCTGTAGAATAAAACCCACATAAAAGCTTTCATTTGTGCTTCTTTTATAAAGTTGCAAATTACCTTAACACCCATGACACAATGGAGTTCGCCACTGCACCATTGTACCACATGATCAATACCTCTTAACGTTTTGGAAAATGTTAACGTAACAAATTTCCCGGAATAACATCATTTTTATGGGAAACATCATCTTTCACGATTCCATATCCATTGGAAATAAGTGTTACGCACAAACATTAGAGGTTATCACGTGGTACACTGGCGAACCCCATTGTTTTCTTAAAATATTATCCAACTGTGATTTTAATCCAACAGATTAAACTTATCTTTTTAAAAAACATTAAAAACTTTACAACAAATTTTTAATTTAAAAAAAAATAATGGTCACAGAAGATATGGCACAAGCTCCTCAACATTTTATGGGGAAAGCTATTAGTTTTAAAATCTAAAACATTATATTCTCTCTCCCTTTTCTAAATCATGTTCACTCTTCACATTACGGAGTTGATTCAGTGCTTCCAATATCTGATCCTTGGCTTTTATCCTGCCCTGAGACTTATGGGGATGGACACATTCATTTAACAAAGTCTCCAAATCAAAGTCATCTCGAGCGTAATTGGGCATGTCATGTAAAAGTCCATTGGGCATGCCCATTCCAGGTTCACTTGCATATTTCGACAAAATGTTAAGGCAAGCTGCATAATAATTGTGGTCCGAGTTTACATGGTTACATAAATCATCTTTTGAGAATATCAAACAATTTGAATCATCACATTTTTCAAACTCACTCTCATGAAGGTCATCCCATTTTTTTGGTTTAACTGAAATAATAAAAACAGTAATTATGTATTATAAAAACCAAAGAGCTGTCAAATAAAAGGCATGTTTTATCTAGCATATTTATTATTTCCCTTGCATATCTAACCAAAACCTTGAACACTAAATGCAAATAATCACGAAAAAATTTAAATATACAATATAATATTAGCTTTTCCAACTAGACTTGAGGTTGGTGATAAGGATTTACTACAAAGTACAATAAAACATGTTTACAATGAAGCCCTGGGGACTCTTTTTTAACTTCAATATAAAGCCATTTTGTTATATTGTGATTAATAGACTTATATAGTGTAGCAAAGGGCCTAATACTTGATTTTGTACTATCCATGTATTCAGTGTAAGCATATTTGTTATACCCCCCGCTTAAAAAGTGGGGGTATATAGTGATAGGGGTGTCCGTCCGTCCGTCCCTCCGTTACACCTTAGAGTACCTATCTCTTATCCGCAACTCCTCCTAAACCCTTCAATGGATTTTCATGAACCTCTCACACAATCTTTGTGATATAATGTAGATGTGCACCTCCTATTTAAAAATTTGATCCGATGGATTTTTTTATGTGGGGGGAGCAGGGGGTATTTTTTGTGAGCTTGTGGCTCACAGTTTTTCTGGTTATATTTGTGTTTTACTGTTTATGACAAGTACAGAAACATATATATAAATCTAAAACTAACAAACCAGTCCAGGTCAAAATCACAATCCACAGCTAAACAAAAACTTTGAAACTGGCAAATTAAGTTAAAAATGTGAATTTTAAAAGGGAAGTGAGATCTGGTGGTCTAGAAGGGTAAGCACATCATGTTTATCTGAGTACATCCATCACATGTGTAATCAAACGTGAGAATGAAAGGAACATACAACAAACATTTATACAACATATTTTGTGTGTGTGTGTGTGTGTTGTGTGTGTGTGTGTGTGTGCGTGTGTGTGTGTGTGTGTTCTCTACTAATTCCAATCACCATGTTTTACAGTATTGAGTTTATAGTATATTGTGAAACTACCTGCTATATATGTTATTCAGAAATCATGACAATGTTACTGTGAAACTACCTGCTATTATGTTATTCAGAAATCATGACAATGTTACTATTTCTGTTATCATTATACACTGTGTTTCCATTTCTTATGACATACTAAGATGATTTAATATAATTGTAATAATTGTGCGATACATTGATTGTATATACATCATCAACTTCTGCCAATAAAATAATAAAAGTGTAATGGTCAAATGTGGAACTTTTAATTTAGATTTTAAATTTGTATGAACATGGAACATTTTGACCAGGTATAACTTTGTATCTACGCAGGGTATCGGGTATTATTATCTACTACACCTAATGTATACAAAGCACATGTTGTGTCTAAAGTGAATTGAAGTGTATACATAGCATATGTTATGTTTAAAGTGAATTGAGGTTAAGAAGTACATGCTATAGAAGTTATTTAAAGTTATAAGTGATATCAAGGCATATATTACGTCAATCTCTCTATCTCCATCTGAATATGAAGTGCAATGATGTACAAAATATTTGGAATAAAGAATGCTAATACTGTAAATTGATGTTGTCCTTCATAAAGAACTTTACTCAAGTGCAAAATACAGTTTAGACTGTATAAAAGTTTAAAAAACAGCATATTTACCTATATCATTATGTAATGACTTTCTGTCTACAACAATGATGTTTTCCATATCTATAACAGTCACTTTACCAGAGCTATCCACAGCAAAGTTCTCATAACTCAAATCTGTCCAGTATAAAGCAAAATCACCCCCAGTATTGGTCAGTTTGTCAGCCATCTGTAATATCTGATAGGCTAAATCTGCCTACAAAGTATAAATAAACTTCATAAATATACAATTCTGGATTTCATTTCCATCATAAATGTGCAATAGAGGAGTTTAACATTGTTTAATACGCATACGCAAGGCCCGTGACCTTACGAGATTGAACACGATTGAACGTGATTTGCAATCGAGGGGGCAGTCTTAATAATGGTCTAAGCTGGTAACGCTTTTAAATGGTTAAACATTGCCGTAAATGGGATATATTTATAAATATATATTTCATGTGACAAAACTTTTTCTTACTAATACTTTTTCTTACTAATAAATTTATATTTTCTTTTAGTCAAATACATTAATTATTTAATATTTTAGAAATTAAAACTATCAAGAATTAAAAACAACAGTTAAAATTAAAAGATGATAAAAATGAATAAACCAAATTAAAGAAGTATAATTAATATATTTTGTTTAGCATTTTAAACTTTAAAAATACAATAAAATGGTTATGTTTGCTATATAGACAAAGATATGATACTAATAATAGGCAGTCTATAGCTAGAAAAACAGTCTTGAATACATACAAGTTACCAGTTGTTCTTTTCTTGAAATAGTATCAAAACTTATAAAGTTTACGCCGATGTGGGAGAAAATTGAATCGATATATTTTGTATACATATATATAATTGCCTTTGACAGAATTACATTTAAATAATTTTAATTAATTAAACGAACCCAAAATTATGATGTACTTATGGTGATTACAATTACATTTTATTCTTTCCCTGACTCAATATTTGCTCCAAGAAATATGATGCTTCTCATATCTACATGTTACATTGCTGTTTATTAAAAAGTTTCTCATTGATGAATTGTTTATCCCGTAATGTATTACCAAGATAATGGTGTTGAAGTCTTAATCTGATAATTAGTATTCGTAATTCACATACCTCCGCACACCTGTCAACATTACTGGATGACTCAATACATGACACATATCGACAAACGACAAAGTCTACTCGACGCGTCGGAAAGAAACTTTGAACCCTTTTATGGTCACCATCCATCAATAACATTAAGAATTTACAAGTATTGTTTTTATCAGTTACACAAACTTCATCAAACTTATTCAATATACAAGATAATATTAAACTTATAAACTGATAAATGAAATGTATGAATGTTAGAGAATATTGTAAAAGTATTTAGAATGTGAATAAAAAAATATAAAATAGACTTTAACATTTAATATCTGTATGGTTTCAATAATTTTATCCAATTTTTTTTTTTGGTCGTGATTTTTTTTTTTTTTTTTTTTTAATTTTATAAAATACATCTGTATTTTATGATTTCATAAAAAATGGCATATGAAATGGTAAACGATTTATTACTTTTTAGAAAAAAATCCCTATTTATTTCAAACATGTTAAACTTAAGTAACCAACCATTCCCATATAAAGTTACTTTCAAAAATAAAATTTAAAATAAATAAATAAATAAATAAATAAATAAATAATAAATAAATAATAAATAAATAAATAAATAAATAAATAAATAAATAAATAAAAATTAATTGATAGACATGACATGAATTTTTTTCACTGTGTGTTAATGAAAAAAAAAGAAAAAAGTAAAAAAAGAATAAAAAAAATAAATAAAATAAAGATTTAAAATATTTAAAGTGTATATTGATGCGGCATTCAAGGTCATGTTTTAAAATTTATTTATTTATTTATTTATTTATTTATTTATTTATTTATTTATTTATTCATTTAAATACTATAATTCAACCTTGCATCAATCATTATTCAATTACATTGAGGGTACTTATTGGGTCAAGGTTACTTTTCAGTCTTATTTATTTATTTATTTATTTATTTATTTATTCATTTATTTATTTTATTTATTTATTTTCAGACAAAACACTTAAAAGTATATTGTTTAAGAAAATAAAATATAATGTAGATACATTTATATGTATTACATATACTAAGTTTCATTGGGTGCATTGCATTTCCGCAATTTTTTCACAAAGTTATGTTTTCATTTCCGCATGAATTTTTTTTCCATTTCCGCATATTGTTTTATTTTTATTTCCGCAATCAATATTTTTACAGGTACAGGTAAGTATAAGAAATCCACATGAGCTTTAGGTTAAGTCTCTTCATAGGAATAACGTGAGCATCTACTCATTACTTTATTAACTTTATTCTGTCAGTGTTCCTAACATATGTTAACGTTAAACATGGAACTTAAGTTTTCAGAGACTAACAGGAGAAAATCTTGTTTGATTTTGGATGGCCATACGTATTGAGAGTCCCATGTATTGAAAAAAAGTGATGTTGTCTACCGATGCAGCTCCGTAAAATCTTTTAAGGCAAGCATTACATTGGATTCTGAAGGAACAACAATTCTAAGAATCAACTGCTATCATTCTCATAACAGAGACGAGAGAAAAGTGGAGGCACAACAACTACGTGCGGAAAAATCATTTTATTCTTGCGGAAATTACATCCTTTTTTTTGCGGAAAAATCATATCAAATTGCGGAAATGAAATGCACCGGTTTCATTTTATTACCTACATGTATGTACATGTGCGGTACATACATGTAGGTAATAGGGGAATGCCCCCTGGCTTGCAGACAGTACACTTTCTTACCTCTAACCATAGAGAGTAATCAAGGGAGATAAAATTGTTAAACTCCCCTATTCTGACCTTTCATTTCCGTCATCAATATAATGTTCAAATTCTGGATTCATCATAAATACTGGTATGCATTCTGAAAATCATTTTTTTTCCCAGACATATGCAATTTTGGAATTAAAAGCTCATTATTTCCCTTTGTTGGAATTCTTATGTTTTTGAAAATGGAATATAGGTGAGAATGGGTATAAATATTACAATACTGAGAAGGGTTGCCCTTCACGAATTCTGTGCCAGTTTTGAAAAATTCATGTATCTATTCATCAGCATGTACATATGCATTCTCCACACACCCTTGATCCTAGGACACAAAAACATTACAGGCTTACAAGAAGTGCAATGGGCCCCGATATGCTCACCTGTTAAATAATGCCTGGTTGAAATGCCTTAAGTCATCAAAACTGAAACCTCCTTGTTAAAACCATTACATATAAAGATATTTAAATCTGTTAAGGATTATGAAAAAAAGTCTTACCCTTTTGTGGAATGGTTCTTTGTAAAAATTGTATAGTGGTTCACCACAATATTCTACAGCAATGAAACGTCCACATGCTCCAAAATATTCTGGAAATGGCCAACCTTCTGATTTGGGAAATGTCTGCCAGAAAAATGAAAAATAGTAAACAAATTGATATAATTATAATAATGACAATGATAATGCTATTTGTCATTAAAACACACCATAAAACTTTATTAATTGTATTTGTTCCTCAAAACTTTATACTGAGGGGATTAGCATCATTTTGTTTCAAAATTTGTGGTCAAACCCTGCTGTATCAATCAGCAATATAAACAGTATTATATAGTGAAACTGGGATTTAAATTGTTGGATTTTACTGCATCATACAAGAGTATTGATAATGTATTGAATTTTGGGTAGAGCTTTGTCTGTATAAATGTAACATTCATGAGAGAGAAATATTTTAAAAGTCTTACAAAACAATTTCACATTACCATGGTCCATCATTATGATGATATCTGACAAATTATGAAAACTTAAAACAACTCCTGAAAGAACCAGTCATGAAGTTGTGTTTAAGAAATTGTGAAGGAATCCATCCAACTGCTTTTTACATGAGGATCGTATAAGCTATATGAAAGATATTAATGATTACCTGCAGCAGTAACGGTTCAGAATTAACCAGCGCAGTAGCATATATCTGTAGCTTGTCTCTTACAAAGGGCAGATCACTCTTGGGTTTCAGTTTCTCCTGATATTTCCGTATCACTAAATCGATAAGATTTAATGTAACACAAGAAAACATGTATGTTGTATTCTTCAAGTGTTTTGGTAACAGTCCTAGCTTACGAATCTCAATACCAGTGTCGCTCACATGTAAAACACGAGCGACGTCACAACCAGGTTGACGCCCAGCATCTTTACAGATTCTTTCGTCTACATCTTGTAATTCACTATTATGTGCTAATTTTTTTAATACCACAGGTTGGTCAAGGTCTCTGTGGTGTGCATAATGTACATTTTTTACATTAACATAATCTAATAAACGAACTTTTGACCAACCAGTTAAATGTACTTGATTGTCCTGTAAAATCCAACACAAAGAATGGCCGTAACAGGCTGGACATTTATCCGTCTCCAAAAAACTGTCTTCAGCCAAATGATTTGTGGTCAAAGACCTAATCATGGTATAGTAGCCATACAGTGACAACAACGCTGAACATATCAGAAAGATCTTGGCTTTTACCGGTAACTTCCTTATAACAGTAGCAGTGTCTTTAACAATATTTGAGGATCGCTTTTGCTGGGAGAGGTTCTCCGTTGACACAGATCGTCTATTTCTAAGAGTCTGAGGTAACATATTGGACGATTAATTTATATCTGTAGAATCAATTTTTATATATCTCTCTTGAAGTGGAATTCATATCTTCTTCACTGAAAAAGAAATTAAAGTAGCTATCTACAGGTAGTTAAAAATGGTTATTTTTTCCATATTATTTGAAAGTGTCACATTGTATTCTATTGAACTTTTCAAATCCACCATACAATTATTACAGACAATATTACAAACTACACAAAAATGTACATGAATTTACATTAAACATCTGAGGGAATTTAGAAGAGATTTCATTCATGAGACTGCAGGAAACAACAAGGGAGGAATGTAGAGAACTTCCATATAATTAGGAAGGTCTCTCAGGTTTGACCCCTGATAAGACAATGCCTTTTTCTCCTACGTGGTGCAATAACAACCTTTACAGCTTTACCAAAGAGTGACAAAAGACATCATATTTTGGTAAGATAGATAGATATATATATACATATATACACATATATATGAGTCCATTGCAAACCCATTTGTAATCTCTGCTCTTTCACTATTTTATTGACTCATTTTAATCTTTACGCCATGTCTCTAGTATAAATCCCATAAGACTACCCTGATGTTGTCATGGCTAGCAGTACATATTATGCATAGTCCAATTTGCACTAGGCCTAGAACTATCTCGGGGCAACATTTAGGGCTAACTCACCAGTTGCAGTGTCCTTACCAACACATTATTGTTAAATCTTACAAAAGGCAAGTCAGCAGCACTGTGAAATAAAGCAACTTGCTTAATATCACAATATACTCTTGACAGGATTCAATCTGTAGCAATATAGTTACATTGTAAGTATGTACTATGTACAGGCTAAGAGACGCTACTACAGTCTCACCTACTGGGTATCTTTTAGTCGAAACAGTAGAGCGCTCACTTTACAAACAGGTTCAATTCCAGGCATCATGGAAGATAACTTTATGTTACAAACCCATGTCATTATTATTAACTCCCCGTACGAAAAATTGAACCGTACTCCGGCTGGACTCGAGACGTACTCCAGCCGGAGTCCGGCTGGACTTTTAAAAGTCCAGTCGGACTAGAGACGGACACGTACTTTTTCAACGTTTTTCCAGCTGGACTTTTTCTAAAGTACGGCTGGACTTTTTGACTGGGAACTTTTGGATAAAAGTCCAGCCGTACTTTTTAACTTAGAATAAGATTTCAGCAGGACTTTCATACTTAAACTTTTTATTCTATAACCGAGCCGTACTTTTGACTTAGAAGAAATTTAACTGAACCTTACTTTTGACTTAGAAAAATTTCTTTTGACTTGTAAGCAACCAGACATTTTGACTTTCAGATTTTAGCATTTAATAAGCAGAAATACTGATTATATATTATATGTTTGAATAGTACATTATAGTTTGAACTGAAATGTGCTTAGAGAACAGCTATCTACATATTAAGTTTAAGTTATTTGGTAACCATTGATGTCCTTTTTAAACAGGGTCAGCTGTATATGTATAATGTATGTTATTATTTATATAATACTAAAATTGGGTGAAATGAGAAATTCATACATGATCATGAGTTGACTTGTCTTTGAAATGTAATTGCATCAATGTAATATTAATTAATAATGTCACACTGTTTGACCACTGCTCATTTTATTTGATATTAGTGATATAAAAATAAAAAGCAAACATACCAATCCATGTCCAAGTAAGGAATGACTCTCTCTCTCTCTGATACAAATTGAAACAGTAACAAATTGTATATTTCTTTCAATTTAAAAGTAAACTTCAATGTCCACCTAAAGTCTTCAGTAAAGCATTATAAATCAAATTACACAGAAATTGAAATTTACCACTAAACATCTTTAAACCAGGCCACAGAGGCAATAAATCTTTTAAGGTTGGGCGAATCTTATCATCAGTTGACAATTATGTAAAGACATCTTAATGGTCACTTTTTGAGGTCACTACTTCATGCTGTTATATCTGGGCTTCAGGAAAATTTTCAAAATTAAAAAAAAATGTATGGCTGTGTATGTTATATTTTGAGAGCAGTACTTCAGTTGTATTTTCAAACAGTAACAAGAATCTTAAATAAAAGATGGAGAATTTGAATTACAAGAAAGAAAGTTATATCATGGAATATTTATGAGGACACATGGTAAGTTTTTTTAATTTATAATTTCAATTTTATGTTGATTTGCCGCCATCTTGAACGAAAATTTAAATTTAAGAAGGGGGGGGATGTTTAAATCATCCTAATATTTTTTTTTCTATTTATATGATCTGATGAAATATTGTTCTATATAACAATTATTCCAATAACAAAATAACAAATTTTTATTTTAAATGTAAACTAAAATTATTTTCAAAATAATGTTAAAAATTAGTTTACCCTGTCATAATTATTAAGACTGTTTAGTCAAAATTTACATTAAGCAGAGGGGTAAGAAACCAATGTTGTTTTTTTTTTCTTGATTTTAACTGCATAATATTTTTTTATAAATGTATTTATTTCCTTTTGAAAGACATTATAATTCCTTTTATTTTCATGTTTGGTGTATGAATATTTCATGTAAAATTTAAATACACAACATTAACAATTATTCTTATAACAAATTTTTTAAGTAAAATTTGAATTTAATACAGAAAACTAACACATGTAATTTGAAATTCCATTGGGTCAGAGAGCCGGAAATTTTTAATGGCATTTAAAGTAATATTATAAATGTTATACATTTGCAAATGTGCAAACATTCAGTAGCATGATTTTAGCTGGGTAATAATTATGTTATACACATGTATTTTGTTTGATTTTTCTTACATCTAATTGTCTATGGTTTTAATGCTGATTTTAGATAATGTATGGATGCCACTTATTGCTGCAACAATAGGGACCATAGTCAAATTATGCCTAATATCATTCTTATTTTATAATTGTTATTTTTCAGACTACACAAAAGGACAGGATAATTTTAACTCAAAAACTTCACTTACCAGAAGATGAAGATAATGAAGTATATGTATTCAAAAAAGAACTTTACAGTAAAACCTTATTATCCTATATCTACAGGACTACTGGTTTTAGAGCCATGTTTAAACTTTAACATGTCTGTTAATTTTGAAATATTAAATAAATACACTTATCCATTTATACCTAATTATTGTCAGTTTTTGTATTACTTAATCTGTTAGGCCATCACATCTTGATGTACAAATGTACATGAGCTGTTCCTGAAAGGCTGGGTTACTGAAAAAACTAAACCATGGTCTTCAAGGAATGAAGTAAGGGTTAACCCAAGTTTGGATAAAATTTCAAACAAACTCAGTTTGTCTAGATTTGCAAATGTCCAACCGGACTTTTTTCAAAAAGTACGGTTGAAAAGTCCAGCTGGACTTTTAAAATAATCATGCTCATTTAAATTTCAAGTCAGCTATATTTCGTGAAAGTCCAGCTGGACTTTTTTCAAAAGTACGGTTGAAAAGTCCAGCCGTACTTTTTGAAAATAGTCCTGCTCATTTAAATATTTCAAGCCGTTTTCCGGCTAGATTCGCAAAAGTCCAGCTGGACTTTTTTCAAAAAGTACGGTTGAAAAGTCCAGCCGTACTTTTAAAAAGTACGGTTGAAAAGTCCAGCTGGACTTTTTGAAAAAAGTCCTGCTCATTTAAATATTTCAAGCCGTTTTCCGGCTAGATTCGCGAAAGTCCAGCTGGACTTTCCATACATGGTAATGGAAAAAAGTCCAGCTGGACTTTTAAATAAAAGTACGGTTGGAGTCCAGCCGGAGTACGTGTCATACTTTTCGTACGGGTCCATAGTGTTATTCCAAATTCCATAGAGTCCATTTTCTCGCAAAGAAGGAGATTAGGATAACAATAACAACGAAATGTCATTAGGGGCATGGTGAGCAACTGACCACAGGCACTTGTTTAAATTGATACCAGTCAGATTATCCCTCTACTACACTAGTAGTCTACAAACTTGTTTTGGGATAATCTGACCCATATTATCGATTTAAACGAGTGCCTGTGCAGCACACAATGACTCGTTACAATTAATAACAACAGATTGTATTGTGTTGGTCGGGAAAATCGTGTATAAAGGAACTATACCAATTGCTGTTATTAATTGTAACTAGCCCCTTTGGTTCAAACCCCCCCCCCCCCCCCCCCGACAAAAGTGAAAGTAGAACGTGTTGGAGAGTAAAAAGAGGTAATTTACGGTGATTATAGATGTATAATGAACCAAAAGACACAAATAATGTGCGCCTGGATTGTAAAATAATTCACGCTTTGTATTAGTCTAACCTATCATTGGCTCTTCTGTCCAGGTAGAAGACGTTGTAGGTGCAAGTAGGAACGTATCCTATCATAATTTACCCATTTTTTGGGTACCCAATAACGGTCAAACTATCATGATTTACCTATTTATTCGTACCCAATTTTACGGTCAAATCCATTTATTTATTTATTTGTTTGGTTGTTTATTTTTATTTTTTTTTATAAATAAATTTATTTATTAGTCATGACCGTTTAGTAACCTGCAGATGTATTTGTAACAAAATCATCGGAAACTTCAGTTTAATCTTTCTTTTTTTTTAGAAAACCAAGTCACTTTTTAATTAGCCTACATGTATTTAGATATTCCTTCGTCCATAATTATAATAATAATAATAATAATAATAATAATAATAATAATAATAATAATAATAATAATAATAATAATAATAACAAATCTTTATTTAACTTGAGTCAAGCAAACTAGGGAGGGCTTTTTTTTTGTATATGATAATTGCAAAAATATTGCAGCTCCTCTCCGTCTCTCTCTTTTTTCGTTGTCAAAAAAAGAAAAAAAAATAATAATAAATAAAAAACACAAAATAATTGAAAACAACTGTGACCGCTGATATTTTATGTAGTGGTCTGTGTAGCTCAGTTGGTCACCGAGAACACTCACTTATAGTGCGGACGAGTCAAGGTCTGATTCCCGTTCCTCCCTCTTTTTGTTACGGTTTGGTGGCCAGACTAACCCAGGGAAATAAAGAATTGACACTTATATTCATATAAAAGTTCACCCGAGGAACTTTAACTCATGAGGAATGTATATATTTACGTAGTGGTTTGTAATAACACTTACTGTTCATAGAGCTAGAAGTTTCGGGTTGGATCATCCCCTGTCCGACTCTGCCGGTTTCTCCTTCCTGTTAAATTTTCAAGATTGGACGCTTCTGGTATTCTAATTTGAATTCCACTTACTTTAATTTTCAACCAGTAGTCAAACCATAAGCATCTTAACAAAAACTATTGGCTCATTACCATGAACAAAACCTTTCACGTACATTATTTATATATACAGTCACGGGTAAACTGCGTACATTCATTTTGCATACACGTATTAAATGCTGTAAAACCAGAAAACACGCTGATATTTACTAAGTGAAAAAAAGATAAATGGAATTTAAATATGAAAGTGAATAGAATAAGAAAGACAAAAAGAAACGTAAATGTGTGCCCCTTGCTGTATTCGAACTGGCACTCACAGTATCTTGGGAAATACTAGATATAAAGTTCTTGCTCCTCTATCGATCGCACCAAAAACGCAATCCTTATCAAATAACCAAATCATTAAAACGGTTAAGAAAAATACCGTGTTTACTTGAAGTTATAAATTGCACACAATTGGTACTTATTAAAGTAAGATAATAAATGGCTAAACAACCACCTTGCGTATGTGTATACCATTTTGCAAAAAAAAAAAAAAAAAAAAAAAAAAAAAGATGCACTTTGCAGTCTTCATTAATCAGACACAATGATAGTTGACTCGGATCACGGATGTTTTATTTAATCTATATCCACAAAGGAAGTTTATGGGAGGTTACGATATAGAAATTTCCTGTTATTATTTTGTTTAATGTGATGTTTAAATTGTAAATTCTCACGTTTTAGTTTTGATAATTACAAACTTTAAAAGATTATGTTGTTTTGACATGTGAAATGATCTCACGATTAAACATTGGTTTTCACGATTTTTACTCCTAAAGTTAAAGTACAAATCAATCATACCCCTGTTTATTTAGCTACACCCGCCACGTGTTTAACAAAAATTGAGATATTGACAGGATCATGTTTTTTATATGACAATATCATTTGCTGACTAAGATGAGCTTAATATGTGCAGTAATGGATATGAGAGCCAAACTGTTGCCTAAAGCCGCAGAGACAAAGGTAATAGTTAGGTCTGAAGGTCTAAAATAATGACGGATAACGTCAAACCCAGTCTACAAATCAATTTTATATCTTATCTCATTACTGTAATTGTACTGTTTTCGTTGTGTATTAATTTTCGCTTATTTCGCGATCGACTTTTTCCGTAAAAATTAAAACGCTCTGAAAAAGTTTCTGTATCATATCAAATAAGCTCGCCAAACCGTGAAAATTTATCCCCGCGAAATATTCCGAGTAAATAAAAACGCTAAAAATTGTACCTGCGAAAAAGTACAAACCCAGTAATTACCATCCATATGTCACAGTTCCCCGAGAGGTTCAACACTGAAAAAATGGACCGTTTACATTTTGTAATTAAATTAGCCAAATATGTTTTTCGCGCTTATGAATTAAGAAACCAAATTGTTGGTAATAAGTCTTACTAAATGTTCTGTATATGTTATTTATTCTGCCGCTATCTTTATCATTGTATTTTATGTTTGTGCGATAAGCTTTGTGTAGCTTGATGCAAATGAAGTTATTATTATTATTATTATTATTATTATTATTATTATTATTATTATTATTATTATTATAAAAACCATTTTGTATGAATATTTGAAACGCTGGACTTTTATTCTATTGATTTATATAGAGTAATTACATAAAGCCAGTACATGCGAACTATTCATAATAATTATCGTCTTAGTTTTATCCAAGGTAGCTAGGTACTTCTACATTGTTAACACAATTCAATTTAAAATAGAAAAAAATGAAATAATTAATTATTAACATGTTTACCAACAAAACAATGAAATTCACCATAGCGGTGACAACATTTTGAATAAATGAAATATTTGAAAAAAAATCACTTTTCAAAAGATGTCAATATTCGATATTTACAATGACATATATTTGTTAATTGAGCAACATGAACACATACTATTGAATTAAAAATATCGTTAGTTTTAAAAATCGAAATGTAGAATTAATAATTAAACAATTCTCTTTCTTTTTTCTTTGAAGATATGAGGACGAACTAACTAGTAACTCATAAGACTAATCATAGTTTTACAATGTTATCGATCTATTGTATTTTGGTTTTTGCTTTTTTTTTTAAATTTCTACACTCAGTACATTTAAGCCGTATAATACAGTACAGACCTGTCGAAAGTTAAATACTTAGCTAATACAATGAGTCGAAGCTCGGCTATCGAGTGACCAAGACATAGGGTTAGGGTTAGGGTTAGGGTTAGGTAGCTCACTGGTGACCGAAAAGATGCTAAGAGATAGATAACAGCTGTCATAAATTTGCCGAGATATAGCTAACGAGATGTTAATATTTTTCAATTTTAATTTCAATTTTATTCGTCAAAACAGCTCAGCCACTCACATTGAGTGGTACATGAGGGCATACTATAAAATACATATTTACAATGACAGATTGACATTATCTACATACAAAGTATAACAATACATGTAATAACATTAGAACTTGATATAACCGTATAATAAATTTAACTACAGTTATAGCTATATTATTTACAAAATGTACTATATTAAATAATAATGATAATAATTCATTCATATTGGTTTGTCCATCCACCACCGCATTACATTATATATACCTTATTGTATTTGATGTTTTGGTTATAATAATGTATTTATTGTCATACAATTGTATTATTATGCCGCCATACAATATATTTTGTAATGTTTAACATATAAGTGTATGCTTTCGGTTAAAAAAGAATTGGATTGATTGTCCGGAATGAGTTGCCACTAATTTGTTTGCTTAGTGATAAACTTTGGACAGGTCTGTACTGTACATAATATACAAGGGTCTTGAATAATTTGGCACTATTTTGTTGGCTAATTGATAAACTTTGGACAGGTCTGTACTGTACATAATATACAAGGGTCTTGAATGAGTTGGCACTATTTTGTTGGCTAAGTGATAAACTTTGGACAGGTCTGTACTGTACATAATATACAAGGGTCTTGAATGAGTTGGCACTATTTTGTTGGCTAATTGATAAACTTTGGACAGGTATGTACTGTACATAATATACAAGGGTCTTGAATGAGTTGCCACTAATTTGTTTGCTTAGTGATAAACTTTGGACAGGTCTGTACTGTACATAATATACAAGGGTCTTGAATAATTTGGCACTATTTTGTTGGCTAATTGATAAACTTTGGACAGGTCTGTACTGTACATAATATACAAGGGTCTTGAATGAGTTGGCACTATTTTGTTGGCTAAGTGATAAACTTTGGACAGGTCTGTACTGTACATAATATACAAGGGTCTTGAATGAGTTGGCACTATTTTGTTGGCTAATTGAAAAACTTTGGACAGGTATGTACTGTACATAATATACAAGGGTCTTGAATGAGTTGCCACTAATTTGTTTGCTTAGTGATAAACTTTGGACAGGTCTGTACTGTACATAATATACAAGGGTCTTGAATGAGTTGGCACTATTTTGTTGGCTAATTGATAAACTTTGGACAGGTCTGTACTGTACATAATATACAAGGGTCTTGAATGAGTTGGTACTATTTTGTTGGCTAATTGATAAACTTTGGACAGGTCTGTACTGTACATAATATACAAGGGTCTTGAATAATTTGGCACTATTTTGTTGGCTAATTGATAAACTTTGGACAGGTCTGTACTGTACATAATACAAGGGTCTTGAATGAGTTGGCACTATTTTGTTGGCTAAATGATAAACTTTGGACAGGTCTGTACTGTACATAATATACAAGGGTCTTGAATGAGTTGGCACTATTTTGTTGGCTAAGTGATAAACTTTGGACAGGTCTGTACTGTACATAATATACAAGGGTCTTGAATGAGTTGGCACTATTTTGTTGGCTAATTGATAAACTTTGGACAGGTCTGTACTGTACATAATATACAAGGGTCTTGAATGAGTTGGCACTATTTTGTTGGCTAATTGATAAACTTTGGACAGGTCTGTACTGTACATAATATACAAGGGTCTTGAATGAGTTGGCACTATTTTGTTTGCTAAGTGATAAACTTTGGACAGGTCTGTACTGTACATAATATACAAGGGTCTTGAATGAGTTGGCACTATTTTGTTGGCTAATTGATAAACTTTGGACAGGTCTGTACTGTACATAATATACAAGGGTCTTGAATGAGTTGGCACTATTTTGTTGGCTAAATGATAAACTTTGGACAGGTCTGTACTGTACATAATATACAAGGGTCTTGAATGAGTTGGCACTATTTTGTTGGCTAAATGATAAACTTTGGACAGGTCTGTACTGTACATAATATACAAGGGTCTTGAATGAGTTGGCACTATTTTGTTTGCTAAGTGATAAACTTTGGACAGGTCTGTACTGTACATAATATACAAGGGTCTTGAATGAGTTGGCACTATTTTGTTGGCTAAATGATAAACTTTGGACAGGTCTGTACTGTACATAATATACAAGGGTCTTGAATGAGTTGGCACTATTTTGTTGGCTAATTGATAAACTTTGGACAGGTCTGTACTGTACATAATATACAAGGGTCTTGAATGAGTTGGCACTATTTTGTTGGCTAATTGATAAACTTTGGACAGGTCTGTACTGTACATAATATACAAGGGTCTTGAATGAGTTGGCACTATTTTGTTGGCTAATTGATAAACTTTGGACAGGTATGTACTGTACATAATATACAAGGGTCTTGAATGAGTTGGCACTATTTTGTTGGCTAAATGATAAACTTTGGACAGGTCTGTACTGTACATAATATACAAGGGTCTTGAATGAGTTGCCACTAATTTGTTGGCTTAGTGATAAACTTTGGACAGGTCTGTACTGTACATAATATACAAGGGTCTTGAATGAGTTGGCACTATTTTGTTGGCTAATTGATAAACTTTGGACAGGTCTGTACTGTACATAATATACAAGGGTCTTGAATGAGTTGGCACTATTTTGTTGGCTAATTGATAAACTTTGGACAGGTCTGTACTGTACATAATATACAAGGGTCTTGAATGAGTTGGCACTATTTTGTTGGCTAAATGATAAACTTTGGACAGGTCTGTACTGTACATAATATACAAGGGTCTTGAATGAGTTGCCACTAATTTGTTTGCTTAGTGATAAACTTTGGACAGGTCTGTACTGTACATAATATACAAGGGTCTTGAATGAGTTGGCACTATTTTGTTGGCTAATTGATAAACTTTGGACAGGTCTGTACTGTACATAATATACAAGGGTCTTGAATGAGTTGGCACTATTTTGTTGGCTAATTGATAAACTTTGGACAGGTCTGTACTGTACATAATATACAAGGGTCTTGAATGAGTTGGCACTATTTTGTTGGCTAAATGATAAACTTTGGACAGGTCTGTACTGTACATAATATACAAGGGTCTTGAATGAGTTGGCACTATTTTGTTGGCTAAATGATAAACTTTCGACAGGTCTGTACTGTACATAATATACAAGGGTCTTGAATGAGTTGCCACTAATTTGTTTGCTTAGTGATAAACTTTGGACAGGTCTGTACTGTACATAATATACAAGGGTCTTGAATGAGTTGGCACTATTTTGTTGGCTAATTGATAAACTTTGGACAGGTCTGTACTGTACATAATATACAAGGGTCTTGAATGAGTTGGCACTATTTTGTTGGCTAATTGATAAACTTTGGACAGGTCTGTACTGTACATAATATACAAGGGTCTTGAATGAGTTGGCACTATTTTTGTTGGCTAATTGATAAACTTTGGACAGGTCTGTACTGTACATAATATACAAGGGTCTTGAATGAGTTGGCACTATTTTGTTGGCTAATTGATAAACTTTGGACAGGTCTGTACTGTACATAATATACAAGGGTCTTGAATGAGTTGGCACTATTTTGTTGGCTAAATGATAAACTTTGGACAGGTCTGTACTGTACATAATATACAAGGGTCTTGAATGAGTTGCCACTAATTTGTTTGCTTAGTGATAAACTTTGGACAGGTCTGTACTGTACATAATATACAAGGGTCTTGAATGAGTTGGCACTATTTTGTTGGCTAATTGATAAACTTTGGACAGGTCTGTACTGTACATAATATACAAGGGTCTTGAATGAGTTGGCACTATTTTGTTGGCTAAATGATAAACTTTGGACAGGTCTGTACTGTACATAATATACAAGGGTCTTGAATGAGTTGCCACTAATTTGTTTGCTTAGTGATAAACTTTGGACAGGTCTGTACTGTACATAATATACAAGGGTCTTGAATGAGTTGGCACTATTTTGTTGGCTAATTGATAAACTTTGGACAGGTCTGTACTGTACATAATATACAAGGGTCTTGAATGAGTTGCCACTAATTTGTTGGCTAATTGATAAACTTTGGACAGGTCTGTACTGTACATAATATACAAGGGTCTTGAATGAGTTGGCACTATTTTGTTGGCTAATTGATAAACTTTGGACAGGTCTGTACTGTACATAATATACAAGGGTCTTGAATGAGTTGGCACTATTTTGTTGGCTAAATGATAAACTTTGGACAGGTCTGTACTGTACATAATATACAAGGGTCTTGAATGAGTTGGCACTATTTTGTTGGCTAAATGATAAACTTTGGACAGGTATGTACTGTACATAATATACAAGGGTCTTGAATGAGTTGGCACTATTTTGTTGGCTAATTGATAAACTTTGGACAGGTCTGTACTGTACATAATATACAAGGGTCTTGAATGAGTTGGCACTATTTTGTTTGCTAATTGATAAACTTTGGACAGGTCTGTACTGTACATAATATACAAGGTCTTGAATGAGTTGGCACTATTTTGTTGGCTAATTGATAAACTTTGGACAGGTCTGTACTGTACATAATATACAAGGGTCTTGAATGAGTTGGCACTATTTTGTTGGCTAATTGATAAACTTTGGACAGGTCTGTACTGTACATAATATACAAGGGTCTTGAATGAGTTGGCACTATTTTGTTGGCTAATTGATAAACTTTGGACAGGTCTGTACTGTACATAATATACAAGGGTCTTGAATGAGTTGCCACTAATTTGTTTGCTTAGTGATAAACTTTGGACAGGTCTGTACTGTACATAATATACAAGGGTCTTGAATGAGTTGGCACTATTTTGTTGGCTAATTGATAAACTTTGGACAGGTCTGTACTGTACATAATATACAAGGGTCTTGAATGAGTTGGCACTATTTTGTTGGCTAAATGATAAACTTTGGACAGGTCTGTACTGTACATAATATACAAGGGTCTTGAATGAGTTGGCACTATTTTGTTGGCTAATTGATAAACTTTGGACAGGTCTGTACTGTACATAATATACAAGGGTCTTGAATGAGTTGGCACTATTTTGTTGGCTAAATGATAAACTTTGGACAGGTCTGTACTGTACATAATATACAAGGGTCTTGAATGAGTTGCCACTAATTTGTTGGCTAATTGATAAACTTTGGACAGGTCTGTACTGTACATAATATACAAGGGTCTTGAATGAGTTGGCACTATTTTGTTGGCTAATTGATAAACTTTGGACAGGTATGTACTGTACATAATATACAAGGGTCTTGAATGAGTTGGCACTATTTTGTTGGCTAAGTGATAAACTTTGGACAGGTCTGTACTGTACATAATATACAAGGGTCTTGAATGAGTTGCCACTAATTTGTTGGCTAATTGATAAACTTTGGACAGGTCTGTACTGTACATAATATACAAGGGTCTTGAATGAGTTGGCACTATTTTGTTGGCTAATTGATAAACTTTGGACAGGTATGTACTGTACATAATATACAAGGGTCTTGAATGAGTTGGCACTATTTTGTTGGCTAAATGATAAACTTTGGACAGGTCTGTACTGTACATAATATACAAGGGTCTTGAATGAGTTGCCACTAATTTGTTTGCTTAGTGATAAATTTGGACAGGTCTGTACTGTACATAATACAAGGGTCTTGAATGAGTTGGCACTATTTTGTTGGCTAATTGATAAACTTTGGACAGGTTGTACTGTACATAATATACAAGGGTCTTGAATGAGTTGGCACTATTTTGTTGGCTAAATGATAAACTTTGGACAGGTCTGTACTGTACATAATATACAAGGGTCTTGAATGAGTTGCCACTAATTTGTTTGCTTAGTGATAAACTTTGGACAGGTCTGTACTGTACATAATATACAAGGGTCTTGAATGAGTTGGCACTATTTTGTTGGCTAATTGATAAACTTTGGACAGGTCTGTACTGTACATAATATACAAGGGTCTTGAATGAGTTGGCACTATTTTGTTGGCTAATTGATAAACTTTGGACAGGTCTGTACTGTACATAATATACAAGGGTCTTGAATGAGTTGCCAAATTTGTTGGCTAATTGATAAACTTTGGACAGGTCTGTACTGTACATAATATACAAGGGTCTTGAATGAGTTGGCACTATTTTGTTGGCTAAATGATAAACTTTGGACAGGTCTGTACTGTACATAATATACAAGGGTCTTGAATGAGTTGGCACTATTTTGTTGGCTAAATGATAAACTTTGGACAGGTCTGTACTGTACATAATATACAAGGGTCTTGAATGAGTTGGCACTATTTTGTTGGCTAAATGATAAACTTTGGACAGGTATGTACTGTACATAATATACAAGGTCTTGAATGAGTTGGCACTATTTTGTTGGCTAATTGATAAACTTTGGACAGGTATGTACTGTACATAATATACAAGGGTCTTGAATGAGTTGGCACTATTTTGTTGGCTAATTGATAAACTTTGGACAGGTCTGTACTGTACATAATATACAAGGGTCTTGAATGAGTTGCCACTAATTTGTTTGCTTAGTGATAAACTTTGGACAGGTCTGTACTGTACATAATATACAAGGGTCTTGAATGAGTTAGCACTATTTTGTTGGCTAATTGATAAACTTTGGACAGGTCTGTACTGTACATAATATACAAGGGTCTTGAATGAGTTGGCACTATTTTGTTGGCTAATTGATAAACTTTGGACAGGTCTGTACTGTACATAATATACAAGGTCTTGAATGAGTTGCCACTAATTTGTTTGCTTAGTGATAAACTTTGGACAGGTCTGTACTGTACATAATATACAAGGGTCTTGAATGAGTTGGCACTATTTTGTTGGCTAATTGATAAACTTTGGACAGGTCTGTACTGTACATAATATACAAGGGTCTTGAATGAGTTGGCACTATTTGTTGGCTAAATGATAAACTTTGGACAGGTCTGTACTGTACATAATATACAAGGGTCTTGAATGAGTTGGCACTATTTTTGTTGGCTAAATGATAAACTTTGGACAGGTATGTACTGTACATAATATACAAGGGTCTTGAATGAGTTGGCACTATTTTGTTGGCTAATTGATAAACTTTGGACAGGTATGTACTGTACATAATATACAAGGGTCTTGAATGAGTTGGCACTATTTTGTTGGCTAATTGATAAACTTTGGACAGGTCTGTACTGTACATAATATACAAGGGTCTTGAATGAGTTGCCACTAATTTGTTTGCTTAGTGATAAACTTTGGACAGGTCTGTACTGTACATAATATACAAGGGTCTTGAATGAGTTAGCACTATTTTGTTGGCTAATTGATAAACTTTGGACAGGTCTGTACTGTACATAATATACAAGGGTCTTGAATGAGTTGGCACTATTTTGTTGGCTAATTGATAAACTTTGGACAGGTCTGTACTGTACATAATATACAAGGGTCTTGAATGAGTTGCCACTAATTTGTTTGCTTAGTGATAAACTTTGGACAGGTCTGTACTGTACATAATATACAAGGGTCTTGAATGAGTTGGCACTATTTTGTTGGCTAATTGATAAACTTTGGACAGGTCTGTACTGTACATAATATACAAGGGTCTTGAATGAGTTGGCACTATTTTGTTGGCTAAATGATAAACTTTGGACAGGTCTGTACTGTACATAATATACAAGGGTCTTGAATGAGTTGCCACTAATTTGTTTGCTTAGTGATAAACTTTGGACAGGTCTGTACTGTACATAATATACAAGGGTCTTGAATGAGTTGGCACTATTTTGTTGGCTAATTGATAAACTTTGGACAGGTCTGTACTGTACATAATATACAAGGGTCTTGAATGAGTTGCCACTAATTTGTTTGCTTAGTGATAAACTTTGGACAGGTCTGTACTGTACATAATATACAAGGGTCTTGAATGAGTTGGCACTATTTTGTTGGCTAATTGATAAACTTTGGACAGGTCTGTACTGTACATAATATACAAGGGTCTTGAATGAGTTGGCACTATTTTGTTGGCTAAATGATAAACTTTGGACAGGTCTGTACTGTACATAATATACAAGGGTCTTGAATGAGTTGGCACTATTTTGTTGGCTAATTGATAAACTTTGGACAGGTCTGTACTGTACATAATATACAAGGGTCTTAAATGAGTTGCCACTAATTTGTTGGCTAATTGATAACTTTGGACAGGTCTGTACTGTACATAATATACAAGGGTCTTGAATGAGTTGGCACTATTTTGTTGGCTAAATGATAAACTTTGGACAGGTATGTACTGTACATAATATACAAGGGTCTTGAATGAGTTGGCACTATTTTGTTGGCTAATTGATAAACTTTGGACAGGTCTGTACTGTACATAATATACAAGGGTCTTGAATGAGTTGCCACTAATTTGTTTGCTTAGTGATAAACTTTGGACAGGTCTGTACTGTACATAATATACAAGGTCTTGAATGAGTTGGCACTATTTTGTTGGCTAATTGATAAACTTTGGACAGGTCTGTACTGTACATAATATACAAGGGTCTTGAATGAGTTGGCACTATTTTGTTGGCTAATTGATAAACTTTGGACAGGTCTGTACTGTACATAATATACAAGGGTCTTGAATGAGTTGGCACTATTTTGTTTGCTAATTGATAAACTTTGGACAGGTATGTACTGTACATAATATACAAGGGTCTTGAATGAGTTGGCACTATTTTGTTTGCTAAGTGATAAACTTTGGACAGGTCTGTACTGTACATAATATACAAGGGTCTTGAATGAGTTGGCACTATTTTGTTGGCTAATTGATAAACTTTGGACAGGTCTGTACTGTACATAATATACAAGGGTCTTGAATGAGTTGGCACTATTTTGTTGGCTAATTGATAAACTTTGGACAGGTCTGTACTGTACATAATATACAAGGGTCTTGAATGAGTTGCCACTAATTTGTTTGCTTAGTGATAAACTTTGGACAGGTCTGTACTGTACATAATATACAAGGGTCTTGAATGAGTTGGCACTATTTTGTTGCTAATTGATAAACTTTGGACAGTCTGTACTGTACATAATATACAAGGGTCTTGAATGAGTTGCCACTAATTTGTTTGCTTAGTGATAACTTTGGACAGGTCTGTACTGTACATAATATACAAGGGTCTTGAATGAGTTGGCACTATTTTGTTGGCTAATTGATAAACTTTGGACAGGTCTGTACTGTACATAATATACAAGGTCTTGAATGAGTTGCCACTAATTTGTTGGCTAATTGATAAACTTTGGACAGGTCTGTACTGTACATAATATACAAGGGTCTTGAATGAGATGGTACTATTTTGTTGGCTAATTGATAAACTTTGGACAGGTCTGTACTGTACATAATATACAAGGGTCTTGAATGAGTTGCCACTAATTTGTTGGCTAATTGATAAACTTTGGACAGGTCTGTACTGTACATAATATACAAGGGTCTTGAATGAGTTGCCACTAATTTGTTGGCTAATTGATAAACTTTGGACAGGTCTGTACTGTACATAATATACAAGGGTCTTGAATGAGTTGGCACTATTTTTGTTGGCTAATTGATAAACTTTGGACAGGTCTGTACTGTACATAATATACAAGGGTCTTGAATGAGTTGGCACTATTTTGTTGGCTAATTGATAAACTTTGGACAGGTATGTACTGTACATAATATACAAGGGTCTTGAATGAGTTGCCACTAATTTGTTTGCTTAGTGATAACTTTGGACAGGTCTGTACTGTACATAATATACAAGGGTCTTGAATGAGTTGGCACTATTTTGTTGCTAATTGATAAACTTTGGACAGGTCTGTACTGTACATAATATACAAGGGTCTTGAATGAGTTGCACTATTTGTTTGCTTAGTGATAAACTTTGGACAGGTCTGTACTGTACATAATATACAAGGGTCTTGAATGAGTTGCACTATTTTGTTGGCTAATTGATAAACTTTGGACAGGTCTGTACTGTACATAATATACAAGGGTCTTGAATGAGTTTGGCACTATTTTGTTGGCTAATTGATAAACTTTGGACAGGTCTGTACTGTACATAATATACAAGGGTCTTGAATGAGTTGGTACTATTTTGTTGGCTAATTGATAAACTTTGGACAGGTCTGTACTGTACATAATATACAAGGGTCTTGAATGAGTTGGCACTATTTTGTTGGCTAATTGATAAACTTTGGACAGGTCTGTACTGTACATAATATACAAGGGTCTTGAATGAGTTGCCACTATTTGTTTGCTTAGTGATAAACTTTGGACAGGTCTGTACTGTACATACTATACAAGGGTCTTGAATGAGTTGGCACTATTTTGTTGGCTAAATGATAAACTTTGGACAGGTATGTACTGTACATAATATACAAGGGTCTTGAATGAGTTGCCACTAATTTGTTGGCTAAATGATAAACTTTGGACAGGTCTGTACTGTACATAATATACAAGGGTCTTGAATGAGTTTGCACTATTTGTTGGCTAATTGATAAACTTTGGACAGGTCTGTACTGTACATAATATACAAGGTCTTGAATGAGTTGCCACTAATTTGTTTGCTTAGTGATAAACTTTGGACAGGTCTGTACTGTACATAATATACAAGGGTCTTGAATGAGTTGCCACTAATTTGTTTGCTTAGTGATAAACTTTGGACAGGTCTGTACTGTACATAATATACAAGGGTCTTGAATGAGTTGGCACTATTTTGTTGCTAATTGATAAACTTTGGACAGGTCTGTACTGTACAATATACAAGGGTCTTGAATGAGTTGGCACTATTTTGTTGGCTAATTGATAAACTTTGGACAGGTCTGTACTGTACATAATATACAAGGGTCTTGAATGAGTTGGCACTATTTTGTTGGCTAATTGATAAACTTTGGACAGGTCTGTACTGTACATAATATACAAGGGTCTTGAATGAGTTGGCACTATTTTGTTTGCTAAGTGATAAACTTTGGACAGGTATGTACTGTACATAATATATAGACTTAAGAAGAACAGATCGATATTGGCGTTGTCTCATTAAAATTTGATATTTAGTAAACAAGTTATTTTATATAAGGAATCAAACTGTTATGTTCATATTTATTATTCGTAATTCCAATATTCTTGAGTACATTTTTCATCCGTTAACCTGAAACTCCAACCATCTGGACCCAGTTGTTCGAAGCTTGATTAGTTTAATCAATGATTAGCAGCAATTTAAAACATGAATATAAAAATCAATATATTATTATCGAATCTATACTTTTATTACAATTTTCTTTAGTTTGATGGAATTTTCATTTATTTCCAACATTTCAGGATTAAGATCGCATAATATCTGAAATTATGAAAAATTCAAATTTTGACTAATTAATTTAGTAAACTAATCAAGCTTTGAACATTTAGCTATATTAATGTAGTGGATCAATTCGTGTTTTTTCCCGTGAAATGTTATATTTGTATATGACAAAGTTGTCTATAGCCTAATTATTTCCTGATATTAATCAGAGAACTGCTTTAACAAATGACAGATGACAAGTGTCACTATGAAGTGTTTGGATAACAAGTAAAAACGACGCCTTTTATGACAATTTACCTTATTCTAGTGATGCATTTTTACCCCCACCTCAAACATTGCCAGCTTATTGAGGTATATTAAATGCAAACATTAAGGTTATCAGCCCCCCCCTCCCCCCCCACACACACTTAAAGACGTTACAGACTTTAATCAGAGTAATTCTACCATTATGTCGTAAATGTTGTTTATGTTTATTGTTCTTCTCAGATTATCAATCCCGACTAAATCAATTAACAATCTGGAAAGTAAATGTTTAGCAACTCGTATTCCGTTATTCGATATTATTCCTTAAGCGAGTCTTATAAATCATAAAATCAGAATTAAATATTTTAGCCACAGACCAAAGAACCATAAATAGGTCCTTTGAAAGCAAAGCAAAAAGATACGAATAAAACACAAATAATAGAACAAAAAAACCGGGCATTGAGTGGGCATCAAAGGTTTTTTTGTCTTATAAATATATTACAATGTATAATGAAATACATTAAATTGTTTGTACTGAAAAATTTTCGGGTACATGAAGCGTTTTGTTATCCGGTTTGTATTGTACAATCACAACAGAGAACAAATGTATTTCCAACAAAAAAAGAGATCCTTGGAAACTTGACCAGTCTAAATGACTGATATTATTCTGTTCCGGAAGCAGTTTTCCTAGCCCGACATTTTTGCAATGGGTAATTTGCAATTCCGGTATAGAAATAATTCTGCTTCAACATTATACTGCCTTTTTGAATCACCAGAACATATTTTTAATATATTTAATCTGAGTCAATCTTCAAATAAAGCTCAAACAATAAAATAGAAAGAAAACATTAAAATTGTATTTCTATTTGTAAATGTAATTTCCATCAAATTTGAAATTTAAAAACATATTTTTTTGCAATATTCAACGCTACTGTGAACATGAAGCAATAAAGGTTTTTATGAAACAAAGAAACATGCAAGCAATTAATAAAAATAAGCACATATTTGGACTACTTATTTCAAACTCCCGACTTTGGATGGACTCGATATCTAATGACAAAACAATGACCAATGGCGTGGTTATTCTACATTTTACAGTATTATTGTAAAGATTGATTACTTACGTACATTATTAAACACCAATCTACATTTTACAAGGACATTTGCACTACAGATCAAAAACAATCATACTAATCCATGTCCGAATCACAATAACGAAGCAAAGTAAAAATTTAAACACGTGAACTTCCACCAGGGAAGTGAGACTGGGTGCTCCAAAAGGGTAAGCACCTCCTGTTTAGCTAGCTACACCCGTCACGTGTGTAATCAAAATTGTGTGAAAAGAACATGGAACTATGGGACGTCAAATATATCCAGGGCAATCCTGGACACAGAGACATCAAACTTATCAACAATACTGTGACGACAGCCATAAAACTTGTTGAGGGTCTTGATAAATCTAGTCGTGCAATGTCTCATTTTCAGCAATCTATCTTTTAGAATCGTTGTGTTTAAACACCGTATACAGACAGCAAACAGTTTATACAGATAATTATGTCAATGTTTATACTACAACAATTAGAAGGCTTAGTTTGGTTATTTGATATACAAAAATAAAAGTATATCCGCTAATCATGTCCATCTTGTTATATAAACAAAGTCTCCGTGAATAAAAAAATAATTAGTCAAACTTAACAAACCTTATCAGATTACCATTACAACATCCTAGAGTAAGTTGCTATTTAAAAGCGACATCACCATGACAACTCATGGCTTATTTCTGCCTTGTATGATGTCTGTGTTAAACAAAGCACACCTTTATCTAGTCAGGTTATAAATGCTGTGTACTACACATATTTATGCTTCCAGCTACTGACAAATATCTATATTATCTCCATTTATGCGTTTTTTTCCCAACATTTTTATGTTTGCGACTGAAACAACTGAGCTTTTGGCACGAACATCAACCATAACACTAAATTGCTTACGATAAAATTTGAAAATATAATATGAATTTTTCATGAAATGAGATTTTAAAAAATCACAATAATAAAGACGTGGGAGATGACGGATTTAAACACACTGACTTGGCTACGTGGCAGGTGTAGCTAGCTAAGGAGGTGCTTTCCCTTCTGGAGCACCCGGCCGCATTTGTCTGGGGAAAGTTCACGTGTTTAACCTGACTTGTCAGTTCCAAATTTTACTTTCCTTCTGGGTTGTGATTTGGACATGGATTAGTATGTTTGTTTTTACTTTGCTTCTGGGTTGTGATTTGGACATGGATTAGTATGTTTGTTTTTACTTTGCTTCTGGATTGTGATTCGGACATGGATTAGTATTTTTGTTTTAGTTTTCATACCTTTTATTTTATGATGTTTATTCAGTCAGTTATGAACAGATCTTTTGTGAAGGAATTTTAAAAACCTTGCAAAAAGTACTAGCTTGATAGGATTATATAAAATGTCTGTGTAATGTAAAAATGAAACTGAGCAAATTAAGGGTCAACAATTTTGTTCTAACTGCTGACATTGACGTTGACCTTGAGCCGACTTTGTCAAGGAGACAGGATAAGTGTAGACTAATCTTGACCGCAGGTGAAGTTCGTTGTCATTTTATATAAACTGTATTTTAATTACATGGACCCATGTCTGGAGTCCTCTTGCTCCATGCCATTCATATACAGATTATATTTAGTGACAACGAACCTCAATTGCGGTCAAGGTTAGTCTTAGCTCTTAATTTTCCCAGTATGTTTTGTTTACATTTTGCATTACGCGTCGTTTTGATTACATAACACGATGTTATTGCATTGTTAGAGTAAAGGGGAACAACGAATAAGATCTTTGACTTGTAGGTGTTCTGAAAAAATTCTACATTACATTTTTAGTTTGTGTCCGTGATCTTGGTTCATTTTGTTCACATTTTGGAGGCATGATAGAGGAAAGTTGGTCCGTGTTGGAACAAAAAAGGATATAACAGCTTGAAGATTTAGAAGTGAGTAACGCTTACCTTTGAAATTTATTGCTTTTTATTTAGTTCTTCGATCCACATTAGCATTTGTAGTTGACATGGGCGCTGATAGTGAAAAACATGATCGTAATGCGAATTTTAGGCTAATTTTACATGGACGGACTTAGCTACATCGGGCAAAATTACAACATTTTTCTGTGTTTTCCGTGTGAACATTTTATTAAAATTTTAAGTTATGTCCAAAAATTTAATGTCAATTTAAAGAATATTTATCTGGGAACAAAATGACACCAAGATCACGATGATCGGACACAAATTAAAAAAGCACTGAAGAATTTTGTCGGAGCGCCTACAAGTCAAAGATCTGATTCGTTGTTCCCCTTTACTCTTTTTTATATACTTGGGGGTATTTTTTTCAATTGTATTAAGAAACTGGCCCCTGTGATGTTTAGTAACACCTTTGCGGTGAACAAGATGTATCAGGAGACAAAAAGAATGTTTAACACTTCAGTAAAGATTATGTCACTATGCACATTGAAACAATCAGTTCAAAACTCTGTGAGGAAACACAATTTCAATTAGAATTCAAATTATTCCTGAAGGAAATTGACAATCACTTATATGAAATACGCCAAGATAAGTTCGACCTGATATTTTGAAGGCAAGTAATTTTGCTTATTAACCATTTCAATGGAAATCCAGCTACCCCCGGGATAAACTGACAATCCCTCGTACAGTTTAGTCCAATATAAGATTGTCCTGGGATTATGGGCAAGTAAGTTTGCTTAATAATCATTTCCATGGAAATCCAGCTACCCCCGGGATAAACTGATAATCCCTCGTACGGTTTAGTCCAATATAAGATTGTCCTGGGATTATGGGCAAGTAAGTTTGCTTAATAATCATTTCAATGGAAATCCAGCTACCCCCGGGAGAAAATGACAATCCCTCGTACGGTTTAGTCCAATATATGATTGTCCTGGGATTGTGACGGCAAGTAAGTTTGCTTAATAATCATTTCCATGGAAATCCAGCTACCCCCGGGATAAACTGACAATCCCTCGTACGGTTTAGTCCAATATAAGATTGTCCTGGGATAATGGGCAAGCAAGTTTGCTTAATAATCATTTCCATGGAAATCCAGCTACCCCCGAGAGAAACTGACAATCCCTCGTACGGTTTAGTCCAATATCAGATTGTCCTGAAATTATGACGGCAAGTAATTTTGCTTATTGATCATTACCATGGAAATCCAGCTCCCCCAGGAAAAACTGACAATCCTTCGTACGTTATGAGCTAGTATCAGTTTGTTCTGGAATTGTGACGGCAAGTAAGTTTGCTTAATAATCATTACCATGGAAATCAAGCTACCCCCGGGAGTAACTGACAATCCCTCGTACGTTATGAGCTAGTATCAGTTTGTCCTGGAATTGTGACGGCAAGTAAGTTTGCTTAATAATCATTACCATGGAAATCAAGCTACCCCCGGGAGTAACTGACAATCCCTCGTACATTATGAGCTAGTATCAGTTTGTCCTGGAATTGTGACGGCAAGTAACTTTGTTTATTAATCATTACCATGGAAATCCAGCTACCCCGGGAGAAACTTACAATCACTCGTACGTTATGAGCTAAAGTATAATCAGAAATGGGTTACACTCAATTTTATGGATTTTTCTCAAAAACCAGTTGAAAATGTGAAACAGAAATTTGACTATGTATATAACAAGACCCGGCCTAATTTACCATGATGGTTTGAGTTTTTCATCACTTTGGACTTTGCCTCTGTATAGTATAAATTTTTGTCAAAATGTTCAACCTCAAAAATCTAAGTTTTTACTCCATCTCTTATAACAAACCCAACCCTTTTTACTATGGGTTCCATTCAAAGTGTAATAGGTGTCACAGATGATTGACTTAAATACTGGACAGCAGTTTGATGACAACACAATTAGGCCAAGGGAAAATAAACACCTGTGTATATGATTATGGAGAGATTAAAAATGATTCAACAATTGTCAAGTAAATTGCAAAATTCCTTGCATTTGAAGTAAATACAATTTATACATGTTTATTTCTTTTTAAATGTTTGCCTTGTTAATTTTAAGAACACAAGCATATCACTGACATTTGTTAATCCATTGCTCAATTAAGCTATGAGTTTACCAATGTTAGGTTTGAGAATACATATATAACACATCTGTACATATTTCTGAAAATTAACGCAATGTAAATTCCAGATACATACTTAAAGCCTCTCACCCATGTGAGTCGATCTGAATTCTATCGCAAATACCCTCAGAAGGCATTGTGATAGAAGAACATTAAGCAGAACATAATTTGGTTTTGCCTATACATAGGACACAGCACATGGTTGATTAGTCTTTCTTGCATAATAAACAGGTTCAATGAATAAAAAAGGTCATGGCATATCATTGTGCCTTACATGGTAAAAAAGGCGGAGTAAATATACTTTGTTAATTTTTCATCATTGCAGAAATTGCCAAATTTTTCTCAGTAAAGCTGGATTATTGCAAAATATACATCATGGAAGCCTAAAGTGCATATTAGGCCGATTGATTTATATATTTTATCAAGAAAAAATAAATATTTTTAATTATAAAAGTTTTATAGACAAATAACTGAGTGTAATCCATTTCTGTTTATACTTTAGTATCAGTTTGTCCTGGAATTGTGAAAACAAGTTATCTAGATTAATAATTATAATCATTCTCTATATCATAAACTATTCAAGCATTTAATTATCTCTATCATAATCATTAAAAGTGACTTGAAATTTAACATTAATACGGGCCGAAGGCCCCTGAATAAAATCAAGTGACGCATTCTATGTTGTCAATTTAATTTGTCTATCAATTTTAAAAAACTATGCATCTAATCACCCAGAAGGCATGCCCAGCATCGACGATACTCTAGATACAGTATACTGTATGTAGTATTTGAACAATTCATTAACGGAAAGTTAAAAGTTACGTAGACTGAAAACACCTTCTAGCAATATTCATTTAGCTTCAATACTTTTTTGCCGGCTATACAAGAGAAAAATGGGTCCTTCGAGACTTTAATTAGTTTATTAATATATGCAGTCAAATAAATGTATAGGCAAACAACATTGACCTTTCCGCTTAACCTTTCATTAGAAATATTACAAACGTGGCGGGTGTAGCTAGCTAAACATGAGGTGCTTACCCTTCCGGAGCACTCGACCTCACTCGACCCCTGGTCTAACCTGACTTGTCAGTTCCAAAGTTTTTGCTTTTCTTCTGGATTGTGATTCAGACATGGATAAGTATGTTTGTTTTTTGATCGTATATGACGATCCATCTAATACATGGGTAGTGTTAGGATTCACATTTAATACATATACAATGTACGTTATCCACAATGCAGACGAAATATACACACACGTGTTGTTCCTTTACATAAAATATTAAAATTAATGTTCAATCGGACAGGTCAGTGTTGTATAAAAAACATACTAATCCATATCCGAATCAACCCTGTATTGTGACAAACATACTAATCCATATCCGAATCAACCCTGTATTGTGACAAACATACTAATCCATATCCGAATCAACCCTGTATTGTGACAAACATACTAATCCATATCCGAATCAACCCTGTATTGTGACAAACATACTAATCTATATCCGAATCAACCCTGTATTGTGACAAACATACTAATCCATATCCGAATCAACCCTGTATTGTGACAAACATACTAATCCATATCCGAATCAACCCTGTATTGTGACAAACATACTAATCCATATCCGAATCAACCCTGTATTGTGACAAACATACTAATCCATATCCGAATCAACCCTGTATTGTGACAAACATACTAATCCATATCCGAATCAACCCTGTATTGTGACAAACATACTAATCCATATCCGAATCAACCCTGTATTGTGACAAACATACTAACCCATATCCGAATCAACCCTGTATTGTGACAAACATACTAACCCATATCCGAATCAACCCTGTATTGTGACAAACATACTAATCCATATCCGAATCAACCCTGTATTGTGACAAACATAATAACCCATATCCGAATCAACCCTGTATTGTGACAAACATAATAACCCATATCCGAATCAACCCTGTATTGTGACAAACATACTAACCCATATCCGAATCAACCCTGTATTGTGACAAACATACTAACCCATATCCGAATCAACCCTGTATTGTGACAAACATACTAACCCATATCCGAATCAACCCTGTATTGTGACAAACATACTAACCCATATCCGAATCAACCCTGTATTGTGACAAACATACTAACCCATATCCGAATCAACCCTGTATTGTGACAAACATACTAATCCATATCCGAATCAACCCTGTATTGTGACAAACATACTAACCCATATCCGAATCAACCCTGTATTGTGACAAACATACTAACCCATATCCGAATCAACCCTGTATTGTGACAAACATACTAACCCATATCCGAATCAACTCTGTATTGTGACAAACATACTAATCCATATCCGAATCAACTCTGTATTGTGACAAACATACTAATCCATATCCGAATCAACCCTGTATTGTGACAAACATACTAATCCATATCCGAATCAACTCTGTATTGTGACAAACATACTAATCCATATCCGAATCAACCCTGTATTGTGACAAACATACTAATCCATATCCGAATCAACCCTGTATTGTGACAAACATACTAATCCATATCCGAATCAACCCTGTATTGTGACAAACATACTAATCCATATCCGAATCAACTCTGTATTGTGACAAACATACTAATCCATATCCGAATCAACCCTGTATTGTGACAAATGTAGACATTGTTTTGTTGCTGTAAGTTAAATGTGTCCAGTGACATTAAGTAAGTATTTTGGGAGATTTACGGGTTCATTCAAATTTGTTTTCTGTGTTCCATAGTTCAAAGTTCTTTTCATTCCTAAATATTTACAATATGACTGTATCTCTCTGCGATGAAACATACAGAAGCAATTGTATTTTAATTCCCGTTGAAAGACAATAGGGGTCATGGCCCTTGATGTGTATCAATTTCCCGCAATATTACGTCATGTCCCGCACAAGGGGTCACGTGATCATGTGAGATACGCCGATCTCGCATGGCACATATGGAAAAAATGGCGCCAAGGTACAAAATATTTATTAAAAGAAAGAATTGTAAATATAAGAAACGACATTTCTGCTCGTGGTATTTCAAGGGGTAACGAAAGATAGTGTGGCGCGTGCCAAATTCAAAATAAAGGGCTTTGCAAAATTAATTTTAATTGCACACATGGCAGGTGTATCTGACTATACATGTGTTGCTTACCCTTCCAGTGCACTCTGTCTCACTTCCTTAGTGGAAACTCGCGCGTTTCACCTAATTGGGTTCGCCGCTGTACCACGTGAACAATACCTCTTATCGTTTGTGCGGAACGTTTTAGAAAACGTCAACGTCACAGATTCCTGGAATGGTGTCGTTTTCGCCGGAAAACGTCATCTCATACGATTCCATATCCATTGGGAATAAGTGTTTCGCATAAAAGTTAGAGGCCTTTGAGGGTATCACGTGGTACCGCGGCGAATCAAATTTGTCAGCTTCAAATATTTAACTTTTCTTTTGGATTTTGGTTTTTGCATAGATTGGTATGTTTGTTTTTTTTTATTTTGAAAACACCGATTTTGTTTGCATGTTTTTTAAACAAGAAGTTATTAACCCTTAATTATATTCAGCAAAACATTTTCAAATTACAACTCGGTGAATCCCAGTATTTTAATAAAAGGTTGATGTGAAAATATACTCTTTAAACTTAGTTATTTTCAGACAAAAATGCTGCCAGTACAATTTTCTGTGTTTTTCTATGACTTGATGACACATAAACCTAAAAGGGCTTATAAAACTTTTGCAGTATGAACTATAACATGATTTTATTATCATGAAGAGTGCTAGGTTTGCGATTAACTGAAATCCTAGAAAGCACCAATTTGGAAGTCAATGTATCGCGAAAAGGTATTCCTTTTATTTAAAAACAATTAGTACATATAGGATTTATTTAAAATCGTTAAGAAAAGTTTTAAAACCGAATGTGATAGAAAATCAACAATTTTAGAAGAGATTAAAAATTTCCTGCATAGACCTTCAATTGCAAATAAATTATTGATGTATAAAAAGCAATTTGTGTGTATATAGACTGGTGGTATTTCGTTTTGGGCTAGAGATTAAAAAGACATGGTAAGCATTAACAATTAAATGGAAAGAAAATTTATTGTATTGTATAGTCATTTTGTTTATATTTAAGTTTAATTATTGAGCAAGTGCATTTTCTATTGATTTGTATGTATACATTTATGAACTTAATTTCTTATTATCAATATTGATTGGTAGTCATAAGGGAATAATTTGATATTATTGGAAAAAATTGGAAATAGAAAGTATAAAATGTTTATTTACACATTTCAGGAAGTATTGACATCAGTTCTTATTTATTGATATGTATATAAACACGTGTAATTTGAGTTCTCTTCTTAAAAGGTGATTGGCACTAATAAGAGGCTAATTTAATAGTACGACGAAAATTGGAAAAATTTGAACTAGAAAGTAAGTTTGATATTTCTGAAAGAATTGACATCTACTCTTATTTATTGACATGAACTGTGTACATAAACACGTGTAATTTGATTTATCCTGTTAGGTATTGATTGGCTAGTGTTTTGTTTTAGATTCAAGTGATTGGTTGAGTATTGAATATTAATATAAACACAACTGATCAAGAAAGTAGTTACTGCTAATCATTATATTTTGAAGATTGTTTATTTAAAAGTTTGATATGAACAATTTCGATTCTATCTTTGTTTGCTTATCAACATATACATGTCTGTACATATTAAATCAAATTTTATTGGAAGTATTGACGGACATCGTTCGTGAGTAAGAAATTTTAAACTGACTTAATAATCATAGCGTTTATCAATAATCAACTGAATTTCTGTGCTGCGAGATCATCAATTATGTATAGCATTTATTTGATAAATAAGACTGAAGCAGATTATTAGAGAGATGTGACTGAGGAAGGAGGAATACCACAATTATATTAAGGTAAGACTAGAATCTGATACATTTGTGGATATAAATTATACAAAATATTGAAAATATTTAAAGCTTTTATTTTTAACACCTTTCTTTTTCGAACTTGCAACAATATTTGTTTTACGAAAGGATTTCCTATGAAAATTGTAATCAAAAACAAACATACTAATCCACGTCCGAATCACAATGCAGAAGCAAAGTAAAAACTTTGGAACTGACAAGTAAGGTTATGACACGTGAACTTCGGCCAGGGAAATGTGGCCGGAAGCTCCAGAAGGGTAAGCACCTCCTGTTTAGCTAGCTACACCCGCCACGCATGTAATCAAAATTGTGTGAAAGAAACATGGAACTATGATACGTCAAATATATCCAGGGCAATCTTGGACACAGAAACATCAAACTTATCAACAATACTGTGATATAATTAGTTGTAATAAAGTGACACCGGCAGTGATTTATTTTATTTTGATGTGAAAATAAAACAATATTTTATAAAATCACAAAAAATTGTAAATAAAACAAACATAAAGAATATGTTGAGAAAAGTAATTAAATACTGCTTGGCTTCAATTATACAATTTATTTTATGAAATCGTATTATTAAAATACAGTTTCAAGATAGAGGATTGATCGTTGGTCAAATTAAATGTTTATAATTTTGTGTCTATTTGATAAGTCTACTTTCTTGGATTTCTTTACAATGGACCTATATGTGCTTACACCTAATTCTTTGCAACTATATGTATATCAAAAAAAAGTTCACCTCTCAAACAACTGCAATATTAATTTTTACGCTAACCCTTAAACATCTACAATGTCATGGCTTTCCAAATTACATAAACCTTTCGTTCACCTGATAAAACACATACCTGAAGCCGAATTGAGTGACATTTATAGTGATCAACCTGTTCAACAAAGGTTATGAATGGTAGACTTGTGATAATGTATCACTCAGAAACAAATATAACAATCCATGTTCAAATCATCACCCAAGAATAAATGTAAAAACTTCCAAATGAACTTCCAATAAGGAAGTGATATCGGGTTGTCCGGAATGGTAAGCACTATGTTTAGTTAGCTACACTAGCTTCTAATGTAACACTATTGACATTTTTTCGTGTTTAACTGCGAAACCTACGAAAATGTTGCATTATTTAGGTTCTAATTGTGCACCAATATCACTGTTCTTATTACTTATTAAATTGAACATCAATTTATGGATTGAGAATGGGAAACGACCCGATACTTTACAATGTTTCTTTGAAACAAGCTTCTTCATGGTTAATTGATGCATAACGTTAGATGCAGATATCTCAATTACGAATTTAGATATTTTCTTGAAATTCTGTTATTTTTCTCTAGTACAATATTATATTTCCATTTTGTACAGGTGGCGCTTATCCTTCCCGACCTCACTCACCTGGTGAAAATCGGTTAAGTTTGGTTTCATTTGCCATTTTCCAGATTGTTTGCTTTGCTTAAATGATTGTGGTATGTTTGTGGTTGTTTCTTACTACTTTAGATAACGACAATTCTCAACGACTGTAACTAGTGCCCTTAATCTGTTCTGAACTTTGTCTTGCATTGCTGTTTCCTTCATCAACTAATAACGTTTTGTGTTCATTTTTGTATTGACTTTGACCAAATAATTTACTTCAAGTTACAAGTACCTTTCTTCTATAATAGTCACTTTTAAAGTAAAAAGGTGTTTCAAACTTGTGTATTGTCTGGTTTAATTGTTTCTTTCATCAACTAATAATGTTTCGTGTTCTCTTTTGTATTAAGTATGAACAAGTAATTTCCTGTAAGCTACAAGTTTTATCTTTCTTCTATCATAGTGAATTTGTGAACTAAACAAAAACGCATTTTGTCTCGTATTAATCTTGTCCTAGCATTTCATCTAAAAAATCCAAAAAGAAAAATAATTACAAGAATTTGTATTTAGGTAAACGTGTTCCAGATCTTATTGTTGTAGGACTTCATTACAATTTATATAACCATTAATAAGAAACTCATTATTGATTAAATATTTTTTGTTTACAAAAACAAATTAATTTGAACTTTTCTTTCTATTTTTCCTCGATAAATAGTTCTTTTAAAAACCTTTACATTCATTAACATACATACACTGTACAAAATTGAAACTTTAATTATTATCTACCTGATTGATGTTCATTTGAAAGAAAATACGATGTTTCAATATAAACCCCAGATATTAGACAATATGTTTGAAAATATTATTTGTGGCCATGCAATGTTTTTAATCAGACATTTAATTAAATTTTGGAAAAAACACAAACTGCTAGACATAACAACTACTTATCTTGTAAACAAAAGGCATTTATTACTGGGTAATTTATCTGTTGTTGTTTAGATATTATCAATAACAAACATACCAATTCATGCCAAACTCACAAACCCAAAATAAAGTAACAACTTTAAAACTGGAAAATTAAGTTAAAACGTGAACTTACACCGGGAAAAGGGAGGCTTGGTGCTCCGAGAGGTTAAGCACCTCTTGTTTAGCTAGCTACTTTCGCCAAGTGTGTAATCAAAATTGACTCAAAGGAACATAGACCTATGGTACGTCAAATATACCCAGGGCAATCCTGGACATAGAGGCATCATACTGTGATGGCGACCATAAGACTTTTTGAGGGCCTTGATAAGCCCAGGCTTGCAATATTCCTGGGTACATTATTTATTTATAAGCAGCTTGCTTCGTTATATAAAGTTCCCGTAGTAGGAAAAAGCTCGACCAAAACGTATTAATTGTGAAACAAATACACCATCAGCAGGAAAAGCAGATATATTGGTATATTGTTGCATATATAAAGAATGTTAATACTAAAAAGCAGATGTGTCGTACAATTTTAAATGGAGCCTTTTGTGTGGGTCATAATAGAGGTATAAGTCTAAATATTAAACAGAACGTGTTGGATCAGAGTTATGACTTGATGATTTCCTTCAAGTTACAAGTTATGTCTTCCTTCTATCATAGCAAATCAAATTTTAATGCAAACACAAGCGTACCAAAGTATACTAATATTGATCGTGTCTTTACATTTCATCTATATGTTTTGTAAAAAAAGAAAGAAAGAATTGTAATTTGTATTTAGGTTGACGTGTTCTTAGTTTTAGGTCTTCATTACAATTTATATAACCATTAAAAAGCCAGTACCTATTAATTGAATATTGATTGTGTTGCTTATAAACTAATTAATTTAATTTTGCATTCAATATTTCCTCGTAAAATAGTCGCTAACCTTTATTCAGATACATACACTGTACAGAATTAAAATGATATTGTCCTCCTGATTGAAATCCGTTTAAAAGAAACGACAATATAAGCCTCAGATGCTAAACAATATCTTTGATGTTATTAGTTGTGGTCACGTAAAGGTTTTAATGATGCATTTAATTAAATTAAAAAAAAACACACACAAACAAATCCTGACAACTCTGAAAGAAACAGTTCTGCTCATAATACGGGGTAATATATCTGGTTTTTTTGTTATACTGTATATAGAGGATCTCACATGAGTTATCTTATATTGAATTTATCAAACGGATTGAATAATTAGTTTAGCAACCAGCCTTGGCGAATTCAATAAGACCAATATCACATAAACACGAATGTAAGATTTTATTTATTATTTAACCCAGGGGAAATTCGTGAATATTCACACCGTCTTCTCAATAAGAAAAGTTGTGATTGACACAGTAGTGTAAACATGTACAAGTTTGTGTGTACAAATCCAAAGATTACTGATAAATTTTGTAGAATGATATAATTATGTCAAAAATACAATGTTAGCTTTTCCATATAAAAAATACAAAAAATACAAAAGCATATTTTTTTCGAAAATTGATTGTCTCTTTTAATCATTTCATTTATACACATGTAGTGTCCCAAGTTGATATTCTATGGATTGTTAATTTTGCTTGATACTGCCTTACATCGTTGTTCCTACATGTATTTCACTACAACATATTTAACAGATTTCAAAACAACCCTTAGACAATTTTATTGTTTCACAAGAACTTTGATGTGCCGTTTGATTATTTTTTAAAAGAACCAACACAACCAGAGACAGACATTTATTTAAACATCAAAGTCATTGTTACGTTATTGTTATGACAAACTTACTAATTGCTTAAAAAAAAACGGTCAAGTGGATAAAGGCTATTGAGAACACTTTAAATGATATGTACTTAACGCCTGCAAGATAAAACTAGAACTGGTGTTTGAGAGCCTAATATCCCCGCCTTGACGTTTTCAATATGACCTTGGTTCAAGGTCATGACACACTTTTGAACCATGAGGATTATTCATGTGAGGTTTTTGACAGCAGTATGAAATATAGCCCGGAGACGATTTCAGAAGGACAAACAGACCGGGGGGCGGATGGACAGACACACATGGTGATTCCTATATACCCCCTCAAGCTAGTTTGTCGGGTATAATGAGCACATAGAATGAATAAATTAATTCAAAGGACAGAATGCACTTAGTGTGGAAAAAAATCATAGTTTAATAGGGTTTGCCGCTGTATCACGTGATGTCCTCAAATGTTTGTGCGGAACACTTGTTTCCAATGGATATGAAATCGCACGAAATGACGTTTTCCCGCGAAAAACGACGTCATTCCGGGAATCTTTGACGTTGACGTTTTCTAAAACGTTCCGCACAAACAAACGTTTAGAGTTATTCATCACGTGTTACAGCGGCAAACCCCATTTAGACATGGAGCGGTAGGTTTGTGGGTGATTTAGATAAACACCAGTTTTAAAAACTGAAACAATATTTTACTGACGGTGGCCACATAAACTGTTATTGTATAACTTTATTCACTTGTTTATTAAATGAAATCAGATATTTGCATTTGCAGAAAATCCATAATCAATGTATTTTGATCAAATACTTACAATTTCATACATAATTAAATATAAAACATTCAAAATATTACCAGTTCCAAATATTCTAATGACAAATAAGTAAAAATATTATCTCGTTTAGATGACACATGTATAAATTTCAATCATTGGGTAACATTGGTCTCCGATATTCGATATTGCAATGTAAACCATGGAAAGGAGCATTCCACAGTATTTCACAATTGAAGCCCAGTTCTAAATATCGAGTGCGCGCAACATAGATGCAATGAACCCAAAAAGTGCAACAAATACATTACAGATATATAAGAAGGATGATTTTGAAATTAAAGCCTATGAGAGTTTAAATTTTCCAAAACTCGAGATTTAATACGACAATACACAACAGTTATATCTAAGGCGATGGAAATTAAAAACAAACATTCCAAATCATAAAGCGAAAATTTTGAAAACTGGGAAATTAATTCAAACACATAAACCTGGAAGTGAGTCTGGGTGCTCCGGAAAGGCAAGTGCCTTAGTATTTAAATAGCTACTTTCTTTACGTGTGTAATTAAAACCAGAAATAAAAGGAACAGAAACGGAGAGAATCTACAAGGAAGCGATTCCTATAATAAATTATATTATGCATGTATATATTATATTGCATTAAGAATGACGATGCCAAATCCAATAATATTAGGTCAATTGATTCAAAATATGCTGACAATAGTTTCTACACTAGTTTTATCACTAAAATTATAGATAGCGACTACAAATTTCGCTAAAAATCCATAACTAATCGCTAATGGAAACAAATAATAACAGGTGTGATGATGGCTGGAGCTTCCCTGAACACCTGGAATTTCAAATTGATTGATCGAAAGATATATTTATATCGTATAACATATTCATGCGTCTAAATCCTTTATAAATTACAGATATTATTATCGCTTGGTAATGCATGAGGTAAAAAGGACAATAATTCCAAAAGGCTACAATTATGTGATATCTTAATAGTTGATTCACCAGTTTCGCCTCATCTGTAAACGTGTCTCATAGAAACATATGCAACTCAAACAAATCTTTCAGTAAAATAAATTGTATTTATTCTCTGATTATTAAATAGTTGTTTAAATTTTACAATATTTTATATTTTGATTGATAACATTTTGTCGTATTGCCGTCCATACCAAAATGTTGGTTTTACGGTTTTTTTAACAAACTATATCATCTGTGTCGAATCATCCATACCCAGCTGTTCTGTGTTTATTTTTAAAATCAGTTAAAGTACATACATGTAGTATATAACGACAACGGTACAGCCAGATTTATTGGCATTTAAATATACAATATGAAATAATCTTCTTTGTGTTTCAGGCAACAGCTCTGTGCTTACCATGATGAATTTGGGCCTGTTTCTATTATTTGTTTGGTTTTCCAAGGATTCTCATCACTGAAATCTGTCTCTGGATGTATAATTAGGTATTTACTAGCAAGTGGACGTTCCTTACCTATTGTAAGAATCTGTATAACATTGGATGGACACAAAAGTGTACATGAATATTGAACATTACTACTGTCCTAGCTATTTGTTCTACCACTAGTTGTGGGATGGTTGGGGTGCCTCACACATTACTTTAACCACGTCACTTGATATCTACTCCGGTATTCGTCCAAAGTCGGGTTCATGATAACATAATTGTATTTTTAATGTGCTTTTTTGCACTAAGATAAAACTTTGATTCACGTCCTTGGTTACACGTTGCAACAACTCTTTGGGTTGACTTTATTATCATTATTATTGTTTATTATTATTATTATTATTATTATTATTATTATTTCCTTTTAGGAGTTCTGAACTTTTTTATATCCTGTGAAGAACGAATATAGAATTTTTTATGTTTAATCAACAAGAACAAAAAAGGGTTATGTTTTGTGTTTAGTTATAAAGTAGGACAAGTGCTTTAAATCGGTTGCTTGATGATTAGCAGATCGAAGATAATTTACGGTAGTTTCCATGGAAATAGATGTAAACAACTTCATGCTTTAGGGTTCATCCATCTTTTTGTCATCTTTTTGCATCCTTAATATCCGTAATATATCCTTAAGGCATGGTGATATTACGTTTATTTTTAGTATTCGCGTAACTTGATTGATAGAGTGGTATTTTAAGTAGTATTGGTATGTTTTGTATTGGTACAAATACAATTATTTTCACTACAATCACCCTGTTCGTAGAGGTGCGCGATCAAATGTTGACAGTTCTTCAACAAGCTGCAAGCAAAAATTAATTGTCACATTAGGAGATTAAAATCTCATATATTGTTGTGCACATAGTAAGGTTATGCTGGTGGATGTTTGGCCGTGAATATCACCAAGTAAAGTCATATGTATTACCAGAAATATAATATTTCTTAAATTTACTGTATAACGATGCATTGGCAATATCTACAAAACTTAATTTCGCATTTCAGTCGCAACAGGTGTATCTTAGGAATTAAATTTGGTGAGATATATTATTTTGGTCCTTTGGGTATCTTTTCAACATCTTGATAACGATGTTGGTTTCATAATTTTGGTACAAGTACTACTGATGAGGAATTGTATTCCGAAATAGCCGTCTAGTGCTGTAAAATTAAAATAGTATATATGTAATCTTACGTTTACAGAATTTAGTGTAACTTTGTGGAACAAAGCTGTGCCTTATGAAAACAAACATATTAATCCCTGTCCAAATCAAAATCCCAAAGCAAAGTAAAAGTTAAAAAAAATTACAAATCAGGTTTAACCGTGAACATCCTCCCGCTAGTTTGTAATCAACATTGAGAGTAAAAAGAACATGGAACTATGAGACGTGAAATATATCCAGGGTAATTCTTGAAAGGGACACATGAAACATATTATAATATGGTTTTTTTCCTTATGTTCAGATTTTAATTCAAAGGTTCAAGGTTGGTAACCGGCAATAATTTACATATATATATATATATATATATATATATATATATATATATATATATATATATATATATAATATATATATATATGTGTGTGTGTGTGTGTGTGTGTGTGTGTGTGTGTGTGTGTGTGTGCGTTTTTAACATCAATTATCTTTATTTGATCAAATATGTCTTTCATATTCAAAAAGCAGAGTAAAAACTTTGGATCTGACAAATTAGGTTAGATACGTGAATTTCCCAGGGAAGTGAGGCCGGGTGCTCCGGAAGGGTAAGCATCTCCTGTTTAGCTAGCTACACCCGTCACGTGTGTAATCAAAATTGTGTGAAAGGGACATGGAACTATGAGACGTCAAATATATCCAGGGCAATCCTGGACACAGAGACATCAAACGTATTATCAATATTGTGATGATGGCCATAAAACTTTGGAAAAGACTATTTCATTTAACTTTACATTATAATTTCGGTTGAATGTTGACGGATTGTTGTTTCATCAACAAGATAGCTTGATAGCATTGAGTAGCACAGGAATTTTTGACAAAATTATTTCTATATACAATGCACTAATATGAAACTAGCAAGATAGCCAATATGTAAAACATAAGCTAAAATAAAACCTGAAATATTTCCAAAGTATTTCTGTTGATAATAGTTGTGATACGGAATGCGCTTTATTTTAACAGTTGATATGGAAACAAGACACGACTGCTGGGACAGGAACAGTGTTTTATATTCAAATCCGGCACAAAGACTCTCTATACCAGTCAATACTTACAATAGTTCGTTTTATACAGAATTTCATGAAACAGGTATCATTTTATGCTTTTTATTAAGTTACTTATTTATTTACAATACTTATTTATGAACGTATTTATTCAATTTATTCATTTTAAGGTAGTTCCATACCATGGTGACGTCGTTGTTTGTGCGTACGGTCGAAATGTCAGATTTGACGTCTTTTTTATCTATGACGTCACGAATGTGTGGTCTTTGGCGCCTATAGAATTATGGCGGGAACGCTATTATGCTATCATTCAGTAGAATGATTTTTTGCATTCACAAAAGATTAGAATTCACAATATCAATTATGTTCATTATTTCAAAGAAAAAATATATATTGTACATAACGGAAACTAGGTAGATCTACACTGTTGAGAGTACTATTCTAAATAATTGAAAGATTTGAGTACATTGTTTAAATTTTGAAGATGGTATTTATGTTTGTTTTTTTTTTCTCGGTGATTTTAAATACAAATAGTAGGACACAAACTGACGATTCTTCAATAAACATAATGATGATAATTTTTCTCAGTGTCAAGTTTTAGCAGTTTGACTATGCTCTTGTATTCGCGTTTCATTCAGCGGCCTAGAATCAAGAACGCTTCATCATGTCAATGTATACGAATCCCCTTTCCACTTTAACTGATCTGTGTTGGGTAACGGTTGCTATGGGTTTCTATGTGTGACAGACCATATGAAATTTAAATTGGTTTTGTTTTGCACAGCCAAATAACTCACAATCAGTGTTTTTGTTTATTTGTTAATACCAAACGAAAAACATTGAGTTCATAATAGTATCCTAGGACATTATTGGTAACTTCTTACGTAAGGAATGAAGCTTTTTTTCTTGTTTCAGGATTTTGATGCCATTTTATGAAAAAAGTAGCTTGACGACCCCCTATTTTTTGTTTTTGAAAATCAAACTTATATATTCATGTGCAATATATGTAAAAATCAGGGGTCATATTCGACTTAGTTTTTTAAAAATTTACAAATTAACGAAAGGGTGTTACTTTTAGTTTTCCGGAAATTTAATGTTCTCTTTAGATAGGTGGCGCTGTAGAAAAATACCACGTGACCAGAAGTAAAATTCCATTGGTCCAAATAATCTTCATGACATAATGGTTAATTAAGATGCAAGAGCCTTTTGGTTTCTAAGCATGTCCAAAAATTATTAAAGTTTATTTGTTGATAACAGGAGTTATACTTTGATCATTTATGTCGTGAAAATTGCCACTAGGTGGCGCCTCAGAACTTCTTAAGCAAGTCGAATACCTGCCCTGAAATTTTGGCATGTTGAATGGTTTATGCCCATGTACAACATATCAAAATTTCAATATGTGTTTTCAGGCGATTTGTAAAGTATGGAACTACCTTGATAGAATATTGAAGATCCATTCTACACAACAAAAAATAAACTAGTAGTTCACAATACTTGAATCAAATAAAATGCAGCCCATGATCAACTTGAAACTCAAGGAGGTGTCTTGTACTTGTCTATGAAATGCGCTTAAGTGTAATGACCATTTTATCGTGATCGACTAGACGAGTATTTCCAATAAGATACCGATAACCATCGATAAATATTGGTTTACATCAGTTCTACATTATAAACATGTATTATTAGTATTATAAGTATTGGTCAGAGTTTTCGAAAACCGTTTATCATTTAATCATGTGATATTTCGACTTGCTTAAGGCAGATATGTCGATGTTTGATTTGGAAAACATTAATTTGTGTGATATATTAATTTTACAACAAGTACCATATCACTGTGATTTTACAATTTATTTTCACAATTTTTTATTTGCTTTTTTGAAAATATAAACATATATTAACTAAATGAACAATACATTTTGACATTACAACCATCCACACACATATATACACGCTTAAACATATATACTTAATTAAGTGAAGTTTGTAGAGATCAACACAGTATATAATGATGTATAATAATGATTACCCCTCTTACATTGATACAAATTGAAAGAAACATGTAATAGCTAAATATGAAAAACAACATATTTCGAAAAATAGTAATAGAAGCTACAGCCGACACATCCTAAAGGACTAATGCCTTTTTTAAACAAAATACTATACATTAAATTCTACCCATGGCAGTCAACACCAATATATTTTTTTCTATACAATCTCCATTAATATTTTTTTTAAATATTCCATCGGTTAAAGAACAAATAATTGCCATTCTTTTTTAAATATATTTTCCATAATGATAATAGTTTTTTATGTATTTTACAATTATTGTCATATAATGGTTTTTGTTTATATTTTTATTAGAACATTTGAACAGCATTTTGTTAAAAGCCGAATCAATGTGTCAACTAAATTCGCTTGTGAGGCTTATTGAAATGTTGAAATGGAAGACAGTTGTTACCATATATGATAATATTACAGGTAAGTAACGGATTGTAACCGAACTATCTCCTTCACGTCTACGTGTTCTGGTGGCTTTGTTCGATTTCGGAACACTTTAATACACCCCTTTCTTTAACGTATCATAACACATCAAACAACGATTTTACCTTTTTGCAATCTAGTCAATTATGGAATTATTGAGGAAGTATTTACTAATTTTACAGACCATACCTCATCATGACGCATGGCTGTCTAAATATGACGTCATCATTTGTTCCCATGACTCCTATGTGAACAAAAAAAAAGAAATCATTGAATGCCATTTTGTTACGTTTAATCGAAAAGCAAAATTTAAAACTGATAATTAATTGAGTGTTTGTTTTTGCAACTTAAAAATTGAAGCCGAATTACAGCAAATAGAAATATAAAAATACAACAGACAGTTGCTGCTGTCCAATATGTCTCGGTCAGATACAGGCACCAAACAATAATATCACGCGGAAACAATTCTGTAAATATGATATAAAACTAGTTTAGTACATCATATGTTTGTTGTATAATCATTAAATAACTACGTGAATACTATTTTAGAAAGTATATGTCCTTGACAACGCTTAGCAACGGCTCTATACCTAGGTATAGTCCCTGACGCGACGGACTATACTTTATTATTTTTAGATTTGTATGAAAACGCTTTGATGTTGAGATTTACTGTAGTTTTAATGTGTTGATTCTGAACAAAGACATGTGATGTATTAAATCTATTATGAACCTCTCCCTCGGGAACAGTTCTCCGATAGTGTTGTTTGGAGAGGTATAGTGGCCTCGTCTATTGCGCCGGGCACTTTACCTCCCCAGACAAAATTATAGGAGAACAGTTCCCTTAAGAGAGGCATATAGTAGATTAACTCATAGTACACTGTCATGACTTCATTAAGAATTATGTAACCTTATGTGACTTACATTACAGTGCATAGAATGGACACATTGACAAAAGTTTTATCCTTAAAGAATATTTACCTAATCAAATATAATTATGACAATGTTTCTACAAAAGAAGGGATTTTCAGTATGCTCACGGATATTTACAGACATTTACCCATCAACCAGATAAATGTAATACTCCAATGTCGGGATAATTGTATATTAGACACACTGAATCAGGTACTTTTGATTATAGAAATTACAGAATGTTTTAGTTTATTCATAAAGTTTAAAGAAGTATTTATACAATAGGCTTGAACAAACATGTATTTATCATTACAAATAGACAGGACCTATGAAAATACCAAAAAACAAACAATGTGTCAAACCAATACAAAATGTGTCACAATAACAACAACGACGGCAACAACATCGGTATCATTGAGTTTTTCAATATTGTTTTGACATTACCAATTATTCAAGAGTTACGTAGAGTAATGGTGTTTAACGTCACAGTCAAGAATATTTCACTTATATCAGACGTCGCAGCTATAGACAAATGTGCAGAAATTTTTACCTGGTCGTTGCGATAATGGCATTTTTCTTTATCGTACCACACGTACCGTGACATGGGGCCTCGTCTATTTTAAGTTCTCATCCGAAAGAATCAGAAATTTAATTTCGTAACGCCGAGTGCTTAGCGAAAGAACAGCAACTTTCAACTTTCAAGTCTTGTGTTAGACATGGTCGGAGATTGAACCCATGACCTCCCCGAATTATCCAAGAATTAATAGCAATCATTAAAGTATTGATTATATGTGACCAGGTGCTCATTAAAGATAAGAGTCTCAGCGTACTAGAACGTATGTCGAATGGTTCTTGATTAATTGCTAATCGTCTTAGATGTTACCAGGTGCTTCCTGAAGATTAAGCCGTTGTACCAGAAACGCATGGCCAATAACAAAGATAATAATTGGTAACATAGTATTATGCCGGATATCAAACACATCATGTAATCTATGGGTTACATGGGCTCACTATAATTCTATTATAGAAACACGTCCTTAGCTAGCTATATGTACCGTCGAAAGAATTTCTCTAAAGAATTTTAGACGCTATTTTGTGATGCAATACCATTGTTTACTCTTCTATTGAACAATATAATATCAAATAAAACAGTTTAGGAAAAAATGCTACAATAGCCTTCTCTTTGTTTTGTCTTTAGGCAAATAATTTCGATTCGATCATAAAAGAATATAACACTGCTATGAATCAGGGATCCCGATGGCTCGTTCTTCCTCCAGCGCTATCAAATATCACCGATATTAACTGGACAACTTTTAAACTAGATCATGTTGCTATGATTTTATCCAAAGATTTCAGAAAAGAGGTGAGTATGTTGTATTTTAACGTCTTATCAAAATGCTTAAATAGAAGTCCATGTGTTTTACTTAATTTGCAAGTTCCAAACTTTTAACTGTCGTTTAGGATTGTGATTTGAATATGGGATGGTATGTTTATTTTTTTATTTGCATACATGTTTATTATATTAATTATGTCTCACCGATCTGTTGTACATGTAGATTGTCCGTCATTTTCCTTGTATACTGTTGTTATTTCAGTGACAAATCGTAACATAGAGGGGACATTGTGTTAGAGGGAAAATAATAGTAACCAGTGTGGATATAAGCAAGACCTTCCTATCGCATACAAGACATCGTTGTTATATCGATTGATGTTTTTAATTTACCTCGGTTTGTTAATAGACTGATATACATGCTCATTTTATGTGTTGTAATACTAGTAAAATGCTTCTTTGTTTTTTAGAATGATAATGATACAACGTTGATATCTAGCGAGATACATACATTAATGTGGACGGATAGTGGACGACAGTTTAGCTTTGTGGCAGATCTGTATATAAATGATTACAAAAACGTCGATATATTTCCAAATATTCATTATGGATTTAATGGAAGAAAATTCACTGTTGCTACACTACCGGTAATTTATTCTGTACAAATTTACAAAAACGATCTTAAATATTTAAAGAACGCAAAACTATACAAAGGATCGTTTAAAAGCAAGCTGCTTACAAATAAATTGTTGACCCAGGAATATTGCACACATAGACTTATCAGGCACTCAAAACGTTTTATGGCCGTCATCACAGTATTGTTAATCAGTATCATGTCTCTGTGTCCAGGATTGCCCTGGATATATTTTACGTTCCAGATTTTTATGTTCCATTCACTCATAATTTTGATTACATACACGGCGGGTGTAGCTAGCTAAACAGGAGCTACTTACCCTTCCGGAGAACCCGGCCTCACTTTCTTGGTGGTTTAACATAATTTGTCAGTTACAATGTTGTTACTTTGCTTCTGGATTGCGATTCGGAGATGAAAAAGTATGTTTGTGTTTTTATTCATACGTGCGATGAATAAGGAAAATAGTCTCGTAGCGAATAGCTGAAAATTGATATTGCGACATAAAACTACATTTCATCATCCAACCAACTTTTTCAAGAGAACTTGTATAGTTTCTTTCTATTTCAGTGGTATCCGTTTGTTATGAAGTCTACGGTAAACAATATAACTCGGTATACAGGATTTTGTATGGATGTACTCAAAGATATATCAAGTTATCTTAATTTTACGTGAGTTAAATATTATTCATTATTGCTCCATAATTATAACATGTAATCTATAAATATTATTTATCTACAATGGCTTAATTAAATGCATGTTAAATGCATAATGAATAACTATTCTTTAAAATACATCCACATGAGTGTTCCTATTCAGAACATTTCAACAGTTAATTAACCTTTGAATTTTTTCACGTTTCGGATACACTAAGTTAGGATTATCATTAAGGATGGCAAAGTACCTACTCGAAGATAAGAACAAAATAAAAAATAATTTTTGGTTAACAACAATAGTCTGTCACCGAGTTTATATACAAAGACGAGTATATAAACCAATAGGTATTAATATAGGCCAACAACATTGACCTGTCCGTTTGACCTTTGATTTAAATATTCATTATGGACGAGTTGGTTTAAGAATAGGAGTCACGCGTGTAAACTTCGTTTATATGGTGTGAACACTTATCATAGGCAATGTGCATATGTATTAACTGCAAATCTTAACACTGCCCATGTATCTATTTTTGGTTATCAACAATAGTCTGTCATCGAGTTTATAAACAAAGACGAGTATATTATAAAGCAATAGGTATTAGTATAGGTCTCACACCACAGTTTTTGTGGTCAACTCAAAAATGGCCCTTTTTCAGCCCCTATTTTTAAAATACAAAGGGACAGTATGTAAAATATACTGAAAAAATAACAATACTGTTAATTCATTTTAAGAAAACAACATTTGAGCTTGCATATACCATAATGCAGTACAAAAATACCTTTGGCAAATGTATTATACATGGGGGGTCATATCACAGGGTACATTTTGAAAATAACCCTAATTTTGATCCAAAGTACCCCCTATTTACCATCCCCCCTGAAGATATGTTACCGATATCAGACATCAAACCCCCTTTTTTACTAACCTTATATCTAAGTCTGTCAAAAACTGCTGTATAAAGTGTACGCTCTGCAATTACTTTTTTCGCTATTCTCTCTCAAAGTAACACAAATTCAAAACATGTGCAAAAATCTACACAGGAAGTTGGCCTCATCACCAACATGACCTATGATTTAACCCTACACTGCCCTACTTATACCTACACCAACTGTACCCAATTTTGGTCAAATCCAAAGACAAAATACTATAATTCAATAAATTCATCACTGTAGTGTAAGCAAATACCTTTTATGTATCAAAATAGGGTCAATTTTCAAAGAAAACATGTATTCTCTAGTGTACTCTTTGGGTCCCTATCCCGGAAGTAGACAGAAACCCTGGTGTGAGACCATAGGCAAACAACATTGACCTGTCCGTTTAAACTTTGTTTTAAATATTCATTATGGACGAGTTGGTTTAAGAATAGTGGTCACATGTGTAAACTTCGTCTATATGATGTGAACACTCATTATAGGTAATGTGTATATGTATTAACTGCGAATCTTAACACTACCCATGTATTGGGTTTCCCTCCTATATGAATATTCCTAATGAAAGGTCAAACGGACAGGTGAATGCTGTTTAGCTATTTCGTGTTATCGTATACGTATATTCACGCCATCCTGCGTTCATTTGTCAACTCCACATTTATATATCCCTTTCTGTGGTTAACGTTGTTATATAGACTATTCCATGTTTATAAACACTCTGCCACAATATCGGTTTTTTGGTTAACAACAACACAATGCAATAATATAATTTGTTGATATCTATATTACAGATATGATCTAGTAGAGCCCGCAGATCAGGAATGGGGAATAATAAAAGAAAATGGCTCATGGAGTGGACTTGTTGGCATGATCCAAAAAGGAGTATGTAACTAATCAACTTAAAACATTAAAACTAATGATGACAATAATCGCAGATTAATACATTGTGTGATTTATACATCGTAATATGTCTTAAAGTGTTAGCGTACTGTTTCCTTGTGTCTCGCATTTAGTTAGTCCTGATAAACTTCACACGAGTATAATTATTTATTAATTTTTTGGAATAATGCTAAAGGTATAAGATTGGGGAGTGCCTAGTCACTTGCTTGTGTAATTTTTTCACTTCTATTGAAGATGTCATTGATGTCATTAAACATCTCCAATTTAACCGGATAAAGGTGATAGCATGTGTCGTTTATATTAAGCTACGGTTCTGATGCAAAAATTTTTAGAAACCTTTTCTATTTGTTTTCTACAAATTAGATTAAAGACGTTAACTTAATGTTTAGCAATTCGATGACCTAGCTACTTTCGCGGTTTTTACGTAGACGTTTAATTTAAGTTTATTTCGTGCGTCCGAGTAACTTTATATACAATGCCCAATCTGTGATTTTACGCAAGAACTGTTTGGGTTTTGAAGTGGATCAAATTACAAGTATTTGCAGCTGTAACAGATATACATGACAATAGCCAGAGTGACATATTACACGACAACTAAAGAAATCAACACAAATAAAAAGATAATATATATTGGGCAACTTGTATAGAAATGCCGACTTAGGATGGAAACTTTTATATTATCGACAACTCATTAGAATCCAAACATATAATAAAAGTCCAAATTATAATTTTCAGGAAGTTGATTTGTTAGCTGCCCCGCTGATAATTGAAGTTAACAGGGAAACAGTGATGGACTTTACCTATCCTATTTATTTTGATTCCTGGACCTTTCTTATGCGACGACCACAGGTGGATAAAAAATGGCTGCTCCTTTCACCGCTGAGCTGGCAAGTTCTCCTATGTGTTGGTGCGGCACTTCCAGTTTTCACAGGAGTATTGTATCTAATGGAATACAAAAATCCGTATTTTATATCAAAGAAACAGTCACCATACTCATATCATCAGTTATTTTGGTATGTTTATGGTTCAATATTAGCCAGAGGTAAGAACAAGTCTTTTGAATATGTAAAAGTTATAAAATAAAAACAAACATACCAATCCATATCCCTACCAGGATCCTAAAACAATATTAACACTTTGAAGCTGACAAATTATGTGACAGGGAACTGAAAAATATATGAACGAAGTGTGTTTAGTAGTTGGTTCTGGTTATTTCAAAACCAATTTGCGTTACTCCTTGTTTTATCGACACGGCATCTACTGTTCAGTGTTTACTGTATACGTATTCTAGTAATGTAGGAACAAAAACAATGAACTGGTTGTATGGGAATCTTTTATATTTATAATTTTAAATCTTTTATAGGTAATGGGACTACATCTTTTTCAAACAGCGGTCGTATATTGATAAGTACATGGTGGATTTTCACTATTGTTGTATTGGCTACATATAGTGGTAACTTAGTTGCGGTGCTATCGGTGACTTTAGAAGAAGCTCCATTCAATACATTTGAAGGATTAATAGAACAGGACCAGTACAAGTGGGGAACTCTTGGTGGAACAATTTACCTAAGTATTATGGAGGTATTTGAAGCAGTTTGTATAGCTTCATATCTTTTTAAAAGTTAATTGAGATACCTGGTAAGGTACGCGTATCTGAAACGTTGGTCTTTCACAATCATTTGTCAATGAGTTTTAATGAAGTTGTTGTTCATATTTTATACAGTATGCGTTTAGTTTGATGTTTTTCTTGATAGCCAAAAGAAGTAATTATACCCCCGCTTAAAAAGTGGGAGGTATATAGTGATAGGGGTGTCCGTCTCTCCTTCCGTTACACCATAGGGTACCTATCTCTTATCCGCAACTCCTCCTAAACCCTTCAATGGATTTTCATGAAACTTTCACACAATCTTTGTAAATTGATCCGATGAATTTTTTATGTGTGGGGGGAGCGGGGGCATTTTTTGTGAGCATGTGGCTCACAGTTTTTGTGGTTACATATTGTATCAGTGTCATTGTTTACAGCACTAGACGGCCGTTAAAGGGTTGACAAATTTATTATATAATATATATATATATATATTTCAACAAAATGAGCTAAGGAAATACTTTGCATGAGGTAATATACCTTAGTCTTCAAGGAATTAAAGATTATAATATCATCGGAAATGCTTAGCCCACTATCAGCGATATCGTCGCAGTGGTTAATTTAAACTGTAGACATAATTGAAAATTGGGATTTTTATTTCCATTTTTTGTCGAATATGACTTATATGGTTATATTATTCTTTGTATTAAAATAATCTCGAGGAATTATGTGATGGAAAAGTCTTTGGTCGTCTGGGTATAGAGGAAATACTAAGGATGTGTTACAACAATCCATAATCTTAGATAGGTTCTTAGTTGAGACTTTTGAAGAAATCTGTTTATCTTTTAAAGGTGAAATTTGTTTAGCCAAATTTAATTTTTTTGTGACAAACTAGTGCCTTCATGTCCCTCTGTTTTCGCCACAAATCTATAATCATACAACTGTGTTTTCTATATTCAAACATTATTCAATTAGCCACACCAGCTAATGCATAACGTTTATAGTTTTCAGCAAACCCAGTATTCAGGAAAATGTTTGATGGTATACAAAGAGAACTACAAAGTGATGAAGATATTTTAAACCTAAAACAGGACGCTCATGTTGCTAAGGTTCTGAATGAAGACTACGTTTATCTTGGAGAAAAATCATATTTTGAGATACTTACTCGGAATGACTGTCGTCTAGTAAAAGCTAAAGAGGATTATCCAGTTCTTAATTATGGGTTTGGACTTCCTAATAACTCACCTTTTACACAGCTGTTTTCACAAACGTAAGTTGTACCGATTATCAACTGGCATGTATCTATATTTGTTTATTATTTTGCTATAGGGAGTTTGCAATCTAATGACAGTTTCTTGCTTACATAATTTTTGATATATTTTGATTATTTGTGTTGAAGATATCTCCGTCTCAGCAAATTTGAGAAAATCCTACACGCGCCGTATTACAAGGCGTCTGTGGATAAATACGCTGTTTGATGTATTGTCTTAAATACCTTTTGGTTGTGACGCAACATGCATTACAGGAACTTTTTTACACTCAGAAACACTTTGTGAAGTTAAAAAACAAATTGATCATCAAACACGAAGGCATTCGATACCCCAAGAAGTAAACCACCTGGGAACATGGCGGCAGCCATTTTGTTTACCAGGTTATAGTTCCCAGGGAATGTGTATTGACGACATTTATATTCAAACGTAGTGATGCGTTCGTTTGTCATTTATGGTTCCATGAATGCCAAAAGTTTCAAACTGGAAGATATAGGAAATACGCAAGGCTAATGAATATGTAATACCTTGAACATTAAATAGTTTTTTATTGTAATACCTTGAACATTAAACAGTTTTTTTAGTTAGAAAAAATCAACCACCCATTGTTATGTTAAATATAGCAATAAATCTCTGCCCTCAGTCTAATATTTTTTAGTACAAAACTCGCTATGACCTCAGTTAAAGATTTTTCTACTTCATACTAAAGTGTTGATATATACTATTTGCCTCATTTTAGTGTAACAATTAATATGATGACAAAACCATAACCAGTGATGTGATTGAAATCTTATTTACAATTTTTTTTTCAGAATTCAGAAAATGACAGAAAATGGATTTCCAGAAATCTGGAAAGAACAAAACTGGCCTAAACATTCCTACTGTAAGGAGTCTCTAAGAACAGAAGCTAAAAGTGTAACAATTATAGATTTACAAGCTGCATTCTATATAGCATTGTCTGGATTAGTTTTTTGTGCATTTGTTTTAGTCTTAGAGATATTTATTAAACGTTCATGTATTTCAAACATTGAGACACGGTCGTTGGATTTAAAACATCATGATGCTTCCTGATATCTCATTTTGTCCTTATAGAAACGTCGGACTATGTGTCCAATTGTTCAACAAAGTAAGAATTTAGAAGGTATTGTTATACGTTATTGCTACTCATTGTGTGCGATTTTTCAACTTATTCGTTGAGATGTGATGAAAGATAAAAAACGCAACGGCATAAGTGTACCTATTTGGATGTTTTTATTTGTTAAACATAACAAGTTGGTGGGTATTGGAACGAAAATATAAAAAAATTATCAAAAAATGTTTTGACAGTTTCGTTAACACATCCGAATGATAAATCGGATACACGAGAACAAGTATAGCGTCAAATAAAATGTACATATTGATTGAGGCGAAAGAAATAGTTATTATGAATGTATACGTTAAAACAACATGAATTTGTTATATGTATTTCATATTTATTTTCTGTGGTTAAGTGGATATAATGGAACATAAAATGTATGTTATTATCTGTCAGACTTCCATGATGTATCCTGAATAAGAAATTGAAGTCCAAAGCATTAAATCAAGATATATGGACATACGCATTATGTTTTGTGACAGTAGAAGAATCATAAACAAACATATAAAGCCATGTCCGAATCAAAATCCAAAAGGAAAATAAAAACTTTGAAACAGACAAGTTAGGTTAAACACATGAACTTCGAACTGGGAAGTAAGACCCGGTGCTTAGAAATCCTAAGAAATCTAAGATATTCCTTGTCTCTGTCATATCCTGTAGTTATAAGTTAACTATCAATATACCTATGTATGTTCAAATTACAGACCCAAACCAAAGGGAAAATTAAAATCTGTCAAATTAGATGATACAAGTAAAATTTCATCAGAAAAATGAAGCAGAGTACTCTTTGCAGTTTATAGTTTTCTGTTTAGTTAGCTACAGCAGTCACTTGTATATTCAAAACTGTGAATGAGAGTAACAATGAATTATTATTTTGTTCCAAGATCACTTTGGATACGGAGACATCATACTCGTCAACGGTATTGTGATGCTTATCATATAACTTTTTGGAAGCACTGATAAGCTTTGATTAAAATCTAGTACTAGAACAAATACAAACAAAAGCCTATTACGTATAGTTACGTATGACTGGTCCTGACAATTGTTATTTTATTATTTGTTGTTATTTTGTATATTTTCTTGTAAAGGAAACATGAAATATCACATTTCAACATAGTTATAATACAAAGTCATAATACAATATATACAAGGATATTAACTGCATGGTTATTCAGTACATAAAATCTCTTTCAGTATATTCCAAGCTTATTGATAATACAGGGAAATAAAAGCAAGCTAGAAATTACATGTTTTATTAACTCGGGATGTAATTAATTAAAAATGTATTCTAAATTTTAAAATTTGACAAATTATATGAAACAATTTTAAAATTGAAAACTCAATATTCATTGGAAATAAAAACGTTCAGAACAACACTCATTACTTATCATTTTTATTAGTCCCGGATATGTTTACGTCCTATATTTCCATGTACCTTTCATCCAATTTTGATAACACACGTGGCGGGTGTAGATAGCTAAACAGGAAGTGCTTACCCTTCGGAGCACATGACCTCACTTCCCTGGTGGAAGTTCGCGTGTTTTATCAGTTGTCAGTTTAAAAGTTTTCACTTTACTTCAGAATTGTCATTCGGACATGGGCAGTAAGTTTGTTATTTAACATAGCACTGAATGTACTTGGAATACTATACTTTTAATACGACTGGTGCTGTCATATCTTAATTAATATTTGGTATGTATCCGATTTTATTGCATGACGTATCGGGTTGGCATTGTAAAGTGCATTTGTAGTTTCAATATTCTATCTTATATTAATACACCAATTAGAAATATTTTTATGTAATATAAACTTCAATCTTGGCTGGAAATTCTGTAAGAACACCTTACTAAAGGTAGACAGACAGTATTTTGCAAAATTTAACTGGGGTCTTTATACTAAATCAGACAACAACTTCAAGTAAAAATACAGACGTCTTGTAATGCTATCCAAGGTTAAATTCGTATTGATATAACCCGTGATAACAATGACTTATTTTATATTTCTGATTTGACAGATCTATAATGATATGGCCAAACATCTAAAAAGATATTGGTTTGTATTTTTTTTTTGTAACGCCAGAGTATATGAAACATGTATGGTGGTTCTTATTACGTCTAATATTCATGGACTGTAACCCCTACAAACATCTTAAATATCAAACGACACCCACATAACATTTTATTTACAATTATGAATATATAAAGATTTTTGAAAAACACTTGATGGATACGAATAACAATTGATAATGTTTAAAATCATCGTGTACTATTAATATAGTGTGTTAGGTTTGACCTGGCCATTTGATATTTAAATTGAATTAAATTCAACCCGACATGTACATTGTGTAATTTAGGGGTTATATAAACATTATAAATAAGCATAGTCGATAGTAATACTGTATACCGTGTGTTTATGGTAATAATATATGCTGTCTAATTTAAATCGCGCAGTCTATTAGCCCAATCAAATATTCAAATTAAAGGTCTAACGACCAGGTCAAACTTGACGCCCTATACAGATGTATTTTATTCGTTACAAGTCCTGAATTACCACTAACATCTTAATAATTGTCTTCTTTAATAATTCTTCGGCTTATTGAAATAGATATTAGATTTACACAGAAACTGTACCTTGCTTCGTTGTATACAGTTCCTGTAGAATGGACGGTAACTCTTGCTAGATCATTTTACTACATAAAAAAATTAGTATCAAAGATTATCTCCCTTGAAACAATTTTGTGGAAATATCTTGATTTATAATATCGCATTACGACAATAAAATAGGATGTCCTACGTTAAAATCGAAACTTGCCTCTTTGTTGAACAACATAATCAATATCTTCACTGAAAAAGACAATCTGTAATAACATAGTCAGAACACACCAGATCCAGATCAGAAACTATTATCAGAATAATTAGTAATCGTTATCATTATCGAGTGTACACTTTAACGACCATGGCTGGTTACAAAATAAATTGATTGCTTATTGACATTGCTTTTAGCTAAACTTAGTTTTACCGTTTTCAAAAGTTTTACTATACTATTTCTTTGTTACTGTGGTTTGAACATGAATCATCTTTGCGATTAATTGGTTATTAGGAGAATTCTAGCCGTCGTCAAAACTAAATGACAACCCTCTTAAATTTACTTCAGGATCTGCGCTTACATCTTGTAGCCGAAACGGTGTTCTGTAAATCATCACCGAGGATATCATAAACTCAGTAGGCAATATTTTTGTATTGTCGGAAATAAACTGCTGTCTACATTGGCTGCTTCTTTAAATCTGATCATCCTCAAAAACTAAGTATACCCCCTCAGGCAAAATATTTTCTTCTTCAACCCCTTGAAAAATATGGTTTCACAATATTAGTCCAAACGCTTCTGAAGAGAATGAACAAGTTACGCAGGGTTTTGGCACAGACACATGTACACTGTCAACGCTTTATATACCCTGCACCGTAGGCGAAGGGTACATTTATCTTTGACAGGGACCCTGCCAAACCCTGTCAAAACTTCTGTCAGTTTTCAAAGCTTTACTAGTTTGACTTACGTATGTTGTCTACCGTGTTTGTTTACCGTAAGTAGACTTTCGTGATATACGAGTTATTTCCCTTTTAAAGATAAACGTTGCGTGCATTTATATAGCCCGGTTAATTTCCAAACATAGTTCTATGTACTCCTATGTACTCCGGCAAGTTAACCAATAGCTATGCGAGAAATTTCTTTAAAGGCTGACAATAAGTAACAACAAAAGGATACCGATTTCGCATTGTCGGCTACAATGGAAATATTATACTTTTGAAATACATGTATATGGATATTGTTTATCTTTTGTTTTACTGTATGAAAAAGAAATGTTCAATATAAATAAATATTTCAAAACACTTGGTTTCTGGTCATTTTCTATTAATCTAATTGCTCTCGGTGACGGCATGTTGTCATGGACGCAAAATTTCTATTCGATCATATAACATGATTTTACTTGTTACGGTTGTAGTTATCAAAAACAAACATACTAATAAAAGAACGTACTAATCCATGTCCAAATCACAATCCAGAAGCAAAATAAAAACTTAAGAAGTGACAAGTTAGGTTAGACACGTAAATTTCCTCCAGGAAAGTGAGGTCGGGTGCTCCGGAAGGGTAAGCACCTCCTGTTCAGCTAGCCAGATTATTAGAAATGAAAATAATTATTCTTTTTGTTATTGAAATTGAAAAATGTGGACGTTTTGCAGCTGTAACATAATTCCAGATCTTTCCTGTCTCCATACAGCATTAATTTCATTTTCTGTAATGCTTTCACGAAATCATTGCCACATAAAAGGTAATAGACTCTGGTTTAACGATTAATGTTATTATGCACTACAAACTCCAACATTACTTCCTTGTGTGGAGATTGATTAATCAAGTAAAGATGTCTATATAAGGAGTATTAATAATCAAAAATCTTCCGAAAGCATACCGTTACTGATCCCCAAGGCGACATATTCAGTCGCTGTATTTTTAATTATTAATAATTGAGATTGTGGCGTGCAATTTACTAAAATTGTATTAATAATTAATTGACTTGAAAAATTGAAATGTGCTAGGTTTTTCATATGCTTTTATAAGGTGAAATTGCATTCTACTTAAATTTTCTTAGACCCCAATTAGAATTGAAATCTTTTCATTTAACATGCACCAGAAAATTGCGGTCAGGCGCTCCTGCAGATAACCACATCCACTTTAGCTAGCTTCAACCGCCACATTGTAAAATCAAAATGAGAATGAAACATTGTAACTACTAACATACAAGTTTTAAAATCTGGGCTTGCAAAACCTCCTGATCAACAATATATTGATCAGCAGCTTTGTTAAAAGATCCCGTTACCATAGCGTAATAATTGTATCATGAAACAAATACACCATAAACAGGAAAAGCAGGTATATTGCTGCATTAAAAAGAAACGTTTAAGTGGTTTTTGATGTATAAGTACACTCGTGGCGGGTGTAGCTACCTAAATAGCAGGTACTTACCCTTCCGGAGCACCTGGCCTCACTTCTCTGGTGGAAGTTCACGTGTCTAACCTAACTTGTCAGTTCCAAAGTTTTTACTTTGTTTCTTGATTGTGATTCGGACATGGATTAGTATGTTTGTTTTTATCTTAATAAGAATGTAGGATGTGAAGAATTTTTTATTTCATAGATGATATTCACATAGTCTCCAAATTCAGGATTACTGACAGATAAAACGTCATCTATATATATGTATGTGGAGTTGAATGATTTGGCGACAGTTTTCTCTCCAGATTTTACAATATAATCTGCTGTGCTGCAAGATCATCAATTATTTATAGTATGTACTCATGTATTTATTTGATATTTAAGTCTGAAGGAAATTATCCGAGATATTCCATTGAGGGCGGAGTTGCGAAATATAAGGTAAATAACCAGATATATTTCTAGATAGAAACACTTCAAATAGTTTTAAATATTCTCATGTTTTGTATACATTCATTTTATTTTAGGACATTATTTCTTTGCTTGTGACAAATACATTGGATTCTAAATTTGCATAATATTCTAACAAATTGTGTCAAATTTGGACGATTGTGCTAGGCACTCGTAATAATTATTTGCAAAGATTTCTTACAATGCTATAAGCTTTAAATTTGTATTATATTACTGCAAATATTTTTTTTGAGACAAACAGAGGCACCACAGACATGTTACACTTCCGGAGCATCCAGGTCTCACATCCTGGTGGAAGTTCACGCATTTAACCTTACTTATCAGTTCAAAAGTTTTACTTTGCTTCTTGATTGTGATTTGGACATGGATAAGTATGTTTGTTTTGGGATTCCTTGATGTCAGATGGGATTGAGAATTAAACGTACACCACTCATTATTGTTTTTTTAGTATTAGAAAAACAACAAACCATGAACACATTAATAAATGGAAATTCTTAAAACTTTACAATGTTTAAAAAAAACACTATGAATACACGTTCTTATATTTTCTGTATCATTTTAAATACATCTCTCAAAATCCAAACTATACATTACGTGAAGGCAAAAACTTGAATAGGTGTGTTTCTTTTCTTGATTACAAAAAATAACAGTCAAATAGTTCAAACAACGGCCTTATCGTTTATATAGAAGCGTGTATGTATTACTGGTTTCATAATAGGTAGGAGGTAATGTTTTACAAGACTCTTCAAGACCATCTTGTCATTTGTTTAAGTGAACACCCAAATTTTGGACTCAATGATACATTACATTTTCTTGTTCCATTCGATTGTTATTCTTTGTTCCCACTGAATAATAACAAGTTCCTTTAAGTTTCAAATTTCTTTAGTTATACATTGCATTTGGGTGGGGAAAATAAAAAGTAGATTTATATGTTATCATTACGTCACATGATAGACCGCCGCATTGTTAATTTTTTTACCATTATAAACACATACCCAAATTACATTTTTGTGCATTAAAGGAGATACATGGATGTGATTGAAATCAAATTTGTACCCTTTCCTTTTAGTTTCTTTGGAGTAGAGTAAACAAGCATTAGCAGAAATACCATTTCTTTTTATACCTTATTATATAAATGAACCCATTGACTCAAAAAATATTTGTTGCAAAAATCGTGAAAAAGAATCAGAATCTCGAGATATATTACCATGCTAGTCTATTTCTTGATATTGTGTTTTTGTGGGTTTTTTAGCTTCTGTCATTTTGTTCAACATTTTGAATTAAACTTGTATTTTTGATTGTATTGATTTTCTGTAATTTTCATGATTCAGAATAAAGATGCTAATTTCCATAATGTTTGACCAATTATTTTAAAAATATGCTAGTAATTGTCTTTACATTTTCAATTATTAAAATAAGAGATAGCAACTACCAATATGCCTTTGAAGTTGCAATTATGAATGCTACTATATCAATTTGGAGCGAAAAGGAATAACATCAATGAAAAGTAAACACACCAATCCGTTTTTAAATCACAATCCAATAGTCCAAGAGATCATGGCTAAAATCCGGGTGAACGAGGCCAAAAGGTTTGAAGGTTGATTCTTGTAGGAAAATGTCCGTAGTTACTGAAAACCCATTTCTTACCCGTCAAATCGTTTCCGATTTTTTTAATCAGAAACAGTTTTTGAAGAAAAGCCTCTGCAAATGTTAAATTTTGGTAAAAAATAAAAATTCCAGATTTTGAAGTATTTTGTGGCAGAAACAACACAAAAATGTTCATTCTATTTTCATTGTGGACACATGATAGATTAAAATGCAAAACATCCTGACAGTTTTCCGATTTTGTGTCAAAATTTTAAAATAAGCGATAAAATCGATGCTGTAAATGCGTTTTTATCATATCTACCGTCTTTCGATTCTTGTAAATCTGTTGTTTATGCATTAAATATGACAATCTATATATTTTTATAAAGCCTTGGTAGTGCTGTAGATAAAAATGTTACAAAACTTCGGAAATATGGAACCTTAATACCGTAGCAAATTATTATGTTTCCCCTACCCCAAAAATACGAAAATGTCAAAAATTCATTATTTTGGCCGATGCTTGCCGATAAGTGTTTAAAACAAATCATTATTGTTTGTTACATCCCCCGTCTGTTCCCGACATATTTATAAAACAATTATATGTAGAGTGCTTGGTGATTTTATATAAAAAATTGCACTTTTCTTTTCAGTTATGAACAGATCTTTTGTGAAGGAATTTTAAAAACCTTGCAAAAAGTACTAGCTTGATAGGATTATATAAAATTTCCGTGTAATGTAAAAATGAAACTGAGCAAATGAAGGGTCAACAATTTTGTTCCAACTGCTGACATTGACGTTGACCTTGAGCCGACTTTGTCAAGGAGACAGGATAAGTGTAGACTAATCTTGACCGCAGGTGAAGTTCGTTGTCATTTTATATAAACTGTATTTTAATTACATGGACCCATGTCTGGAGTCCTCTTGCTCCATGTCATTCAAATACAGATTATATTTAGTGACAACGAACCTCAATTGCGGTCAAGGTTAGTCTTAGCCTTTAATTTGCCCAGTATATTTTGTTTACATTTTGCATTACGCGTCGTTTGGATTACATAACAAGATGTTATTGCATTACACGAAGAAAATTATTACACTGAAAGATACATACTTAGCATTTATTACATAACCCGTCGTAAGAAGGTACATAGAATCTTCCATGAAGGGTTTTCGTGCACCTTGGGAAAAGTAAGACTTTTATATAGGATATTTAACCAGCAATCGAACACATCTACAATAAAGGGCAAAACGCAACTCACCAAAATTGATTTTATAGAGAATGCTTAGTCAGTTCTCCATAGAAGAGAAACATTTGTAAACAAATGTTAATAATTCGTTGTAGCACCATTAACTAAAATATTTGTTTGTGAACTCGCATATTTTTTATAAAGCAGAGCCAATTGAAATTCATGAAGACATAAATTAAGAAAGAAATATTGAGAGAATGGTTGTTCTGTTTAATATACAAAATGGTTTGAAATGTAATTTTAAGAAATATTGTGAGAATGGTTGTTCTGTTAATACAAAATGGTTTGAAATGTAATTTTAAGAAATATTGTGAGAATGGTTGTTCTGTTCATACAAAATGGTTTGAAATGTATTTTAAAGAAATATTGTGAGAATGGTTGTTCTGTTCATACAAAATGGTTTGAAATGTATTTTAAAGAAATATTATGAGAATGGTTGTTCTGTTCATACAAAATGGTTTGAAATGTATTTTAAAGAAATATTGTGAGAATGGTTGTTCTGTTTATGCAAAATGGTTTGAAATGTATTTTAAAGAAATATTGTGAGAATGGTTGTTCTGTTTATACAAAATGGTTTGAAATGTAAATTAAAGAAATATTGTGAGAATGGTTGTTCTGTTCATACAAAATGGTTTGAAATGTATTTTAAAGAAATATTGTGAGAATGGTTGTTCTGTTTATACAAAATGGTTTGAAATGTATTTTCATAAATTACCATGAATTAAGAAACAGAATCTGCATTGTTTTATTGGGCGTCTAACTAAGCTGTCCTGTCTACATGTATAGCACAGGGGCCAGTTTCATGATAAAATATAAAAAATATCCCTAAGTATATAAAAAGAGTAAAGGGGAACAACGAATAAGATATTTGACTTGTAGGAGCTCCAAAAAAATTCTACATTACTTTTTTGAGTTTGTGTCCGATCATCGTGATCTTGGTGTCATTTTGTTCACAGATAAATATTCTTTAAATTGACTTAAATTTTTGGACATTTTGGACTTAAAATTTTAATAAAATGTTCACACGGAAAACACAGAAAAATGTTGTAATTTTGCCCGATGTAGCTAAGCCCGTCCATGTAAAAGTAGCTTAAAATTCGCATTACGACCACGTTTTTCAGTATCAGCGCCCATGTCAACTACAAATGCTGATTTGGATCGAAGACCTAAATAAAAAGCAATAAATTTCAAAGGTAACCGTTTCTCACTTCTAAATCTACAAGCTATTACATCCTATTTCGTTCCAACGAGGACCAACTTTCCTCTATCATGCCTCCATTTTGTTATTATATATATCGTTATTTTAAGCTGCGATTTGATTGGTTAAAAATATTTCACCCCATCGTTGGCATTTGTAGAATTTTGTCAATGTATCAAACTTTCTATCAAAATGACTTTATAATGATTTATACTTAAATAAGTTAATATGAATTGATTTTCTTAAATTTTCATAAACACAGAGTAGATTGAAATATTTTTAACCAATAGAATAACAGCTGTAACACATGCGCGGTACATGCTTTATGTATGAGCTCAAAATGGAGGCATGATAGAGGAAAGTTGGTCCGTGTTGCAACAAAAAAGGATATAAAAGCTTGAAGATTTAGAAGTGAGTAACGCTTACCTTTGAAATTTATTGCTTTTTATTTAGTTCTTCGATCCAAATCAGCATTTGTAGTTGACATGGGCGCTGATAGTGAAAAACATGATCGTAATGCGAATTTTAAGCTACTTTTACATGGACGGGCTTAGCTACATCGGGCAAAATTACAACATTTTTCTGTGTTTTCCGTGTGAACATTTTATTAAAATTTTAAGTTATGTCCAAAAATTTAATGTCAATTTAAAGAATATTTATCTGGGAACAAAATGACACCAAGATCACGATGATCGGACACAAATTAAAAAAGCACTGAAGAATTTTGTCGGAGCACCTACAAGTCAAAGATCTGATTCGTTGTTCCCCTGTACCCTTTTTTATATACTTAGGGGTATTTTTTCAATTGTATTATGAAACTGGCCCCTGTGATGTATAGTAACACCTTTGCGTATCAGGAGACAAAAAGAATGTTTAACACTTCAGTAAAGATTATGTCACTATGCACATTGAAACAATCAGTTCAAAACTCTGTGAGGAAACACAATTTCAATTAGAATTCAAATTATTCCTGGAGGAAATTGACAATCACTCATATGAAATACGCCAAGATCAGTTCGACCTGATATTTTGAAGGCAAGTAATTTTGCTTATTAACCATTACAATGGAAATCCAGCTACCCCCGGGATAAACTGACAATCCCTCGTACGGTTTAGTCCAATATAAAATTGTCCTGGGATTATGGGCAAGTAAGTTTGCTTAATAATTATTTCCATGGAAATCCAGCTACCCCCGGGAGAAACTGACAATCCCTCGTACGGTTTAGTCCAATATCAGATTGTCCTGGAATTATGACGGCAAGTAATTTTGCTTATTAATCATTACCATGGAAATCCAGCTCCCCCGGGAGAAACTGACAATCCCTCGTACATTATGAGCTAGTATCAGTTTGTCCTGGAATTATGAGGGCAAGTAATTTTGCTTATTAATCATTACCATGGAAATCCAGCTACCCCGGGAGAAACTTACAATCACTCGTACGTTATGAGCTAGTATCAGTTTGTCCTGGAATTATGAGGGCAAGTAATTTTGCTTATTAATCATTACCATGGAAATCCAGCTACCCCGGGAGAAACTTACAATCACTCGTACGTTATGAGCTAGTATCAGTTTGTCCTGGAATTATGAGGGCAAGTAAGTTTGCTGGCAAGTAAGTTTGTTTATTAATCATTACCATGGATATCCAGATACCCCCGGGAGTAACTGACAATCCCTCGTACATTATGAGCGAGTAGTAGTTTGTCCTGGAATTGTGACGGCAAGTAAGTTTGCATTTAATTATCTCTATCATAATCATTAATCAAGTGACTTGAAATTTAACATTAATACGGGCCGAAGGCCCCTGAATAAAATCAAGTGACGCAATCTATGTTGTCAATTTAATTTGTCTATCAATAATTTTAAAAAACTATGCATCTAATCACCCAGAAGGCATGCCCAGCATCGACGATACTCTAGATACAGTATACTGTATGTAGTATTTGAACAATTCATTAACGGAAAGTTAAAAGTTACGTAGACTGAAAACACCTTCTAGCAATATTCATTTAGCTTCAATACTTTTTTCTGCCTGCTATACAAGAGAAAAATGGGTCCTTCGAGACTTTAATTAGTTTATTAATATATGCAGTCAAAACAAACATACTAATTAATTACTAGAGTCCAAAATAAATGTATGGGCAAACAACATTGACCTTTCCGCTTGACCTTTCATTAGAAATATTACAAACGTGGCGGGTGTAGCTAGCTAAACATGAGGTGCTTACCCTTCCGGAGCACTCGGCCTTACTTCCCTGGTCTAACCAGTTCCAAAGATTTTGCTTTGCTTCTGGATTGTAATTCGGACATGGATAAGAATGTTTGTTTTTTTATCGTATACGACAATCCATCTAATACATGGGTAGTGTTAGGATTCACATTTAATACATATACAATGTACGTTATCCACAATGCAGACGAAATATACACACACGTGTTGTTCCTTATACATAAAATATTAAAATTAATGTTCAATCGGACAGGTCAGTGTTGTATAAAAAAACATACTAATCCATATCCGAACTAACTCTGTATTGTGACAAACACTTATCTATATCCGAATCAGCCCTGTATTGTGACAAACATACTAATCCATATCCGAATCAACCCTGTATTGTGACAAACATACTAATCCATATCCGAATCAACCCTGTATTGTGACAAACATACTAATCCATATCCGAATCAACCCTGTATTGTGACAAACATACAAATCCATATCCGAATCAACCCTGTATTGTGACAAACATACTAATCCATATCCGAATCAACCCTGTATTGTGACAAACATACTAATCCATATCCGAATCAACCCTGTATTGTGACAAACATACTAATCCATATCCGAATCAACCCTGTATTGTGACAAACATACTAATCCATATCCGAATCAACCCTGTATTGTGACAAACATACTAATCTATATCCGAATCAACCCTGTATTGTGACAAACACTAATCTATATCCGAATCAACCCTGTATTGTGACAAACATACTAATCCATATCCGAATCAACCCTGTATTGTGACAAACACTAATCTATATCTGAATCAACCCTGTATTGTGACAAACACTAATCTATATCTGAATCAACCCTGTATTGTGACAAACACTAATCTATATCTGAATCAACCCTGTATTGTGACAAACACTAATCTATATCCGAATCAACCCTGTATTGTGACAAACACTAATCTATATCTGAATCAACCCTGTATTGTGACAAACACACTAATCCATATCCGAATCAACCCTGTATTGTGACAAACATACTAATCTATATCCGAATCAACCCTGTATTGTGACAAACATACTAATCCATATCCGAATCAACCCTGTATTGTGACAAATGTAGACATTGTTTTGTTGCTGTAAGTTAAATGTGTCCAGTGACATTAAGTAAGTATTTTGGGAGATTTACAGGTTCATTCAAATTTGTTTTCTGTGTGTTCCATAGTTCAAAGTTCCTTTCATTCCCAAATATTTACAATATGACTGTATCTCTCTGCGATGAAACATACAGAAGCAATTGTATTTCAATTCCCGTTAAAAGACAATAGGGGTCATGGCCCTTGATGTGTTTCAATTTCCCGCAATATTACGTCATGTCCCGCACAGGGGGTCACGTGATCATGTGAGATACGCCGATCTCGCATGGCAGTTATGGAAAAAATGGCGCCAAGGTACAAAATATTTATTAAAAGAAAGAATTGTAAATATAAGAAACGACATTTCTGCTCATGGTATTTCAAGCGGTAATAAAAGATAGTGTGGCGCGTGCCAAATTCGATGAAGGGCGAAGCTATCTTTCATAACCCCTTGAAATACCATGATCAGAATGTCATTTCTTAATTAATTTTGATTGCACACATGGCAGGTGTATCTGACTAAACATGGGTTGCTTACCCTTCCAGTGCACTCTGTCTCACTTCCTATGTGGAAGTTCGCGCGTTTCACCTAATTGGGTTCGCCGCAGTACCACGTGAACAATACCTCTTAACGTTTGTGCGGAACGTTTTGGAAAACGTCAACGTCACAGATTCCTGGAATGATGTCGTTTTCGCGGGAAAACGTCATCTCATACGATTCCATATCCATTGGGAATAAGATTTTCGCAGAAACGTTTGAGGCCTCTGAGGGTATCACGTGGTACCGCGGCGAATCTAATTTGTCAGCTTCAAATATTTAATTTTTCTTTGGGATTTTGGTTTTTGCATAGATTGGTATGTTTGTTTTTTATTTTGAAAATACCGATTTTGTTTGTATGTTTATTGAACAAGAAGTTAACTCAGTGAACCCTAGTATTTTAAGAAAAGGTTGATGTGAAAATATACTCTTTAAACTTAGTTATTTTCAGACAAAAATGCTGCCAGTACAATTTTCTGTATTTTTCTATGGCTTGATGACACATAAACCTAAAAGGGCTTATAAAACTTTTGCAGTATGAACTATAACATGATTTTATTATTTTATTATCATGAAGAGTGCTAGGTTTGCGATTAACTGAAATCCTAGAAAGCACCAATTTGGAAGTCATTGTATCGCGAAAAGGTATTCCTTTTATTTAAAAACAATTAATACATATAGGATTTATTTAAAATCGTTAAGAAAAGTTTTAAAACCGAATGTGATAGAAAATCAACAATTGTAGAAGAGATTAAAAACTTCCTGCATAGACCTTCAATTGCAAATAAATTATTGATGTATAAAATGCAATTTGTGTGTATATAGACCGGTGGTATTTCGTTTTGGGTACTAAAGATTAAAAAGACATGGTAAGCATTAACAATTAAATTGAAAGAAAATTCATTGTGTTGTATAGTCATTTTGTTTATATTTAAGTTAAATTATTGAGCAAGTGAATTTTCCATTTATTTGTATGTATACATATATGAACTTAATTTCTTTTCATCAATATTGAATAGTAGTCATAAGGGATTAATTTGATATAATGTGGAAATTGGAAAAATTAGAACTCGAAAGTATCAAATGTTTATTTACACATTTCAGGAAGTATTGACATCAGTTCTTATTTATTGATATGTATATAAACACGTGTAATTTGAGTTCTCTTCTTAAAAGGTGATTGGCACTAATAAGAGGCTAATTTAATAGTACGACGAAAATTGGAAAAAATTGAACTAGAAAGTAAGTTTAATATTTCTAAAGAAATTAACATCTACTCTTATTTATTGACATAAACACGTGTAATTTGATTTTTCCTGTTAGGTATTGATTGGTTAGTGTTTTGTTTTACAATCAAGTGATTGGTTGAGTAGTGAATATTAATATAAACACAACTGATCAAGAAATTAGTTACTGCTAATCATTATATTTTGAAGATTGTTTGTTTAAAAGTTTGATGTGAACAAATTTCGATTCTGTCTTTGTTTGTTTATCAACATATATATGTCTGTACATGTTAAACCAAAATTTATTGGAAGTATTGGCGGATATCGTTCGTGAGTAAGAAATTTTAAACTGACTTAATAATCATAGCGTTTATCAATAATCAACTGAATTTCTGTGCTGCGAGATCATCAGTTATGTATAGCATTTATTTGATAAATAAGACTGAAGCAGATTATTAGAGAGATGTGACTGAGGAAGGAGGAATACCACAATTATAAGGTAAGACTAGAATCTGATACATTTGTGGATAGAAATTATACAAAATGTCGAAAATATTTTAATGTTAAAGCTTTCATTTTAAACACCTTTCTTTTTCGAACTTGCAACAAATTTGTTTCACGAAAGGAATCTATGAAACTTGTAATATAATTAGTTGTAATAAATTGACACCGACAGGTTGGTTTTATTTTGATGTGAAAAAAAAACAATTTTTTAAAAAATCACGACATGTATCTTTGTAAATAAAAAAACATAAAATAAATGTTGAGAAAAGTCCTTAAATACTGATTGGCTTTAATTATACATTTTATTTTATGAAATCGTATTATTTAAATACATTTTCAAGATAAAGATTGATCGTTGGTCAAATAAATTTTTTACAATTTTGTATCTATTTGAAAAGTCCCATTTCTTGAAGTTCTTTAGAATGGACCTATATGTGCTTACACCTAATTCTTTGCAACTACATGTATATGTATATCAAAATAAATTTTCTCGAAACACTCTCAAACACCTGCAATATAAATTTTCACGCCAAGCCTTAAACATCTACAATTACATGGCTTCCCAAATTGAATAATATCAAAATAAATTTTCTCGAAACACTCTCAAACACCTGCAATATAAATTTTCACGCCAAGCCTTAAACATCTACAATGTCATGGCTTCCCAAATTATATAATATCAAAATAAATTTTCTCGAAACACTTTCAAACACCTGCAATATAAATTTTCACTCCAAGCCTTAAACATTTACAATGTCATGTCTTCCCAAATTAAATAACTGCTAAAATACATGTACCTGAAACCACATTGAGTGTCATTTATAGTGGTCAACCTGTTCAACAAAGGTTATGAATGGTAGACTTGTGATAATGTATCACTCAAAAACAAATATACAAATCCATGTTCAAATCATAACCTAAGAATTAACGTAATCAAAAACAAACATACTAATCCATGTTCGAATCACAATCCAGAAGCAAAGTAAAAACTTTGAAACTGACAAGTTAGGTTAGACACGTAAACTTCCACCAGGGAAGTGAGGCCGGGTGCTCCGGAAGGCTAAGCACCTCCTGTTTAGCTAGCTACACCCGCCACGTGTGTAATCAAAATTGGGTGAAAAGAACATGGAACTACGAGACGTCAAATATATCCAAGGCAATCCTGGACACAGAGACATCAAACTTATCAACAATACTGTGATGACGGCCATAAAACTTTTTGAGGGCCTTGATAAGCCTAGGTTTGCAAAATCCCTGAGTCAACAATTTATTTGCAAGCAGCCTACTTCGTTGTACAAAGTCCCCATAGTGGGAACAAGCTCTATCATAGCGTATTAATTGGGAAACAAATACACCATAAGCAGGAGAAGCAGGTATATTGCTGCATAAAAAAGGAAAGTTGACAATAGAAAAATTGAAGTCATCACGTTTGTCATAAAGTTTCAAATGTAGCCGTGTGCGTCACAATTCAGGTATAAGACTTTCAAATGAACTTCCAACAAGGAAGTGATATCGGGTAGTCGGAATGGTAAGCACAATGTTTAGTTAGCTACACTAGCTTCGAATGTAACACTATTGACATTTTGTTGTGTTTAACTGCGAAACATACGAAAATGTTACATTTTTAGGTTCTAATTGTGCAACAATATCACTGCTCTTATTACTTATTGAAAATAAAAATTAATGAATTGAGAATTGGAAACGACTTGATACTTTACAATGTTTCTTTAAAACAAGCTTCTTAATGGTTGTTTGATGCACACACGTTGGATGCAGATATCTCATTCCTTAATTTTGATCGTATAATTGCAAAGGAAATAAATTCATAGAGGTTAAATATACAATGAAATTGAGTAAAGGTATAAATATAAACCTTCTATGGCCAGACGGAGGTTCTTGGATATTTCTGCTAGTTTCTGTAGCTTGCTTCTTCTTGTGACCGTTCCAATGTTAAAAAACTGACATTCCAAAACAATATTTATAGCCTTTAAGCCTTTAAATTCAAGTAGAGGATACCACAATTACGAATTAAGATAATAAATTTTAAAAAGTCGCAGGAGATTTCCTTGATATTCTGTGTTATTTTTCTCCAGTCCAATATTATATTTCCATTTTGTACTCGCACTACATGTGGCGCTTATCCTTTCAGACCTCACTCACCTGGAGAAAATCGGTTAAGTTTGGTTTGATTTGCCATTACCCAGATAGTTTGCTTTACTTAAAGGATTGTGGTATAGTTGTTTCTTACTACTTTAAATAACAACAATTCTCAACGACTGTAACTAGTGCCCTTAATCTGTTCTGAACTTTGTCTTGCATTGCTGTTTTCTTCATCAACTAATATTGTTTTGCGTTCATTTTTGTATTGACTTTGACCAAATAATTTACTTCATGTTACAAGTACCTTTCTTCTATAATAGTCACTTTTTAAAGTAAAAATGTGTTTCAAAATTGTGCATTGTCTGGTTTAACTGTTTCTTTCTTCAACTTATACTGTTTCGTGTTTTCTTTTGTATTGAGTATGGACAAGTAATTTCCTGTAAGTTACAAGTTTTATCTTTCTTCTCTCATAGTGAATTTGTGAACTAAACAAAAGCGCATTTTGTCTCGTATTGATCTTGTACTAGCATTTCATCTAAAAAATCCAAAAAGAAAAATAATTACAAGAATTTTTATTTAGGTAAACGTGTTCCAGATCTTATTGTTGTGGGACTTCATTACAATTTATATAACCATTAATAAGAAACTCATTATTGATTAAATATTTTTGTTTATAAAAACAAATTAATTTGAACTTTCCATTCAATATAAATTAATAGTTCTTTTAAGAAACTTTACATTCATTAACATATATACACTGTACAAAATTGAAATTTTAATTATTGTCTACCTGATTGATGTTCATTTAAAAGAAAATACAATATACAATATAAGCCTGATATTAGACAATATGTTTGAAATTATTATTTCTGGTCATGCAATGTTTTTAATAAGACATTCAATTAAATTTTGGAAAAAAACACAAACTGCTAGACATAACAACTACTTATCGTGTAAACAAAAGACTTTTATTACTGGGTAATTTATCTGTTGGTGTTTAGATATAATCTATAACAAACATACCAATTCATTACCAACTCACAAACCCAAAATAAAGTAACAACTTTGAAACTGGAAAATTAAGTCAAAACGTGAACTTACACCAGGAAAAGTGAGGCTTGGTGCTCCGAGAGGTTAAGTACCTCTTGTTTAGCTAGCTACTTTCGCCAAGTGTGTAATCAAAATTGACTTAAAGGATCATAGACCTATGGTACGTCAAATATACCCAGGGCAATCCTCGACATAGAGGCATCATACTGTGATGGCGACCATAAGACTTTTTGAGGGTCTTGATAAGCCCAGGCTTGCAATATTCCTGGGTACATTATTTATTTGTAAGCAGCTTGCTTCGTTATATAAAGTTCCCGTAGTAGGAAAAAGCTCGACCAAAACGTATTAATTGTGAAACAAATACACCATCAGCAGGAAAAGCAGATATATTGGTATATTGTTGCATATATAAAGAATGTTAATACTAAAAAGCAGATGTGTCGTACAATTTTAAATGGAGCCTTTTGTGTGGGTCATAATAGAGGTATAAGTCTAAATATGAAACAGAACGTGTTGGATCAGAGTTATGACTAGATGATTTCCTTCAAGTTACAAGTTATATCTTCCTTCTATCATAGCAAATCAAATTTTAATGCAAACACAAGCGTACCAGTAGGATAGCCAACCCGGCCAACGCATTGATTCATCAAACAAAATTTCACGCGCAGACAAAGTGAAAAAATTGTCAAAAATTTCAATTCACTCGAGGCGGTAAAATTACATAATATTTATTTCACTGCGAGTTTTTAATACTATTTGTAGTATTTTATCGTTTTTTGAGGACAAAAGTAAGTCATTAAAGACGATTTTTATCAAAGTCGGTGAGAATTTAACAATTTAAATCGTAATTGAATGTTAGGCACCGGCGAAAAATTGAAAATTGAAACTTTAAAAAATATCATTCTGTGCACGCAGTTCCTCATGCACCAAAGATGTTTTTACATGAACGGAAAGAACTTTTTATCACGGATATTTTGATGTATAATTTGTCAAATAATCTTCTTTACACAAAAAACGTACCAGTTTCAAATGTCGAAAAAATCGATGACATTGCCGGATTCTCGATCATGGGCCGCCCCCTTTCCGGCTAATTTGACACAGAAAAAATGCTAAAACAGCTTCCTTATTGTATGCAATGTATAAATTTGATAATCGAGAGACGCTGTGGAGATATTTTTGTTGAAATAAAGTAAGTTTTTCCTTAAAAATATTGTATTTTCACCTCATTTCTCGTCTAATCTGCCGATTTTTTGGAACTACTTCTAGTCGGACATATTTGATTAGCATTCGTCCCGCTTCGATCACAATTTTAGCATGCAGAAAATGTCATCGTGTATTTTGGACAAAATAGTCAAGCTTTTTTGCCTTATTTGTCATGTATGATCGATCTGCATGGCTGTCGAACACATTAGATACGGATGTGTTCTAATTTTACCCATATGGACTCGGGATCTGTACCAATATGTACAGTGTACAGTGCAACCTGCTCATGTAGGGCTAGTTAGGGACTCAGAATTACTGAAAATTACCAACTGATTTTGCTTTGCTGGCAAAATATAAACAGGACCTGTCTGTCATATCAGTACATATCATTGGATAAATAAGCTAACATCATTAAAGAGGGTTAGACTAGATTTTTCTTTATGAAGTATTTCCCAAAATGAGGAAACATCTCCCATGTTAGTTTAGCCAGAGTCACCACAACATTGGTCTTTATTATTTAAATTTTTGTTTCTGTTCTGATGCCAATAACCCCGGCATTATTATTTTAGTACAATTTAGACATGAAAGTTGATTATTTTGCTTCATTAAAAGTTTTAAGTCAACTTGACATAGCACAAATAACATTTAAAATAGACTATGTGGAAGTAGGAAATAGGAAAAGTGAATACCAATCATGTGGATTTCATTTGACTTGGTTAAAAATTTAACTCCATATTATAATGATTAAATACAGATCTGTAAAATATTTAGGAATTTCAGTAATTTCTGTAAAATTGTAAAATTCTGATAAATAATATCACCTTTCAGGAAAATTCATGGGAACTGGTTTGATAATAACATTAAGAAATAAGTTTATGCAAATGCAGTGAAATTCATGTATCCAAATGGGCATTATTAGTTTGAAAGAATTTAAAATAATTGTAACACACAGGCCTATTCCAGATTTATTGATTTATCAGTTAAATTTAGAATTGATTGGTTGGTAAACACAATCCATTCAAGATTATTTCAATTATAATTGAAGGTAAATGAGATTAAGGGGGAAACTAGGTACAGGGATGAAGATAAGCAGGGGCCAAGTAGCAAATGACTTCTAAAATCCAGTCTTGGTCCCTTAATGTTTACACATTTAAGCCATTTATTACTGTTACAAATTCTTTTATGAAGTGAGCTGGCCCCTAGCTCAAAATAGTTAGGCTTCATCCCTGAGGTAAAACACACCCCTCAACAATAGAACTGGCAAACTTTCTGACATAGTAAGATTTTAACCTATGCTGTTACCTGTATGCTACACTTCAGACAAGGGTGCATGAAAAGCATTTCATGTGGTGAAAAAGTAGGTATTCAGTATCAAGAGAAGCATTCAATTCATAAATGTGTAATGGTATATAATTCCCAGTATGTTAAGGATATTGATATGTGTTGATTTTTTAATTCTATATAAAATGAAACATTCATAAATGTCTGATGATATCTAATTCCTAGTGTATTGAAGATATTGTTATGTTTTAATTTTACATGAAATGAGACATTCAACATTATTACAATTTACAAAGTTGGTTTAGTCACACATAATGCATTTTTCTTTGAAAAATGTTCCATTATGTGTAAACAGTAATAACCATGAGTGTTCATTCTAGGATTTTTTCAGATGGGTTCATTTCTAATAATAACAAGTTGAACAACATCAATAATTTTGCATACATCTAATGTTTGATGTGACTTGTAGTCTTTTAGGCTGATGTAAAAGCTTTTGTAATGAAGTATTTAAAAGTTTCATATAATGTAGCTTTTATATATGACAATGCTATCAAATATTTTGAACTTGCATTTGAAATCTAATTTCAAATGTGGCCCACTATGGCCTTTACAATGGTGCCATTTGGCAAAATAAAAGATCAACAGCCTCTTTCTAGAATGAACACTGCCATATGATCCAATACTTTTTGATTTATTTGTAAATGATTTATCTATTTATCACAGCCAGAACAACTAGAAAGTACCTGTCCCCATAAAATCACCTGTTTGTGTAGTTTCTAAATTAAATTTGATAATTTAGACAATTTTAGTCCTTTTAAATGCTATTATGGCCCACTTGTCATTCATTTAACTTTTAAATTTCAAACTATCTGCCTGTTCATAAATTTTTTTAAGTTTTTAGTAATTCAATATATTTTATTTTTTAAATGTTAATTTTGTTCATATAAAAATATTTGTTTTATATTTCCAAAAAATATCTGAGGTTGCTTTCCATGGTACCCATATCGCATCCATTTCATGTTAGTACCTTGAGGAAAGACAAAATGCAACTTGTTTGGATTCCTTTTATGTATTTAGACTATTTACCCTATTTATCATCGCTAACCTGCTCAACATATTGTGTCTCAGCTCTAACTTATTTCTCTGTAGAATGTCTATTTATTTTTTATTTATTATCATCTCTAACCTGCTAGGCATTTTGTAACCTGCTCAACATACTGTGTCCCAGCTCTAACTTATTTCTCTGTAGAATGTCTGATTTATTTATTTATTTATTTATTTATTTATTTATTTATTTTCATCTCTTACCTGCTAGACATTTTGTAACCTGCTCAACATACTGCGTATTTCTCTGTAGAATTTCTGATTTATTTATTTATTTATTATTTATTTATTTATTTATTTATTTATTTATTTATTTATTTATTTATTTATTTATTTATTTATTTTTATTTATTCTCATCTCTTACCTGCTAGACATTTTGTAACCTGCTCAACATACTGTGTCCCAGCTCTAACTTATTTCTCTGTAGAATTTCTGATTTATTTATTTATTAACTGCTGACATATTGTGTCCCAGCTCTAACTTATTTCTCTGTAGAATTTCTTATTTATTTATTTATTTAATTATTTATTAACTGCTGACATATTGTGTCCCAGTTCTAACTTATTTCTCTGAACAATTTCTGATTTATTTATTTATTATTTATTTATTTATTTATTTATTTATTTATTTATTTATTTATTATTTATTTATTTCTCTATCATCTCTAACCTGCTAGACATTTTGTAACCTGCTTAACATTACTGTGTCCCAGCTCTAACTTATTTCTCTGTAGAATTTCTTATTTATTTATTTATCATTTATTTTTTTTAATGTAGGCCATATTTATTTATTCCTGTTGGGGTCCTAAAGTATATCCATCAACAAACACATGTCATATGATGTGTGCCGGATGAGGATGCCTGTTGCAAAAAATATCAATAAATACAGTACAGAACTGTACAAAGTTTAGTATCCAGCTAACGAATTAGTGTCGACAGCGGTTCCTCGTTTGGTGTTTATATCGACAGCAGTTGCCATTTAGGCCTATCTCTCGGCCGCTTTTCGACCGCTACCTTTCCATACCTTGGGCACTCGGCAGTCGAGCTTTGAATTCTTTTGGTTAGCTTAGTGTTAAACTTTCGACAGGTCTGTACTGTACATTGCGTGTACTGTGTATACAGTAGACAGTTGACCTATATATTTGACACGGGGAACGTTGTTTACGTCATTACGTTAGAACAATGTTTATCAAGGTCGCGGCCATATTTGTTTTCATTGACAACAAGACGTACTGAAATCATGCTGTTGGATTTTTGCGATTTTCGCATATTTAACCCTCATGCACCAGGTATGATAATTTACTGGCGTATACTATAATAATTTTCTGACATTGTATTAAAATTTCTAGGAAAAGTATTCTTTACACAAAAAACGTACCAGTTTCAAAAACGGAGAAGAAATTTCTGTTGATTTTCAAGAGAAATCGGTTATCGTCGGGATATCAGTAATTTTAAGTAAATGTGGCGTTTTATCTCGGACTTTTTGATACATGTAGAAAGTTTAGTTAATTCCTCACACGCTTGCATCATATTCGTAGATAGAAATGTTAATTTTATGGTATAAAAACGATTCTGAAAATGGCGAATTTTTTTCGGGTTCAGACACTTGCCAAAAAGTAATCCCTTTTTATTTACCGCGGAAGGTCTCAAATTTTAAAACCAACGCACAATTTGGACTTGGCTATCCTACTGTACCAAAGTATACTAATATTGATCGTGTCTTAACATTTCATCTATATGTTTTGTAAAAAAAGAAAGAAATAATTGTAATTTGTATTTAGGTTGACGTGTTCTTAGTTTTAGGTCTTTATTACAATTTATATAACCATTAAAAAGCCAGTACCTATTAATTGAATATTGATTGTGTTGCTTATAAACTAATTAATTCAATTTTTCATTCAATATCTCATCGTAAAATAGTTCTTTCAAGAACCCTAACATTCATTCAGATACATACACTGTACAGAATTAAAATGATATTGTCCTTCTGATTGAAATTCGTTTGAAAGAAACTGCAATATAAGCCTCAGATGCTTAACAATATCTTTGATGTTATTAGTTGTGGTCACGCAAAGTTTTTAATGATACATTTAATTAAATTAAAAAAAACCACACAAACAAATCTTGAAAACACTGACAACTCTGAAAGAAACAGTTCTACTCATAATACGGGGTAATATATCTGGTTTTTTTTTTTTTTTTTTTTTTTTTTTTTTTTTTTTTGTTATACTGTATATAAAGGATCTCACATGAGTTATCTTATATTGAATTTATCAAACGGAATGAATAATTAGTTAAGCAACGAGCCTTGGCGAATTCAATAAGATTCTTATATTTACTTGATACTGCCTTACATCGTTGTTACTACATGTATTTCACTACAACATATTTAACAGATTTTAAACAACCCTTAGACAATTTTATTGTTTCACAAGAACTTTGATGTGCCGTTTGATTATTTTTTTTAAAAAATGCAACACAACCAGAGACAGACATTTATTTAAACATCAAAGTCATTGTTACGTTATTGTTATGACAAACTTACTAATTGCTTAAAAAAAACGGTCAAGTGGATAAAGGCTATTGAGAACACTTTTAATGATTTGTACTTAACGCCCGCAAGATAAAACTAGAACTGTTGTTTGAGAGCCTAATATCTCCGCCTTGACGTTTTCAATATGACCTTGTTTCAAGGTCATGACACACTTTTGAACCATGAGGATCATTCATGTGAGGTTTTTTGACAGCAGTATGAAATATAGCCCGGAGACGATTTCAGAAGGACAAACAGACCGGGGGGCGGATGGACAGACACACATGGTGATTCCTATATACCCCCTCAAGCTAGTTTGCCGGGTATAATAAGCACATAGAATGAATAAAATTCAAAGGACAGAATGCACTTAGTGTGGAATAAAATCATAGTTTAATGGGGTTTGCCGCTATATCACGTGATATCCTCAAACGTTTTTGCGGAACACTTGTTTCCAATGGATATGAAATCGCACGAAATGACGTTTTCCCGCGAAAAACGACGTCATTCTGGGAATCTGTGACGTTGACGTTTTCTAAAAAGTTCCGCACAAACAAACGTTTAGAGTTATTCATCACGTGTTACAGCGGCAAACCCCATTTAGACATGGAGCGGTAGGTTTGTGTGTGATTTAGATAAACACCAGTTGTTAGAACTGAAACAATATTTTACTGACGGTGGCCACATAAACTGTTATTGTATAACTTTATTCACTTGTTTATTAAATGAAATCAGATATTTGCATTTGCAGAAAAATCCATAATCAATGTATTTTGATCAAATACTTACAATTTCATACAAAATTAAATACAAAACATTAAAAATATCACCAGTTCCAAATATTCTTAAGACAAATAAGTAAAAAAATTATCGCGTTCAGATGACACATGTATATATTTCAATCATTGGGTAACATTGGTCTCCGATATTCGATATTGCAATGTAAACCATGAAAAGGAGCATTCCACAGTATTTCACAATTAAAGCCCAGTTCTAAATATCGAGTGTGCGCAACACAGATGCAATGAACCCATAAAGCGCGATAAATACATTACAGATATATGACAAGGATGATTTTGAAATTAAAGCCTTTGAGAGTTTAAGTTTTCAGAAATTTGAGAATTAATACGACAACAAACAACAGTTATATCTAAGGCGAGGAAATAAAAAACAAACATTCCAAATCATAAAGCGAAAATTTTAAAAATTGGCAAATTAGTTCAAACACATAAACCTAGAAGTGAGTCCGGGTGCTCAGAATGGCAAGTGCCTTAGTATTTAAATAGCTACTTTCTTTACGTGTGTATTTAAAACCAGAAATGAAAGGAACAGAAACGGAGATAATCTACAAGGAATCGATCGTATTATATAAATACCACATTTCTGAGAGGGTGCAAGTACATATTGTCACCTCGAGGAAGCATTGTTTGCCGAGGCGATAGCCGAGGCTGACAATGCTTTTCGAGAGGTGACAATATATATTGGCACCCTGTCAGAAATGTCATATTTATTTTATTACACCGAATGTTTGTTTTATTTTACCAATGCATGATGTGCATCCTTCGTCTTTAGTAAAGTCTATACCACTTTTCAATCAATTTATCAACCGGGAATGCCTCAAATGCACAGTCATTTGAGCCAAGAAATTTAAGAAACGTATCCACGGCCCACTTAATGATCCGTTTAGTTGATGAAGAATATTTAGACTCTAACAAATTGCCAAGATAGTCATTGCCAACCTCGGCAAACATCATCCATTGTTGTTACAGACGAATGTAAACAATATTAATAACAATGAGACGCTTGCTGTAGACACAACTGAAAACATGTTTTGTTCAAAGCACTGACGTGATCCAGTGAAGGGAGATGACTTGAACAAAAGTACTGTCACATAGTCACGCGCAGCGCTATGCGACATTATAAATTTTTGTGACAGTACAAATTGTTACATACCTCTTATCCAATGAAATTGCTAGATTTTTACATTAGGTGTAATAAAATAAATTATATTATGCATGTATATATTATATTGCATTAAGAATGACGATGTCAAATGCAATAATATTAGGTCTTAGGTCAATTGATTCAAAATATGCTGACAATAATTTCTACATTTTATTACTAAAATTATAGATAGCAACTACAAATATAGCTTCAAACTGCAATTATTATGAATGAAAAATCAAATCCATAACTAATCGTTAATTGAAACAAATAATAACAGGTGTGATGATGGCTGGAGCTCCCTGAACACTTGGGATTTCAAGTTGATTGATCGAAAGATATATTTATATCGTATAAAATATTCATGCGTCTAAATCCTTTATAAATTACAGATATTATTAACTCTTGACATTGCATGAGATAAAAAGGACAATAGGGACAATAATTCCAAAAGGCTACAATTATGTGATATCTTAATAGTTGATTCGTTAGTTTCGCCTCATCTGTAAAAGTGTCTGCATTCTAACTAATACTTACAAACATATAAACAGCAAAAACAATTCTTTCAGTAAAATAAATTCTATTTATTCTCTGATTATTAAATAGTTGTTTAAATTTTACAATATTTTATATTTTGATTGATAACATTTTGTCGTATTCGCCGTCCATACCAAAATGTTGGTTTTACGGTTTTTTAACAAACTATATCAATCTGTGTCGAATCATCCATACCACAGCTGTTCTGTGTTTATTTTTAAAATCAGTTAAAGTACATATATGTAGTAATTATAACGACAACGGTACAGCCAGGTTTATTGACATATAAATATATAATATTAAATAGTCTTCTTGTATTTCAGGCAAAAGCTGCGTGCTTACCATGATGAATTTGGGCCTGTTCTATTACTTGTTGGTTTTCCAAGGATTCTCATCACTGAAATCTGTCTCTGGTATGTATAATTAGGTATTTACTAGCAAGTGGACGTTCCTTACCTATTGTAAGAATATGTATAACATTGGGCAAAAAGTGTACATGAATATTGAAACATTACCACTGGTTGTGGGATGGTTTGGTTCCCTCACATACTGGTAGTACTATAACAACGCCACTTGATATCTACTCCAGTATCCGTCCAAAGTCGGGTACATGATAACCCAATTTGTATCTTTTTAATTTACTTGTAGTTTTTGCACTAAGATAAACATTGTGTCACGTTGCACCAACTCTTTGGGTTGACTTTATTATCATTATTATTGTTTATTATTATTATTATTATTATTATTTCCTTTGCGGAGTTCTGAACCTTTTTATATCCTGTGAAGAACGAATATAGAATATTTTTATGTTTAATCAACAAGAACAAAAAAAAGGATAATGTTTTGTGTTTACTTATAAAGTAGGATAAGTGCTTTAAATCAGTTTCTAGATGATTGACTGATCGGAGATAATTTACGGTAGTTTCCATGGAAATAGATGTAAACAAATTCATTGTTTGAGAATTAATCCATCTTTTTGTCATCTTTTTGCATCCTTAATATCCGTAATATATCCTTAAGGCATGGGGATATTACGTTTATTTTTAGTATTCCCGTAACTTGACTGATAGAGTGGTATTTGAAGTAGTATTGGTATGGTTTTGTATCGGTACAAATACAATTATTTTTACTACAATCAACCTGTTCCGTAGTGGTGCTCGGTCAAATGTTGACAGTCTCCAACAAGCAGCAAGCAAAAATTAATTGTCACATTAGGAGATTAAAAATCTCATATATTGTTGTGCACATAATAAGGTTATGCTGGTGGATGTTAGCCCATGGATATCACTAACTAAGTAGACAAGAAATCAGAAATATAAATATAATATTTTCTAAATTTGCTGTATAACGATTGCATTGGCAATATCTACAAAACTTTATTTCTCATTAAAGTCACAATTGGTGTAATTTTATTTTACGTTTACATAATTTAATTTTTTTTTGGGGGGGGGGGGAACAAAGCTGTGCCTTATGAAAAACAAACATAGTAATCCATGTCCAAATCAAAATTCCAAAGGAAAGTAATATTTAAAAAATAAAACTGACTGACAAATAAGGTTAAACACTTGAACATTCCCCCGAGTAAAGAGAACATGGAATTATGAGACGCCAAATGTATCCAGGGCAATCCTTTAAAGGAACACATGAAACATATCATAATATGTTTTTTCCTTATGTTCAGATTTTGATTCAAAGGTTCAAAGATTGGATAGTCGGCAATAATTAACACGTATTTATGTGTGTTTTCATTTACATCAAATATCTATTTGAGAAAGACAATTTCATTTAACTTTACATAATCATTTCGGTTGATTGTTAAGGGATTGTTGTTTCATCAGCAAGATTCATTAGTACGGAAATATTTAGCAAAATTATATGCACCAACATAAAACTAGCCAGATAGCCAACATGTAAAACATAAGCTAGAATAAAACCTCAAATATTTCCAAAGTAGTTCTGTTGATAATAGCTGTGATACGATGTGCGCTTTATTTTAACAGTTGATATAGAAACAAGACACGACTGCAGGGACAGGAACAGTGTTTTATATTCAAGTCCACCACAAGGACTGTCTATTCCATTTAATACTTTCAATGGTACTTTTTATACAGAATTTCATAAAACAGGTATCATTTTATGCTTTTTTTATTCAGTTGCTTATTTATTTACAGTACTTATTTATGAACGTATTTATTCAATTTTTCATTTTAATAGAATATTAAAGATCCATCCTACACAACCAAAAATAAACTAGTAGTTCACAATACTTGAATCAAATTAAATGCAGATCATGATCAACTTGAAACTCAAAGAGGTCTCTTGTCCTTTTCAATGAAATGCGCCCTCAGTGTATTGATCATTTTATAGTAATCGACAAGACGAGCATCTTTAATAAAATACCGATAACCATCGATAAATATTGGTTGACATCAGGTTTACTTTGTAAACATGTATTATTAGTATTATTAGTGTCGGCTAGAATTTTAGAAAACCGTTTTTTATCATTTAATCATGTGATATTTACACGATGTTTGATTTGGAAATCATTAATTTCTTTGATATTTTAATTTTGCAAGAAGTACCAGAATGATATCATTGTGATTTTACATTTTTTTCACAAATTTTTTATTTGCTTTTTTAAAAATATAAACATATATTTACCAAATGAACAATACATTTGGACATTACAACCATCCACACACACATACACGCTTAATTAAGTGAAGTTTGTAGAGATCAACACAGTATATAATGATGTATAATTATCTCCCTTACATTGATACAAAATGTAAGAAACATGTAATAGCTAAATATGAAAAACAACATATTTCGAAAAATAGTAATAGAAGCTACAGCAGACGTATTCTAAAGGACTAATGCCTTTTTAAAAAATACTATACATTAAATTCTACCCATTACAGTTAACACCAATATAATTTTTTACTATACAATCCGTATTGATAATTTTTCAAAAATATTCCATCGGTTTAATTAACCATTAAACTGTCTAGAAATGGCGTTTATATGCTATAACTTTCATTGCCGTGCAAAGCAAACCGAATAACGCGCGCTAGCGCGTTATGACCAGTTTGCTTTGCACGGCAATGGAAGTTATAGCACTATAAACGCCATTTCTAGACAGTTCAATGGTTATATTTACATTTCGCATTTTTTGAAAATCTCTTTCTTATTTTTGAATCCTGAAATAAATTTAAAACACTGTCGTGTACGACATGCAATTCCAATTCCTGGAACAGCCTATCAATGACGTCACGGGCATAGATGTCAGCAAGAAATGAGTGACGTCACATTAGCAAATGTAATTATAGTCCTATAACTTCATTTGGTATAAAACAGAGTTTAATAGAATCAAACACCATAAATGTAAATATGAACAAATAATTGCCATTCTTTTTATAAATATATTTTCCATAATGATAATAGTTTTTTATGTACGATTATTCTGATATAATGGTTTTTCTTTATATTTTCATCAGAACATTTAAACAGCATTTTGTTAAAAGCCGAATCAATGTGTCAACTAAATTCGCTTGTAAGGCTTATTGAGATGTTGAAATGGAAGACAGTTGTTACCATATATGATAATGCTACAGGTTAGTAACTAATTGGAACCGAACTGTCTCCTTCACGTCTAAATTGTCAGGCTTCTTTGTTGGATTTCGGAGCACTTAAACACACTTCCTTCTCTAACGCATCATAACAAACCGAACAACGATTTTAACTTTTGGCAATCTAGTCAATTATGTAATTATTGCAGATTTTACTAATTTTACAGACCATACCTCATCATGACGTGTGGCTGTCTAAATATGACGTCATCATTTGTTCCCATGACTGCTATGTGAAATCATTGAATGCCATTTGGTTGTTTATCGTACGTAAATGTCATTTCGGTACGCTTAATGGAAAATCAAAATTATATAACTGATAATTAATTGAGTCTTTGTTTTTGCAACTTAAAAATTGAAGCCGAAGTACAGCAAATAGAAATATAAAATACAACAGACTGTTGCTGTTGTCCAATGTGTCTCGGTCAGATACAGGCACCAAACAATAATATCACACGGAAACAATTCTGTAAATATGATATAAAACTAGTTTAGTACATCATATGTTAATTTGTTGTATAATCATTGAATAACTACGTGAATACTATTTTATGTAGAAAGTATCTGTCCTTGACAACGCTTAGCAACGGCACTATACCTAGGTATATTACCTGACGCGACGGACTATACTTTATTATTTTTAGATTTGTATGAAAACGCATTGATGTTGAAATTTATTGTAGTTTTAATGTGTTGATTCTGAACAAAGACATGTGATGTATTAAATCTATTATAAACCTCTCCCTCGGGAACAGTTATCCGATAGTGTTGTTTGGAGAGGTATAGTGACCTCGTCTATTGCCCCGGGCACTTTACCTCCCCAGACAACATTCTAGAAGAACAGTTACCTTAAGAGAGGTCCATAGTAGATTAACTCCTAGTACACTGTCATGACTTTATTAAGAATTATGTAACCTTATATGACTTACATTACAGTGCATCGAATGGACACATTGACAAAAGTTTTATCCTTAAAGAATATATACCTAATCAAATATAATTATGACAATATTTCTACAAAAGAAGGGATTTTCAGTATGCTCACAGATATTTACAGAAATTTACCCATCAACCAGATAAATGTAATACTCCAATGTCGGGATAATTGTATATTAGACACACTGAATCAGGTACTTGTCATTATAGAAATTACAGAATGTTTCAGTTTATTCATAAAGGTAGTACAACGAAGTAGGCTGCTTGCAAATAAATTGTTGACACAGGGATATTGCAAGCCTAGCTTATCAAGGCCCTCAAAAAGTTTTATGGCCGTCATCACAGTATTGTTGATAAGTTTGATGTCTCTGTGTCCAGGATTGCCCTGGATATATTTGACGTCTCATAGTTCCATGTTCCTTTCACACAATTTTGATTACACACGTGGCGGGTGTAGCTAGCTAAACAGGAGGTGCTTACCCTTCCGAAGCACCCGGCCTCACTTCCCTGGAGGAAGTTCACGTGTCTAACCTAACTATTCAGCTCCAAAGTTTTTACTTTGCTTCTGGATTGTGATTCGGACATGGATTAGTGTTTGTTTTTGATTAAAGATGTATTTATACAATAGGCTAGAACGAATATGTATTTATCATCACAAATAGAGACGACCTATGAAAATACCAAAAAACAAACCATGTGTCAAACCAATACAAAATGTGTCACAATAACAACAACGACGGCAACAACATCGGTATCATTTTCCAATTTGTTTTGACATTACCAATTATTCAAGCGTTACGTGGAGTAATGATGTTTAACGTCACAGTCAAGAATATTTCACTTATATCGAGACGTCGCAGCTATAGACAAAGGTGCAGAAATTTGTACCAATCGTTGCGATGATGGCATTTTCTTTATCGTACCACACTTACCGTGACATGGGGTCTCGTTTATTTTAAGTTCCCATACGAAAGAACCGTGACTTTCATTTCATAATGCCGAGTGCTTGGCGAAAGAGCAGTAACTTCCCACTTTCAAGTCTTGTGTCAGACATGGTCGGAGATTGAACCCACGACCTCCCCAAATTATCCAAGAATTAAAAGTAATCATTATAATATTGATTATATTGACCAGGTGCTTATTAAAGATAAGGATATCAGCGTACTAGAACGTATGTCGAATGGTTCTTGATTAATTCCTAATCCTCTTAGATCTTGAATGAGACCATATGTTACCAGGTGCTTCCTGAAGATTAACCCGTTGTACCAGAAACGCATGGCCCATAACAAAGATAATAATTGGTAAGATAGTATTATGCAATATCAATCAAACACAAATCATGTAATCTATGGAAATAGGTTCACTATAATTCTATTATAGTAGTTCGTCCTTAGCTAGCTATATGTACTGTCGAAAAAAATTTACATGTTATTTTGTGAATGCAATACCATTGTTTACTCTTCTATTGAACAATATAATATCAATTAAAACAGTTTAGGAAATAAATGCTACAATAGCCTTCTCTTTTTTTGTCTTTAGGCAAATAATTTCGATTCGACCATAAAAGAATATAACACTGCTATGAATCAGGGATCCCGATGGCTTGTTCTTCCTCCAGAGCTATCCAATATCACCGATATTAACTGGACAACTTTTAAACTAGATCACGTTGCTATGATTTTATCCAAAGATTTCAGAAAAGAGGTTGGTATCTTATATTTTAATGTCTTATCAAAATGCTAAAAAGGAAGTCCATGTGTTTAACTTAATTTGCAAGTTCCAAACTTTTAACTATCATTTAGGATTGTGATTTATGTTTATTTTTTTATTTTAAATTTTGAAAAGCATACATGTTTATTATGTTAATTATGTATCACCGATCTGTTGTACATGTAGATTGTCTGTCCTTTTCTTGTATACTGTTGTTATTTCAGTGACAAATCTTAACCTAGAGGGGACATTGTGTTAGAGGGAAAATAACAGTAACCTGTGTGGATATAAGCAAGACTTTCCCATCCCACTCATACAAGACATCTTTTTTATATCGTATGATGTATTTAATTTACAGCAGTTTCTTAATATACTGATCAATAAACAATACTCATTTTATGTGTTGTAATAAAATGCTTTTTTGATTTTCAGAATGATAATGATACAACGTTAATATCTAGCGAGATACATACATTATTGTGGACGGATGTTGGGCGACAGTTTAGTTTTGTGGCAGATCTGTATATAAATGATTACAAGAACGTCGACATCTTTCCAAATATTCATTATGGATTTAATGGAAGGAAATTTATTGTTGCTACAATACCGGTAATTACATAGACGGAATAACAAATCTATAAAGATGATCTGAAAATATTCTAAAGGTCGCAAAACTATACAAAGGATTATTTAAAAGCAAGCTGCTTACAAATAAATTGTTGACCCAGGGATTTTGCACACATAGACTTATCAGGCGCTCAAAACGTTTTATGGCCATCATCACAGTATTTTTGATCACTATCATGTTTGTGTGTCCAGGATTGTCCTAAATATATTTTACGTTCCATAGTTTCATGTTCCATTCACTCTTAAATTTGATTACACGCTGCAGGTGTAGATAGCTAAACAGGAGCTTTTTACCCTTCCGGAGCACCCGGCCTCACTTTTCTGGTGGTTTAACCTAATTTGTCAGTTTCAATGTGTTTTACTTTGCTTCTGAATTATGATTCGGACATGGAAAAGTATGTTTGTTTTTTATTAATGCGTGCGATGAATAAGGAAAATAGTCTCGTAGCGAATAGCTGAAAATTGGTAATGCGACATAGAACTGCATTTAATCTTCGACCAACTTTATCAAAAGATCATTACTTTTTGTTTCAGTGGTATCCGTTTGTTATGAAGTCTACGGTAAACAATATAACTCGGTATACAGGATTCAGTATGGATGTACTCAAAGATATATCAAGTTATCTTAATTTTACGTAAGTTATTATTCATTTGGATAACATTAAATATTTTACACTAAAAACATAAACTGTCAAAAGCAAAGTTCTTAATAGGCATTAATCGTACATGAATACTAAAAAATATATTCACATTTGCACCAATACGGTAGCTCACTCCGTTTGTGAGATATTGTGGTTTCCAACCCCGAAGGGATCTGATTAAGATTTCAAAATAGGTAGTGACTGTACTTCGCCAAGCATTCGGCATTAAGAAGAGACCTAATTTAGAACATTTCAACAATTTATTTACCTTTCAATTTTTTCACGTTTCGGATACAGTAAGTTAGGATTATCATTAAGGATGGCAAAATACCTACTGGAAGATAAGAACAAGATAAAAAACAATTTTTGGTTAACAACTATAGCCTGTCATCGAGTTTATATACAAAGACGAGGATATTATAAACCAATAGGTATTAATATATACAACATTGACCTGTCCGTTTAACCTTTGATTTAAATATTCATTATGGACGAGTTGGTTTAAGAATAGGGGTCACGCGTGTAAACTTCGTCTATAGGGTGTGATCATCATAGGCAATGTGTATATGTATTCACTGCGAATCTTAACACTACCCATGTATTGGGTGGAACCTTCTATATGAATATTCCTAATGAAAGGTCAAACGGACAGGTCAACGTTGTTTACCTATACCGTGTTGTCGTATAGGTATATTCACGCCATCCTGCGTTTATTTGTCAACTCCACCTTTATATATCCCTTTCTGTGGTTAATTTCGTTATATAGACTATTCCATGTTATAAACATACTGCCACAATATCGGTTTTTTGGTTAACAAATACACAATACAATAATATAATTTGTTGATGTCTATATTACAGATATGATCTAGTAGAACCCGCAGATCAGGAATGGGGAATAATAAAAGAAAATGGATCATGGAGTGGGCTTGTTGGCATGATCCAAAAAAGAGTATGTAACTAATCAACATTAAACCTTAAAAATAATGATGACAATAATCGAAGATTAATACATTATGTGATTTATACATCGTTATGTGTCTTAAAGTGTTAGCGTACTGTTTCCTTGTTTCTCGCATTTAGTTGGTCCTGATTAACTTCAAAACGAGTATATTTATTTATTAAATTTTTGGAATAATGCTGAAGATACAAGACTGGAGAGTGCCTAGTCGCTTGCTTATTCAATTTTTTCACTTCTATTGAAGATGTCATTGATGTCATTAAAACATCTCCGATTTAACCGGATATTGATGATAGCATGTTTCGTTTACATTTAGCTACGGTTCTGGTGCAACATTTTTAGAACCCCTTTCTATAAAGTTTTCTACAAATTAGATCGAAGACGTGAACTTCCAAGGTTGCTCTAGAATGTTAAGCAACCCGTTTACTTAGCTACTTTCGCCGTTTCTCCGTAGACTTTTAATTTTAATTAATTTCAAGCGTCCGAGTAACTTTATATACAATGCTCAATCTGTGTCTTTACGCAAGGACTGTTGAGGTGTTGAAGTGGATCAAATTACAAGTATTTGCAGCTGTAACAGATATACATGACAATAGCCAGAGTGACATATTACACGACAACTAAAGAAATCAACACAAATAAAAAGATAATATATATTGGGCAACTTGTATAGAAATGTCGACGTAGGATGCATATGGAAACTTTGATTTATATTTTCGCCGGACAACTCATTAGAATCCAAAGATATTATACAAGTCTTAAATATAATTTTCAGGAAGTTGATTTGTTAGCTGCCCCGCTGATAACTGAAATTAACAGGGAAAAAGTAATGGACTTTACCTATCCTATTTATTTTGATTCTGGACCTTCCTTATGAGACGACCACAGGTGGATAAAAAATGGCTGCTCCTTTCACCACTGAGCTGGCAAGTTCTCCTATGTGTTGGTGCGGCACTTCCAGTTTTCACGGGAGTATTGTATCTAATGGAATACAAAAATCCGTATTTTATATCAAAGAAACAGTCACCATACTCATATCATCAGTTATTTTGGTATGTTTATGGTTCAATATTAGCCAGAGGTAAGAACAAGTCTTTTGAATATGTAAAAGTTATAAAATCAAAACATACCAATCAATATTCGTACCAGAATCCTAAAACAATGCTTACAAATTATGTAATACACTTAACTTCCACCAGGGAACTGGAAAATATATGAAAGAAGTGAATAATCCATAAAATAGACTTCCACTTAAATTCAGTTTTTTTTGCGTCGGCAATTGTCAAGTACATGTTTTCCTCTCGGTATTTCGATAGTTTTTCCAAAGAAACAAGTTCTTGGATTAAATAAAATAAAACATACTGCTAATTCATTTATTAAAAGTCGTCTTATAATTCACGGTTGTCTATGATGTGTTTAGTAGTTGGTTCTGGTTATTTCAAAACCAATTTGCGTTACTCCTTGTTTTATCTACACGGCATCTACTGTTCAGTGTTTACTGTATACGTATTCTAATAATGTAGGAACAAAAACAATGAACTGGTTGTATGGGAATCTTTTATATTTATAATTTTAAATCTTTTATAGGTAATGGGACTACATCTTTTTCAAACAGCGGTCGTATATTGATAAGTACATGGTGGATTTTCACTATTGTTGTATTGGCTACATATAGTGGTAACTTAGTTGCGGTGCTATCGGTGACTTTAGAAGAAGCTCCATTCAATACATTTGAAGGATTAATAGAACAGGACCAGTACAAGTGGGGAACTCTTGGTGGAGCAATTTACCTAAGTATTATGGAGGTATTTGAAGCAGTTTGTATAGCTTCATAGCTTTTTAAAAGTTATTTGAGACACCTGGTAAGGTACGCGTCTCTGAAACGTTGGTCTTTCACAATCATTTGTCAATGAGTTTTAATGAAGTTGTTGTTCATATTTTATATGCGTTTAGTTTGATGTTTTTTCTTGATAGCCAAAAGAAGTAATTGTACCCCCGCTTAAAAAGTGGGGGGTATATAGTGATAGGGGTGTCCGTCCGTGTGTCCGTCCTTCTGTCCTTCCGTTACACCTTAGGGTACCTATCTCTTATCCGCAACTCCTCCTAAACCCTTCAATGGATTTTCATGACACTTTCACACAATCTCTGTGATATAATGTAGATGTGCACCTCCTATTTAAAAATTTGATCCGATGGATTTTTTATGTGTGGGGGGAGCGGGGGCTTTTTGTGAGCTTGTGGCTCACAGTTTTTCTAGTTACCTTTTGTATCAGTGTTATTTTTTACAGCACTAGACGGTCGTTTTGGAATGCAATACCTCAGCAGTGGTGCTTAGACCAAAATTGTGAAACTAAAAATTTGTTAAAGGGTTGACAAATTTAATATATATATATATATATATATATATATATATATATATATATATATATATATATATTTCAACAAATGAGCTAAGGAAATACTTTGCATGAGGGAGTATACCTTAGTCTTCAAGGAATTAAAGATTATGAAATCATCGGAAATGCTTAGCCCACTATCAGCGATATCGTCGCAGTGGTTAATTTAAACTGTAGACATAATTGAAAATTGGAATTCTTATTTCCATTTTTGTCGAAAATGACTTATATGGTTATATTATTCTTTGTATTAAAATAATCTCGAGGAATAAGGTGATGGAAAAGTCTTTGGTCGTCTGGGTATAGAGAAATACTAAGGATGTGTTATTTTTCACAATTGAAACTTTGTAACATGTGTTTACATGTGACTATTTAATTAGCCAAACCAGCTAATGTATAACGTTTATAGTTTTCAGCAAACCCAGTATTCAGGAAAATGTTTGATGGTATACAAAGAGAACTACAAAATGATAAAGATATTTTAAACCTGAAACAGGACACTCATGTTGCTAAAGTTCTGAATGAAGACTACGTTTATCTTGGAGAAAAATCCTATTTTGAGATACTTACTCGGAATGACTGTCGTCTAGTGAAAGCTAAAGAGGATTATCTAGTTCTTAATTATGGGTTTGGTCTTCCTAATAACTCACCTTTTACACAGCTGTTTTCACAAACGTAAGTTGTACCGATTATCAACTGACATGTATCTATATTTGTTTATTATTTTGTTATAGGGAGTTTGCGATCTAATGACAGTTTCTTGCTTACATCATTTTTGATATATTTTGGTTGTTTGTGTCGAAGATATCTCCGTCTCAGCACATTTGAGAAAATCCTACACGCGCCGTATTACAAGGCGTCTTTGGATAAATACGCTGTTTGAGGTATTTCATAAATACTTTTGGTTGTCACGCTATTTATTTCGACACAAAACTTAATTTATAATTCACTTTGGAAATGATTTTGTAGTTAATTAACAATTTAATTATTTAGTTGTGTACTGCGTCACCAATAACGTCATTAATTCAGTGCACATCCACTGGACGGACGGAAAGACATGTCTGATGATCCTTAAAAAATTGAAACATGCATTACAGGAACTATTTTACACTCAGAAACTTCAGATACACTTTGTGAAGTTAAAAAACAAATTGATCATCAAACACGAAGGCATTCGATACCCCAAGAAGTAAACCACCTGGGAACATGGTGGCAGCCATTTTGTTTACCAGGTTATAGTTCCCAGGGAATGTGTATTGACGACATTTATATTCAAACGTAGTGATGCGTTCGTTTGTAATTTATGGTTCTATGAATGCCAAAAAGTTTCAAACTGGAAGATATAGGAAATACGCAAGGCTAATGAAAATGTAATACTTTGAACATTAAACAGTTTTTTAGTGTAATACCTTGAACATTAAACAGTTTTTTAGTTAGAAAAAATCATCCACCCATTGTTATGTTAAATATAGCAATAAATATCTGCCCTCAGTCTAATATTTTCAAGTACAAAACTCGCTATGACCTCAGTTAAAGATTTTTCTACTTCATACTAAAGTGTTGATATATTCTATTTGCCTCATTTTAGTGTAACAATTAATATGATGACAAAACCATAACCAGTGATGTGATTGAAATCTTATTTACAATTTTTTTTCAGAATTCAGAAAATGACAGAAAATGGATTTCCAGAAATCTGGAAAGAACAAAACTGGCCTAAACATTCCTACTGCAAGGAGTCTCTAAGAACAGAAGCTAAAAGTGTAACAATTATAGACCTACAAGCCGCATTCTATATAGCATTGTCTGGATTAGTTCTTTGTGCATTTGTTTTAGTCTTAGAGATATTTGTTAAACGTTCACGTATTTCAAACATTGAGACACGGTCGTTGGATTTAAAACATCATGATGCTTCCTGATATCTCATTTTTTGTCTTTAAAGAAACGTCGGGTTATGTGTCCAATTGTTCAACAAAGTAAGAATTTACAAGGTATTGTTATGCGTTATTGCTACTCATTGTGTGCGATTTTTTCAACTTATTCGTTGAGATGTGATGAAAGATAAAAAACGCAACGGCATAAGTGTACCTATTTGGATGTTTTTATTTGTTAAACATAACAAGTTGATGGGTATTGCAACGAAAATATAAAAAATTATCAATAAATATTTTGACAGTTTCGTAAACACATCCGTATGATAAATTGGATACATGAGAACAAGTATAGCGCCAAATAAAATGTACATACTGATTTGGGCGAAAGAAATAGTTATAATATATGTATACGTTAAAACAACATGAATTTGTTATCTGTATTCGATATTCATTTTCTGTGGTATAGTGGATATAATGGAACATAAAATTTATGTTATAATCTGGCAGACTTCCATGTTGTATCCTGAATAAGAAATTGCAGTCCAAAGCATTAAATCAAGATATATGGACATATGCATTATGGTTTGTGACAGTAGAAGAATCATAAACAAACATATAAAGCCATGTCTGAATCAAAATTCAAAAGGAAAATAAAAACTTTGAAACTGACAAGTTAGATTAAACACTTGAACTTCCACCAGGGAAGTAAGACCGGGTGCTTAGAAATTCTAAGAAATCTCTCTGTCATATCCTGCAGTTATACAGTTAACGATCAATATACCTATGTATGTTAAAATTACAAATCAAAACCAAAGAAAAAATTAAAATCTGTTAAATAAGGTGATGCACGTAAAAATTCACCAGAAAACTGCAGCAGAGTACTCTTTGCAGTTCAGCATTTCCTGTTTAGTTAGCTACAGCTGTCACTTGTAAATGAGAGTTACATGGAATTATTATTTTGTTCCAAGATTACTTTGGATACAGAGACATCATACTCATCAACGGTATTGTGATGCCTATCATATAAACCCCTGAGCCGATTTCTCTGCTGGTGGTTGGTGCCCTGAGAATATCACTAACTCAATAGGCAATAGTTTCGTATTATTGTCAGAAATATACTATAATTGTCTAAATTTCCTGCAAGTTAAAATTTTAAATTTCTCAAAAACTAAGGTATACTCCCTCATGCAAAGTATTTCATTAGCTTAATTTGGTAAAATATATTTTGGTCCTTTGGGCAGCTTTTCAACATCTTCAAAATAATTTTGGTTTCATAATTTTGGTCCAAGCAGAGGATGAAGAATTGTATTCCCAAACGACCGTCTAGTGCTTAAAATTAAAACTGGTATGATATGTAATATAACTTTTTGGAGGCACTGATAACCTTAGATTAAAATCTAATACTAGAACAAGTACAAACAAAAGACATATTACGTATAGTTTGCAGGCGGAAATAATGTTATGAGTGGTTCTGACAATTTTTATTTCATTATTTGTAGTTATTTTGTATGTTTTCTTGTAAAGGAAATATGAAATATCACATTTCAACATAGTTATAATACAAAGTCATAATACAATATATACAAGAATATTAACTGTATGGTTATTCAGTACATAAAATCAGCATATTGATAATACAGGGATATAAAAGTAAGCTAGAAATTACATGTTGTATTAACTCAGGATATAATTAATCTAAAAATTTATTCTAAATTTTCAAATTTTACAAATTATATTAAACAATTTCAAAATGGTTAACTCAATATTCAATTGAAATAAAAACGTTCATAACACTCACTTATCATTTTCATTAGTAAAATGAAAGATTGCCTCGGATATATTTGACGTCCTATAATTCCATGTACCTTTCATCTAATTTTGATAACACACGTGGCGGGTGGAGATAGCTAAACAGGAGGTGCTTACCCTTCGGTAGTACATCGCCTCACTTCCCTGGTGGAAGTTCGCGTGTTTTACCTAACTTGTCAGTTTCGCTTTGCTGCAGGATTGTAATTCGGACATGGATTAGTATGTTTGTTTTTGGTCATAGCCCTAAATATACGATGCTTTAAATACGACTGGTGCTGTCCTATTATGATTAATATTTGGTATGTGTCCTTTCTTTATTGCTTGACGTATCGGGTTGGCATTGTAAAGTGCATTTGTAGTTTAAATATTCTATCTTATATTGATACATTAAAAAGAAATATTTTTGTTTTATAAACTTGAATCATGGCTGGAAATTCGGTTAGTACACCTTACTCAAGGTAGACTAGGATCGTTATACCAAATCAGACAAAAAGCTCAAACAAAAATATAGACGTCTTATAATGCTATCCAAAGTTAATTGGTATTGATATAGTTCGTGTTTAGCGACGAATTATTTTATGTTTCTGATTTGACAGGTCAAACCTTTAAAAAGCTATTTAGTATGATGTTTGATTGTAATTGTTCTTTTGTAACGCAAGGGTATTTGAAACTTGTGTGGTGGTTCTTATTACGTCTAATATTCATGGACTGTAACCCCTACAAACATCTTAAATATCAAACAACACCCACATAAAATTGTATTTACAATTATGAATATATAAGAATGTTGATGGTTACGAACATCACTTGATAATGTTTAAAATCATCGTGTATTATTAATATAGTGTGTTAGGTTTGACCTGTCCATTTGATATTTAAATTGAATTGAATTCAACCCGACATGTACATTGTGTAATTTAGGGGCTATATAAACTTTATAAATAAGCATAGTCGATAGTAATACTGTATACCGTGTGTTTATCGTAATAATACGTGCTGTCTTACTTAAATCACACAGTCTATTAGCCCAATCAAATATTCAAATTAAAGGTCTAACGACCAGGTCAAACTTGACGCCCTATACAGATGTATTTTATTCGTTACAAGTCCTGAATTACCACTAACATCTTAATAATTGTCTTCTTTAATAATTCTTCGGCTTATTGAAATAGATATTAGATTTACACAGAAACTGTACCTTGCTTCGTTGTATACAGTTCCTGTAGAATGGACGGTAACTCTTGCTAAATCATTTTACTACAAAACAAAAATAGTTTTAAGGATTATCTCCCTTAAAACAATTTTGTGGAAATATTTGATTTATAATATCGCATTACGACAATAAAATAGGATGTCCTACGTTAAAATCGAAACTTGCCTCTTTGTTGAACAACATAATCAATGTCTTCACTGAAAAAGACAATCTGTAATAACATAGTCAGAACATACCAGATCCAGATCAGAAACTATTATCAGAATAACTAGTAATCGTTATCATTATCGAGTGTACACTTTAACGACCATGGCTGGTTACAAAAAAAATTGATTGCTTATTGACATTGCTTTTAGCTAAACTTAGTTTTACCGTTTTCAAAAGTTTTACTATCCTATTTCTTTGTTATTGTGGTTTGAACATGAATCATCTTTGCGATTAATTGGTTATTAGGAGAATTCTAGCCGCCGTCAAAACTAAATGACAGCCCTCTTAAATTTACTTCAGGATCTGCGCTTACATCTTGTAGCCGAAACGGTGTTCTGTAAATCATCACCGAGGATATCATAAACTCAGTAGGCGATGTTTTTGTATTGTCGGAAATAAACTGCTGTCTACATTGGCTGCTTCTTTAAATCTGATCATCCTCAAAAACTAAGTATACTCCCTCATGCAAAATATTTTCTTAGCAAAATTTGTTAAATATATTTTGGGAATTTGGATATTTTTTCAAGCCCTTGAAAAATATGGTTTCACAATATTAGTCCAAGCATTTCTGAAGAGAATAAACACTAGTATGATGTAAGTTATGCAGGGTTTTGGCAGGTTGCACAGACACATGTACACTGTCAACGCTTTATATACCCTGTACCGCAGGCGAAGGGTACATTTATCTGTCAAACCCTGTTTAAATTTCTGTCAGTCTTCAAAGCTTTACTAGTTTGACTCTCGTATGTTGTCTATCGTGTTTGTTTACCGTAACTAGACTTTCGTGATATACGATTTATTTCCCTTTTAAAGCTAAACGTTGCGTGCATTTATATACCCCGGTTAATTTCCAAACATAGTTGTATGTACTTCGGCAAGTTAACCAATAGCTACGCGAGAAATTTCTTTGAAGACTGACAATAAGTAACAACAAAAGGATACCGATTTCGCATTGTCGCCAACAATGGAAATATTATACTTTTGAAATACATGTATATGGATATTGTTTATCTTTTGTTTTACTGTATGAAAAAGAAATGTTCAACATAAATAAATAATTCAAAACACTTAGTTTCTGGAATATTAATTGGTCATTGTCTATTAATGTACTAGTAATTGCTCTCGGTGACGGCATGTTATTATGAACGCAAACTTTCTATTTGATCATATAATATGATTTTATTTGCTACGGTTGTATTTATCAAAAACAAACATACTAATAAAAAACGTACTAATCCATGTCCAAATCAAAATCCAGAAGCAAAATGAAAACTTTGAAAGTGACAAGTTAGGTTAGACACATAAACTTTCACCAGGGAAGTGAGGCCGGTTGCTCGGTAAGGGTAAGCACCTCCTGCTCAGCTAGCCAATTTATTAGAAATGAAAATAATTATTCTTTTTGTTATAGAAATAGAAAAAAGTGGACGTTTTGCACCTGTAATATAATTCCAGTTCTTTTCTGTCTCCATACAACATTAATTTCATTTTCTATAATGCATTCACGAAATCATTGCCACCTAAAAGGTAATAAACTCTGGTTTATCGATTAATGTCATTATGCACTACAAACTCCAACATTACTTCCCTGTGTGGAGATTGATTAATCAAGTAAAGATGTCTATATAAGGAGTATTAATAATTAAAAATCTTCTGAAAGCATATCGGTACTGATCCCCAAGGTGAAATATTCAGTCGCTGTTTTTTTAATTATTAATATCTGAGATTGTGACGTGCAATTTACTAAAATTGTATTAATAATTAATCGACTTTTCAAAAATATTAAAATGTGCTAGGTTTTTCATATACTTTTATAAGGTGAAATTGCATTATTCTTAGAATTTCTTAGCCCCAATTAGAATTGAAGTTTATCAATTTAATATGTACCAGGAAAATGCGGTCAGGCGCTCCTGCAGATAACCACATCCGGTTTAGCTAGCTACAACCGCCACATTGTAAAATCGAAATGAGAATGAAGGAAACTATGGATTTCAACATTGTAATTACTACCATACAATTTTTTAAGGCTGGGCTTGCAAATCCCCTTGATCAACAATATATTTATCAGCAGCTTGCGTTGTTAAAAATTCCCGTTGTGGGAACAATCTCTACCATAGCGTATTAATTGTACGATAAAACAAATACACCACAAACAGGAAAAGCAGGTATATTGCTGCATAGAAAAGGAAAGTTTGCGTCATAATTGAGGTATAAGTACACACGTGGCGGGTGTAGCTAGCTAAACAGAAGGTACTTACCCTTCCGGAGCACCCGGCCTCACTTCCCTGGTGGAAGTTCACGTGTCTAACCTAACTTGTCAGTACCAAAGTTTTTACTTTGTTTCTTGATTGTGTGGATTAGTAGGTTTGTTTGTTATCTTAATAAGAAAGTAGAATGTGAAAAAATTTTTATTTCATATATGATAATCACATAGTCTCCAAATGCAGGATTACTGAGAGATAAAACGTCATATATATATCTTTATCCTGCTACTAACGTGTACATTGACATCATAAAGCCTGCCGAATAAACCTTATCTTTATTCGGTCACTGACCCAATAAAGCCACGCGCTAACTGTGACGTCACAGTTACGGCACTACTTTTTCCATTCAACATTTGACGTAACCTTTGACCCAAATGAACCCCATTCTCAATGTAAACAAAACACAGTATAATAAACATGATCAATAAATTCATAAATTTTAATATTTTATTTTGAAAAAAGATTGATTTTTTTTAAAATAAACGTAGTTATATAAATATGATATAAAAATGAAAAATTATAAGTTGTTACTTTATTCCGCCGGACTTTTAGAATATGGCAGAAATACAGAAAAACGTCTGCAACATTTCATCAAAGAGTATTTATTTTAATATTATTATTGTAAGAATTTAAGAATTTGTTACATATATTAAATATGAAAATAATATCGTATTGTAGTTATTTATTTAAATAATTGAGAACTACATGTGCTTGAACGTCGGACTGAGCGAAAATGACAAGTACGGGTGTGATCGGGTAGCGTGACGTCACGTAAACATTTGTATCCTTGCGCTTGGAGTGTAAACAAACAAGTCAAACAGATGGATAACACGCAGTTACAATTATAATTTTAGGACGTATCTGTTGCAGGATAAAGTAAATACATGGTCATTGACGGTGAATAAAGGTCGTATTTGGCTCGGGGGCGAAAACGTGTAGAAAGCTCGGCAGAGATCCGAGCTTTCTACACGTTTTCGCCCCCGAGCCAAATACGACCTTTATTCACCGTCAATGACCATGTATTTACTATGTATGTGGAGTTGAATGATTTGGAACAGTCTTCTCTCTAGATTTTACAATCTGCTGTGCCGCAAGATCATCAATGTATAGTATGTACGCATGTGTTTATTTGATATTTAAGTCTGAAGGAAATTATCCGAGAGATTCCATTGAGGGCGGAGTTGCGAAATATAAGGTAAATAACCAGATATATTTCGAGATAGAAACCCTTTAAATAGTTTTAAATATTCTCATGTTTTGTATACATTCATTTTATTTTATGACCTTTTTTCTTTGCTTGTAACAAATACATTAGATTCTAAGTTTGCATAATATCCTAACAAATTGTGTCAAATTTGGACGATTGTGCTAGGAATTCATAAAAATAATTTACAAAGACTTCTTTTAATGTTCTAAGTTTTAGACTTGTATTATATTACTACAGAGGTACCACAGTCATGTTACACTTTCGGAGCATCCAGGTCTCACATCCTGGTGGAAGTTCACGCATTTAACCTTACTTATCAGTTCAAAAGTTTTACTTTGCTTCTTGATTGTGATTTGGACATGGATAAGTATGTTTGTTTTGGGATTCCGTGATGTCAGATGGGATTGAGAATTAAACGTACACCACTCATTATTGTTTTTTTAGTATTAGAAAAACAACAAACCATGAACACATTAATAAATGGAAATTCTTAAAACTTTACAATGTTTAAAAAAACACTATGAATACACGTTCTTATATTTTCTGTATCATTTTAAATACATCTCTCAAAATCCAAACTATACATTACGTGAAGGCAAAAACTTGAATAGGTGTGTTTCTTTTCTTGATTACAAAAAATAACAGTCAAATAGTTCAAACAACGGCCTTATCGTTTATATAGAAGCGTGTATGTATTACTGGTTTCATAATAGGTAGAAGTTAATGTTTTACAAGACTCTTCAAGACCATCTTGTCATTTGTTTAAGTGAACACCCAAATTTTGGACTCAATGATACATTACATTTTCTTGTTCCATTCGATTGTTATTCTTTGTTCCCACTGAATAATAACAAGTTCCTTTAAGTTTCAAATTTCTTTAGTTTATACATTGCATTTGGGGTGGGGAAAATAAAAAGTAGATTTATATGTTATCATTACGTCACATGATAGACCGCCGCATTGTCAATTTTTTTACCATTATAAACACATACTCAAATTACATTTTTGTGCATTAAAGGAGATACATGGATGTGATTGAAATCAAATTTGTACCCTTTCCTTTTAGTTTCTTTGGGGTAGAGTAAACAAGCATTAGCAGAAATACCATTTCTTTTTATACCTTATATATAAATAAACCCATTGACTCAAAAATATTTGTTGCAAAAATCGTGAAAAAGAATCAGAATCTCGAGATATATTACCATGCTAGTCTATTTCTTGATATTTTGTTTTTTGTGGGTTTTTTAGCTTCTGTCATTTTGTTCAACATTTTGAATTAAACTTGTATTTTTGATTGTATTGATTTTCTGTAATTTTCATGATTCAGAATAAAGATGCTAATTTCATAATGTTTGACCAATTATTTTAAAAATATGCTAGTAATTGTCTTTACATTTTCAATTATTAAAATTGAAGATAGCAACTACCAATATGCCTTTGAAGTTGCAATTATGAATGCTACTATATCAATTTGGAGCGAAAAGGAATAACATCAATGAAAAGTAAACATACCAATCCGTTTTCAAATCACAATCCAAAATTCAAATTCAAATTGTGAAAAATTGGAGACAAATCTAGCTAAACACGTGACCGTCCAGCAGAGAAGTGGGGCAGGCACTCCGGAGGGTAAGTACCCTTTTTATCTAGCTACATCTGCCACGTGTGAAATATACCTAAATATGTTATGATACCTGTCTGGATGAGTCCCTGAACACCGGGGATTTTAATTGCATAAACTGAAAGATATATTAATATCGTATCAAATATTTATTCTTTGGTGTATATAAATACCCAATTCGTTAAATATTTAAAATTGTTTCTAAATCTTAAAAATGCATGACTTAATACAGGGAGAAAACCGTTAAATGTTTCATAAGTTTATTAATAATTAATTTACAATTCCTTTTGATCTATTGATATTTAAAAAAAAACAAACACACCAATCCATGTCTAAATAACAATCCCAAAAGCAAAGTAATACGAGACGAACAATGTAAGTTTAATGCGTAAATAAAAACTTTTAAACCCTGTATAACGATCATCGTGTTGACATAAAAACGCATCTTTGGTAAGATTACACAATTATGATATGAAGGGAGTGGATGTTGATTTACACAGACTCATTGAAATATTGGTTTCTCTTATTATCTCACGACTTTTTTAAAAACATTATACAGTCATATTAATTACATCTAAAAAGGAATTCAACAGCTGTTCTGTGTTCTTAAAAATGAAGTACATGTATTTGTAAAATACACAGTAATAAGAATTAGAGTAGTTATTGATAAAAACAAAATCATTGAAATTTAATTACTAAATCTGTATTAATTTTGCACCACTAGATAGTCGTTTCAGAATAAAAGTTTTCATCAGTACGCTTAGATTAAAATTGTGGAAATCAAAATATTTTAGGATGTTGAAATTAGAAAAACAGGAGTCTCAAAATGTTTTACCAAATCTACCTAAGGCAACCAGTTGATCGACAAAGCACAGCTTCGCATTTCAAGGAATTATCAACATTTAGCATATAATTATACTGACAGTATAATGTTTTGCCTACTGGATTAACGATATTCTGGGGATGCTAAACTATTTATTTTATATTCCAGGCGATACGTATGAGAGATCATCATCATGAATTTAGCCATGTTGTATTACTTGCTGCTTTTACAATTGTTTCTATCAGTAAATTCCAATCCGGGTATGTATTGATAATTACATATAAGTTATGCATATAGTTTATATCAGTAAACGAACATAGAAAACATATTATGATCATTTGTATGATTTTACACGAACGGTCAATATTATGGTATTCTCATTTCGATTTTACACGCGGGTGTAGATAACTAAACAGGAGCACCCGGTCTCATTCCCTTGGTGACATTTCTCTTGTTTAACTTAATTTACCAGTTACCAAGGTTTTTTGCTTTGAGATTGTGGTTTGGACATACGTTGGTATGTTTGTTAATGTTAAGGGTCTTAAATACTATCTACCTTATGTGTTTATAAAATACCTGTAATTGTAACCGAAAAGGTATATTTTAGAATTTATAACAGTATTTTAAAATGGAACATAAAAGATAGATCATTATTTATTTACTACGTTAAATATAATCTATTAAAATCACAATTAAACGGTAAATGCGGAATTGACTGTTACTGTTCTTCGATCATGGTTTTTTTTCTATAAAATCAATCACAAATATAAGCATTCATGTTCAATCTTTAATAATATTAAAATCAAATTCTAACTTTACGGAGAATCAGAAACTAAAGTACTTCACTGCAACACATTTTATCCATACGAAAATTATAATTTTTACATGCTTTCCATATATCCCTTGAAGCGCAAATAGACAAAACATGTAACAGGCAATTATCATTTAATAACATCAAGCAAAATTAGTTTTAATCTCTAATGATTTAAAAAGGCTTTTAAAAAATAAATTTCAAAAAGATTTTCTATGTGATAACAAAAGTGAAATAATTGGGGGTTATTTTTATGCTGTTAGGTGCAAGCAACTTCATTCGTTGATAACTGATTTATCAGGATTTTTTAACATTCCGTTAAAATTCTTATGAATCTTTAATATCCCTACTTATTCCCAAAGGTGATAAATTACATTTATTATTGTAATCTAGATTAATACAGCTCATTTCATTTTAAGTGGTATTGGTGTGGTTTTGTATCTATTACAAATACCATAATTGTCATAAAATTACTCTCTACGATAGTGGTCGATCAAATCTCAGCATGCTCCTACATATTGAAAACTAAACTTAATTGTCATATTAAGTGATTAAATGCCGCATCCTGTTGTTTCTATAATCACAAAAAGCCCATAGGTCCTGATATGTTCACCTGATTATCAACCACAAACATACTGGTCGAAGTTAAAAATCGGCGAATAATACACGGGCCGGAGTTCACATGCGGAAGAATATATCACGCGGCGACTCTGTCACCGAGTGATATATTCGCCGCATGTTAACGACAGCCCGTGTATTATTCGACGATATACCACGGGTAAATGTTGATCGTTTCAATTCTAACATGACTTAAATAAAACAAATTGAAATAAACATTGCGAACTCTTTCTTCGGAAGTACATTTTACTATTTATTTGCAAAAAGGGCCATTGAAACAATGCGGCTGTTGCGATTACCAACATTGAAATACATGATTTTATGAATGAAAATTACGTCACAACCATTGTTCGCGGAACATAACATGACGTCATAAAATAAGCAAGGGAGTACGTCATTAAAACGGAACAGCGATGGGTTATGTTTGTTATACCACTGCTGGCTCTCTTTATGTTTCATATAAGAAAACGCAGGTCATGTTAGAATAGACATTTTAACTTCCAACAGAAAAGTTATTGTAGGAACCACTCTGTTTGTGACAGTAAAATACTCATATCCATTGAAAATCAAATAAAGAATAAAGATTGATATTTATCACTTACTTGTACCTAGTCGTAACAGAAAATCTGTATGCGCATCTGCGATTAGCACACAGGGTAAAACGTTGACGCTATGGAGATTTAACATGTTAAAAAACAGGCAAATGGCAGATTCTGTTGTGCATATGATGTAAAACGTCACCAAGAACATCACTTCCGGTGTAAACTTCGCAATTTTCGCCATGTAAAATCCCCACAACGCCAACATATTTCTTTCTACAGACATACTTTATGACAATCGTGGGTGCGCATACAGATTTCCTGTTACGACTAGGTGCAAGTAAGTTTTTTCAATTTTATTTGATTTTCTTTTGATATAAAGAGTATTTCACTGTCACAATCAGAGTGGTTACTACAGTAGGTCTAGCTAGCTTCATCCAACACGTATAAAATCAATGAAAGGAAAATAAAAATATGATAAAATAAGATTGGCTTTATAGTATTTATTGCTGAAGTCGGTTTGCACCACATTTTGTGATGTAATGATAACTTAAACATTTATGCCTGCGACAACCTTATAAACTCTTCTGTTAGGTTACAGAAGGGAAGAGCATGACCTAGCCTTTTACCAAATATCATGATTTGTAAAGGCCAATTAGACAAGGTGTATACATCATGCAATGGCCAGACTGTAAGTTATTGAAAAATTGCCTAGGTGATTCGAAATTTGCCTGACCGTTGACATGAGGATGACCTGAATAATTAACCTTGTATACAAATAACATTTATTTACAATCACATTGTTTTTGCTTCAATGCAGTGTTTGACCTCGATTCTACTTCATGATTTGATGCAGTTGAATGGAGCACGCGAGTTTATTCAGTGTCAATTGACGGATCGCTGACCACGCCAAGAATGTTGCAACAAAGGCCTAGCATGCTTGAATTACACGCAAAATGAATGAAAACTCGGCCTGAATTGTACCATTTAATGACATCACTGACACTAGTACGTCATTAGTTGCCATGACGCTGCTTTGGTACCGTGATGGCGGCTTTTGTCGGAACATTGTGGGCGTGGCCAGCGATACTTTTATTGTTTCAATGTGGCCGTGGTCTATTCAATGATCAATGGTGCCGACAGTTGGAACAGTCAATTTTAACTAGTTGTTTTTGTTTTATAAAAAGTGTTAAAATGTCTTTTGTATTTTGTGTTTATTTGAAAAAGTTACAAAAGATTTCACATATAAGGAATGACATTTGGTTTGACTGTACTGCATGGAGTTATGCAATAAAATGGAATTTCTCAAATAACCATGAAATCCTTGGCTTTCATTTTATTTGAGACAGTCCATTCTACTGCATTACTCCATGCAGTACAGTCAAAGCAAATGTCATTCCTTAAATTTAGCCGAAAAACCAAAACATACGAGCGTAATATGTTTTTATACGATTTCTAATATCACATGTGGATTGCATAAAACCAAATAAATGTTATATACCTTATCCGACTGGATAAAAGTTGTGAGATCTTTCGTTAAAACTAGGATTTTCAAACTTAAAGGGTCTATGAGTACTAAACCGTCTTCAGTACTCAAGGATCCAGAAATCAAGGCAATTCTTACAGACATACACAACAAATATGTTGTTGTCCCAGCTGATAAGGCTTCCAACAACATTATTCTCGTTTGTAGGAGATTCTACCTTGAATGTCTTATTAAGGAGCTTGGATTAGATAGTATATCAAATAACCCTGCATATTCTAGAACTAATTTTACCAAAGATGAAGTTCTTTCCAACCACAGGGGAGTTCTCGAGTCTTTCGGTATCAATCTTAAAGAGGAAGATCTTGATCTTCCTTACTTGTATTGGATTCCTAAACTCCATAAAAATCATACAAGGAAAGATATATAACAGGCTCATCTAAATGTACTACTAAATCATTATCGGTAACTCTAACACAAATTTTGACAATCGTCAAAGATGGTCTTCAGTCTTATTCAGAAAAAGTATATTCTACATCTGGAATCAACCAAATGTGGATTCTCAAAAATTCTAGAGAATTACTTTAACATCTTGCTTCTAATACTTTATCTCATGTAAAAAGTATAAAAACATTTGACTTTTCTACACTATACACCACAATCCCTCATTCTAAATTGAAAGAACGTCTTAAAGAAATTATTCACTTGTCTTTCTTCTACAAAAACGGTAAGCCAAGATACAAATATCTGGTGCTGAACAGGGATTCTGGTTATTTTGTCAAGCATCATACGGATTCCAAACAAAAATATACTGAAGATACCATCAACAAAATGTTGGAGTTTTTGATAGATAACATATTTGTTGTGTTTGATATTATAGTTTTTCAGCAAACAATCGGTATACCAATGGGTACAAACTGTGCACCATTGCTTGCTGATTTGTTTCTTTATTCTTACGAAGCAGAATTTATGCAGAACCTTGTTAAATCTGGAGAGAAAATTGTCGCCAAATCATTCAACTCAACATACAGATACATAGATGACGTTCTGTCTCTTAACAATCCTAAATATGGAGACTATGTAAATGTCATCTATCCTAGTGAGCTTGAAATAAAAGGCACGACTGATTCCTCAAGTTCTGCTTTATATTTAGACTTATACCTGAATTATGACGCACAAGAAAGGCTACATTTGAAACTTTATGACAAACGTGATGACTTCAATTTTTCTATTGTCAACTTTCCTTTTTTATGCAGCAATATATCTGCTTCTCCTGCTTATGGTGTATTTGTTTCCAATTAATACGCTATCGTAGAGCTTGTTCCCACTACGGGGACTTTGTACAACGAAGTAGGCTGCTTGCAAATAAATTGTTGACTCAGGGATATTGCAAGCCTAGACTTATCAAGGCCCTCAAAAAGTTTTATGACCGTCATCACAGTATTGTTGATAAGTTTGATGTCTCTGTGTCCAGGATTGCCCTGGATATATTTGACGTCTCATAGTTCCATGTTCCTTTCACACAATTTTGATTACACACGTGACGGGTGTAGCTAGCTAAACAGGAGGTGCTACCCTTCCGGAGCACCCGGCCTCACTTCCCTGGTTGAAGTTCACGTGTCTAACCTAACTTGTCAGTTCCAAAGTTTTTACTTTGCTTCTGGATTGTGATTCGGAAATGGATAAGTATGTTTGTTTTTGATATAATAATGAAATTGTGAAGCAATATGTTTTATAGAAAACCGTATTCGATGAGAAAAAGGAATTAAATAATGTGCAGCAAATAAGTCTCCAATGCGAAAAACGAAAATAGGTCATCATGTAAGTTATGTAATGGGTTATCATTACAAAAATTAAAATGATCAAAATAGAAGCAAAAAAGATTGACATTGCCTTTAATCTGATTACATTATGAATGATATTACAAGAACAATTTCTCAACTAAAGTCTCTGTATAAAGTCTTATAGTCATTATATAGCAATTTAAGGCTTAAATTTTAGATGAAGTATTAACTTGACCGTTGTCGTCGTACTCTTAATGAAAAACAAACATACTAATCCATCTCCGAATTCCAATCTAATGGAAAGTGAAAACTTTGTAACTGACAAGTTAGTCTAGACACGTGAACTTTTAACAGGGAAGTGAGGCTGATTGCATCTCTCATTTTAGCTAGCTTTACCAACCACGTGTGTAATCATAATTGTGTGAAAGGAACATGGAAATTTAGGACTTAAATGATGGCAAAAAATAGAAATACGGATGTACTAGAATTCAGGAATTATAATATTTTAACATGAAATATAGTCAAACCTAAAGAAACCGGTAAATTCGACCACTTTAGGCAGGTACCACTTATATACAGGTTACGATACAGGAATAAAGAATAATTGTGTTACAATTTTACTTGCCTTGTAAAGCAGGTGATCCTTATATAAAGGTGGCTTTTCAGGCAGTTTGGTTGTCATATATTTGTATCTGCTGGACATACCTGAACTTGAATGTTATTAACCGTTTCTGTTAGTATTAGTATTCCACGCACTCAGACGCCTTCATTTGAGAAAGGCGTTTTCATTTAAACGAACATTGACTTGACTTTGGTATGGATTGCTGAGGGTTTAAAACGCTTCATAGCTCAGCCGTATAACATGTACTTATTAAAGGATGATCCTTACTAACTCTCTTTTAACGCAGAATCAAGCCGATGCAACAAAATGTAAACATCAACGTTTTGTTTTCGGAATTTTTGTGCACCGGTCAACTTAACAACAAATTTGAATAAAAGCACATGGACAGAACAGTTTATTATTAATCCTAACACTTCGATAGAAAAAATATCAAACTTTAAATTGAAAACATCATATGCTCACAGTTCTGACGTTTCGGTGTCGTCCTAATAAGTAGAGGCACGGGACATGGAATTGTGCGGTCCACATATAATTTTTTGGCCGATTGCCCGGTCTATAAACTGCCATATGGCCACGAGTTAAATACAAAATCTTAAACAAACACCTGTTATTTTACTAGCCGTATTATAGATGATATTATTGATAATTTTATTTGTAGTTGACGTGGACACAAGATACAGTTGCTGGAACAGGGATTATTATGATGAAATATACTCCAATCCACTAAGAGGTCTTATTAAAACAATTAATGGTACACTATATACAGGATTACATGGAACAGGTATACATTTGAGGTGTTTCATGATATTTATTTAAAATAATCTCCTTAGAAATAAGTTAGTTTTAGCATGCTCAGAAGTATCGCAATCCAATTGTCAAGGACTAAAGAGATTTTATGGGCGTCAGCACAATATTGTTCATACGTATGGTGTCTCTGTATTAAGAGCTATATATGGTATATTTATTACTAAACTTGTTTTAATTTTGCATCACATCCTTCATCAGAAGTGTTCGCAATGTAATTGTAGAATCCAAATGTTTTTAAAATGTTTAAATGAGAAAAATAGGGCAGAAATAAAGTTTTATGGCCGTCATCACAGTATTGATAAGTTTGGTGTCTCTGTGTCCAGAATTGCCCTGGATATATTTGACGTTCCATAGTTCCATGTTCCTCTCACACAATTTTGATTACACACGTGGTGGGTGTAGCTAGCTAAACAGGAGGTGCTTACCCTTCCGGAGCACCCGGCCTCACTTTCCTGGTGGAAGTTCACGTGTCTAAGCTGACTTGTCAGTTCCTAAGTTTTAGTTTTGTTTCTGGATTGTGATTCGGACATGGATTAATATGTTTGATTTTGATTACTAATTCCAACTTTATTGAGGCCTCTTGAGTCCATTCATTCTCATATTTGATTTTACATTTGGTGAGTGTAGCTTAATATACAAGAGATGCTTAAGCGTTTGGGGCACCCGGCCTCACTCTGTTGTGTAACGTTTATGTGTTTTACGTAATTTACCAGTTTTCTAAGTTTTTACATTGCATTCGGTATTGTGACTTAAACATGTGTTTAATTTGCTCCGAGAGGTAGTACTACAGCATGATAATGCATTTTTGTATTTTGGTATTTTGGTCGTGTAAACTTAAAACATTAAAATGAATTTATTCCGGGATTTTTTCAGAACACTTAAAGGACATAACGTTGAAAGCTGAATCAATGTGTGAATTAAACATGCTGGTGAGTCTTGTGGAGATGATAAATTGGAAAACAGTAATAACCATTTTTGATTATACTACAAGTAAGTTATGTATATTATTGAACATTTAAATCATTCTTGGAAAATTTTTTATCAACTTAGAAACAATTTATTTGTATGTAACTTTAGAATGTAAAATGTAAATCGACAGGCAAAATTCCGTAGTGTACGAAGTATGTTTTGTTATTTTTTGTTTGTTTGTTTGTTTGTTTTAAAATCGTTAAAATAAAAACATACCTAAGATTAATTCAAATGTCTGGTTAACAATTAAGAATAATAATACTCGTGTTCACAAAAAAGGAAACTTTTACATCGAAGACGTAACAATTAATCTGCATACATACATAACAGAATAACAACAAAACTGTTAAATTTGTTAAAAAAATACATAATATCAATTCTTTGATTAATACTAACTCTAACTTGAATCTTTAATACAGCATTGGAGATTTCAAAACTTCATGAATATTGTAATTGTATTGTCAATGCTCATGCAAACCATTATACGATGATATAAAAATTAAGACTTTTTAAGTCTTTAAGATGGTTTTCTATTATAATGCAAAGATCATAAAACCATCATTTATGAAAATAAACTAGATTAGAACAGATAAGCTCATATTGAAACAACAAATTATAATTAGAATGGAAAAAGGGTTTGGAAATTTGGTTTAGCAGAAAGTCCGGCCGTTAACATCGCCACTATGTTTCATATTAAAATATTGTTAACTTGAAATGATAGGGACTTGTGACTGCCCCTCACACTTTTACGAACTACAGTCAAACCTGCCTTAAAGGCCACCTTTATATAAGAACCCTCCGCTTATAAAGGTCAGTAGAATTGTATCCCAATTGTTTTTTATTCATACTATTTACACCTGTATATATAGGTAAGATAGGCATCTGCCCATAAAGGCCACTTACTTGTTCCCTTTGATGGCCTTTATAGATATGATTAACCGTATATGAAGGGGAATTATAATTGCACATTTTGTATTTATCTGCAGTAAATCAAATGGACGCACTGATAATGATGTTATCCTTGAGTAACCTGTACATCATCACATATAATTATGACAATTTTTCTACAAAAGAAGGGATTTTCAGTATCTCATAGATATTTACAGAAATTTACCCATAACCAGATAAATGTACTGCTCCGATGTCGGGAAAATTGTATACTGGATATTTTGAATCAGGTAATTTTCAACGAAATTAGGGTTGTTAAATCTTAAATATCATGATGAAGATATGATTTAAACAGGGGGTGCTTACCCTCTAGAGCACCCGGCCTCACTTCCCTGGTGGAGGTTCACGAATCTAACTTAACTTTTCAGTTCTAAATTAGTGACTTTGCTTTTGGATTGTGGTTTGGGCATGGATTAGTATGTTTGTTTTAATGATTAAATAATGGTAAATGTAAACTGGTATATCCATAGAGCTTAAATAAGAATTTATATATTAGCCAAGAAAAGACCATGTTCGTTTATTGATCACAAATATTAATGACAATACCCTTAATTCTAAAAAACTAAACCAAAGGATTTAACAAAACTGCCTTAATAATTATAACAGCAGCAACAACAGTATAAACAACAATAGCAACGATATCTTAATTCTAAAAAAGCAAATAAGTTACATACTGATTGGATTTTAAAGCGGATTAAACAAAAACATACCGAACCGTGTTTAAATCAAAATCCCAAAGCGCAAAAAAAAAAACCTTAAAAAATTGATACATTTATTTAAACAAATGAACTACCACCACTCTTCATGTCTAACTAGTTACATGTCACGTGTGAAATTAAATCAAATATTTCCATGGATACAGAGGTATCATATTATTCCACTATATTTATACGTCACTATCTTTGTGTAATGTCACATACTTAATGCTCGAAAAGATGTCTTAGTACATGAAATGCATTCCTATCTATTGTATGTAAAATTTATAACGCTATAACACAAATATATTGACAGTCTAGCTCTATTAAAACCCGAAAACATTTATGGCCGTTATCACAATATTGTTGATAAGCATGTTTCTGTATCCAAAATTACCCTGACTGTATTTAACGTTCCATAATTGCATGTGCCCTTCAAATAACGCTTTAACACAAATATATTGAAAGTCTAGCTCTATTAAAACCCGAAAACATTTATGTCGTCATCGCAATATTGTTGATAAGCATGTTTCTGTATCCAAAATTACCCTGACTGTATTTCACGTTCCATAATTGCATGTGCCCTTCAACAGGGAGAGCTTACACTTCCAGACCACCAGGTCGATAGTTCACCTGTTTAACCTTTTCACTTTAATTTGGGATTGCGGTTTGGATATGGATTGGTATGGGTTTTCTTTTAATATTGTGGATAATACTTTTTTTTTTTTCCTTAGGCAAATAATTTCAATTCGATCATTAAAAAGAATGACACTGCTATGAACCATGGATCCCGGTGGCTTGTTATTCCTCCAGAGTTCTCAAACATCACGGATTTTGACTGGACAATTTTTAAGCTTGATCATGTTGCTATGGTTATATGTAACAATTCCAAAAAAGAGGTAAGTGTGTTTTTTAATGTATTATAGAACGTCTAAAGATTTTGCTTGAATATTGCTTTGATTTTGTAATGCATGCTTGATCCCTTACGAGAATTTTCTATATTAAATTTAAATCCTTTCGTCGGATAATCCGTGATTTCAATTTATGTAAGATTCAACGGGGATTTACTAAAGTGCAGTTGTCAATTAAAAGAGTTTCAGCAGTTTCCCAACAACTTCTGTTCAAGTTTCTTTTAATGATGTGTTCTGACTGTTCACTAATAAATATGCCAGTAGAGTCGCAATTTCAATATTGAAAGTTTATAATCAATAAGTATTGCCTTGCATTACATATCGAATGTACTTTAAAGACACGCCGGTATAAAACATTAGATTAAAGTGTTTTAATTATTACTAAACCAGTAGTGCTTGGAACAACATTGTGAAAATCCTTACATTTTTAAGATGTTGAAATGAAATAATAGAATGATCAAAATGAATAATTGTACAAAATGTGCACAAGGCAATACTTAATATTTGAATGATTAAACGTGGCTTAGATTTTAGGAAAATGTAAAAAGGAGATAGTTTAAATGAATGCCTACTTTAATTTTCAGAATGATAATACCACAGGGTTAATATTTAAGGAGATACATACATTACTGTGGACGGCTGTTGGAAGAGAGTTCAGCTTTGTGGCAGATCTATACAACTAATTATAAAAATGTTGACATATTTCCAAATATTCATTATGGATTCAATGGAAGAAAATTTACTGTTGCTATTCTATCGGTAAGTTACATATGCAGAACTTTAAATGCATAAATGTTCTGAAAAATATTCCATACAAAAATCACACTGACATCCATCAATAAGTATACATATTTATAACTGGGTATACCATTACAGTATGAAAACCTGCATGTAATTGAATTCTTAAAAACATCACTGTCTTAAAGATTAGTGTCTTTCAACTATTTTTGTGTTAAAAATACATTTCCCCATATTGTTTTATTTCATTTTCTAGAGAAAAACTTTGTTGCAAATATTCAGATCATAAAGTACATTTAAATACCGAAGAAACATCCACTATTTCAATTAAATGTTTGAACTTTAACACAATGTGTATAATATAAAACTATGCCAAATATCGATTTGTATAGTTATTTATGTATGATGTACAAAATCTATATACAAATGTCTACTAAATTGTCATACTTTGAATATCTGTTGTCTTCTTTTAGGGGTCTTTATTCATTCATTTAAAAATATTTATTTATTCTGTGTATAACGTCTATTCTTCAGAAGAATCAGGGCCCCTTTCAAAGTTTTTCCATACGTTTTCGTAGGTTAGTTATTTAAACATTATAGTTCATGGATATTGCATTTCGGAAAATTTCCGTTTGATTTTTCATCTCTCTTTTATTTCAGTGGTATCCGTTTGTTATGAAGTCTACGGTAAACAATATAACTCGGTATACAGGATTTTGTATGGATACACTCAATGATATAGCCAGTTATCTTAATTTTACGTAAGTTCTACTACTTTACAAGGTTTATTTAAATACCTCGGCTGTAACCTTAATGATTTTCACAAGATCCGTACATTATTATTAAAAGGGCGAATTTCATCCAAACGTACATAACAAAATATGATTTTGCGTTTTAGTAACAACTGTGCAATACTATATACAAGCACACATCATTTTATTTTGTATTTGTTTGGTGAGGTTTTTCCTGTACAAGTTATGCTATTAATCATTGCAGTATATTTTACATATTAAGTAAATGGTCATTGAATCATTATCATTATTAAACCCTTCAAAAAGTTGCTTGGCCATTGCCACAATATTGTTTTTTCTCTGCTTGATATATTTGAAATCCCATTGTTTCATGTTCTTTTCATTTTCAATTTTGATTAAGTACATGGCTTGTGTAGCTAAACGGGAGGCGTTAACCATTCCGGAGAACCTGGTCTCACTTCCTCGGAGGTTTAGCTAAATTTGCTCGGTTTTAAACTTTTTACATTTTTGTTGTATTATGACTGTACCAAGGACAAGTATGTTAGATTCATAGCTTTAATTTCAAAATGTTCCCTCCTGGTTAGCCACAACCCAAGATTGTATAATTCAATAATAGTAAATGTGATCTTTATACTAGGTATGAATTGGTAGAACCTGCAGATCAGGAATTTGGAATAGTTAAAGAAAATGGATCATGGAGTGGACTTGTTGGTATGATTCAAAAAGGAGTATGTAACTAATCAACAGTTTACACGGAGATATTGTTCTTCATTTTTGAAGTTGTTCTGGTATATCAAATAATTAAGAACATTCTGTTTTTACTTTGAATAAATTTTGGTTTATTTACTTACAAACGGTTACACTCAAACATAATAATTTCACAAATAAGGTGAAATATATGCGTTCTTTTTTTAAAAAAAAACCAAACATTTATGTTAAATAATCTTTATTTGGTTTATATATTAATCTTTTTAAAATCTAAAATGTTTATATAAATACCATGTCGTTTATCGAAACATCGACAACAAGTTTTGTTGTGGCTTTATAACTATATATTTCTCTGCTCATCTTAGCAATAAATATTGTCTCACGTACGGCTTGAAGCAAGACCTTTCTGTGACCTAAGAATCATTTGCAGCTGAAAAACACGTACTTGAACACAGAACATAAATAAAAACAAGAAGAAAGAACAGATAACATGCATTCTGACAACTTATCATTGAAATTGCTACTTGTTCTGATTTTTTCTCGACACATTTCTAAAGACATCAATATGATTTTTCTCAGGAAGTGGATTTGATAGCGGCACCTCTAGTAATAGAGGCCACAAGGGAAACAGTAATCGACTTTACTTATCCAATCTTTTTCGATTCCTGGACTTTCCTCAAGAGACGACCAAAGATGGACAAAAAATGGTTGCTCGTTTCGCCGCTAAGCTGGCAAGTTCTGCTATGTATTGCTGCGTCACTACCAGTTTTTACGGGACTACTTTATCTACTGGAATATAAAAATCCATACTTTACATCACAGGAACAGACCCCAAACTCATATTATCAGTTATTTTGGTATGTTTATGGCTCAATATTAGCAAAAGGTAAGAACAAGTTCTTTATAAACAACTTGAGTAAAACGGAGTATATGATCTACAAATATACATTGTTATATTTGACGTCCCATAGTTTCATGTTCCAATCACACAATTTTGATTACATACGCGGCGGGTGTAGCTAGCTAAACAGGAGGTGCTTACCCTTCCGAAGCACCCGGCCTCACTTCTCTGGTGGAGGCTCACGTGCCTAACCTGACTTCTCAGTTCAAAGTTTTACTTTGCTTCTGGGTTGTGCTGTTGTAAGTATGTTTGTTTTTGATTACGTCACTGAACTTCAGTGGCTGTCCAAAGTCAGGAGATTGAAAATCAGCAGTACTTATATGTCTCTTCTTAATTTATTATGTTTGAAATTACCTAACGTGTTCAGCGTCGTTTCGGAATTTAATTCTTCAGTTAGCAGCTCCAGGACCAAACTTGTGAAAAACGACAAATTCCTCTTAGATGTTGACGTGAGAAAATGCAGTTTACCAAATCACTTATGACAGGGTTTTAGGAATTTCAAAACTAAAGACTGTCAGTGACATTAACTTTTATTGTGTTGCAGAGTGCTTGTTTCCCAGTTATAAATTTGCTCGCTTTATTGTCATTTTATATAATTATTAAAATTCTCTAATTAAAGCATTGATACCTTGTTACAATGAACAGAACTCCTTAATATTGAAGATTTTCATAGTTGCAATCAATATATTCTGTCTTTGAATTCTTACATTTGCTTTCGTGTGATTTATGTTTTAGCTAAGATTTCTTTCATAGTGCATTGGTATCCTCTGTTCAAATGTGCCGTGTATGCTTATCTTGTAAACATTAAATAGTAAAGTGTTGTATTAAGATCACATTCATTTAGATTTGGAAATATTTTACAGGTAATGGGGATACATCTTTTTCGAATAGCGGTCGCATATTAATAAGTACATGGTGGATATTCACTATCATTGTACTGGCTACTTATAGTGGTAACTTAGTGGCAGTTCTATCTGTGACTTTAGAAGAAGCTTCTTTTAACACCTTTGAAGGGTTAGTAGAACAGAACCGATACAAGTGGGGAACACTTGGTGGAACAGCCTACTTAAACATGCTTGAGGTATTTGTATAATTACACTGGAAGTTTTCCGACTTTCCAAAACAACTTATTAATACTAAAACAAACCACAAGATTGTAACCCGAATGAATTCCAAAACAGTTTTTGGTCTGGACCTAGAACTTATATCAAAATAGTTATCTGAATACAAATATAACTTGTTGTTTGTAAATACGAGGGTCTGTTAGTACCATACTAGAAATGTTTCCCTGATACAAGGTGTCTCTCACAGGATCGCCTTTTATATCACATATTTATATAACAACCATATATCTGTTTTATACATTTCCTTGCGGTGTGTTCTTAATATATCTATATCTATCAAACATTTGTATGGTCGCCATCACAATATTGTTGATAAGTATCATGTAGCTTTGTCCAGAATAACCCTGGATATATTTGACGTCCCGTTGTTCCTTGTTCTTTCTTGTTCTTTTCACTCTCAGTTGCAAAATTTGGACATGGATTGGTTTGTTTGTTTTGGTCACACAATGGCGGAGCAAGTAAGATTGTATGGCCATTTCCATTATGACTGCGTTTGTGAAAGACTCGTTCTATACGATACCAGAAAATGTCATTCGTTCCAACATAGTTTTTAAATTCAGCATCAGGTATTTGTACTCTATACAACTATTTTGCGTTACGTGTATAAATAATGAATACTTTGCTAAAGATTAAGTAACACAATGTTGATAACATATATACACTAGACTGTGCACCTTAATTTTTATTTCAGTTTTCTAAAAACCCTGTATTCAGAAAAATGTTTGATGGTATCAAAAGAGAGTATCAACATGATAAAGATATTTTAAACCTAAATCAGAACACTCATGTTGCTAAGGTTTTGAACGAAGACTACGTTTATCTTGGAGAAAAATCCTATTTTGAGATACTTACACGGAATAATTGTCGTCTGGTGAAAGCTAAAGAGGATTACCCTGTTCTAAACTATGGATTTGCACTCCCAAAGAACTCGCCATTTACACAGCTGTTTTCACAAACGTAAGTTATCCAGACTAGCAAAGTACTACACTACTTTCTAGCATGAACGTTTTAGACTACAAAGGCGAAAATGTAAACCATACAAACTAGTGAAAATATATTTCAGGTATGAGATCAATTGAATTTAAAGTATAATAGTGATATATAAATGATCTGAGAAATACTTGAAAAAAATTGATGAGAACGTTTTTTTAACCTAACTTGTCAGTTCTAAAGTTTTTAATTTGCTTCTGGATTGTGATTCAGACCTGGATTAGTATGTTTGTTTTTGATTACAAAAATCAAGAAGACAACAGGACTAAAGGACGTAAAACTAAGACAGGCACAATAAGCACACGTCTTGCATACTCCACAGTGCATTTCTCTCTAAGGACAGATATATTACAAATACAACATAAAGGTTTCTCAAACGGGTTCAATCAAACATATCAATAAATGTCAGAATCTTAATCTCAAACCAAAGTAATGTATTTGGAATATATCTGTCCTAAGTATTGCGTGGCGTCAAATACCTTTTGATTGTGTTGCCATTTTTACTGACACAAATCTCAACTTTCATGTTGCAAGTTTATTTGCAAACTAACATACTAATCAATGTCCATATCACAATCCGAAAGCAAAGTAAAAACTAACATACTAATCAATGTCCATATCCGATCCGAAAGCAAAGTAAAAACTAACATGTTAATCAATGTCCATATCACAATACGAAAGCAAAGTAAAAACTAACATACTAATCAATGTCCATATCACAATCCGAAAGCAAAGAAAAAACTTTGATACTGACACACGAACTTTCACCAGGTAAGTGAGGTTGGTTGCCATAAACCACTTACAATAAAAACCATCTGTAAAAAATTACCACTCGCTGTGTTTGATAGATAATTTTACCTTCAATCTTTTTTTTAGACCTGGATTATTATTTTTCGCCCGAGACTTTTGACATGCTAACGCAAATATTGACGCAATAAGATTCTAATCCTTTTGTAAATCTTCTTTTTCAGAATTCAAAAAATGACAGAATTCGGATTTCCAGAAATATGGAAGGAAAAAAACTGGCCTAAACGTTCCTACTGCAAGGAGTCTCTAAGAACAGAAGCTAAAAGTGTAACAATTATAGACCTACAAGCCGCATTCTATATAGCATTGTCTGGATTAGTTCTTTGTGCATTTGTTTTAGTCTTAGAGATATTTACAAAACGCTCATGGTTTTCAACCTGATGTTTTCAACCCGAGACATGACCGTTAGTTTAAAAATTCATGATGGTTTCTGATATCAAAGATGCCGTTTCCATATCACAGCGAGTTAAATGCATCCATAGTTACTGGTACTACAAAATAGGTATTTTTCTTATGATTTTGAATTTGAAGTCTAAATAAAAACAGAAGAATTTCGTTGAGACGTTTTGTTTATTTCTATCCATTTAATAAAATTCCAATTTCTTACGTTTTAAAAATTTTCATTTCTACAAATGTTGTATTACAAAAATAATAAATAAAATATAAATCCTGTTGTCGGATGGATTATACATACACATGTAAATATTTATACATATACAAGCATAGATTGGTTCTTTATTGTCATGTGTGAACCACCTGTAACAAAGTTGAGAGTTGATACTGTAGACGTATTTAATTTCGCGTGTACTTAATTTCGCGTTATAGGAAATTAATACATATCCTCGTAGTTAATTTTTCACGTTTTTGAACCATTAACTAGAAACGATAAACATAATATAATTTTCGCTTCGTATTAAATTTCGAGGAAAACAAACGGTCGCCAATTAGTGAAAATCAGTACTTTGCGAAAATAAATACGTTTATAGTTATTAGTGGTCCATATATGTCACCTGCAGTCGAACATATTAATGTTTATTTGTTGTTTTGGTTATAAATTTATTTTATACATTTTGTGCAAAACAAAATAAAACATTTCTACTAATTCACAAAATTACGACATGTATTGGAATGTTTGCTTTGATTAAAACTAAAACTCTGTACAACATTGTATAATGATAAGATATAACAAATTTGAAACCATATTAATGACTAGCATTCAATAAAAGAAGTTTATATCAAATGAAAGAGATAATAAATTATCTGTAAAACGGAGCTTAGTAGAATCGGTGACTATTTGATCATAATGAAATATCCAGTACATCTAAACCTATGTCATGGCAGATGATTAGATGCTCCCTACCGAGTCATACAAGTTGTGCAAACAGGTAAAAGAAAATTTGGAAAAAAATAAAGATGTCTACAAGTTTTTTCTAAATTATTCCGTATTATTAACTGGATACAAGATAGAAAATATTCCAGAAGCAGTTGTGCGCTAAATGTACAATCTGATGGGTTGAATCAAGAATCTAAATATATAAATTTGAAGCAAAACACAAAAAGTATTTTTATGACCTGTAGTTGCAATTTTGAACAAAGACTTCATGCATGCAAAACAAAACACAAAATAATTGTGTGATCTGTACTTGCAATTTTAAATATCAACTTCATGTAATTGAAACAAAACGTAAAACTTCGCCTGTGATAAAATGTTTAATGTTCATCATTGCAAGATATTTGTAACTCATATCATTGCGATAAACTTATTACTCATAAAAGAATCCTTTCAGATTATGGTTTTGTCGTGGAATGTTATGTTTGTTTTAATTTAAATGTCCTTAACAAAACATCACAGTATATACCGCACGTCATGGGAATGTCGATCCTTAAACAGATTAAAACAAATTACCAATCGATTACCATTTTACATCAAGAATAAGTTCAAATTGAAAATGCAGAGCGCTCAGTCATTACTTGAAAATACCATACATTTGGGGATATACTATATGATCCGAGGCAGTAGAAGTATGTAATGAATTATATTCACGTAGATAATGCTGTTTTTCATCAGATATGCTTTTGTGCTTTCTGAGGCTAGCAATAATTACACAATATTCTGTATCTCTGAAGATAGGGAAGATATCCTTTGTCCACCAACGTATATTTCAATAATATTTCTGTCATCACCTACAATAATAAAATAACGAATAGCTTTCAATATCGGATTTGTTTTTGAAACTTCAGTTATTAAAGTTTGATTCTAATTCCATGATAAAACATGGTAGTTATGGGTTATGTGATGTGACGCATGTGTTTCCAATTCCGTCAATTTCGTAACCCTTCATTACCGTGTGTAATGAAATGGAATTTTACATTTACCTTTTATTTTTCTCCGAATACATGCATGCAAATCGTGATATAACAAAACTTTTGTATATTATTAAAACATTCATTCCCGTCCTACAAAATCAATTGGCATTGTTTCGCGCTCAAAATGTCATTAATCAACCATTTAACCTTCACAAACGATAAACAGCCGCCCAAACAAATATACGTTTACAATTCTATAACTGTGAAAAACAAGACATGTTACTTATACCTAAATACATCTTTCTTATACGACAAAGACATTCATTATGAATGTCAAGCTTAATTTTTATCGCGTCAAGTGCTGCAAATTAAAACAGGTTAAGTAAGAATTACGACTACTGACCTGGTATCTCTACCGCTTAACTAAGCTTGCCCGAATATAGCGTTAACCCTGTAGGCGATACATTTTATTGTCAGATAGACAGTTAATAAATATTGTCTAATTCGTAAATTTTAAAATTCCTAAAATATACTCAACGATGCTTAATCGTTCTAAGTGTTGCCTTAGGTAGATTCGGTAAAATATATTTTAGTCTTTCTATTTTTTTCATTTTAACACTCATGATGAGAAATTTTATTCCGAAACGTCCTTTCTTGTGCTGCAGGTTTAGTAATAATTCTTTAATAACATACCTAAAAATATAAATTTCTGTATAACATCTTCCAGGGTGTCTTCATCAAATACATCTAAACTTGTTTCTTCTACTGATGGATCTATCAACAAGGCATCGAATTGTTTTCCTACCTCAAAATTACCTATAGTGTTCTCCAAACCCATCACTATAAAACAGAAGGGATTTTATAATAAAAAAGGTCTTTTACGATATCAAAATCTACAAAGCGAAGAACAGACTTGAAATAAGGTTAAAACTTCACCAACACCTTCCTTATAAGAATTTAAAACAAAATTTCAATAAAACATCTGATTGTTAAATAAGACTGATTTTCTTATTACATGTATATGTAAAATATTTTGAAAAAAAAAACATAAATTTTAAGAAAATCAATATTAAACAAAATTTCGAATATACAGTCTATAAACATTTTAACAAAACGTTTTTTGATTTGAATTTTGCCTGAGTATCAGATGTGACTGATAATAAATATAAATAATTATTATCACAATTTACCTCTACTACCTCCAAGCGTAGCCATCATAAAAGCTTCTTTGTGTGATATTGGTTTGTAATGCTCCTTTTGTATAGCCAGGGTATTTGAAACCTGTATAGCGGTTCTCATTGCATCTAACATTGATGGACTATAACCCCCAGATATATCTGAAATATCAAATAACATTAAAATGTCTTTTTAGTTATTCTTTTATTTATTTATGTCTTTATCTTCCGCCAAGCATCGAGCATTTAGAAATGAAAGTGTTTTGGTCCTTCAGAAGAGACCTTAAAAACCGATACCCCGGGTGGCGGCATGCGTGGCACGTTAAAACAACCTCCCTGCATATTGCCCCGAACGCACTGCAAAGATAAAAAACTTCTGACACTTCATCTATAGCTGGCGATGTCTCGATATATATATTCTTTAATGGAACGTAAAACGTAATTCAAACAATCAATCAATCAATTATTACAATTCTGAAATACAAATGAAAACACAAGTTAAAGCAAAATAACTCATATGAAACTATATTATTCTTAGATCAAGAACACCTGGTCTCACTTCCCTGGTAGACGTCCATTCGGACATGGATTAGTATGCGTATTTTTGATCACATAGCGACTGAAAAGATGAACACGTTTATCAAACCGGCGATGATAAGCTATAGGATTTGATTCTGATCCATGAAACAATATTCAGAACAACATTCCTTAATGATTTACTAAATCTGTGATTGTCAAAACCATAAATGTGTAAGAAATAAAGATCATCGTGGTTCTTTGAAATGCAGGTATAAGAATGTAATGTCTTTACCTGTTCCCAAACCGACAGAAATTCCCTCTTCAAGAGCCTGTACAACATCTAGGAGTCCACTTCTGAGTCTGAAAATATTAAGAATAGTCTATATATATTGATAGAAAAATAATATAAACTTAAAACAATGGTATTGTTTAATACAAAAACAATGGTTACAGTTGACGAATGTAAAATTGTTTACCCAAAACGTTTTAGCAGGGCACTGCATACTGATACTCTGGTAGCCATTTGCTAATAGCTAAGAGATTTAGGGACATAACGGCCTGTTAGTTTGCGTATATCTTAACGATCATGTAAGATTGTTTAAACGCTACCAAGTGAAATACGTTGTGCTGTGCTAATTTTCTACCACCTGAATTCGCCTATCAGAATATACCAGATCCTGAATTTGTTACACATTCTTTCGTCGGTGGCATCCAGTGGACGTCTAGACCTGGCTTCATCTTATAAAGACGTTCTACCGCGTTTGAATTCCCCTACCCAGAATGTAACTTGAGAAGAGGATGTTACAAAAGGCCATAACCATCAACTAACTCGCCTTGTGTTTCATCACCTGTTTTACCTGTAACATGGTAGTCAACTTTAGATGAAAAACATACATGTACATGTCTTTGCATCACAAGTCATGTTTGACACCCGATATCTCACTAAATAATGGCTAAATACGGGTGTATCCAGGTATAAAACATGTATTGAAGCAAGGCGCGAAAATCCTACATACATAATTAATTTTTCATGAATATGTATACCTACGATAAATTAGAATTTGGGCAGTGAGAAATTCCAGCATTCCTGGCTTTGATTTTTGCTCGTTCATTGTCGGATAAATAAATGCCATGTGCTAAAACAGTCTAGAAAAAATAATAAAATACGTACCATGGTTAATATTAAAAACGATGCTAGATATAAATGCGTTTTTACATTACAGATAATGATAAATTTATTTGAAAGCAGCTTGCTTCGTTGTATAAATTTCTCGTGGGAACAACTTTTACCATAGCGTATTAAATGCGAAAAAATACACCATGAGCAGGTAAAGGAGGACATATGCTGCATAGAAAATGAAAGTTGACAATAGAACTAGAGGCTCCCAGGAGCCTGTATAGCTCACCTAGGTAGAGTTGTTGCAGAAGAAAATCAACAGATTGTCTAATGTTTAAATAATGCTTGAAATGTATTAACAAATTTATTTTATCACAAAATTTCATATTATTTCTTTTCAAAACTAAACCATATTTCAAAATTTTGAGACATACATACCAAGTATCATCGACTTTTTATGTAGAAATACTGAGAAATTTTCTTATCCAAATACTGGTCAATGGACCAAGAAATTAAGGTCAAGGACAAAAGCCATAAGGCAGTCTGAATGATGTACTATGGTGGCCACCTTGGATTACGTGCGAACATGTCGGACACAATATTCAGGTAGACCAAACAAAGTTTGGTTGCAATTGGCCAAGTAGTTTCACAGGAATTGATTTTTAAATGCAGATGTTATTTTAAAATACCAAATGTAAAGACCCAATGACTATTGTGGCCGAGTTTGGTTCCAATTGACTCAGTAGTTTCAGAGAAAAATATCTTTGAACGTATTTTCCATAGGGTCCAATCTTAAAATATCTTCTCCACTGATGGCCATCTTGGATTTTGTGCGGCTCTCAAAAACCCCAATGTGAAGGGGGTCAATCAAAAAACTATCGTGGCCATGTTTGGTTCCCATTGGCTAAAGGGTTTTAGAGAAAAAGATCTTTGATATTGTTCTTATAGGGTCCAATGTTAACCTATGTTCCCCGCTGGCCGCCATCTTGGGTTAGGTGCATACTTAAAAAAAACACTGGTTTCAGACGGTACCATCTAAGAACTACTGTGACCAAGTTTGGTTCCAATTGGCTCAGTAGTTTCAGAGAAAAATATATTTGAACGTATTTTCCCATAAGGTCCAATGTTAAAATATGTTCGCCGCTGGCGGCCATCTTGGATTTGGTGTGGCCCTCAAAAACCACAATGTTGATGGGTGCCATCCAAAAACTATTGTGGCCAAGTTCGTTCCCATTGGCTAAAGGGATTTAGAGAAAAAGATCTTTGATATTGTTCTTATAGGGTCCAATGTTAACCAATGTTAACCTATGTTCCCCGCTGGCCGCCATCTTGAATTAGTGGAGACTTAAAAAACACTGGTTTCAAAAGGTACCATCTAAAGACTATTATGACCAAGTTTGGTTCCAATTGGCTCAGTAGTTTCAGAGAAAAATATCTTTGAACATATTTTCCCATAGGGCCTAATGTTAATCTATGTTCTCCGCTGGCGGCCATCTTGGATTAGGTGCGGACATGTCGGACACAATTTTTAAAGCAGACCACCCAAAGACTATTGGTTGCAAATGGTCCAACAGTTTCTGAGAAGTTGATCTTTAACGTCGGACGGACGACGACAACGACAACGCAAAGTGATGGCAAAAGCTCACATGGCCTTTTAGGCCAGGTGAGCTAAAAATTGAAGTCATCGCGTTTGTCGTACAGTTTCAAATGTAGCCTTTCGTGGGCGTCATACTTGAGGTATAAGTCTAAATATGAAATAAACCTTGGGGAATCAGTCGTTTCTTTTGTTCCAAGCTTGCTAGGATAGATGGCATTCACATAGTTTCCAAATTTAGGATTGGATTTTTAAGAGACAGAACGTCATCTATATATCTGTATGATTTGGCGACAGTCTTCTCTCCTGAATTGACAAAGTTCTGCATAAATTCTGCTTCATAAGAATAAAGAAACAAATAAGCAGGCAATGGCGCGCAGTTTGTATCAATTGGTATACCGATTGCGTGTTGGAAAACTTAATTACCCAACAAAATAAATATGTTGTCTCTTAACATTTTGTTGATGGTATCAGACTTAGATGTCAATAAGCGTGCACTATGAGTACGGTTATACTTACTTTATTGGTTACAAGTCCTGCACTATCATAAACATCTAAATAGTTCTTTTCTTCTGGATATAATTCTCCTACCCATTTACATTCATCTTTTGTTTCACCAATATGAGTCTGAAATAGATGTCAGATATATCAAAACAGATACAAGATAATTATTACTAACCTGTTTTGATTTTACAGCACTAGAATGTCGTTTCGAAACAGTTCCTCAACAGTAACCCTCAGACCAAAAATGTTGAACTCTAATTGTCATTTTAATGAGAAAAATAATAGTGCACCCATACAAATATAACAAATACCAAGAGTATAATCGGCCTGGCGCGTCCAAGTGAAAAATTAAGGCTTACTGAAATGCTGTATTTCCACATAAAAATTTCAAATTATTGTACACTGCAGTTGGCATAAAATCAAATTGACAAAAACATAAATTGTGTAGCAAAGCATCTTTCATCAAAAATCTTATTTAGCAAGAATATCAGTTTTACAGTATTACATAATAAAGCATGATCTTCAACTTGGTACTTGATTTTGTTTTGAAGGTTATTCCAAGACAGCATCATGACAGACAAAATTACTCATAATTGTATAGTCTAAATATAGCAAAGTAAATTGGTTCAATGTCATGACATACTTTTGAATTAAGAAGATTATTCATGTGAAGTTATATGACAGTTTCTTAAGCAAATATGAGATATGGCCCGGACACGATTTTACAAGGACAGACAGACGGATAGACAGACATGCTGATTCCTATATACATCCTCAAAACAGTTTGCAGTTGTATAACAAGAGAATCAACAAAGGTACCCTAATGGCGGTTAACGGTGCCTTTACCTGTATGGGAAGGTCATATCGTTTTGACAAGGCAGACAACTCTTTCATCACACTGGAATCACATGAAACGGCGAAACGTGGCGTTATAATTGGTGTAATACGGGAATACTGAAACAAAATATTTTGTTAAGGTTAAAATTGTACATTTAATAGATATATGTAGCCTATCTTAAGATTTTTAATTTTCCTTGTATTGATAAATACCTTGACGTTCCATGTTCCTTAAACCGTTCAATTTTGATAACACACGTGGCGGTTGTAACTAGCTAAACACAAGGTGCTTACCCTTCCAGAGCACCCGACCTCAGTTCCCTGGTGGAGGTTCACGTGTCTAACAAAACTTGTCAGTTCCAAAGTTTTTACATTGCTTCTGGATTGTGATTCGGACATGGATTAGTATGTTTTCGACTGACCTACAGATTTAAATGTTAAAGAAATACTATATATAAATTAACCTTAAACAGACATTACAATAAATTACAATAAATAAACTCATCATTCCATAAAATGGTATTTTTTCTTAAAACCAACAAAACTGAACATCACTTGTAACCGATTTCACAGTATGTCCGATCCCGAAAAGAAATACTAGAATACTTTCCCTGAACAAACACAAAATTAGAAATAGAAGGAAAAAGAATAACGTATTTGGTATAACCTTAACCGTAAAATTAGTAGAAACAACTTACCTGTCGCTTTTGAACTTCTTTTATAAATCTAAAATAAAAATAGAAACATTTTATTTACAATAGAAGCCGTTTTTAAACTGAAAATGTGTATATGTCAACAGAACAAAGAATATGAAACAGTATCAGTAACTGTGGAAAAATCAAACGAACTCATATTGGGGATCTCTGATTATAAAACACACAACTTTGGACAGGCATTGCAGTAATATCCAGTAGTGTTGTTATAGTACCGTACTGTTGGAGGACCCGAACCATCCATTAACTTACAATTGTTATATTGGTTGTAAACCACAACAGTCAATACACAATGTTCAGATGGCTGCTATTTTGCAATAATAAATTGAAATAAAAGACATTTTAACACTGAAACAACATAAAGAGAGCTTCTAATAAGTTTGTGTTGTTGTAAGCAAATAGGATAAGCAAAACCAACTTGATTAGCTGTAGGCTATTTGTGATACGTTTATCTTGTTGGTTTCACGTTTTGCTCGTTTACCATATGCCTTGCAAATTGCTTAGAATATGTACGTAGACTGCAACCACTACTAACGCTCCTATAAAACACAGGGACAACTCATTGTTAATTTGATGCTAATGGAATTGGCTTTGCTACTGAATACTAAAGTAGTTTAATAAAAACCACACAAATACACCTATCCCTGCCCGAATTACAATCCAGAAGCAAAGTAAAGACATTGAAACTGGCAAATTAGGTTAAACACGTAAACTTCCACTGAGGAAGTGAGACCGGTTGCTCCGGCAGGGTTAGCACCTCCTGTTTAGCTAGCAACACCCGCCACGTGTGTAATCAAAAGTGTGAAAAGAACATGGAACTATGGGACGTCAAATGTATCCAGGGCAGTCCTGGACACAACACACATTAATTAGAAGCGCTCTCTTGTGTTGTTTCTGTTTTAAAATTTATTCCAATTTAGTATTGTGCACCGGATATCTCTGAAGAAAGTTAACGTGGTTAACATAACTTTCCGATTTTTAAAGTTTTCAAAGTTTTTACTTGGAATGGTGATTTGAACACGGACCAGTACGTCTGTGGTTGATTATTATCAGTGATCTGACAAAGTATGTGGTATTTTATGATTTGATTTTAGTTCTCACATCATTGCCGTTGTTGTAATACGACTTTGGCTAGTATTAAGAACACCTTTCTATATTCTCACTTGTCTGGTTAAAGTTCACAAAACATGTTTAACTTGATTTGTCAGTTTTCATATGTTTTACTCTACTTTTTGGATTGTAATTTGAACATGGATCAATATGCATGCTTGTGTCTGGTGATAACTGTTTTCAATGCATTGCTTTGCTAACTTTTGTGTTTTGTTTGTGATGACTATTATCAATGTTACACATACCTTTCTGTTTCCGATATGCTAGATTTTTTATCTTCTACATAGAAATCAGGCGAATTCTGTGTCATATTTACTTTTCCTACAAATGCTCTCTGACCTAATGTATCTGTAAAAGATAATGAACATACAAAACTGTTAACTGCAAATGTTAAACGGTTAGAAATACCGAAAGAGAATAATTGTTCTACGAAAACAATAGAAGCACCAGCCATGTGAATTTTTTTAATGCATTATTTTATAAACATTCAAAAGTAGCACAAGACACACGCAATTTACATTTATTATATATCATGAAATGTTTTATAGATTATAAATTCGATTTTTTTGTCTCAGAAATTACCATGAATACATTTGACGTCACAAAATTCTATTGTCATTTTCAATTTTGATTACACACGTAGACGGCGAAGCTAGCTAAATAGGAGGCGTTTATCATTTCGGATCACCTGGTCCTACTTCCCTGGTAGAATTTCTTCGTTTAAACTTATACTTTGTACTTAGGTTTGCAAATTTTGCTACAATGTGATATGAACACACAGTAAATTTTACTTACATAAGTATTATAAACACATAATAGACTAATATTGATGTCAGGTGACTTATCTCTACGGATTAATCAATATTCAGTTCCATGTGGTGCCGGAGTGTATATGGGTGATTTTGTACCAGGACAAACATGATTTAATGGTGCAGGTCCAGTGATATATCATTGCGCCTATTTATCCCATTATACTGACATCGAACTAACAAACAGGACCAACTGGAAACCTTAATTTGAAGTTGTTACTAGTTTTCAGAGAAAGTTCTTTTGTTGCAAAACACAACCATAGAATGTGAAGAAAATTTACTTTTATAAATTTCACAATAAATTGTCTATGAAAGCGGGTTGCCATGCGGTGACGAAGTGTTTTACGACAATGAATATCACCAGTATTATCATCTTCCACACCAAACTGATTTTCACCATCAAGTTCAATAACAATATTCCACTTTTCCCTAAATAATTCATTTGCCCATAAGTTTCACATATGTTATGAAGAACAACGCAAGCTCCTTATTCATAACAAGCAAACATGACATTGACATGAAGTCTTCTAGCTCTGACTAGCCGGTAGTTAGATATGCTCTGGGCTGATGTAAGATGTTGTTCGTTTATTGTATAAGACTTAAAACGCTAAGTCTTTAATGGATATACGGGGTCACCAAGTTAAAGTGCCCCTTTGTCTTTTCAATACCATGCTTAAATATACATGTATTAAGGGGATACTCTTCTTGTCTGATAAACAAGTCTTAATTTGCCACCAGTTTCAAAGTTTTTACTTTGCTTTGGGATTGTGATTTGGACATGGACAGGTGTGTGAGGTTTATGAGGCATTTTGTTTGAAACATCTAACACACTTGAGCAACGTTTTTTAAAAGAACGTTTTCGTATGCATTCTTAAATTTCCTCCAGATTTTCTGGATCCAACCAATACAAAGATCAGTTGCCGAGGTGATAACACTTACTTATAATATCACAAAGTAGCAATGTGGCATCAGTGTGAATTGTGGCAAAGTAACAACCAGTCGTCGTTCCATTCCGTAATACACGGGACTGAAAAGTAAGAAATATGATTCTATTATATAACAATAGATGTCCCGCCTGGCGCTTAAGATGTTAACATAATTCTGGCTTTAACCCAAAATTGTTCACATATTTTCAACGCATCCTGATACTAGGTGTAAAACCCCAGACTCGGCAAAAGTCGACATGTGGACAAAATGTATTCAAATGAATCTTATGTTCTACAATTCTGACGATATAAGATTTGAAATAGTAAGTAACTACATTGCATCCATTTTTAGGTCATTTCATCTTAATAACGCATTGTGACAATTGCAACACGAAATTTGATTTAGCGAACAGCAGAATACTACCGGTATTGTTGATATGGCATCCTGAATATCAATGCGAAACATAGGAATATTGTTATGACAAATAATATTAATATATTATAGCAGAATATTTTTAATCTTCTTTTGTATGCTAACATTTTTTAATTTATCTATGTCTATGTCTCAGGGATATTGCAAGCCTAGGCTTATCAAGGCCCTCAAAAAGTTTTATGGCCGTCATCACAGTATTGTTGATAAGTTTGATATCTCTGTGTCCAGGATTGCCCTGGATATATTTGACGTCTCATAGTTCCATGTTCCTTTCACACAATTTTGATTACACACATGGCGGGTGTAGCTAGCTAAACAGGAAGTGCTTACCCTTCCGTAGCACCCGGCCTCACTTCCCTGGTGGAAGTTCACGTGTATAACCTAACTTGTCAGTTCAAAAGTGTTCACTTTGCTTCTGGGTTGTGATTCGGACATGGATTAGTATGTTTGTTTTTGATCATAACAATACTGGGCACATTTAACCAAGGGACCCAAGACACGAATAGACATACTAGTATTCCAAAATGATTGCATTATTACATGGTGTATGACAGTATAGTCAAAATATTCCGAATGTATTATGCAGATCGTTGCATGATGGGAAAGATTTTTAACTATAAATTTTATATAACTAACCACTGCCTTTGTGTAGGCGTCTTTGGCAAACTCCAAATCCTTAAACCTGGCTTCAGTAGGGAATGTGTACTTCGTTAACCAATCAAGCAGTCCTAAATCTAACCCTTTACCGGCGTTAGGATACTGTGGAGCGTGTAAATGTGTATCAACAAACCCGGGAATAATAAACTGTCTACAAAAGATAACAGTCAAATACCATTGTTAGACTTCTTTTCTTTGGAAGCCGTATACTTACACGACGGTGGGTACAAAATGGAAAAAATAATGCTGACAAAAGTCGTATAATTTATAAATTCAACTTCCGATTTGAAAATTTGTGAACTTGGTGAAAGATTTCTAAACAGAAGGAGTTTACCCTTCCGGAGCACCCAGCTTCACTTCCTTGGTGGAAGTTCACGTGTCTAACTTACTTGTCAGTTCCAAAGTATTGCCCTGGATATAGTTCCATGTTCCTTTCACACAATTTTGATTACACACGTGGCGGGTATAACTTTGTTTCTGGATTGTGATTCGGAAATGGATTAGTATGTTTATTTTTGATTGCTGATTACTATCAAGAGAGATTTATGGTAAGTGTTAAAACCCACGACATGCAGTGTAGTGAGATCCCTAACACATTATGTTAAAAACGCATTTTGTAATAACAAAAATAATTGCTAAGAGTGCAAATGAAAGAATAATTATATATATATCAATGTTTCAACTAACTACGTGGCATTATTTGAAGGTAGAATATTTTGGTTGACATCACGTGATCACAATAGTAGCCCCTTGACCAATCAAGGATAAGACGGATTTGATATGATATCACCTTGGATTTAGTTTCCTGACTTTGCCTCTGGGTAGATTGAATTTTTGTAAGGTTTCTTCCAAATTTTCATTTCTTACTAAGAACAATATCTACAAATAAACCATCACAAATTAAAAATGTGTTTTAAGTAAGGCTAAATAGCATTTTATTTACTGGCAAAGCTCTTGTTTACAATAACTTGCATCTCCTGTTTATAGTTTATTTGCTTCACAGTATTGCGCTATTGTCCAGGTTGTTCCCATTACGGGGAGTTTATACAACACAGCAAGTTGCTTAAAAATAAATTGTTGACAGATATTGCTGTCCTAAGCTTATTAAGACCCTGAAAAGTTCCATTGTCGTCATCACAATATTGTTGATATGCATGGCGTCTCTGTCCCCAAAATAAGTCTGGATATATTTGACGTCCAATAGTTCCATGTTCCTTTCATTATTAATTCAGATTGGACACGTGAAGGGTGTAGCTAGCTAAACAAAGGTGCTTAATCTTCCGGGGCACTCGGTCTCAGTTCATGAGTTTATCTGAATTTGTCAGTTGTCTAAGTTTTAACGTTGTGTGGGATTGTGCTTTGGACATGGATTGTTATGTTTGTTTTTATTACACTTTAATATTAATTTACACAACGCAAAGAGCGTGTCTAGCGACCACCAAGCGCTTGAAGATTTAATCCCATCATGTACGTCATACCTGGCTTGATGGATTAAAACACATGACAGTTAAAACATACTTCCTCATAAAGGGACCACAATTAGTTACGCTAAAGAATAAAGAATTGAAATCTATGCATTTCAATTCAATCTGTATTTCCGTAAGTAATATAACTTATTGGAACATGTATATAACAAAAGAAATACAAAAACATGCATACATACATACATACATACATACATACATACATACATACATACATACATACATACATACATACATGTATATACATACATACATACATACATACATACATACATACCAATGAACAAGCAAGACAAATAAAGTAATATATACGGAGAAATGCTAACAGATTAAATTATTGCATTTTGAATATTTTTTGTTTAAACGCCCGAAATAAAAATTATTTAGTTTTACATCATTAATAGACAACAGCTGGATTAGTTTAAAAGTAGAGGGTTTTTGCCAGTAATATGGTTTAACAAGTTGTTTGCGGATTGTGGCGTATACAGGACATACAAGTATAAAATTATATTCATCTTCGATTGTGGTCAAATAGTAGTATTGGGAACATTAATTATAAAGCTGTCCAGTGATGTGGTTAAATTAATACTGTCCCACAACATCCCACTTATAATATTTATTTTTTCTAAGTTTCCACAGGTGATATTTTTCAAGCTATTGACATTAAATTTTTGTTCGTATTCCAAGTAATTTCGAAATTACTATAGGAAGTTCTTATCAGAAGAAACTACATTTCTATTCCATGTGCATGTTTGACAGAGACTTACGAACGTACAGTTATGGAATATCTTGTCTATTTCCTCTTAATGGGAAATACCAGGATTCCAAAAATAACAGAAATTGGACTTAAATAGCCTTCAGACTTATACAACTTTGCTAGATCAGAGATCCATGCCTGTTATATCATGTATAAAGTGAAAGTCCCTTATTTGTTTAAAGTCTCTATATTTTTGGTATTTATGTATTTTTAAACAAAAATCAATCGCAAAATCATAGTGCTTCATAGGATATTGCTGATATCGCAATAGTCGTGATAATGTTGACTGTTCTTAATATATTTTATAAAAGAAAATACACGCCTACATTAGACATTTTGAGATGACCCCTTTGGGTGCATACACTATATACTTACCTTGCCGTTCTTCACGCATATACTGTGGTCCGTCAATATAATCATGTGATTTACATCAGTTGAATGAACAAATGTACCAGATATAAGTAAACAGTCTGATTTTGTGCTATCCATTTCTTGTTTTTATGTCTAAAACCGAAAAATAACATTTACACTTAAAATTGCCTACATAAAAACCAAACGGTGTTAACATTAAAAAAGTCCCTATCAAAAATGCCCTAGTCTTTAATTGACTACACAAATATTTAATCTGAAAAGCCGTTATTTAAGACTACCTGTGTTAACTGACGCAATTTGTGACCCAGATTCCACGACCCGTGGTATTTAATAATTGTACGTTATTGAGGTCAACTTTTAGTGTACTGATAACTGGGTAGTTGAAAACGAATGTATTGATTGGTTGGTTTATTGATTGTTTGATCGCTCGAGCGGTTGATTGATTGATTGATCGCTCGAGCGGTTGATTGATTGATTGATCGCTCGAACGGTTGATTAATTGATTGCTTGATTGATTGATTTGGGCGTTAAGTCCAAATATTTCACTTACACTGAGATGGAGTGTTAAGAATATTTCAGTTATATCGGAACTTCTATTGGGACGTAACCAGCTACAAGTGAAGTGGTAAAATTTTGGCGCCAGGTCAATGTGCAGGGCGGGTTCATTGAGCAGCTAGCATACCCTCTAAATTTGCTTTCGATTGCTTGGCGGAAGAATGGCCAATACCGATTATATAGTCTTGGTTAGACCCGGTCAGGTTACGAACTCCGATCACGACATCGTTGGATTATAAACATTTTGATACCGGCGTCACTTATAATGGTGTCGTGTGCAAATTCTGGATTTTTCAAAAATTAACACATGACAATGACAAATCAATGACAAGTAGTGAGGCTCAATTAACACAGCCAATTGATATGTGTGTGTGTGTGTGTGTGTGTGTGTGTGTTCCAACAACAAGTTAGTGCATACTAAAGTCCTTAATTGTCTTTTTTTTTTTTAGATCAAAACACCCATACGTAGAAATTAAATGCCAGGATTTTATTTATTTTATTATTTGCTACAACAGATCAAATAATAAAGTTGTTTAACAGGTAATATTTGTGACACCTGTACATGTGCTGGTGGGTGTATGGTAAACCAGTTGTTAACTTGGGATATCATGCAATCAAAAATATAAAAGTCTTGAAGTTCCTTGGATAGACTGGTGTGGTAAAATTTTATAATCCTGACATGTATGTTCTTAACATTGTGTAAACGTAATTTTGTCCCCACGTGAAAAAGTCCCAGAGATAACACGAATCCCGAGTCATGTCAACAGTGGTCAACTAAATCGTTGGTGAAAATATCCTTCGGAACAATTTCACTGGCGGTCAGTGGCGGAACAAATACTCTTATACAATTGAGATTAAAATACTTACCGTTAGATAGATAGAAAAGGGAACAAAAAACCCAAGCAAAAATTGCCTTTTCCATACATTAAGTGATTAAGGGGCCGTATCAAAAGTCTCATTTAATCAGGTTTATACATTACACTCTGTTTTATACATCCAGCGCTACTTGGCGCTTTTCCGTTTCTTGTATCCGCTTATTTTCACTCGCACTTCTGTTAAATGTTACAAGCAATGCGCCGTCTAACGACCGGGGACTTGCATAGATAACCTGGTGGAATAGTTTATACATGACTGAAAAGCTGTAAATCTCCAATAAAACTATAGATTATAAACTGTATAGCCATTGCTCATCAAATATTTTTCAGTCCCCTTATTCCAAATAACTACAGTACAGACCTGTCGAGAGTTTAACACTAAGCTAACGAATTAGTGACGAATTGGAAGTTCATCACTGCCCCCCCCCCTCCTTACTCCTTACCTACCGGTATATCTCTACAGGTTTCCCTTGTTCCTATGGATCTCGATCGACAGTCGAGCCTCGACTCCTTTTCGTTACCTCAGTGTTAATCTTTCGACAGGACTGCACTGTACATGGCCCCGCGTAAAAGTTTGAAGCATTGTTTTTTTCTCTGATACAACCATCCCGGGGGTAGGGACATTAATTGTTTTAATATGTATTAAATAATGAAAGTGTCTCATAAGTCAGTAATGGCTGGGTAGCAATACTTTTAGTAAGAAATCTTTTCATTTTTATGTATGTATTTATTAGATGTGTATTAATCTGTGACACTATAATAAAATAACATCATCATTATTATTATTATTATTATTATTATTATTATTCGTCTTTTTGCGTGGCTCGTTGCGTTATTTCGCGTAAGACTTAATTCGTCTGTGACGTTATTTCGAATTTTGCGTACTGGGGATTTGTTCGTTTTTTCGCGTGGCTCATTGCGTTATTTCGCGTATGGTTTATTCGTTTTTTTTCGAGCGATGTGTGGTGTTATTAGTCCCCTACCGGCGAAAGCCGAAGGGGACTTTAGGTTTGCACTCTGTCCGTCTGTCCGTCCGTCCGTCCGTCTGTCACGCCTCAGTTTTTCACACTTATTTTCTAAAATCTTTTAGATAATGAACTGATTTTTGGTATGTGAGTCTACCATGATGAGTTGCAGATCAAGTTAGCGCTTCATTCTGGTCCGCAAATTTTTACATGAGTTATGGCCCTTTGAACTTTGAAAATCCACTGAAATTTCGGTTTTCCGCTCTTTTTTCTAAATGCTTTTAGATAATGAACTGATTTTTGGTATATGAGTCTACCATGATGAGTTACAGATCAAGTTTATGTTTCGTTTCCATCTGCTAATTTTTACGGGAGTTATGGCCCTTTGAACTTTAACTTTGAAAATTCACTGAAATTTCAGTTTTCCGCTCTTTTTTTCTACACGCTTGCAATTAATGAATTGTTTTTTGGTATGCAGGTCAACCATGATGTGTTACAGATTAAGTTAACGTTTCGTTTCATTCCACTAGTTTTTATGGGAGTTATAGCTCTTTGAACTTTGAAATTTCAACGAAATTTCAGTTTTTTGCACTTTTTTCTACATGCTTGCAGATAATGAATTTTTGAGAACTCCATTGCTGGTTTTTGATTTTACTATGATCAAGTTTTGCTTTACATCTAGAACAACACGTATAATTTATAACTATAAATCTTTGGACCATATAATAAGGTACATTTTACCTAAAACTTTGGAATTAGTGAAATATGCGACCGGTAGGGGACTATGTATTGTTTTGCAATATTCTCAGAATGCTTGTTTTGCGTTAATTTTATTCGTCTTTTTTCGCGTGTCTCGCGTTATTTCTTGTAAGGTTGTCTTGTCTTTCGAGTGGCTTATAATAGGTATTATTCGTCTTTTTTGCGTGGTACATTGGGTTCATTTGTGCTTTTAAGTTGCGCTTGGCGTTATTTCATAAGGCAGAAGTTTAATTTTTAAAAAAATCAGTACTACGTCAAACCCTTGAAAGCGACAAGACGGAATCAAGAGTAAAATCGAGTACGATTTGCCCGTCGGTGAGACGGACGCGGAAATTGTTCAAAGTCTTGCGTGATATTTTGCACATTTGAGTTCAGTTAGTATTGTCATATACCACTTTTTTAATTTAGTCATAAAATACATGCAAAAAGTGGTGTGGCAGTATGTGAATTATGCCTGTCAGTTTGTATTGCCTTAATCAATTGTGTAAACTGTGTTTCAGCTAATGAAAATGGATGATGATGATGATGATGATGATGATGATGATGATGATGATGATGATGATGATGATGATGATGATGATGGTGGTGGTGGTGGTGGTGGCGGTGGTGGTGGTGTTACAAGTTCAGTGGCGTGTTGTATAAAGCGGGTAAATCGCATCGCTCTATATTCGCAATAATTATGAAACAGATCAGCCCATCATGGTGCCATATATACTGAAGTATATGACAATAGAAAGTGCCTAAAATCATCTTGAATTAATGGTTTGTGCATACCACATTGACATACGCCCGTCAATCAGCTCTTGGTACCAGTTACTCTCATTCTTTTTTAAATTGAGATAAAGCTAAAATGTTTACTTACCCGTGACTTGTTACCCGTTGTCGGAGATGGTGATGTAATGCCTGTGTAGTGTAGTGTTACACTTGGTGATATTATTATTATTATGGACTTTATATAACGACAGTGTTGTATCATAGAAGTAATTTTAATATAGAAAAGTATGCAGGCCTACATGCAGAGGCGTGACAAGGCATGTTACCGGTGATTTACGTAATAATAATAATAAAAAATATATAATAGTGAACAGCTGGAAAGACCTGGGATGAACTGAAGGAGATGTCCCAGAACCGTGTCAGATGGAGAGGCGTTAGTGAACAGCTTGAAGGGCCTGGGCTGAACTGAAGGAGATGTCCTAGAACCGTGTCAGATGGAGAGGTGTTAGTGAACAGCTTGAAGGACCTGGGCTGAACTGAAGGACATATCTGAGAACTGTGTCAGATGGAGAGGTGTTAGTGAACAGCTTGAAAGACCTGGGCTGAACTGAAGGAGATGTCCCAGAACCGTATCAGATGGAGAGGTGTTAGTGAACAGCTTGAAGGACCTGGGCTGAACTGAAGGACATATCTGAGAACTGTGTCAGATGGAGAGGTGTTAGTAAACAGCTGGAAAGACCTGTTCTGAACTGAAGGAGATGTCCTAGAACCGTATCAGATGGAGAGGTGTTAGTGAACAGCTGGAAAGACCTGGGATGAACTGAAGGATATATTCCAGAACCGTGTCAGATTGAGAGGAGGTGTTAGTGACCAGCTGGAAAGACCTGGGCTGAACTGAAGGAGATATCCCAGAACCGTTTCAGATGGAGATGTGATAGTGACCAGCTGGAAAGACCTGGGCTGAACTGAAGGAAATATTCCAGAACCGTGTCAGATGGAGATGTGTTAGTGAACAGCTGGAAAGACCTGGGCTGAACTGAATTCCAGAACCGTGTCAGATGGAGAGGTGTTAGTGAACAGCTGGAAAGACCTGGGCTAAACTGAAGGAGATGTCCTAGAACCGTGTCAGTTGGAGATGTGTTAGTGACCAGCTGGAAAGACCTGGGCTGAACTGAAGAAGATATCCCAGAACCGTTTCAGATGGAGATGTGATAGTGACCAGCTGGAAAGACCTGGGCTGAACTGAAGGAAATATTCCAGAACCGTGTCAGATGGAGATTGTTACATTAATTGATTATGTTATGATTATATGATTGGCACGAGGTTAAATGTAAATTACCTCCCTTGAGTCTGACGTCACTTAGACGTCACAACCATGTGGTTAGCACAGTTGGAGTGCGGCCATGCATGATACTGTATAGATGTACACATGTATGTATCCAGAATAAAATATAAATATTAGTTTGAACAAAGCCTTCAATATTATTACATGGTGTCAGAAGAATGGATCTCACTGGAATACCTACACCATCTATGGACTGGAATTCAAGCAATCTTCCGGGCGCATGGAAAAGATTCAAAGCTCACGTGGAGCTCATCTTTGCAGACCCACTCAAAGAAAAAGAAGAAGAAGATAAATGTACGTACATTGTATTTGCTTCTCTGGATAGAGGAAAAGGGACGTGAAATCTATGATACCTGGGGTTTGTCCGCAACAGACAGAAAGAAGCTAAGTGTTTTCTATGAACGATTTCAAACATACGTCCAGCCAAAATTAAACCCCATATTTGCAAGATATAAGTTCAATCAAGAAATACAAGGCAGCAATTCCTTTGAAAACTTTGTCACTCGTCTGCGGATTTTAGCAAAAGACTGTGACTATAATGATCAAACTGAAAATATGATCAGGGACAGAATTGTTTTCGGTGTAAATTCAGCACAAATTAGAGAGAAACTGTTAAACGTCGGCGACAAGTTAAACTTGGATAAGGCAATCCAAATATCTCAACAATATGAATATTCACAGGCCCAGTTAAAGTCGATGGCCCAAGGTCAGACGGACACTCCTGTCTATGCAGTCTCATATCAGAATCCAATGGCAGGAAACGCGCCACGTGGTAGAAGCCGATTCCAACGCAAGGCATTTCAACAACGACAGAGTTATAACAACGCGAGAGGTCATAGGGACAAATCTAATTCATTCAGTGCAGCTACGAGACCAACAACAAAATGTGATTACTGTGGATCTGCGCACGCGAAAAAAGCAAAATGTCCAGCTAAAGGACAAAGATGTAACTTTTGCAATAAATGGAACCATTTTGAGAAAGTTTGTAAAAAGAAAGAGCATAATGTTAATGAACTTAATGTAGCGAATGACAATGATATAGACGATTTTGGTTTTAATGATTTGTTTATTGACAGTATAGATGTTATGCATATTGACAATGGTGTGAATGTAATTAGCAATGACCGGGCATTTGTTGAATTATCATGTAAACCCAATAACACCCGTGTAAACTTTAAGATGGACACAGGTTCCCAAGTAAATATTTTACCTGCTAATGTATTTTTTACTCTCAAGACCAATGCCCCACTGGAACAAGCTACTAGCAAACTGACAACTTACAATGGTCACAAACTCAACACACTTGGTGTTTGTAAGATTATCTGTTTTTTCGGTAACAAAAGTCAATCTCTTGAATTTTATGTGGTAGAAACAGAATCGCCACCAATTTTAGGACTTAAGTCGTGTCTAGAATTTTCACTCATCCAGTTTGTGCACTCAGTACAAGATACAATTGTGGCACCATTAGATAGGAGTATGATATTAGCAGAATATAATGATGTTTTTCAAGGTATAGGTCTATTTAAAACTGAATGTAATATTGTACTTAACCCTTCTGTTCCGCCTGTGGTAAATCCACCGCGTCGGGTACCGATCGCATTACGCGACCGATTAAAGGCCGAACTTGACCGGATGGAATCTCTAGGAGTTATCGCGAAAGTAACCAAGCCGACGCCATGGGTTAGTTCGATCGTTATCGTCGAGAAACCGCAAACGAAACAACTACGAGTATGTCTTGACCCTCAGAATCTTAATAAGGCAATTCAACGTCCGCATTATCCTATGCGAAATTTCGAAGACATTTTACCGCGCTTATCGAACGCGAAATTCTTTACAAAGTTAGACGCACGTTCCGGATATTGGGCGATTAAATTATCTGAAGAGTCGTCTTATCTTACTACATTCAACTCACCAGTTGGTCGATATCGGTTTCTTAGACTACCTTTTGGACTGAAGTCTTCACAAGACGAGTTTCAGCGTTACATAGATGAAAGTTTTGAAAATCTCGACGGTGTTGAAGTTATTGTCGACGATATACTAGTTCACGGACGTACGAGAGACGAACATGATAGAAACCTGCGCAATGTTCTTGAACGCGCTCGACAAAAAGGTGTTAAGTTAACTCACGAGAAACTAGAGGTCGGAGTTACAGAAGTCAGATACTTTGGTCATATTCTCAGCGCAGACGGACTTAAGCCCGATCCTTCAAAAATATCGGCAATACGCGATATGAAAGCGCCAGAGAACCAAACTGAGCTACAGACCATGTTAGGCACGATCAATTATCTATCGAGATTTGCACCAAACCTCGCGGAGGTGACAAGTCCATTACGAGAACTTCTGGCAAAGGAAGTACTGTTTTCATGGGATGCACCGCAAAAGAAAGCCTTCGCGAAAGTGAAAGAGATACTTACTACTGATCCAGTATTAGCTTATTATAACCCGGAAGTAGAAATCAAGCTCCAAGTAGATGCTTCTAAATATGGAATAGGCGCTACTATTTTACAACACGAAAAACCGGTAGCTTATGCGTCCAAGTCGCTTACCGCGTCTGAAATCCAATATGCGCAAATCGAAAAAGAAATGTTGGCGATAGTATTCGGATGTAAGCGGTATCACCATTACGTGTATGGTAAACGAGTAAATGTACAAACGGATCATAAACCATTGGAATCCATATTTAAGAAATCGCTCAGCGCCGCGCCACCAAGACTACAGCGCATGCTTCTCCAACTACAAAGATACGATCTTAACGTATATCACGTGCCAGGCAAAGACATTCCACTTGCCGATACGCTCTCGAGAAAATTCTTGCCAAACACTGACGAAGGTCTTACCGAAAACATGGACGTTTATGTTCATGCGGTTATGGAATCGATCCCGATAAGTAACACTCAGTTTAAAAACATTCAAGCCGCAACTACGTCTGATCCACAATTATGTGTGCTTAAACAAACCATTTTAAATGGATGGCCGAAAAGTTACAAAGAATGTCCTAAAGTGCTGAAAGAATACTACAATTTTCGAGACGAGCTATCAGTCGAGAACGAGGTCATTCTCAAAGGCACGCGTATCGTAATTCCCAGTTCTCTGAGGTCAAATATGATCGAAAAAATTCACTATGGACATATGGGTAGACAAATGTGTAAAACGAGCTCGCGAAGTTATATATTGGCCCGGAATTACCACCGATATAATTAGTCACGTAACGAATTGTAAAATTTGTTTGGAAATGCGTAACAATAATCAGAAAGAACCGATGATATCACACAAACTCCACATTTACCGTGGCAAACAGTCGCATCAGATCTTTTTACGTGGAATAATCGCGATTATGTATTGGTAGTCGATTACTATAGCCGATTTCTTGAGGTAGAATTACTCTCAAGTACCACAAGCACAGCCGTAATAAATAAGCTCAAAACAATATTTACACGTCACGGTATTCCGCAAAAGTTAATGTCGGATAACGGTCCGCAATATGCCTCGATCGAATTTAACAAATTCGCAGAAACTTGGAATTTTGAGAATATCACTTCTAGCCCTACTTACGCACAATCAAATGGCTTAGCAGAACGAGCTGTTCAAACGGTTAAGCGCATTCTCAGCAAAGCCAAATCAGATAATAAAGATCCGTACATTAGCTTATTAGAGTATCGCACTACTGCCCTTAACATTGGGTATTCTCCATCACAATTACTAATGGGTCGCTCATTACGGTCATTACTACCAGTTTCAAATGAAAGTTTGCGACCGCAAAGTATACAACAGAAATAGCGCGTGACCGTATGTTAAATGCCAAGGAAAAGGGGAAATCCTATTACGATCAAGGTTCTAAACCGTTGCCCGAAATCGCAGAAGGTGACACGGTTCGCATAAGACAAAACGGCAAATGGCAACCAGCACAATGTGTACAAGAGCACGATTACAGATCATTCTCCGTACAAACACCTGAAGGGGGAATTTACCGCAGAAATCGCAAAGATTTACTAAAAACAAACGAGAAATTCGAGTACAATGTAACACCAACTGATAGGTGTGATATATCATCTTCGCCGTCGAATTCATTGGAAGAAAGCTCTCCTGATTTACCGCCACTTTGTGCACCTACTTCGCCTTCTACTCCAAAACCATATGTTACCAAATCAGGGCGCACTGTTAAACCTAAAATTATCCCCTCAATGTAGTTACTGTTTGTTGATATGTTGTTATATAATTTTCTTCAGCATTGAATGTTCTTATTGTTTCGTTTACAGTTTAATGACAGTTGTCAAGTTTTATATGGACATTTAAAGAATAGACATTTGTGTTCTTTAACATTTCACAAGGAGGGAGATGTTACATTAATTGATTATGTTATGATTATATGATTGGCACGAGGTTAAATGTAAATTCCCTCCCTTGAGTCTGACGTCACTTAGACGTCACAACCATGTGGTTAGCACAGTTGGAGTGCGGCCATGCATGATACTGTATAGATGTACACATGTATGTATCCAGAATAAAATATAAATATTAGTTTGAACAAAGCCTTCAATATTATTACAGAGATGTGTTAGTGAACAGCTGGAAAGACCTGGGCTGAACTGAATTCCAGAACCGTGTCAGATGGAGAGGTGTTAGTGAACAGCTGGAAAGACCTGGGCTAAACTGAAGGAGATATTCCAGAACCGTGTCAGATGGAGAGGTGCTGTTGCGGCCCTTTGTTCCCCAGGGAATCAAAAGGAATAATTTAAGTAATTCAAGAAACAATAGTAAAAACATAACGCCACAGTTAAGACATATCACATAAACATTTGACATATATCATATTTGATATATAAACTACTACATAAATAGAGTAAAAACACAGAGCTAAAAATTTAAATATAGACATCTAACTATTGATTTTAGTAAAAAAAAAATATACATGATTAGATTATAGAGACATGTAAAGTTAAAAATAAAACAAAAAACACAAACTAAAAGCAATCTACACGATGAAGCAACTAAAAGAAAATAGAACACATCTTTATTAAATGCATGAAAAAAAAAACCTCCAGAACAAATTACTATAAAGTTGGCTTAGAAAGATAGATATCTTTGTAAGCAGTTCTGATTCTGTGATGCTTCTTTATGCGACGGTTTGGAGTTTGGTAGTGTGTTACATCTGTCTATGGCTATACCGGTAGCTGAATACTCCACTGTGAAGCCGGTTTAGTACTGCACCTTTTTTAAAAGAAAGAAGTTGTATGTTATTTCCTCTTGTTCTGGATGACTGGTAGTTTGCTGTCGCTAGATTAAAAAAAATTGTCATCGTTTACTTCGTCAACTTGTGTCAGGATTCTATATACTTGGATCATGTCTGCTCCTATTCGCCTATATTCTAATGTAGGCAGACCAAGGGCTATATGTTAGACCTTTTAACGATGGCGCCATTCTTGTTGCTCGCCGCTGAATATTTTCTAATAATATTTGGTCGTTTTCAGATAAGGAACACATACTGTAATGGCGTATTCTAAGTGTGAGCTTCCTATACTCTGATACTAGTGACTTGTATAAAAAGTTAAACTGAGGTCTCTATACTCTATATCTACATGGCTGAAATTCCTAAATATGAGGCTTATAAAAGGATCATATGCATAAAGCATTAAAGTACATAAACTACATAAAAGCAAATAAAAACATTTATGAAAAAAAATAAGAGTGATAAAATTGTGTAAATCTGATATGGGTTGTATGCTCTTAGTGAGAAGTCAATGATGACTTACATAGTTCAACTACGTTAAAGATGTCTGAAATTTCATTCTGGCTTTAGTAAAAATAAGAGTGATAAAATTGTGTAAATCTGATATGGGTTGTATGCTCTTAGTGAGAAGTCAATGATGACTTACATAGTTCAACTACGTTAAAGATGCCTGAAATTTCATTCTGGCTTTAGTTTTGTAATTTGTAAGTTCCATTTTTTATCCAATATCGAAATTTTAAATATTAAAATAAGCTTGGTGACTAGGTACCTTTTATTACCTTAAGTTGACCTCCGAACGCGCTCCTTCAAATCTCAGACACGTTTGAAACAACGTATTTGATTGGTTTACTGAATATGACACATTTTGTAATTAAATTCGAGTTTAGTTTATTGATGAACAGTTAAATTATTATTTTCATCTGTTCACGAGGAAACAGCATTATTTTAGACAATTGAATCAATTTCAAAGGCGATTTAAGTTCCACGATCAAAATAGAGAATAAAAATGAAATATTTTTCCATGTTTGCGCAATTTAGTGTATTGTCCAATGAAATTGATTGTTACATTGAACTTTGACAAGCGATTCGCGAAAGGCCGGCATTTTGAAGAAAATATCCATTGAAAGAAAAAAAGTAAAAAAGAACTCGCCACACTTATAATCAAGACACTTATGGAGAACTCAACGGAGATATCGAACAAGCAAAGAACGCATTTGTTTAAAAACAAAGGGAAAGATGCCGAGGTTTGTTAAAACTGTGTCATTTCTTCTTTTGAAAAAGTCGTTTGTCCTTTTCGGGAAAACCATGTGGCCGAGGTCAAATCTCACCCATCCACTGCGTAATATTTGTTCTGTGGTGTGAAAATTGTTTCGTTTGATGGTTAATTACTTTTTAAAGATTCTAGGGAACCAAATGCCGAAAGGACGAACCTTTTGGACAAGATTCCTGTTTCAAATTCTCTACGTAATCTGTCCATTCTTTATCAGTTTATTGATTTTACCTTTATATTGACAACAGAATTCTAATTTTCGTCTATTTCAATATAATTTTCAGCCATTAACATTGTTTACATTAATAACATTTCGAAATTTGTAAAATCGTCTGTTTATTACTCTCATTTGCATAGACATTCCTTCAACACTGTTCAATTGGTAAAGGGTGTACACATTGTTGTTACCTTCTTCCATATAATGAGTAGGCCTCCTCCTGCTTCGTTTCTGTGATTTTAACCATGGAAACCTGGTGTGAATAATAGCTGATTTGATGGACCGAATTATGTCTGTCGTCAACAGCCCTTTTTATCAGTGATGTGGGCCGTAGCACGACAGAAACTGGCTCTATACCAAAATGTGGAAATTCAGCGTCTCTAACTGAAAGAGTATTGCGCTCTCAACAAATAATTATCAGCAGTGATCAACTAACCTGCAGTTCTTGAAAGTGAAATATGTTTTCTGTAAACTTATGATATAATTTTATTCAAATCCGCTGACACTTGTACAAGGCCATTTTCAAACGTGCACATAAAATTGTTCTTGTTTTGCCTGTCATTTTGAAAAATCATGTGAAACATGATCTCTTGAGTTGACATGTAAAAAGAGGAATGCCGACTATGTAAAGTGAATAAATAGATGAAATAAATTGGTGAAAAGAATTTTTTTGGTAATAAAACAAAAATGAAACAGACCTGGAGCATGTTTATCTAAAACAAGTATACAGCAGGGGTTCAAAATTCCTTAGGTCCAAGGTCCGTAACTTTTTGATTTTACATTGGGACCCTTGGTATTTAAACAGAAAGTCTGATGGACCTGCCATTTTTTACCAAAATAGTTCTTCTTTTTTTATGAAAACAGAATGCCACATGGATCTTTCAATAATGATATTGGACTTTTTAAAAAAAATTTGTGGGACCTGCCAAAAATAAAGGCAAAATGTCCTGGACCTTCCATTACAAAACAATTTTGAACCCCAGATATAGGCAGCCCTTAATTTTGTCAACTAAAATGGTGACCAAATCGACCTGGAGTTGTGTATGGCGACCTAAAATTTGTAAATGGTGACAGCTTGTCCACTTTAAATTTGATCTTTTTGACCAGAGAACAGATATTATTTCTGTGTCCCAAAATTTTCATAATACTGTTACCAATTCAGGCAATATAATGGACACTTTACATCATCATTATTGTTATTAACAACAGAGATTTATGTAAGTGATTGTTAGTCAATTTTAGGGTGGTCACTCCTATTTGGTAAATTGGTTTGAGGATAATTGAAGCAGACTTTAGATTAATCTAATTTTGGGAATTAAATTACCAGTATGAAAATTCATTAATATTTTTGGGATAATGGTTTGGAGTTTCAGGGTTCGTACAGGCCTGGAAAAGTCCTTAAATTTTGAGGTTTGCCCTAAAAAGACCCTAAAAACAAGTCTGAACCTAAAAAGCCCTTGAATTTATCCTGAAGGCCCTAAAAATCCCTTGAATTTGGGCAGTTGTGTGTCTGTATTTGGATATTAAGTTGTTGCAAATAGACTGATGTTAACAAATTAATATTAATTAATAAGTTACTTGAAAGGAGCAATTTAAATGTACCTGGCCCAACTTCAACCTTATCCACTTCAAGAGTTGTTACTATGGACATGTAAGTAATTGTTTTATTAATTTAATTGCCTTTGCACCAGTATTTTTTTGCTACATTTGCACCTCTGGTTAAGCCCTAAATTTGCAAATAAAACCTTGAAAAGACTCTAAAAAGTCCTTAAATTTGGAGTCTAAAAAGTCTGTACGAACCCCAAGTTTGGAAATAGGATCCATCCCCAAATTAAGCATTTGACAATGCTGCAGTTTAATGTATTTTGTTTGTTCTTTTATCAGGAAATGCGAAGAAGGAGAACCGAGGTGACAGTAGAATTGAGGAAAGTGAGTAAAAATCATAGAAAAAATAAATTTGGTTTGCTAAATGACATACATGTATTTCACTAAGTCTTAAACTTAACTAGAGAAATCATCTTTTTTCTTAGTAAAACTGAATAATTAAGTATTCTAGTTTATTTATTTATCTGTATATATGTCAATATTTGTATTTCCCTTTCAATAATTGAAACTACGCTAGGCTGAATGTACCAAAATTGTTTTTGAATTAATTTCTTTAACTTGATGACTTTCATGTTGGACATAAATGTTGATATTAATGTAAAATAATCAATTGTTCCAAGTAGCATGTACCATAATTTGCAATCAGATTTTCTCACACTAGAATATGGCTTTGACCTAGTTAACTTCAGTGGCAAGAGATTCTATAATCCATAATAAGCTGTAGCGTTAGAACAAATAACCACCTAGGCTCTGTTAGTGTTAAGGATATAGGTAACGGTTTTCTTGAGATCAAAGTTTGTTACCTTTCTAGAACATCCAGCATAAAATTTACATGTATGTTGAGATTTAAACATGTAAATTTTTTATTATACTTCTTTGCCATCAAGTACCATCAAGGTTGAGTTAATGAAATGCAACATATAACAACTTGATATAACCATGATAACTTTATTACCACATGTTGTTTATCTGTAGAATAAAAGAGATCAACATGTGTTAAAAAGAAGAAACGTGCCATTGACCCAAGACAGTACAGATTCTGATGAGAGTGAAAAGCCAACTAGTCAGTCCTTACAAACCATTGTACAGAACGCCTCTAGTAGTGAACCTACAGTACAACTTAGTGCTGTCCAAGCTGCAAGGTAAGATGGAAATTATGTCGGGGAATTGGACTGATTTGAAATATAACTGACTTGAATCTCAATATTTTGTTTTTATCTTTCTTAAAAGAATTTGAAAAAATAAATAATTTAAAGATGTATCAGATAAGTTACACATCAAAGGCCTCCTGAGTGACCAAAATTTCTGTCCTGATTACAAGAATCTGTAGTGTATTCAATCTCTGGGATGACTTATGTTTGAGATCTGTTGTTGAGTTAAAAAAAACTCTGTTATCGGAGTACCAGTATATAATGCATGTAGTGTCAAGGAAAATTTTATGTTTCTACATCATATCTTGCAAAAATATACAAATGTACTTGAATAAGAATTCAATGTTGGCCACCAGATTCTTGAAATTTCAATGGTCCCTGTAAGAGTGAGTGAGTGAGTAATGGTGTTTAACGTCCCAGTCAAGAATATTTCACTTATATCGAGACGTCGCCAGCTATAGACGAAGTTGCAGAAATTTTGCCTGTGCGTTGCGCTTATGGCATTATACAGCAGGGATCTTTAGCGTGCCAAGCCCACCGTGACACGGGACCTCGTTTATTTTAAGTTCCCATCCGAAAGAACCGTGACTTTCATTTCGTAATGCAGAGTGCTTGGCGAAAGAACAGTCACTACCCATTTTCAAGTCTTGGGTCAGACGGTCCCTGTAAGAACATACTAAAATAAATTAACAGAATTTCACTCAAAGCAGGATTTGGGCTTCTTAGATTGTTCTAAATTTTGAACTCTGGTTCTATCAACTTTGTGACAACATTACTCGGTATATGTTTGATAGAAAAATAAAAAAAAATTTAATAATGAGAGATGAATTATAGTTTTTATTGATAATTTATGTGCCAACACTTCTTGACCAAAATATGAAACACAAATTGTTTGTTCTTTAACATGTGACTTTGGATCTTTACAGGAAATTGTTATCCAGTGATAGAAATCCACCAATAGATGATTTAATTACATCAGGAATTCTACCCATCTTAGTAGAATGTCTGCTAAATGATGACAAGTAAGTGTAATTGTAAATTTATTATACTCCCCCACAAACTAGTTTGAGGGGGTATATAGGGATCACAATTGTGTCTTGGCCATATCTCATAATTGCTTCGGACAACTGTCATAAAACTTCACATGAATAATCTCCATGGTCCAAAGGTTTGTCATGACCTTCAACCAAGGCCATATTGGAAAGGTCAAGGTCACTTGAAAACATTAAACCCTTGTAGATGTTAGGGATGGGGGGGGCATTTTGCTCTCGAGCGGCAGTTCTAGTTTTCATTATTTTGAATGACCTTTTTTTTAAAGAATTTTTCACTTAAGATGAGACAGTCTAGTCTGTTCAGGAACGGTGGAGGAAACTTGAGAAAAGCACTGACCTTTGGCAAGCTACAGGGATTTATCGGGGTCTTTTGGAAAAAGGCCCTAAACTAAAAATTGGGAAAAACTTTCAACTTTTTTTATCATTTTTGGAAAACTTCGACATCATTTTTGATGCCATTAATGATTAAATCACTGACCTCTTCATCCCCAGAACTGGAATCATTACTTTCAGCCACTGGGAGTTTATAATTCTCATGATCACTTGTTGAATCAGAATAATCTTTTTCTGCCGCTTAGTGTTTATCAGTGCTTAATTTACTTTCGTTTTCATTTAAAAACAACACAATTTTCTAATTGGGAATTTTCCCAGCCAATTTTGGGAAAAATTCAATGTTTTTCCTTTGGGAAAGGGGACAATTTTGGCCCTAAATAGACCCTTGATAAATCCCTGGAAACTTGAGAAAAGCACTGGCCTTTGGCAAGCTAACTGACAAACTTTCTGACACTAGGATTTATCCCAGGTAGAATTCATACCTAGGTAGCAAGAGGCACTTTGATCCATAAGCACACTTCTTAGACCACTTGACTACTGAGGACCCCTAATTGTAGGTTAGAAAAATCAAAGCAAGCATACCACTCCCCCAGTCACATTATACTAACACTGAGTGAACCAGTAAAGGTCAACAGCAAGGAAAATTCACTTTCCCACATGAGGTCTGAGGGGTGTAACACATTAAGATATCCTTAAATATGTTGCAATATGTGATGGTGTATTTTCAGCAATTCTCTAAATTATATGGCATATACATGTATATAGGATATATAGAAATTCAGAGAATAGTCATGAATTATTTTTGCAGATGAATTTTAATTGGTTTGTTTATGTGTATTTAACTTTTACAAATTCTTGTTTTACAGTCCATCATTACAATTTGAAGCAGCTTGGGCATTAACTAATATAGCATCTGGTACCTCACAACAAACACAAGCAGTAGTCAATGCCGGTAAGTGGTGGTATTTATCCAGTCTTGTATAATCTTTATATGAAATAATTTCATTGAAATCAGAATACACACACCATCTCAACATGTTCAAGAAAACAAAACTTTTTTTTCAAGAAATGAACAACATTTGGTTTTACAGTTCTAGATCATAAATTTATTTGAAATAAAATGATGGCTATGCTGGTTTGATTTAAGGGACAATTGGAAAGATCTTTTCAGTCACTGTCAGATCTTAAATCTTTAGAATTAGTCTTGTGTTTTTTCCATGAATATGAGTACATAAATATTGAAGGACACTAATATTTGTGACTAGTTTTCAACTTGTTTTTATGACATCATAATTCTCAATCTATAACAAAACCTTGTGGTGTCTTTACAACCTCCCTTATCACCAAAGTATTTTGAAGTCCCCAAATCTTTCTTCTATGTTTTTCTTTCTAAGCTTTTTAATTTATCACCAAAAGTCTTTATAATGCAAATATTTGACAGAACAAATGTAGGTGATAAATTTAGTTTTACTGTATATGAAAATAGAATAAACCATATATTTTCACAATGTTTAGTATAGAAGTCATTTACATGTAGTATATTATATTTTCTTACATTTAATTGGTATTATTTTTGTCACTTTGTAGGTGCTGTTCCTTTATTTCTTAGACTTTTAAATTCACAACACCAGAATGTGTGTGAACAAGCAGTTTGGGCATTAGGTAACATAATAGGTATGTGTTTTAGTCTTATTAGAATCTGTGAAGCAACATGATCAAGACACAGAAAACATAAACTTTTTTTATTGGTGTTGCCATCATTAACTTTATATTATAAATTTCACATACAGATGATAAAAGGTAGAAATATAAGTAATAATAATTGGTATCGGTCAAGCTTGAATACCTCAAACACTCAATAAATCAAGGACATTATTTGTACCCAGGCAACTGTTTTATATCTTGATAAAAATACAGTAATTGGAACACCTCACGTCAAATATAACTGGAACACATCGAGTCAAATTCAGTAAGTGGAACACCTCCAGTCAAATTTAAATTCAGTAAGTGGAACACCTCCAGTCAAATTCAGTAAGAGGAACACCTGTGGTTAAATTCAGTAACTGGAACACCCAAGTCAATTCAGTAACTAGAACACGAGTCCAATCAAGTAACGCATAATTTCAAATTGAATTTTCTGTTTATTGAAGACGTTATATATGTTTTGATTTATTTCAGGTGATGGTCCACAGTGTAGAGACTATGTAATTAACTTGGGAGCTGTGAAACCTTTGTTAGCCTTTATAAATCCAAATATACCATTACCGTTTTTAAGAAATGTAGCCTGGGTTATCGTTAATTTATGTAGGAATAAAGAACCTCCTCCACCACTGGAGACGATACAGGAAATATTACCAGCTTTATGTACACTTATACACCATACAGACATTAATGTAAGTTATAGTTTTAATTTTTATCTATGCTATAAAGTACAGAAGATCTTAATTCTGATCTTTGTTTCATACTACCACTGCTGTAGTTCAGTTGGATAGAGTGCTCGCTACGAAAGTGGGATGTAATGGGTTCGAATTCCGACCGGGTCTGACCAAGACTTGAAAATGGATGGTGACTTTTTGTTAGCCAAGCACTAAGCATTTAGAAATGAAAGCTGTTCTGTCCTTCGGATGAGACCATAAAAACCGATGCCCTGTGTCATGGTAGGCATGGCATTATAAAGAACCCTGCTGTATAATGCCATCAGCACAATGCGCAGGTAAATTTCTATAACTGAAATATTCTCGACTGGGACATAAAACGCCATTACTCAACGCAACTCCTCGTTTCATACCTTTGAATCAATGTGGTATCTGTTTTAACATTTGATTTCTGGAAATGACTTTACTTGGGAAAATTGTAGTTGTATATCTACACAGATTATACCGTACTATGTGTGTTTATTACACCTATTACATACAATTATATGTAATCAATATTGTTGATAGAAATTAAGTTCACAACAGGGTTTGAAACTTAAATTTTTTTCAACAGTAGCCTACAGGGCTAGTAGTTGTTTGACATCACTAGCCCTGCTTAAAGTTGAGCAGTCTGGGGGATGTTCGTCCCCCCAGTGAATTACTAGCCCATTGGGCTACTGGTAATACAAGATTACTTGCCATGACCAATTTTTTGTAGCCTCGGATTTCAGCATGTTGGTGTCAGTTTGTTAATTCTTAATTTATAGTTTTCTGAAGACCTATTTCTTTGTTTTATTTTAGATATTAGTAACACAGTGTGGGCATTATCATATTTAACAGATGGTGGTAATGAACAAATACAGATGGTTTAGACTCTGTGTTGTACCATTCTTGGTTCCGCTGCTTAGTCACCCAGATGTCAAAGTTCAAAGCAGCGTTACGAGCAGTAGGAAATATCGTCACAGGAACTGATGATCAAACACAAATTGTATTAAATTGTGAAGCACTTGAACACTTCCCCTCGTTATTGACACATCCAAAAGAAAAAATAAACAAGGTAGGTCTGAACATTCATGCTGACACCGCGGTCTGGACATCCATTAGGAAAATCATTACTGACATGTAGAACTGATGGAGAACTCAATATAATATGAAATGTTTAGCTTTTAAAACTTGAATACCTACAAAAATGAAATTCACTCAGATATTTATACCCCCGCTTCAAAGAAGAGGGAGCACTATACAGGTCTACCTCTGTCCTTGGTCCGTCAGAAACAAAGATTTTCATAACAGTTTTCTTTGCAACTACTAAATACAGCCACTTCCATTTGCATGCAACTTCAGTATTTAGTCCCATACTACAAGCACTTATTTCAAGTCTTTCAGACTTCTACTTCTTGTTTATGTTGATTTTTCAAAATTTATTGTCAATGGTTTAAAATTTTTGTAACAGTTTTCTCCGCCACTTGAAGATTGTGAGTTCATCAATTTGCAAATTAAAAAAACGGCTATAACAAAAAATTTTCATATACAAGAAAATAAAGTGATCTACAGTAAATGTTAGGAGTATTTTAGGTGTGAAGAGAATTCTACCTAACCTTGGAAGCTGTTACACCTTTTAACATTTTGTAAACATACTGTTGTGAGTAAAGACCTTATATTTAGAGAGAGAATTTACAAATTTTGTATGTATATATATGTATTTTAGGAAGCAGTGTGGTTTTTGTCCAATATAACTGCAGGAAACCAGGCACAAGTACAAGCAGTTATAGATGCCGGTTTAATACCACTTATAATTCACCATCTAGTACGGGTAAGTAAGATGCACATATTGTTAACCCGAGTGGGTTTGCTTATTTTCCTGGGAGGTTTTGTCCTTTAAACATAAGTGCAAAGTGCAAAAAAAACCCAAAAAACAAAAACTGCTGGCGGGGATCCTAATTCATTGAGTTTACTTGTATAAAAGTTATTTCTGGTTAGCAAAAAAGTTTGACAAAATGTACAAGTTATCCATCACCATTAAAATTACAATTGAATATGAAAAATTGAGATAAACAATTATAACTAACAGTAACTGAAATCTAAGTAGTTGATAAACCAGTGATAAATTTGACGCTGTGACTGTCAATTTTTGTGTCATGAAGAGTTGTAAAACATACAAATCTTGCTCAAAGTTTAGGTTTTTGCACATGCTTACAGGATTCAGATTTCCACTAAAATTGGTAATGTTTTGCCATGGACATAAAAATTTATATTTTCATATTTTCAGGGGTTCAAAATTCCTGAGGTTCTGGATCCTTTGATATTACACTGGGAACCTTGATATTTAAACTAAAAACTGTGACAGACCTGCTTTTTTACCAGGATAATACTGTTTTTTTGTGATTATATAATTACACAAAGACCTTTCATTGTTGATATTGGACTTTCAAAAATTTGTATGGGACCTGCCAAAAATAAAAGCAAAAGGTCTTGAATCTTCCATCACAAAACATAATTTTGAACCCTCATCCTTATCAGATGGCTGATACATAATTATGAGTAATGTTTTGTTTTCTTTGTTACATAGGGTGATTTCCAGACAAAGAAAGAAGCTGCCTGGGCGATAAGTAACTTGACTATTAGTGGAAGGAAAGAACAGGTAAATATTCTTTTAAGAAAAAATGTTAGCAAAAAATTGAATAAAAAAACAACATGTGTATAGTAAGCTGTCATTCACTCTTATGATTTGAAAATGATGCTAGAATTCACCAAATTGAGTATTTTAGCAGTCACTTCAGTAGAGATGTTATTATATATCATCATCGCGATTATCGTCGCAGAGGATTTACCGATGACAATATTGTAGAAGAAAGCATACATCACGATATCGTAAAACCCTATTACTTGCAACAGAATTCTTTGAAATCATTGCATCACTTGTGTATTGATCGTAATTAAGCAGATTAAACTTGTGGTTTTGCCATGAATCTTGAATAACTTTGATAAAATTTGCAATTTTATATCTTATTATTCTTTTATTATGTTTGACTTTATTGCAGTCCAGTGAAAACCCAGCCCATCTTTTGAGCATATGCATCAGTAAATATCATGATATTATCGCGATGATATCCTAAATTTTGGCGATATCGCAATACTTTTTTTGTCCACAATAACATCTCTACACTTCAGTCTTTATTACTGATTCAGTACAGCCATATTTTACAAGGTAATGTTGCACTGGCACAGCTAGTTTTATTTGAGATTTAATTTTGTTGTCAATACATTAATTGTATCTGGTCAATAGTTTTTTATCAGACACACTGCACTGTTTCAAAATTTGTCAACTGGAGAGGTCATTCATGTTATTCTAACACATTCTTGTTCATCAAAACATGCATGTTTAATTGATTTATGCATTTTGTTTTCAGGTTTCTTTTGTGGTGACACAAGGTGTTATCCCGCCATTCTGTGATTTATTAGCTGTTAAAGACACACAAGTAGTTAATGTGGTGCTAGATGGTATAAATAACATATTGAAGATGGCACAAGATGAAGTAGATCCTATCTGTCAGATGATTGAAGAATGTGGAGGTTTGTTATTATTATACATACTTGCCCACCCTTTCTTGAGGCTAGGAGTAAGTTTGGGCAATTTTTATTGTAAGTTTTACAAAATCAACGGTAAGGATTCCAGTATTTGACTTGACAAAACATAGATATTCTGTATAATACTCGGGTTTGAATTTTGGATCCCATTGTTTCTTTCCTCATTTTGATTGGCAGCTAAAGATCGTCTCTTTCATGACCATGATGTTAAGAAGGCATTTTAAAACAAATGTACAACACTGGATCCCTGTCTTGTGCACTTGGACAGTATTTACTCATTGCCTTTTGCTCAAATTGAATTGCATGAAGTTGACATTTCACTATATACTCAGACTGGAAAACGGATTCAACTCTCAATTCTGGGAATTTTTTTTTTTTAGTTGAAAGTTTGAACTGGCAACCGTAAATTTGTAATTTTAACTTCAAAATTGAATTTTGCCAAAATCGTAAGGGTAGACAAGTATGATTATAGTTGGGTTTTAACACTCTGTTGCAGGGATAAAGCTTCGATATTTTTGGGTTGGGGGCCCAGGTCACTTAAAAAAAGAAGTTGCAATAGGAGTAAATATCTGAAATGTGTAAAATCTAGTGGTCCAGACTTACATTTAGTAGCTATTGGCTACTGAACCCTTGCTAATCTAATCCCTGCTGTTGATAAATTTTAACCAAAATATTGCAAAACTGATATATATATATATATGCATGTGTATAAACATACAAAAAGGACAAGTGTCCTTTACATTATAGGTTAAATCTGGTCTGATTTACATGTATGCCATCAAAAGTATAAATATATATGGTATCTTTATGAAAATTTAAAAACTATATCATGATTTAATATATTATAAAACCAAACTAGAAATTACAGGCCTGGGCATAATTTTGAAAGTCATTGATGATTGAACAAGCCCAAAGTTAGTGTAGAGAGACATAGCTTCATATCTGTATGTATACTTTATACTAAATGTGTATCATCTTATTTTATTGTAGGTTTAGACAAAATTGAGAGTTTACAAAATCATGAAAATGAAGATATTTATAAATTAGCATATGAGATCATAGATCATTATTTCTCAGATGATGTAAGTCTCTCTCTCTCTTTTTCTCTCTCTCCTCTTATCTTCTTTCTTTCTCTCTCTCACATACACACACGTTTTTATATGCCATTTGTATAAACAGGACATACATTATGATAAGACATATGACCATCTGTAATAGTTGTCAGGATTACTACTTGCCCAACATCTCTGAAGCTGCACACTTGTTATCCTTTGAAATTTTAGTGTTGTGTTTTATCCCCTGCCTTTCCAGGAAAGAGGGGGGTATTTAAATTCGAGTTTCTGTCCTTCTGTCGGTTTAAAATTTTTGTCTGTGTAAATTCTCTAAAACTAAGAAGAACTTTTTCATGAAACTTGGAGCAAAGCATCAACATTTGATAGGAGATGTGCATATCGTTAATTTAAGTTGGTTTGCTCATTTTCCTTGGAGTTATTGCCCTTTGAAAAAGAACCTGCTGGCAGGGAATATTTGATGTTCCTTTGTACTTTGCCACCTCTACTTTCTTCACCAACAGTTTAATGGCTAAAATATAAACAGGCATATCTTGATCCATCTAACAGATTTCTTGTAAATGTTGAGGTGTTTACTTGCATGAAAGTGGAAGAACCTTGCAAATATATGGTCCTTCAATCAAGGAAATGATGAAATAGAGATATCTGTATAACCTGGTTTGGGTGACAGTTGTATAACAGAGGTTGTGTGTATGTGCGAATACATGTGTGCGAGAGTGTATAACCAGGAACAGAGCTGACATGTAATGTCTGAATCTACCTGATTACAATCGGAGTGCATCTGAGGCCGGACCAGATAACCCTGAGTTGGTCGATGATTAAGATCTGGAAAACATTACATGTTGGTTCTAAATACAGATAATCTTGATGATGATTTGTTGTTTTACAATACAACAAACTTCATGTGTCTGATCCTGGTAAATTATGAACTGCAGAAACAGTGTTGAAATCTAAACTAGACAAAATATTCCACTGATTGTCTGTAGGCATTTAAGCAAAACTAACCTCAGCACACCTTAGATGTTAAGGGTTTTTGGTGACAGTGTGTTCTAAAGTGCACTTTTGGATTGCAGTGCCTCCTCTTACTGCCTGGGTATGGGTCCTGTGCAGGATTCCTGCTGTTTTACAATCTCCAAAAGTGTGGGTTTAGTGTATTGGTGATATCCCGATATAAGTGAAATATCTTGATTTGAACTTAAAATGCTATTTAATCTATCATATCTATGAAAAATATAGAAAAAATTATGAGTACAATGTAACTATTTTGTTAATGCCTTTCTTTCATTTGGGAAAATTCTACTTGAACTTCTATCATATCCTGTAAAAAAGTTGATAACAATACTGAATTTTGTATTTTTTCAGGGAGAAGAAGATCCGTCTTTGGTACCTCAGACATCAACAGATGGATACCAGTTTGATCCAAATTCATCCGTGCCATCAGAAGGATTCAAATTTTGACAAGATTTTCTGTTTTGAGAAAATTTTGAAGAACCTCTAAATTCAAAATGCACTGAAAATTTTTTTATAAAAAGAACTGCTTCAGTACAAAGTCAGCAGCAGCATCAGCAGGCATGTTTTTTTACAGTTTCGGTTACACACAGACACTGCTTAACAAGGATTTCCTGCATTTATGACTGCAAGTTCAAAAAAAATAATTATGGAAGATCGGCTAGAAGAATTTGCAGTTGCAGTTAATTTATTGTTATATATTTTTAGACTTTGGAAGTGGTTTATCAGCAAATACATATGTCTTTCACTATGATGCCGAACTTATATATATCTATATATAAATGCATGCTAAATTACTGTGACAACATTGATCTACAAAAGTTATATAATAAACATGCATCCTAAATCTTCAGGCTTGATTGAAGTCAAGTTCGAGGTGTTTTTTATCATGCATACAACTTTGAAAACTCACAGTTAACAGTGTTACATCATCATCATTGAAAGAAAAAACTTAACTATTTATTATTATTATTTGAAGTGGCAAAGACACTTTTAATGCCTACAGATGATGACAGCAATCTGGAAAATTTAGCACTATATTTGATGTACATGTATGTAAATAAGTATAAATAATACAGCGTCTTCATATGTACAGCTAAACCTTATAGTTCTGATATTTTAGTTGATGGTCAATGAAAAGAGAGAACGATTATTACAGCTTCATATATGTACATTTATACAAGCATGTATAACTTGTCGGTGAATACATGTAGTGTGATACTGTAAAAGTATTTAATTTTGCATGCATTTATTTTCGCAGTTAAAGAAATTTAGACATATCCACGTAGTTAAATTTTCGCGTTTTTAAAATATGCACTATAACACAATAGGCATAATATAATTTTTGCTCTGTATTAATTTCGCGCAAAACAAACAACTGCGAAAATTAGTACATCGCGAAAATAAATACTTTGACAGTATCTTAATTTTAGGAGGCTGATGTTGATATTTTTTCTGTCGTTCATATCTTGATGCCTAAATAATAAGTCCATACAGAGATCTCACTCACTAACTGATACTGACAGACAGCATGGAATGTTTTATTTTATTTTCAGTATCTACAACATTCATTGTAGACATATAAATACTATAAAGTTGCCAGTATCAGAGTATCATCACCACTTGCCTAAACAGCTGAGTTCCTTTTAACAAGTTACATATACTGTCAAGTTTAAACGTTTGTGTCGTATTCAAAGTTTCCATTCTAATGACATGTAGCTGATTACAAAATGAGCTATCTATTACTGTCCAGAGTTACCGTACTTGGGTTGGTATGATGGATTTATCCCTGTTATATTATTACTAAAATGTTGTAATTGTTTGGTGTATGCAAATCTATCATTTGATAAGCAATAGATTTTAATTAAACTTCCAAGTTCATCACTTCTTCACTTCAGTGGTGGTAACATTTCAGTGTTGGTGAGGTGTTGTACATTTCTATCTCTCCAGTGACGGCAAGATGTTATGTTACCTTGAAGTTAATTACCCATACAAGATATATTATCTTACAAATTATAATTTTCAAATTTACCATAAGCTGATTGGCACATTAACTCTATCAGTAAGGTTACGTTAGTCTGTTTAGATTTCTTGTGATATCATAGAAACTGCTTTTTAATGCAGTCTAATTTTAGCTCAAATAGTGCAATGTAAATTTTTTTCAATTTAATTTCTCCTGTCTTTATATAGACTTGGTATAGTTATTATTAATTAAATAGTAAATCGTTATTATAAGTACTATAGACACGTTGTCCATGTCGTATACCTGTATAATTGTATCCTGACATATGACTGGAGGATTGCTTTTATTGTTAAAAGCTGTGAATAATTCATGTACACATACTTTTTTCTTTTTTATTATTGGTAATGTCTCAGCTATTTTACTGTCTTTGTTTCCATGGAAGAATATAAGATGACAAATTGATTATTTTTCTGTTTATGATAGTGTTACACTTAACTGGTAGAATACAACGAAAAGATTTAAAAAAAAAAATTAAAGAATCCTGACAACACTTCTAGCTAAGTTTATGTTTCATTTTTTTTAACAGTACTTGTACTTCTCCACTTCTCCCATTTGAAATTATGCTTAAATGTCTACTGCTGATGTCCTGTCATTTTATATTGAAAATCAAGTTTATGTTAAAAGTGACAGACCTACTCAAACCCATTATAGTAATTAAGAAAAAAAAATCCATAAGCAGAGCTTCCATTTGACTCATGGTGTAGAGGGGTAACATTCAATTGCATAAATTTATTCTGACTCAAAACATCATTTCTAGCATCTAATTGATTTAACCTCTGTGGCATTGCTTTATGAGAATAGAAATAGGAAATTGCCAACCATAGACTTGTGTAGGTTTGTGTAATTTTGTTTTATATTATTACCATACTGTTATGTGCCGTATATCTATATATATGTATGTGCAATGTTACACGATATGGCTGGGAAGGAAATTATTTCATTTAATTTATGGATATTAACCAATGACTGACTTTTATGATAATCGAATAAATGACCATTTATTATTATTATTATGATTATTATTTCATTTGTTTAGGTACACCATTATTGTTACTTATTATATATTTTTTACGACAAATGGCATTTGGACTTTTTATTATATAAATATAAAGTCATTGGTAATATTCGGTGCTATATTTTGTTGAGTATTAAGATTTCCTTCTCGCTCAAATATCTGTATTTGCAGATACATTATACCAGTTTTGTTGTTATTTTTTTTCCACACATGATTCATTTGTTTGTCCATTCATTCAGTTTTAATACTTGTATGTCTGACATGGCATTATGTACGTGTACATGTATTGTTAAACTTACAAAGAGTTCATTTTTACCCGTGTTCTGTAAAATGTTCTAGAACACAATGCTGTAATGTGATTAGCACTGATTACCCAGTGTACCTCTTGATACCCTATTACATTTCTGTGGAATAATTATTTCCATTGGAGTTCACGTTTTCCCAATTATTTCCATGGGGGATAGAATTGCTTCAGTTCACATTTTCCCAATTATTTCCATGGGGATGGAATCGCTTCAGTTCACATTTTCCCATAAAAATGATGTTACTCTTGGAAATTTTGACGTACACGTTTTCCAAAACATTCCACACAAACATTAAAGGGGGTATTGATTACACAGTACATTGTCAAAAACTCTGTTGTTTTGTATTTTCCTGCCACTTGTAATTTGTCCTGTGAGCCATAAAAATAATTTTGTATGCAGAAAACATTTTCAGTTTTGAAATTGTTTGTTCCATTCATAGAAATTTTTTATCATTAATTATCACAACATTGAATAAGACTGGTTTATTGTTAAGAATTTAACATGCAAGTCCCATTATTATAGTGATCCTTGTGAAATATATTGAACAGAATAAATATAATGTACACATGTACCTTCTATAGAGTTATCACTGGTATATATCTGTGTACCAATACTCAACTTTCTTTGAAATGAGTACTGTATAATGCATATATTTCGCTGTGGTTTTATTTTCTCTGCATTGGCGATCCAGTGTATTTCTGGGAAAATAAAACTGCCCCCCCCCCCCAAAAAAAAAAAAAAAAACAAAAAAACATGGGTATTACAAGCCCATTAATCTTAGAAGAGTTGTTTCCTTTAATCAGATAAGACAGCGAAAATATTATGCCACGAATACACAAGTCATCGTCAAAACACGAAAATTTGACACCATTAAAATAAAGCAATATACAGTACTTTCACTTTTGTAGAGTACCGGTATGTATTGGTAGGGTTGAATTGGGCATTAACAAGTTTTGGCATCAGAAGATATTGCATGTATCACAAATAATGTTGATGAAAACTAACCTTAATCTTTGCATTTTGTCATGAAATTCCCCAAAGATGACAATTTTAAAACTGTTGGACAGTAATAAGCTTGTTATCTTTTAAATAGACCTTTCATATACATTCCCACAATTTGTTCATTGAGTGGCTTTTTCAGTCAATTAGTGTTATTTTTTCATGAATATTGAAATTAAAAATAATGCCCTGAAGAGAAATCCAAACACAATTTATAGACTTCTTAATTCACTTCAAACATGGTATTATTGTATCACTTTCATAAATTTATTTCTCTAGACTTATTCATGAACTTTTGCATTTATCTTCCACACCTTTTTAGCTCACCTGAGCCAAAGGCTCAAGTGAGCTTTTCTGATCACAATTTGTCCGTTGTCTGTCGTCGTCGTCGTCGTCGTCGTCGTCGTCGTTGTCGTCGTAAACTTTTCACATTTTCATCTTCTTCTCATGAACCACTGGGCAGATTTCAACGAGACTTGGTCAGATGCATGTCTTGGTCGGTGCAATTCAAATTTGTTCGTGGTGTTGCCATGGCTACCATAACTAGGTCAAGGTGACCTAGGGGTGCAAAAATCTTAAAAAATCTTCTTCTCCGAAAGTATTGATTAGAGAAAAAATCTGATGTGATATTTGGCTTCTCTAGGGTCTTTAGCCTATAGTTTGTTCATTTTGTGAAATTCGGACGAAAAATAGGTTACGCGTTTTTGCGTTTAATTTTGAAAAAATCGTAAAATAGCTTCAAATTGTTATAACTTGACTATTTGGCAAGATAATGACATGGGGTTTTCAGTTTTGACATCTTCTTGTTAGTATCTTCAAATTGAGGTCAAGGTCAATTGTGAAGGTCGTGACCTAATTTTTTTTACCTCTGATTATAATTATTATCTCGAAAACTATAAACTTTTTGTATAGGCATGTATATTAGAATGTTGTAGGTATTGATACAACAATCATTTTGGTGTATAGAAAAAGGTCATGGGTTCAAAGGTCAAGGTCACAGATATAAAACAATACCAAAATGGTTACTTATCTCGAAAACTGTAAACTTTTTGTATAGGCATTTATATTAGAATGTTGTAGGTATTGATACAACGATCATTTTGATATATAGAAAAAGGTCATGGGTTCAAAGGTCAAGGTCACAGATGCGAAACAATACGGAAATGTTTAATTATCTCGAAAACTATAAACTTTTTGTATAGGCATGTATATTAGAATGTTGTAGGTATTGATACAACGATCATTTTGATGTATAGAAAAAGGTCATGGGTTCAAAGGTCAAGGTCACAGATGCGAAACAATACGGAAATGTTTAATTATCTCGAAAACTATAAACTTTTTGTATAGGCATGTATATTAGAATGTTGTAGGTATTGATACAACGATCATTTTGATGTATAGAAAAAGGTCATGGGTTCAAAGGTCAAGGTCACAGATGCGAATCAATACCGAAATGGTTAATTATCTCGATAACTATAAACTTTTTGTATAGGCATGTATATTAGAATGTTGTAGGTATTGATACAACAATCATTTTGATGTATAGAAAAAGGTCATGGGTTCAAAGGTCAAGGTCACAGATGCGAATCAATACCGAAATGGTTAATTATCTCGAAAACTATAAACTTTTTGTATAGGCATGTATATTAGAATGTTGTAGGTATTGATACAATGATCATTTTGACGTATAGAAAAAGGTCATGGGTTCAAAGGTCAAGGTCACAGATGCGAAAACAATACTGAAATGGTTAATTATCTTGAAAACTATAAAAGTTTTGTATAGGCATGTATATTAGAATGTTGTAGGTATTGATGCAATGATCATTTTGATGTAAAGAAAAAATTCATTGGGGTTTAGTATTTATGTTTTCTTTAAATCTATCAGCTAGCCATTAGTTATCAGGTGAGCGTATAAGGCCCATGGGCCTCTTGTTTACAAATACCCCAAAAATGTGCTTTAAGGTGGTAAATTTTATATTCTAATTTATGCTGATGAAGATGTCTTCTTTGCAATGAATTTAGAATCTACATGTATATATTATATATGTACAATGTTCCATATGTGGAAGTACATGTATATATAACTGTTTATGATACATAAACTACATTTTGTATCTTTAATTCCCTTCATTTACACACCCCCCACCCCTTTTCGGTTTCTTTGCATCGATTTCACTTTATGCATCCTGGAAAAAACTCTGTATTTCTATATTTCTATTCATGAGAACACATGATTACAAGTTAATTTTGTTGATTTCTGTTTAATGTGTGTACATTGTTGTACAATACATGTTTGTTGACATTTTGTTGATATTTTTGCCTAATTGTTTTTATTAGTCCTCTGTGAGTCAACGTGTTGATATACGTACAACACCAGTTCAGACATACGGATATATGTGTTATATAAATATGCTACCAATTTTGATTTTATAAATAATTTCACTGTTTATAAATTAATAATTGAAAACTACAGTTGAGTCTGGTTATCTTATCCATAAATTAGAGTTGTATTCCAGATTCAACTGTGTTAAGTATAAAATAACTGGGGTTTGTGTTAATTAATATTGAATGAACCTTACCTGTCTAGAATCTTATCTTAAGTCTATTTATACAAGCTTGCTGCTTCAGAAAGCTCAGACATGCTCCAATGCTTAAGTTGTAAATAATATGTTATTATCACATGTAAGTCAATTAAAATAAAATGTAAAAAATATTTCCTAGATCAAACATACTTGGGCCATTTTAACTAATGCTAAATATAATAGCTATATATTTGAATGTACATATTTTGTTATAAAAATTTGACTAATGTTAGGAAGATTTCAGGAATATTAAAGTACTAGAGATTATGAAGTCTAGTATTCAGGTATAACATTTTCAGTTATACAAAAAAAAATTGTTACAATAATTTCATTAAAGAGATAGAAAAAAGTTGTAACACTGCCAAATTTCAAAAGAAATATTTGCATTTTTCTTTATACGAGATGTTAAGATGGCCCAAACACAAAAATGATACGTAAGTGGCGGAAGCGAAAAATTGTGTCTTAATATTTTAAATGTTGTATATATACAGTAAATATTTACCTGTATACAATGTATATATAAACCTTATCACCCCTACACAGCAGTGGCATGGTCCAACATTCAGATTAATGGATCGTTCCATTTTAAATATACAGGGGTGGCAGGGTAATGGTTGCCTAAAAATATGTCAAATATTGCTTGATATTCATAATTTGTTTAACAATTGATAATGATTTTTGTGTTTGCAATGTAAAAAGTTAATTTTTACACTAAAACTTTAGGAACAATTGGTAGATACATGGCTGTAAATCTAGTGCCATGTATTTGTTGATGTAAATCCTGTTGTTACAGGTAAATCTAAAAATAATAAATATTTGACTGTATTAAATCAACTTTGGTAAATTAAAATATAAACAATGCTTCTTGAATGATAAATATGTCAAGAAGAATTGTTGATTCATATAATTGAATAGTAGTTATTTGTTTTGATTTCAACATGGAAGAATTTAAGTTGAGTAATGTTGTTTAATATCCCTGTCAAGAATATTTCACTTATATTGAAAGACCTCACTAGCAGGGTTCTTTATCATGACACAAACCTCGTTTATTTTAAGTTCCCATTCGAAAGAACTGTGACTTTCATTGCTTGGCGAAAAAACAGTCACTACCAACTTTCAGGTCTTTAGTCAGACCTGATGGGGTTCAAACCCACAACCTCCCACGGCACTCTACCACTGAGCTACCATAGTATTTTGTAACATGGAAGGCTTTGGCACCACAGTGACACATGATTTCACCATAATTCCTTATTACTACAACTGCATAGCAGATGTACAAACTTGTATTGTCTCAATTCAATTTATTATTATTATCCCCCCTTTCGAAGAAAGTCCGAAAAACTTGAATGCGCCAATTCTCCAAAACTATTCAGCACTAATTCACGAAACTTGGTTCAAGATATCTACATGTTAACCTGATTTTTTTACTAATTTTCATGGGAGTTGTGACCCTTTAAACATAAGAAGTATCTGATGGCGGGTGATCTTATTTCACTGAATTTGCTTGTTCATTCTATAGGAACGGAGATGGTACTCCAGGTAACATATACAGAATCATATAAATACGTATACAGTGAATAAGTAAACACAATTATCACAAAAATGTGCAACGGTAGAAATTTATTTAATATAGATATAGCTGTAAACATCTTTATATCAGTGAAATGATTTTTATTGTAATAGTAAATCCCATATGAATGCAGGTACCAGTACAGTGTGCTTGCGGTCTGCAAAGTTTGTTTTGCCCATTTATATATAAAACGCCAATGACACGCCCAGTCGCGGAACAAGGACATCCGGAAAGGGGGATTAATTTTTTCGGTTATACGGAAGAACGGGCTAGGGGGCACTTTTCTCTAGATAAAATGTAGCATAAAATCCAGCAAGAGATTGTACACGCGTACAATATCATAGACTGAATAAAAGGGAGTTTAATTCCTAGCCCTTTACCTTTTCTGGGTCTGCCAGTGAGACATCGCATAATTTCCATGTGCAAGGCGGGAATTTGAACTTAAAATCGCGATCATCCATACTATTCATGTCCGAAGCACAGTAAGAAATTTGGAATTGACAAGTTATGTTAGACACGTGAACTTCCATCAGGGAAGTGAGACCGAGTGCTCCGGAAGGGTAATTGAGGAACAATATAAGGTAAGCATTTAAATTGTTGAGATTTAGCAAACATGATCGTATAACTCATAGCTATTTCAGGCAAATTATTCAAAACACACTAACGCTCTATATACTTGAACGAGTTGCGTACAATAGCTCTAATAATATAAGTGACTTGTCTATGCTATTTCACAACATTGTCACTGCCGATATAAACTTGGGTTTACCTGCACCTATCACTGATAAGAAACGTAGATAATTTTTAGGAATTCTTCCCGATATGCAGGTGCTCTTTCTACTCTCGTTATTGTCCTTTAAGTGATGGATTCCTTCTCTCGGGGTACAGTAAGATTAATTAGTATTTTTTAAGTTTCATTTTAGTTAAATAGCTAGTCTTGAAATTTTCGCTAATTGGTATATAAGTCTAACGTTAATATTGCACAAATCATGTTAGTCGACTTGCCAGTTAGAGAGATCAGACCGGTTTTTACAACCATTCCTTAACTAAGATTTCCTTCACTTAAATCTGACAATTTTTATTATATTGTAATAATTTTGTTAATTTTTATGATATTCGAGAAATTAAGATTAGTCAAAGCTTATTATATAGCTGCATTTTTATATTTACATTCCCCGCTGCCAAAACTAGTTTTTGACGGGGGTATATAGGTATCGCCATATTTGTCCCGTCCGTCTGTAAAATCGTGTCCGGGCCATATCTCATAATTGCTTTGGACGACTGTCATAAAACTTCTCGTGATAATTCCTTCAACTATGTGTCATGACCTTGAACCAAGGTCATATCGGAAAGGTCAAGGTCGCCGGAAAACATAAAACCCTTGTAGATTTTTGGGCGGCTAGAGTGGCTCTCAAGGAGAGTTCTAGTTTAATTTGTCGAAACTTTTTATTTATAGTACATGTACCATTAAATGTTGCCAGAATTTAACAGATTTAAGTTAAGGAAAATTTAAAAAATGATTGTGAAACTGGTGCCATAGCACTTATTATCTGTGCTTTAGGTAACATGCAAAGTCCAGTTTGTGTTACTTATCCTTCCGGTGCACCCGACCTCACTTCCCTGTTGGAAGTTAGTATTTCACTTAGTTTTCACTTTGCTTTGGGTTATGATTTGGACATGGATCGACATGTTTGTTGGATTAAATGGTTGATTTGAAGTCCTTCTATGCAGACTATTGTGACAGTTCTAAAGATGGTAATATTTGAATCGCATCAAGTATTATATTTTTTTCTTTGATCGTTTGTTGTAGGCGGGTCAGAATTTAATAATGGAACACTAATAGGGACAGTACAAGATCAGAGAAAAAAGAAATTGAATGGCTGTGGTGCAGCAGACGACATCCGGGTATCTTATACGCCGAAAACGCAAACCATCATTACGGTTCCGTCATATACGCCATCAATGCCTCCACGGCACAATTGGTCGGTTCTATTACACTACAGGGGGTACAAATAATTAACGAATGGTCAGACATGGCAGTTGGACCATGTCCAGACTCAGTAGGAAGCTGTATCTATGTAGGTGATATTGGGTCGGATAAGGACACGCACCTGCCAACAAAATGTACTACATCAGAGAACCCGATTCTATCAATGGTGATCAAACCCTAGCACCAGACGGGCAGTTTACATTTAGGTATTAAAATATAAAATAAAATATGAACTAACCTTTCATGTTCAAAAAGGAACTTAAAGCTATGTTACATAGTGTTAATTTTATTTTTACAACACCAAGATACAATTCCTCAGAACCAAATTTTTTCAAAGGGTTGAAATAAATATCCAAAGGACAGAAATACATTTTCGCTGAATCACTTTGTATGATGGGTGTATACTTTAGTTTTTGAAGATTTTCAGATTTTATCTTACAATATATGTACAAGTCAGTTTCATTTTTATTTCAGGAACATGTTTCAATAAAGGTTTCGGGACTAGCAACACAGTTGCAGTCAGGAAAATGTTCATCTTATCTTTGTAGACTGGTCGATATGTTCCTCAGTTGTTGCTACTTTTGAGTCACAAATTCAACACCTATCATTTATTTATTTTTTTTTTTAGTTATAGCGGATCAGGATCAAAGGCTATGATGGTAGATAACTCTGGAGAGCTGTATATTATTTCTCTTGCTCACGCCGGCGAACATGCGATGTTTTTCTGGATACCAAAACACGCCTGGACAACCAGTACGATAACTCGTGCTTCCGCTGGCACTTTTATTGGGGTAACAAGTCAAAATAAGGACCCAGTGGGTGGAGACATTTCACCTAATGGTAAAGAAATCCTTGTGAAGATGCAAGAAAAAATTTATTTATGGAAAGTTTCTGAAAATAATTTGGGTCCATACAGCGATGTTTTCCGAAATAAACCGACACTTGTTCCGTATGTTTATGTTTGGCAGGATGAAGCAGTTTGCTGGGCTCATGATGGGTCCGGTTACTATACCTTACCAGAGGGAGATAACCCACCCCTACATTTTTATGCTAGAAATAATCAATAAAATGGGTTTCCCCTAATCTTATGTTAAGTTCACGTTTTTTAATCTAAATGTAATTTCAAAAATTGACCAAAAGTTGACAATGGTTCTTTAATCATTTGGAACCATTTGTTAAAAGCTCGGTTAGTTTAACCAGTTGGTTAAAGAAAATTTGTATTTTGGGCAACATTTCTAAAATTTAACTGCAGAAATTAATACACATAGTTATTACTTAAAAGGCAAAACTGTATTCCCTGTTTCTTTAATAACACAAAACTTTACTAGCACTGTAGAATATAAAATCTTAAAATTTATGGGAAATCCTCTACAAGTAACATATCTCTCATCACTTGGGTTTGAACCCTATTCATGCATATCCTAGTGAGAAAGCTTGTCAGTTCACATGCTAAAGGGTTTCCTACACCATCCACTATAAATGATGGTTTCAAGTAACAGCAAATTTCTACATTGAAGAGGCATCGACATTTTTCACTTTTAAACAGCTGTTTCAGTATATAGTCCACCAGGGATGCTGATTTTATTATATAGGCAAACAACATTGACCAGTCTGCTTGACCTTTGATTTAAATATTCATTATGGACGAGTTAATTTAAGAATAGAGATCACGCGTGTAAACCATCTATATAATATGAACACTAATCATGGAAATGTGTATATGTATTAACTGCAAATCTCAACACTACCCATGACTTGAGTGGATTGTCCTATATGAATATTCCTAATGAAAGGTCAAGCTGACAGGTCAATGTTGTTTACATTTAGAAGCGAATGAAACAGAATGAACAACATAATCAAACCAAAAAATCAAAACTGATATTTATTTTTTTTTATTATAAACGGGTTTTGAAAATTTAAAATCATATACAAGTATAAACTAGAGGACCAATGGGCCTGTATCGCTCACCTGGACATCAGAACACCAACTTTTTGTGTACATAAAATATCTCCAAAACAACCAAAAACACTTGTAAAATACTAAAACAATACATAGAAAATGCTAAAATCTAACAACAAATATTTAAATCTGCATTGAAATAGGTTAATAAAATATTAGATCCAGTGGTGGAAAACCACAAATGCCAAAAAGTAGGTCATGACCTTGACCACTATCAAAACTAGAAACCCAATGCCATTATCTAACATGTATATCTAATTTTGTATACAAGGTCATGACCCTGGTTGATACAACATCAATAATAGAAGTGAATAGTAGCTATTATTATACCTCACATATATTAAAACACTTTTCATTGGATGTTTTCCTATCACATGACATGTAATAAATGAGATATTTCCCATAGAATCACTGTCAGCGTGTGACAACCTCTCACAGCCATGTGATAATACTATTATCACCCGGTGATAACCCGTACAAGGGAAATAACTGTACAACATGACGGTGTTGTCATTTGGTAAACAAAAACAATGGCGGCCGGTCGTTTTTTTGCATTTCGTCGCAAGCGGACTTGTTATTAATTGTGTATAACAAAGATGAAGAAAACACAAAAAGGGTCAGCCAAGCTTCAGTAAAAATACTGGAAATATATTGATAGAAACGGAAAGAGAGTAAACCTAGATTATGCGGAATCTAAAGTATGCAGACGAGTGTAACCCCCCTCGATGGTTAAAAGTGTAAACTGGCAGCATTTAATTTAATTTAAAATTAAGATACTGTTTGTGTCATTCGACATGCTAAGCTTTGTTTCGGTATAATAAAATAATAATTGCCCTCTAGGTATGTGGACATCCAGAATTGTCACCCTTCAGAAGGGTTTTCACCCTCGGGCATGCCCTCGGGTGACAACCCTTCTGTCGGGTGACAATTCTGGATGTCCACATACCTAGAGAGCAATTATTGTATATTATAAAACTCTCTCCCAGTGACCTACTTTTGGTAGCTATTGTAACATGACCCACAAACTTTAACTGACTGAGACAATCTTCTAATTTTCATTGGCCTCTTCCAGTAATTTTGGATAAATCAAAATAAAGGTATCAATGAGAAATGACACACATACACATCCGCTGTGCTATGCCATACGATCACATGCCCTTTTGACCAGGTGAGCTAAAATCTGAAAATTTAATGATCTTTTGAATATGAAAAGAATTTATATACATGTAAAAATGTAGTCTAAATATTGAAGATCTTTGTATAGAAGAATTTGTTGACTTCATGTGTTAAATACTGTGATTAGAATATTGCCTGTGTAATTTACTAGTATACATGTATATATAAATGATATGTAAACACAATACTTTATAAACTAAAACTGATCAATCTAAATAAATCAAAAAACAAATCACTAGACGTCATCTTTATTGTCCATGTACACTGATGTATTTTCAAAAAAAAATTGTTTATATAACACACATGAAAGCTGTACTACATTTGTCAGATGAGATTTAATATTTCATTCCCATGACAATAGTGACAGGTAACTTATATGTATATAAATTATAATTCATGATTGATTGCTTCACTGTATGTGTAACAAGAAACAGTTGCTGATTTGGTGGACAATAATTTGATTATATACATGTAGGTTTCTACACACTTTTTCCCTAGAGAGATGAAAAATAGTACATCTATAGGAAAAGTGTCAATAGGGTTCACCGCTGTACCACATGATACCCTCTAATGTATGTGCGGAACACTTATTTTCAATGGATATGGAATCGTATAAGATGACGTTTTCCGGTGAAAAAGACATCATTCCGCGAATTAGCGACGTTAACGTTTTCCAAAACAAAGGATAAATGGGATTGGTCACATGGTACAGTGGCAAACCCCATTGTAGAGGATCCAAACTTTTGGTAACTATTGCTTATGAAATAAACAAAATGCATGGTTTAAATCTTCTTTCACATAATCCATTATAAAATCTTTATGATTTTGGTTACTTCACAGTTGTTGGTATGTAAAAATACTTTAATTTCTATGAATGTGGTTATGAAAATCTTATTCCATTATACCATAGTTGACGGTTTAAAATCAAAATCTTGATATATAAAAATTATGAATGACAAAATCATACTAGAATCTTAGTGATAAAGAAACTTCAAAAAAAGAAAGAATTTTTTCTAAATGTATATGCACTAATACTATGGGTTTGTGATGCTAACTTCTGACTGATACATATTTTCAATGTCCTTGATAGATATAAAGTCTGCCACCATGCCTATTACAAGACCACAGGGTGTGATTATTACCGGTAAGTCTCCAAAACAAAGCATCACAAATGCAACATACATACATTAACATGTATCTGTAGTGCTTTTAAAACAAAAGATATGAGACAGCAAATGTTAATATGAGAGAGAGAGAGAGAGAGAGAGCAAAAGAGAGAGAGAGAGAGAGAGTGAGAGAGAGAGCAAAAGAGAGAGAGTGAGAGAGAGAGAGCAAAAGAGAGAGAGAGAGAAAGTGTTGTTTTGGAGACTAAGTAATAACTTGCAATAATTTTTACAAGAAAAAAAAAAGGTAAAAATCATAGAAACTTCAAGATAATATATAGCTTTAAAAACGAGCATCAACAGTGAAATACAAAACAACATCATCACAATAAAAGTATCTTTGAATATGGCAAATGAGTGAATAGAATTGATGGCAGTAGTACTTGATTGGATAAAAGTTTGATTTTTTTCTAATGTAAAAAAATTCAAAGAATTTCATAAGCATAATTATATTGTACTTTTATCAGGTCAGAAAAATATATCTTTTAGAGAAATAATTTAAAAAAATTTCTATGGTGATTCTACAATAAAACTTTTTTTTTAATTTTATGTAATCATTTGTAATAAATTCATGATAAATGCATTACATTGTCTCAGTTATTTATGTGAACACAATAGGGTACTTAATATAGTATAAAGAACAGAATGTTACTTGTAAAAATATATATCCTTTCACGCTTATACTCCTAAAAAATGCACACCAGGTAAAAAAAATATCAACAAATTTCATATAAAACACTTTCTTACACACACACACACGTCAGTCATGTCTCTCATCTATACACACACCTTTTAATATTGTTATTAGTTATTAAGAATTATTTTACACCATGTTCTCGGTCAGTAATTTTGCTGCTGTTCATGTTTTCTACATCTTTTATTCCCAATCTTTGATCTTAAGTTTTCGTTATCGTTTATCACCTGGCCTGTAGTTCCTCTGCACTCAATGCTTTGGTCTTAGCAACTTCATAAAATACTCTGTAAAACAAAGAAATTCAATAAGTCCATTATTTTTAGTTAATATTTTTCATGTAACCAGTCTTTTCTTCTAGTCTTCATATATCATGTGACAATATTTCAGGTTTAGGAACCTTCTACAATGCTCCGGATAGAGTGTGTAATTAGAAGGCTTCTAGTTAAATAGATGTAGTGGGACTGAGCTAGTCGTGGTGACAGGTGTTGTATATATATCAGATCATAGTGATTTACTACCAGATATTCTGGTCTATAACTTTTAGTTTTGTGGTCCAATGTTCACTTTTCCCCTGGAGGGACATCAGTTTTTTTAACAATGTTGTTATCGTCAGGTATCAAAATTAGAGGTTTCCATAAGAGATTTGACTACCTAAAACTCCAAATTGGCCGGTTATAATTCATAAATTTTTTTAAAAAAAGGTCATTTTTACCGAAACTAAATTCCCTAAAAGTCAGTTGAATGGTAACTCTCATTAGCTACGTGTGTTGTCAAGATTACAACTGAAAATCGTTGACCCCTGACCTGTTGGATTTGTCAATCTATCTTCTGCTACAAATCTTAGGGAAATCACTGCTTTATTTAACATGACATTGTGTGCCAACTTACTTATGAGAATATTTAGAGGTGATAGTATTGAGGTTTTTAGGTGGTGATGCAATCATGCTATTTAACTCAGCAGTTAACAATTTTAAGTCTTCTTTTTGGTATCCTGTATAATATACCATCGTCTTGTTCTGAAATACAGTTAAAAGAAAAAATAAACATTATTGTTAAGGTTGGAAAATGTACATGTGTTTTTCAGTTTGGGGTACAACTGTATCATAGTAACAAAGCAGTAATACCTTATAGGACAGAAGGTAGGTCTACATCTAATGATAACTCAACACTGGACAGTGTTTCCTTGCTTGTTTATGAATTTTACTTAAATGTAAAAAAAAATCTGATGAAATATATCAAAAAAGTTGATTCAATCTGCAGATATTTTTGTAGTTTTAACCTTTCCCAGATAGCTGTGAACTTTATATATACATGTATATTTTTTCAAAATGTTATTTGAAGAAAAGAGAGCTGAATTAACCACCATGAAACCTTCTGGATCAAAACTTTGCTGATTTTTTCCACAACTATGTGCATTTGTAATCAATGCAATCATTTTCATTTTCCCCCAATAATTGAATGCTTAGACGGTAGGAGAGTAACCAATCAAAGTCTTTAATTATACCAATTTTTTCAACTATTGTAACTTTATACTGAGCGGTGCTTATCACTTAAAACAGATTATAACATTTACCAAGACAGAAAACACTATATTATACTATGTTATTTGTCCTACCCATTCTCCAGTTTTCTTCATTTTCATGGCCAGGTATAGACAGGATGCTGCCATTTTTGACTCTCTATATTTGATAAATTCATATTCCATTAGTGACATTTCCAGTATGTATCTAGCTAACGTTAATGTTTCCATGGAAGCTCTGGCACACTGAAAATATAAATATCAACTTAGAAATTTAAAATTAAAAGAAATTCAACAACAAAATTAACAGAAATAGCTTATAGGTCCCAGTTTTATAAAAATTTGTATAGTCCGTCAGCAATATTGTGGCAGACTGTTTATAAACACAGACAAGTTTATTATACACAAAAAGGTTTTTAAAGTAAGATGTTTTATTTGGTGTTAATGTGTTACGTTGTCTGGCGGAGCCTCACATCTGTCAAAGCTTTTCTAACAAAATGATTTCCCAAACCGCTAAAAGAAGTTAAGCAAGTAATTTGAATGTCATCTAGACATAAAAATGCTAAAATTTTAGTGTCTTTGGAAGATTGTTAATATAAGAAATGGAATTTTACTATTGTTCTACCATGAGGTTATGGAGAGGCTGAAAATGGCACAAATTCAATGAAGTGCAACGCACTTCATGTTAAAATTTGCGCCATTCTCAGCTTCTCCATAACCTCATTGTAGAATAAAAGTAAAATTCCATTTCTTAAATGTATAAATATACATAAATCAACAGGTTTAAAAAAAGACTTAAACAGACCGTACAAAACTTTCATTTGTAAATATAACTATTGGTGTAGTCAGTTACACTTACCTTCGAATATCTCCGTAGGAATCTATATGACAAAGGCATACCAATATCAAAGCCAATCGTTATTAATATGTTCCTCTCCATGTCTAGAAACTCTTTAGCCTTGTATGCATCATCACATATGAATAAAAAGTCTTCAACAAGAGGTGGACATCTCTCCTGTATACCAGATAAACAAAACATTACTTAGAACATTACAATACACTTCTCAAGTTTACAAGTTGACAGTCATAGAGACACATAAACCTCGCAGAAATAGCAATGTAGGACATCAAAGAACCCATCTGTACAGTTCGCCATTTTCAATTCTGACTTTTCACACATTATTCAAGTTACAACCAAACTAGCTTTATTTAAAAAAAAATTAAAAATAACATTGCTAAAAAGTCAAGGTCAATCAACTTCCAATTTAGTAAGTAAGCTTTCGGTTCATGACAAGAAGCTGTTTACATGTTTAATATTTACAATCGCTGATTTTTTTCTTACATAAAATTATTGACAAGAATAATGTTTACATTTTAGTAAACTAGCATGACATGTCAACCTCTTGTTAAATCTGGTTTTGGTTATGTTCTTTACTGTGACTTTAAAAAAAGGCACAGTTATTTTGGTTATGTTCGTTACTGTGACGTCAAAGAAAGTGGGGCTTAATGCTCTGAAAGGATGAATGGCGCTGTTCCATTCACTGACAAAAGTAGCGAATAAGAAATAAAATTTTATAATACTAAATGATTGCCCTTTTGCAAATTGTGAGCATATATGTCAATGATTAATATTGTAAATCCTGTGTAAACAAGATTTTGGAAGTGGCAATTTTCATAAAATTGTAAAACTGTAAAATAAGTTGGATTAGGGTATCATTCCTGGCAGACACGTATCATCATCAGTTGACAGGTACTAGAGAAAAATTCATTTCAGTAAAAAACGCATGGAAGACAGACAACTTCAACTAATAAGCTTACATCAAATTTGCAGGATATAAATAAAGATGCAGCACCAACAAGCTGAAGTAATTCCTTAGGTACAATCTTCAGAGACAGGAAGGTATCCACTAGTTTAACAGCTAGGTACAATGTCTCGTGGTTTAATTCAAAGTTCTCCTGTACTTCTACCAGCCAGTCCACCAATATAGCTCTCATGTTAAGTGTAAGGTATCGCTGTTTGTCCATATACATGGGAACCATAAACTTAAGCTAAAACAAAAACCAGTACCAATAAAATGGAATTCAACATAACATAAATATATTTACAAAAAACCAGTACCAATAAAATGGAATTCAACATAACATAAATATATTTACAAAAAACCAGTACCAATAAAATGGAATTCAACAGAACATAAATATATTTACAAAAAACCAGTACCAATAAAATGGAATTCAACATAACATAAATATATTTACAATCATACTGATCTCCCTTCAACAAACCTTTTGAGGGCTACTGAAGATATTTACCAATAACTTTGGTGTGACCTTTCACCCATGACAACACGTTTGTTTCCTTTGGCATTGACAAATGGGCGGACTTTCATTTGATGTCATTAAAATCAAACTTGAAACTTAGATAGACAGAATAGGCCACGTGGGACATGGTATTAATACTTTAGGAAATCTCATTATTATTTACATGTAAGTTAAGTTTTAGTATGGTCAAATCATTCTGAGGCCATTTTTTATTTTCATTGTGATACAACAGTGTATTTTTCTGCTCATATTGAAAATATGTGTATTAAATCTGAAGTTATGTATTTTTTCAGGTAAATTTTGCTGCATTAATATCCATCTCGTTTGTAAAAATATACATGTATAATATTGTTTTTTCCTTTTTAAATTTATCTGATTTTATTTGCATTTAAACATAAAAAAAGAATAAATAAGTAAATTACCTGTAAATGTATTTCCATAAATGCTCTTGGAAAAAAGTTAGCGTTAGCAGATAAAATGTACGCTGACCCTATTATATGGTCAAGCTGCCAGCTTTAACATAATAAAGTGCTTATCAAAATATTGTCACAAAAACTTGAGGGTAGACGTAAAATTAAGGTAAGTCAGGTTAGCGGAAACTTACTTTTTTTTGAAGACCTAACAAGTCAGATGGTTGATCACAAATTTAGTATAATACTGATATGCCACACCACCAACATTTATATAATGTACAATCTGTTATACTTCTAAAAAATGCATCTAATGGAAATTAACTGTTCAATATAGGTCCGACTACCCCACCTTAGTATGGCCAACAGACCAGCTAATAGAGAAAGAGAAATAATGATTTATTTTTATGTAAACAGACCCCGATTACACATGGCCATAACTTTGATTCTGGGAAAATCAAAGTTATCTTAACATTAATGAATACTTTATGTCTATATATATATTATATGTAGCCTTGGAGTAACCCAGTCCTGATCTGTTTTATATAGCCAGTAACATTATAATATACCTCTCGTTCTTTGTAGTATTTGAAGATATCATTAGCATAGAGTGAGGCCTGTGCAACATCATGAAGATTCTCCTTGTCAACATCATCAACATCCTGAAATAATTCAAAATAAAACATTAATTCTATTTCTCTAGATCTCACAGATGGTATCAGGAGGGTAATGTCACTTGTTAACACTGCAACAGTGGCTATGAAATTTTTTTATAATGAGTTGAATTCAACTTTATTTGTTAAGGGTCAAAATGACTTTTATTCTACCTTTTGAATGCAACAAACTACCCAGAAACAAAATGTCGTGAAACCCCAGAAAAATAAAACATTTACCAGACACCTCTGTATATACATCGTCCCAGTAGACACATCTCACCCCGTCGGTCGTGGACATTGGATCCTTAAGGTCGGCTATATAAGTCGCTGTCAAAAATTTGCCAAAGATACAATCTTTCAATTTCATAAATAAAGAAACAAAAACAATCATCTGCGTAGTATGTGAGTAGTAAAAAATCAATCCTGTGTGAGAAAAGGTTCTTTTTGAACCAAAAAGTGTTAGATTGAGAACTAACATTTCTCTACTTCACATGGCTGGCATCGATAGGTTCTATTGGTCTCTTGTCACTGAGAATTTGATTGTATACATTACCAACCTTTGGTGGTCCATCGTCGAGTGAGATAGTAAAGGTAGTGTCTAAATCTCTACCAGGACTAGATGTTATGTCTTTTTCTGAATCCGTGCTACTGACACTGCTACAACTGAAACATAAATTTACGAGTTATCAATATTAAATACAAAATCCAGATGGTTAATAATTTCAGTGAAATTCAAATTGTCTTAAAGTAAGTGGTTGTGTTGCAAGCACATTTAGAAAACTATTTCAATCTGTAAAATTGACTGGCTGGAGTGGTATCATTACTGATAAGGAATGACTGAATATTAAGAGACAACAAATAACCAAAGTCTTTTTTAAAATGAACTTGTATGAACTTTACATGATACATTTCAGTTTAAGATGTTTTGAATGGAAAATTTTAAAAAGATTTATTTTTCCAGCAGATATTAACCTTGATTATTAGTTAACTGGCTCAACCTGGAGTCAATTGATGGATTGCCGGCCATGTCCACAATGTACTGACAAAGGCCTGGCATGTTTGAATTACACACAAGATGAATGAAAACTCGACCTGAATTGTGCCATTTAATGACGTCACTGACACTAGTACATCATTAGTTGCTGTGACGCTGCTTTGGTACCATGATGGCGACCAGTGTCGCCATCATACAAGGCTATCAGCGATATTTCAATTGGTGGAAGCTTGATAAGTTAATTGATTCATTAATCCAGTATTGGATTTTTGCATAATTTCAAATCTTAAAAAATTACCATTATAATTAATCAACAGAATCTCATCAAACTGAAGCATGATGTCAGTGATTTTGTCAGGGCTTTTAAAAACTACTTTCTGCCTTTTAAATTGGGAAAATTTTGATCCATTTTCATAGACTTGCTTGTTCATTACTACTATTTTAGGGAATTTTAAAATGATCTAATTGGAGAGTTTAAGTCTTTTTTCCCTCAAGGATACTACCTTTATTAGGTAGTAATTTGATACAAACAAAATCACCGGTAGTTATAAAACTATCAATTTTATATTAATATGTTAGTTTTTATTGATGTTTTTAATTTGTGTTAACCAATGATTAAACTAACCAAGTTCTGAACAACTGAGTCCAGACATTAGCAGGTGCTGCCATGCAAAATTTAAACATTGTTATATAGGCATTATTTAAAATGAAAATAAGAGGAAAGAAAACAACTGACATAAATGCATAAACGCCTTTTATGTTCCAACACTAGCCACTATCACTGTTCCAAAGCAGTGTCAAGGCAACTAATGACGTACAAGTGTCAGTGACGTCATTAAATGGCACAAATCAGACCAAGTTTTCATTTTTTGTGTGTATTTCGAGCATGCCGGTACCTTTTTGTGGACGTGGCCCATGATACGTCAATTACTGGAAGATGTAACAAATATCCACAGCTAGCAATATTTTGACAGATAACATGTCGTCATTGATGAATACTGAACAGGGCCCAGATGTAAAACTTTTTTAAAGTTATTCATCAATTACATCTGAATACTTATTAACACAACATGAAATAATTTGTTAATTATGGTTTAAGAAATGATTAACTTTCATGAAGCTTGGTGTAACTGGGAGCATATATATACTTTCCCTGTCAACAATTTACCTTTCCTGAGAGCTGGACATCTGTGATCCCTGTGATAACTGTTTGATTTCATCACTAAGTTCAGCCTCCTCTCCCTCACTCATTGTGTCTCGTCTTACTTTCTTCACCTGTTTCTTCTTTTCAGTTTTTTTGTTCCTCACATTATTATCTTGAGGTTTCACAACCATTTTAGCTGCTGGTATTTTGGATTTCTTCAACTCTCCTGGTTTCTTCTGTAATGATTTGTTTTCATGCAGTGCCTGGGTAAAAACAAGTGATGATGAATTAAACCATCAATTTTTTCTAACTAGAAATTTATCTGTATTTAAATTCTATAATTATATACAAACAACTGAACAACAAATATAAAGAGTAAACTCTAGGAGATATCACAATATTTGATTCAGAATAAATGTGAAAGCATTTGTTTATTCAGTTTAACAACTTTCATTATATTCCTTAAGCAATGTGATGCCATTAATCTCATGGTGGACTGTTTCAGATTTTTCCAGAGTGATGTTGTATTATGAAAACAATATAGAGTGACAAGCAACAAAGTGGAATTAGACCAAGATAATAAGAATAATGTATAACTCTCTTATACCAATGCCAGTGGTACTGTATAATTAGTAAAATATGCATGTACACATGAATAATATTACAACATACATTGGTGATGTCTCCAAAAGCAGCTCGTCTTTTCTGATTTGGGTCCATCATGCTGTCACCATGTCGCTTCATACCACCTCCTCCGTGTGTAGGTACTAAGTCATGATGAATCTGGAAAATAAAATCAAACATGTTCAGTATTGATCAGTTAAACTTCTTGGATTAAATCAAGAAAAATTTAGCAACTAGTAGTTGTTTTACTGTGGAAATAAATATTCTGATTTAATATATATGTGGGAATTGTTGGTGTTGGCATTGGTCCATGTAACCCTTATATTTCGAGTTTACAAAATAATGACTCGTAACGGATATTTAAATAATGAACATGACATGAATCTTGTATTTCATTCATTATTTTGAGCATAATCATTTTCAATAAATGCAAAAATATTCCATTTCTATAATAGTTATGATATAATACTATAAAAGAATGATGGTATACTGCATAGGTTCCAGTGACTTTGCATCAAAGATATAAAGGACTGTACAGTTTTTAGTATCAACCTGAAAAAGTTACCCTGACCTCTTGATGTTTGTTCAGAATCTATTTGAAAAAAATCAACACAAATGTGTCACACAGTACACCCACAAATCCCAAGGGAAATATTGTGTGATGCATTGAGGCATCACCAGGGAAATGCTGTGTGATCATGCATTGGGGCATCACCAGGGAAATGCTGTGTGATCATGCATTGGGGCATCACCAGGGAAATGCTGTGTGAAGAAATGAGGCATTACCAGGGAAATGCTGTGTGATGCATTGGGGCATCACCAGGGAAATGCTGTGTGATGCATTGAGGCATCACCAGGGGAATGCTGTGTTATGCATCAGGGCATTACTAGCCTAGGGAAATGCTGTGTAATGCATTGGGTGTCACCAGGGAAATGCTGTGTGATACATTGAGGTGTCACCAGGGAAATGCTGTGTTATGCATCAGGGCATCACCAGGGAAATGCTGTGTTATGCATCAGGGCATCACCAGGGAAATGCTGTGTAATGCATTGACTCAATTTGAGGCATCACCAGGGTAATGCTGTGTTATGGATCAGGGCATTACTAGCCTAGGGAAATGCTGTGTAATGCATTGGGCATCACCAGGGAAATGCTGTGTGATACATTGAGGCATTACTAGGGAAATGCTGTGAAATGCATTGAGGCATCATTTGAAACCAAGAGATTTCAATATCTGAAAACCGAATAATAGTGTTCACACTTGGCTGCAATTTTCAATTGCTCGGATAGAAAACATTTTACATGTTAAATAAAATCCAAACAATAAATTTAAATCTTGTTATCGGGTTGCGCATAAATGCCACTTCAATAATATGGATTGTCCTAGGTTCCAGTTTGTAGCAGTTTTTAATCTTTCATGTTACATGGGAGTGGGCTGTTTGGAGTGCCTAATGTTAGAGTAGACTAGATCATGTTTGTTTCACGATGAAAATTATTTTCAAGGTAGCCGAATCGATAAAAGGAAGGGAGGCATGTGGCAGACCTGGCATGCTAAGTGAGTATTCTTCCAACTGAAACTAGATCTACTGCAAGCTCCACCAAAAATAATAATAATAAAATGAAATCGATTAAGCTGGGAAAGTTCTTTCCAGGCTGAGACTCTTTTCCTATGGTTCATGAAGTACAGCTTTTTGTACGAGATCTTGGTGTTTCCAAAGGGAATTCTAGCTATTCATTGTGTTAGCTAGTAAACCTGAAATATACCTGATCCAATGCATTTCCAGATTTGGACATTTTTGTTTCTCCGATTCCATGTCCAAACGGCACGAAGTTGTGACTTTTTGATTTCCTGGCATTCATCATTTTCTCGATCTGTAAATTACAGTTTATATTCACTTCAGATGCAAAAATGGGTCGTACGGAATGCAAACTTAAATATCACACCAAATAATTTCCTCTCATATCCAAGTGTACTCAAATAAATAGCTTTTCCGTAAATATAAACAACACTTCGTGTTAGTTTCAGCTATGTCACGCTTTGTGTACAATCGAGGTTTGAATTTGGTTCGTGTAATCTCGCTTTCGATTGGTTGACCGAGTTTTGTTATCCAATCATATCTCTAAACAAGATACATCCCAGCGGACAAATGAAAAACTAAGAGGAGGTAATTGAGAGGGCACTTCCGGGTCTCGTGTAAAAGTTAAGAAAATACGGAATTTTGATTTGCAGAAAACCCAGAATTCATTGCTTAGATTTAAAGACACAGACCAATGTTAGAAAATGCAACGATCGAATATGAAAGTATTGTAAGGTTAATTATAAACCATTTGCATGACAAAGTGTTTGGACTGCTTGAAGTGATTTATTTTCTCAACCACAAGTGGACTACACGCCCCAATTATCTATTTAATTCTGAACAGCCTTCACATATGAGATAACTAAATAATCCACACTAATCTTAAATCATAAAGATTAAACAAAGGTTGTTCAAAATTGTTAATAACGAGTTCATAATAAAAATCTTTACTTAAATAAAGTTGTTTTAAAAACAATAAACATTGGTTACATTACTCCAATTAATTTATAAGGGTTATCTAAGTAGGAAAATTCAAGTGAATTACTTAGATGACCCTTAATTAGAGTTGGCAGGGGCGTAGCTGGGGTGTTTATGATGTGGACGCCTAAAGAGGGTAGTGGGTTTGGGGGCCGCCCTGATGCGAATTTTCGGCCCTCCAGGGCGCTATTTATCAGAATTTTTCTTATAATTTTATGCTATGCTGTGGTAGTTTTTGTCGTTCTTTTGAGGACTGGTTCATTCTTAAACCTGAAGACGAGGTACAAGGGGATCTGATGTTGTATGGCATAAGCACTACGAAAACAACACACTCAATAATTGAGAAAGTCAAGTTAAAATGGGAGTTCAATTAATATAGTGGTGAGGTTAAACGGAGGAGAGGAAATATATTTGTAAATATATTGCGTTAATACATAATGAAACGATGAAACGTGACGAATGGCTAGTAGAAGTTCTTTAATGTAATCAAATCAGATAGTTTCAATTGTTTTGCCATGCCGGCAAAGTCAAGACAACACCGGAACCACACCTCAGAGGCTATCGAAGTCAGGTATAAACCGAATTCGTATATAACATTTCCGGTGAAGACCAACGGTTTGGTATAGGAAATATATTATATTCTCTCTCTCTTTATCTCTCTCTCTCTCTTTTTGCGAAAACGATGTGGACGTTTTTGCGTACAAACGTACGCCTGGCTACGCCCCTGGTTGGAGATAGACGGCAATATACATGTAGCTTTCTGTCAATCTCAGACTGTAATTTATTAGTTGCATTAAACAAACATTAGGTTTGAAAGAGATTTTGTTCGACTAATGAAAAAAATCTAAACTGCAATGCACATCAGTCAATATCCATTGCTCAGACTGTTTAACAGTTGAATCAAGCTCTGTTGCAGAGTTCCATTTTGATTTTTGAGGGAAACTTCAAAAGTGGAGTTGGCACATGTGTATTCAAGATGACACTACTCTCGTTTTGCAGTGTTTGAGATCGTGACAATTCAATTGTGGCTAATGAATAGTTAGAGTGGCTAATTGAGATCATAAGTATTTAAAGTTTTTATAATTAATTTTTAAATCTTTTTACTGCACAGATTAAAATTCTTCGGTGTGGATGTAAAGTTATTGCAATAAAAATCTCGGGTTATGATGAATGCTGTAATACAATCTGCATGTGCAGAATAAAGTTGTTTGAAAGGTCGATTGTTTTCAATTACTGTGGTTTACAATGGAATTTTGCTGGCCCAATTCTCCACAAGGAGTGATGGGCATAATGTAACGCGACCGGGGGTATCACTCACCGCGTACCCTTGCTTTAAACTAAACGCGCCTCACGTCGCCGATTATTCTCTTTATTTGGTAGCTGTGCGCGCCGCCGGAATGCCCGAATAATAAGACACACCTGCGGTAACGGCGCTGTGGACGTAGTCTAATTACAAGGTAAACGCCGCCGGGCTGACCTGGGTCCGATCAAACCCTGCGGAAACGGCGCTGTGGACGTAGACTCTTAATAAAACCGAAGTACAACAGCAGGGCGCACCCGTGCTGTTGACGCCGGCACATAGTATTTATATTATAAATAACTAATAAACATTGTATGCCTGCCTGGCATATGATTTGGTTGATTGGATATGTACACTTCACTTGACTGGACAGGATGGATAGTACATCAATAATTCTCACACCCACTGTGCTACTTAATCAATTGACCACAGAACTCGTGTCAGAGTAGACCGCACTCCTCACATGTACCTGGCACAATTACTAAAGCCTCCACAGCGTGAGATTTTCCCCTGGTGTATTTCACCAACAGCCCGAAGCCTTTCCTAGGACCTGGTGCACGCCACTAGCCAGTACCAAAACCAATGTATCTGGCCAACTCCTCTGATCAGTTATCTGGCGCACGCCACTGATCAGGACCTGGTGCACACCACTGGTCTTAACCAAAGTTACTTCAACTGGACTGCTGTGTGTGTTACCACTTCGCTCTCCTTTACGCACGGCACTTGGAAATCCACCAAGCCCTGCGCAGCGCACGGTCAACGCACGCCCCGCGCACGGTCAACGCATGGACCGCGCACGACCATGACGCACGCACCGCGCACGGTCAACGCATGCACCGCGCACGACCAACGCACGGTCACGACGCACGGTCAACCCACAGCCGATTTTACCGCAATTCACAAAGTGAATTACCACGGCCAATACCAGTGGTTTGTACTCTTCTCCGTCTGGACCACACAGAGAAGCTACTGGCCACAGTCTCCTGTCGATCTGTCAGGTAATCTAGGTTATTCACCCTTACCTAAAGCCAATATCTTCTTATTCATTAAGATACTGCTGGCACTTAACACAAACATCAAATGCGAAATTCTGCAGCTCTCTGCCTCCTTATATACCCCTGCTGTAGATGACCAGCCACGTGATCGGCTAATTCTGCATTCTGATTGGCTGAATATAATTAACCCCACACTGCTGTGTGGTGATGTATATTATCGATCGATACACATCTCTGTTGTCAAGGTCGGGTCAAACTAAAGAGCTGCTATGGTCTAAAAGATACTGTCCATCTTTTAGTATTTAATTTATGATTTAAACTGCCCGGAATTAAATATATGTACGCGGCCTGTAAAATAAACATGTATTAGTAAGTATGATTACAACTTCGATCTTTTCGAAGAATTGAAGGTTGTTGTCGGCGATTTCATTAGCCATATTTCATCCGGTCAATTCATCCAGCCATTTCGTCTGTCCATCCTCTCTACACTATGATGTCCAAATAATCTATCCTGCCCAGTCAGTGGAATCATCGTTAATTAAGGTCAATCACAGTAATATACAGCTATATACACTATACAAGTATTACATCAGTCTTCTAATCGGCAATCATACTGAGTAATGTAATTCATTGGTAAAACAGTTAATTGTTCACATATAAACTAGTCTTAGGAGGTCCTTCGCTACAATAAGTCATAAGGGGATTTTGTGGACATATATGTACATGATGTATATTGTGACACTTTTAACAATTGGGCCTTTTCACTTGCAGTGATTGATGTGACATGTTTTTTTGGTTACAAATGATAGTCATTTTTATGACTTGCCAGTGTTCTACTTTCACTTTCCTGACACAGGTGGATGGTTGGTTGAATGGAGTTTTACTGTTTATGCCCCAGTCAAGATTATTTCACTTATTTCTAGACATCACTAGCTATAGATGAAATGGCAGAATATATACCTATATAATTTTACATTCCGAAAATAGAGTTCAATTTGACTGTTTAAACTGTACTAACATGGTTCACTATTTAATGAATCGTTAAGTCACTTAAGGCTACAATATGTACATTACAGCAGGTCAATGTATATTGCAGTTTAATGCAACCATTTTTGCTCATGTTCCATAAATGTGAATTGCAGGCATTACAGAACAGACTTAAAGACAAATAAGTCACAGTAGATATTACATCCCTAAACCCTAAATAATTATACACTTTTATGGAACAGTATATATTGCAGTCTTTGTAAAACAATATATTTTAGCAGAACAGTCAAGGAAGTTCTAGCTGCAGCCTTGCAAGTCAAAGTTAATTTTTAGGACATAAGTATATGTGTCTCGGTGCATCCTTAAGACACACCTCAGTAGAGTTTGAAAAAGGGTAGGCCACCTGTGGCCATTATAGAGGACGTTTATGATTAGAAACGATTGAAACAGACTGAGAAACATAACTGAAATATGTGTTTTGCATTTTTAACAGTACAACATCAGTTGTATTATTACAGATTACTTCAGAGTGAAATAATGTTTAAAATAAAGTATATTGTATAATTTAATGAGAGGAAATGTTGTGTACCGTTAGGTGTAAAAAGACGACCATTAGATCAAGGAAACTAATATCACTTTGTATATGATTACATCATGCCCAGCTGGTCAAGTTTATATAAGACTTCATATAGGGTTAATATGTTTGACAAACACATTGCAAGTTCTGCACAAAGACCAGTACAAACTGCCTAGCATGTGTTCAGTTCAAGGTTGACTATACTGACGGACTGGGTTAGGTATAAAGTGTGATGGTTATTTATTTAATCACTATAGATGAAGGTTTATTGACACATTGATAGCCTTATATATAAGATAATCTCCCCTTGTTATCTTTAAAATCAAACCGTACCTTTAACCACTAAACCACTACTATATAGTGATACTGATGATGATCAACTAGTGGTAGAATAGATATAAGTGACTTAAAGACCGTTGACATTATATATATATATATGTCTGTGCCATAAACAAGTGAATTTTTAAAATATCTCCTTAATTTGGTGGCTATAGTGTGTGATACTGATGGCGATCAACTAGTGATAAAGATATATAGAAGTGACTTAAAGACCGTTGACATTATATATGTCCGAGCCATAAACAAGTGGATTTTAAAATATCTCCTTAATTTGGTGTTGATGAACTTAAGATACTAAGTAATACAATATCAGGATATAATTTAATTAGTACAAGTACTTTGATGATAATGACTGTTTATAATGGTAAAGACTACAGGATTATTTAACTATTCTAACTTGGAGGTACACATATATATATACTTACTATAGATGTCTTGTATAAGTCTGAAGTCCTATGATGTTTTTGAGGTAACATTTATTATGCGATAAAGTTTATACTAGCTATGTCATATAACATTGTTTTAATTTTAATATATATATATATATATATATATTATATATATATGGTAGATGGCAATATTTATATGTTTAGTTAGAGTACTGAATAACTTGTTACTAAAAAACAAATCTACCGGTAAGTTAATTTGGTATAATATTTTTGTTATGTAACATTACTCTCTCTCTCTCATTAGTATCTCTCTGAATTTTGTGATAACATTGGCATCTCTTTCTCTAAAGCTGAAACTTTATCTTTTTATTACATGTATAAATTGGAATTTGATCTTTTGAACTATATTTGTACAAAAAATGCCATCCTCTTTTTATTCTCTCCGTTGGGTCTTTCAGATGGAACATTGAAACTTAAATTGTTGGTATGGTAGAAAAGAGAATCCTTGTTGATTATTGCCACAGGTCTAAATACTTTAAAATTTTACCTTAAACTGGTAGTGCCTCAATATAAGTGTACTGATTTTGACTAGAACTTCACAACTCATTCAGTTAATCGGAACCTTTAAAAGAGACCTAAAACCAACACCAAGTGTCATGCTAGGCGGGGCACTTAAAAAACCTCCCTGCACATTGCTCTGAGTGCACTGCAAAGATAAATCATAGCTGATGATGTCTTGATATAAGTGAAATTTCTTCACTGGAATGTAAAACTCCATTCCATGATTCATTCAGACAGTCAATCAGTCTGTCTGTTCGTCCATCAGTCAGTCAGTCAGTCTGTCTGTCCGCCCATCAGTCAGTCAATCAGTCTGTCTGTCCGTCCATCAGTCAGTCAATCAGTCTGTCTGTCCGTCCATCAGTCAGTCAATCAGTCTGTCTGTCCGCCCATCAGTCAGTCAATCAGTCTGTCTGTCCGCCCATCAGTCAGTCAATCAGTCTGTCTGTTCGTCCATCAGTCAGTCATATATTTAAACTTTTTTGTTTTTGAATTTTCAGGAAGAGGAGGATGTACATGAGAGAAAAGACCAAACAGATCAGGATGTCACAAACACTGATAACTTATACATAACAATAAAAGACAAGAAGAAAATGGACAGAGACCATGAATTACAACACGCTAGTGACATGTCTACTGATTCTGCTAGCAGTGTTATACGTGTAGAAGTAAGCAGATTTGGTTCTACCATGGGAAGGGTCTGGGAATGTGTTATTTAAGAAATAATCAACATGTAAATGTTGATTACCATACTTCAATTCTAACATGATCTAAATCAAATGCAGTAGAATAAATGTTGTGAACTCTTTTACTGGAAGTGCATTTTGTAATTGATTTGCAGAAGGTTCCTTGAATCATGCGCCACAGAATGAGTTAGGGAGTACATTATTAGAATGGAACAACCATGGGTATAATTTTGTTTGCTATGAAATTTAAAAAATTACCTGTGGTGCATAAAGAGTAATGGTGTTTACATCCGAGTCAAGATTCTTATATCAAAATGGTCATTTCTGGGATGAGTTCTTGGTGGAAACCAGAGTACCAAGAAAACCACCAGACTGAAAATTGACAAACTTTCTCACACAAGTACACCCTGTTAGTATTAAGTTTCTGTCAACATGTATTTGTTTTATATTACTCAATTAAGACTGCAAACAAACAATTTTTTATTTCTCAACAAACTTTTATCGAAAAGTTCATTAAAATTTGTTTATATAAATTTAAAACAAAAAATTGAAACAGCAGAGAATATTTGCAAAAAATATTCAAAATATGAAAAAATATGTTCTAACAACACATGTGGAATTTCAAGTCTATTGAAGTTATATCAAGTAAGATATCTAAGTTTGTATCAGAACATTCAAAACATGTTTTTACTTGCTGAAAATGTGATCGGACTATAGTATCAAGTTTGTGTGAACACATATTTTTTATATTACATGAAATTATTTATTTCTTAGATAGCTGATCTAGATGGAGAAGAAAACTCAATTAATTTAACAACTACCACATTACGAAGATGTAAACGACAAGTCCTCCGTCCATACTGGAGATTGTTAATGTTTGTAAGTGATTTATAACTCTCTGTCTCTGCCCCTCAATTAACTTAACAACTACCACATTACGAGGGTGTAAACGACAAGTCCTGCGTCCGTACTGGAGATTGTTGATGTTTGTAAGTGATTTATAACTCTCTCTTTCTTTCTTTTTCTCTCTATTCTTCTTCTTTATGATTCTCTCTTGCTCTCTGATATCGAGGGGTCTTTGCATGATCACCAAATGGTCTAAAATGTGCACTTACAGATCATGTTACTTCTCATTCCTAGGCTGTAATCCCATTTAGAGCAGACCCTAGTGTGAAAAAGTTAGTCAGTTCGTTTGTCAAAAGTCTTTGGTTTTCTCAGGGTACTCTGAACTGACCATCCCAATATTAGTGACAAATTCTTGACTGGGGCATAAAACACAATTTCTCCACTCCACTTTCTCAGTTACAGACATATATAACTATAATGAAAGCATCCTTAACATGTACTGGGGGTTGTTTGTATTTTCTACATCAGGTGAAAGAGACTGGTGGTTGATCATGAGTGTTTAAAACATCAAGCTTCAAACCAAAGATGTCTGACTGGTATAGGGGTGTGCCTAATCTGGAATCATTTGTATTTAACCATTGAACTGTCTAGAAATGGCGTTTATAGTGCTATAACTGCCATTGCCGTGCAAAGCAAACTGAATAATGCGTATTAGCGCATTATGGTTAGTTTCAATGGTTATATTTACATTTCCCATTTTTTGTACGGCGTTTCACGATAGTGAACACGTATTTTGCTATCGCTTTCTGCCAAGATCGGGCTTCTTTTCTATGAGATTAGTACGCATGGAAATAGTGGGCCTGGTAAATGAACATGAAGGAAATGTATCTGTTTTATCGTGAGGTATGTATTCTAAAACGGGCAATGCATTTTGTTACATATGCACATTTGGAATAAATTTTCGGAATATATTTCGGAATCTAGTAACATATTGTGACGGGATGCATTCAATAATTTGTGCTATCTGGTGAACTGATCCCGTAAATACAATAAAAAGTAGTCCAGGAAGTTTGCGTCCTACCATGTAAAATCATAACTTTTTATGAAATAAACAGCAATGACGGGTGGATTTAACTAATTCTTTATGAAATCTACGGTAATTTGAATTTATTTTAAAGGGTAAAATAAAGTATTTTTGTGTTGCGGTACTCTGCTACATTTTAAAACTTATTTATCGATTACATTTAACTTCCTTGAAAGGGAGATAAATCGTACAGTGCAATGTGCAAAGTTTCTGAAGTAATGAAACAGGAATATTGTGAATGATAATCAGCAGTTCTTTTAAAAACCAGACTTATACAGCAAATTATCCAGTTACATACAAACGCTAGAATGAACCTCCTAAAGCAGCGGTCGGGTTTGCAAAAACTCTACTTTCTCTTTTTCGGTTAAATTCATAGTCCTACTCCAGCACCATTTTCACAACTACGCCGTACAGCAGCACGAAAGTGCTATTGTTTGAAAATCTTATTTTGGTATTTTAATCCTAAAAAAAACTTTAAAACACTGTCATGAACGACATGTATTTCCAGTTGCTGGAACAGCCAATCAGTGACGTCACACGTATAGCAGCATGGAAAAGATGAGTGACGTCACATTAGCAATGGCATTTCTACTCCTATAACTGCCATCTGGTCTTAAACAAAGTTTAATACATTAAAACATCACAAATGTAAATATACATGTATATACTGTACACATTTACAGTACCAAGAGGTGTCCACCTTGATATAACTGAAATGATCATTACTGGAATGGTAAAACATGATTCTACATTCTTTATTCTAACTCGCCTCCAGTTGAGGGTTGATCACATGAGATAAATACATATTATATACACAGTATGTAGGTACAACCCTCAGTATCAGGTCGAGTCTTTTTTTCGTAGCCGTATCACTACTCGTCGCAAGGCGCGACGAGTAGTGATACAGCTACGAAAAAAAGGACGAGACCTGATACGAAGGGTTGTACCTACACACTGTGTATATAATATTTTTATCTAACATTTCCAATTAGGTTATTTAAAATAAAAAAAAACAACACTTAATGTGAAAAATTACATTTTACCACAGAAAACCACTGAACTATGTTATGACATTTGTTCTACATTCTCCTTAATGACGTCACAATGAGAACGTGCACGTGCACTCTACCGCCAATGTTGTATCACCACAGTGTGGTGATAAAAGATTCTGTATCATGCGTGTTTGATAAAACTTGTATTTCGTAGAAAAACTAGTCTAATGTTAGATAATAGTTTTCTATTTTTATGTGTCTTTTACTAGATGGCTTAGTATCATTAAATGTAGTAGAGTGGTTTCAGATGTTAATCTTGATATTGTGTTAATGTGCTAAAATTGATAATGTCTGAATTCCATTGTTCTATCTACAAGTAGCTATGTTTCCATTCCTGGTAGCCAAAATCGCCATTGGCCACTAATTTCTGAGGAGTTCTTTCAAAAAGTAACATATTTTAGCAAATTTGTGGAAAAATACTTTAAAAAGGACTATATTTTCACAAGTTTTGGAAATTTGGCTACTAATTATTTTTAATTTGTGGAAACCTAGAAGTAGGGGTGTAACAATACAGCAAAAACTGTATTGCAATATACTACAGTACATCAAACTTGTATTGCAATACAGAGGAATTGTTTTCTTTATTAAAACTTAGTAATCAAACAGATAATTAATGACACAATTTCTGGCTTGAGCTACACATAATACCGTAGTTGCAACATTACTACAAGGTGTTTTATCACTCGGAAGATACTGATTGTCTCATAGTAAATTTCAAAGTGACTACTATGTTTTGCCCCCCAGATTTAAATATAGAACGAAACATTAGTTACATCATGCCTTAAATTTTTTGGGGGAAAAAGGGTTTAAGAGAATCTGAATCACGGTTCGTATTGTCAAGGTTGCAGTCAACCAGTATATCGGTAAACTGTTTCACCCCTATCTACAAGTATGTGTCAGTTGTCAGTAATGTAATTAAAATTAGGTAAAAGAATACGTAAACTATCATTTAGATAAATATTATGTAATGTTGAAAACCATTTATATCTTAAAATCAGTTGACTAAGTACCATACGTACTTGAAACTGACACTAATTATAGGTGATGCTTTAATAGACATTTTGTAAAAAAAGAAGTTGGGTTACTGGTACATGTATTTCAGTTAAGAAATTTACATCTTTTTCTTCTTTGTATCATTTTTTAACCTTCGGTTTTACTTTCCTTTCAGATTGGCTGGAGAGGTTTTGGTCGTGAATCTGTGAATTACGGAAACTTTGGTTGGTCATGTTTAAATTTCCTGTATCCACTGTTTGTTGTGTCGTTACTGTTGTATACATATGTGTATGAGATTGTAGCTTGTCAGTGGAAGTTAGACGTACATAAAGACACACAGGTAAGTTGAAATGACTTCTTATATAAAGAATTCAAATGCAGGATAGCTTGAATCATTACCAGTCATGCATGTGTAACAGGGAAGAGAAAAAAGGTCGGAATGGGGACTGAAATCTTAACCTCCCACATTATAGGCAAGTACTCTACCAACTGAGCATTGACCACTACGGTAGCTCAGTTGATAGAGTGCTCGCTCCGTAAGTGGGAGGTTGTTGGTTCAAATCCTGACTGGGTCTGACCCAAAACTTTAAAGTGGGTAGTGACTTTTTTTTTGACAAGCACTCGGCATTACGAAATGAAAGTCACGATTCCTTCAGATAGGAACTTAAAATAAATGAGGTCCCATGTAGGCTTGGCACGATACAGAACCCTGCTGTATATTGCCATAAGCGCAGCGCACAGGCAAAATTTCTTCCCCTTTGCCTATTACTGGTGACATTTCAATATAAATGAGATATTCTTCACTGGGACGTTAAACACTATTACTCGCCCTACCAACTGAGTTACACAGACAACTACATTCCTAGTTATTCTTGAGTTTCCCACAGTCCCAAAATTTTCTTCGGATTGGACTATATATGGCCCATGACTGCCACCACAAGATAAATATGGATATGCATAGTTTAATCTAGGATTTTTCAGACCGGTTCATTTTCAAAAACTTTCCTCTAAAACACCATATCATTAATATTTTTGCATTCATGTAATGTTAAATAAGATCAACTAAGGCCTTAACAATGATCATTGGCCTCATTTACCCTTCTTGAATAAACACTGGCTATGATGTAATAAATACTGTGAAAATATTGTGATGTTTTTAGTTTAACACAACTTGTCCATTTCAAGGATATACACCGATACAGGATAGAAATGACGTCATAAACATTGTATCATCTACTTTATCACTTGTGTTGACACAGATACCACATCTCATATAACTTGAAACATAGATAATTAATTTAGATTAAATAGTCTACAGTAAATCCTACAGGACTCAATTGATTTGGAGTTTATTAGGGGTGTCAAGCTATACCGATATCCTGGTATATTAGAATTTTAATAAAAATTGTATTGTATCACGATTTTGACACCTTTTGAAAATCAGTTGTTTTATCTCGTCTTTTTTATAAGATAAAAGTCAAAACCAAATTCATTCATGTATACCTGTTTTATGCAAAAAACATTGGGCTTTTGTAAGACATATTATATCATATATACATAAGCGTCCATGTGATGTCGTCAAGTAAACACATGATGGAGCAACAGTACAAATTAATCTCCAATAAAAAAGTTTATTCATAACAAAATATAGAAACAGAAAAGATTGTTAAAGACGGTACATTATAGTACTTATTGCAATACACACTTCTTATATTGCATTATATCATGGTACGCTATGAGCATATTGTGACACCCCTAGAGTTTATATACAGGTGGTCTTTATATACAAGTTATATATTAAAAGTATGAAATATGAAAATATGAAGCTGAAGGACCTTAGACACTAGTATTATATAGATTGAAAAATAAATTAAATAGCTTTAGATTTATAAATACCATTTATAATAAAACCCCATGTTTCTATTTCTGGTAGCAAATCGCTACTTTTTAAGAAACTCTTTCAAAAAGTAAACTATTTTAGCAAACTTGAAAAAAAAGAAAAAATATACATGTAGTTTTACAAATTTTAGAAATTAGGCGACTAAAATTTTGAATTTGTGTTAACCTAGCATATAAAGACTGTCAAGTTGGCCTTATAACAGGTAGTCTTTACATAAAGGTTTTATATATGAAGATATGAAGCAAAAGAATATCAAAACTAGTATTGATTGACAGATTGTCTTTATATAGAGGTGGTCACTATAGCAGGTTATATTGTGTTTCAAGAGTTGTATAAGGGGAACCTGGTTTCTGATGAATTTGAACAGAAATTTATAGAACTAACTGGAATAAGAATCAAATATTTGTAAAAGAAACTCTGGCAACTAAATAACAAAAATGTGTTGGCTTCAAAATATTAATTGAAGCAAAAATAGCAAGTTCTACTGGTTTTTAATCTCCAGGTTCTTTAGCTTTTATCCTCTGACAGGATCTACTCTATTTTATTTAAAAAAAAAATGAAATTTATTTCTTTTCTGAATCTACTGATATTTATTTTTATTACAGATAATAACAACTACAACCGTTGCCACGACAGTAGCATCCCAGAATGTGACACCATGGATACCATGGATAACATTTAAACCAGCTAAATATATAATGAAGAATCTCACACAAGCTACTGACAACAATCGTCCCGAGGCTTGTGAACACATAATGACAACATATATTATACCAAATATTTTACATTTTATAGCCTACTGTATGGGGATGTATCACTTCAGAATACAGGAAAGTGAACAACTTTATTCTCTCATGGAAAAGGTAAAGGGGAGCTGATTTCTAAAAATTGGAACACATTTCTGGAATATTTAACCAATATATTGTGGTATATGAACACATTTCCAGAATCTTTAATATTTCAAACACATTGAATATTGTCATCTGTTATCAGTTAATACTATTGATCTATAAGTAGATAATTTTTTATACATTTTAATATTGAACATTTGCTACATAAATACTAGTTACAATGAATAAAAAACCTTCTTTGGACCTAATGCTGAAAATGAAAGTTAGACCACTCATTTTATGCATTTGTAAAGTGAGGTCTTTACAGTTTTATTTAAAGGTACCCATAAGTGAGACAGTAGTAATGTTTATTATCTGTAAGGAGTACATATTATACAATGTTGCTATATTGATCAGGGCTCCAAGTTGCGAGGATTTTACTCACATTTGCAAGTAAAATTCAGAATTTGCGAGAAAAAATTATTCTAGGTCGCCAAATGACGAGTCAACATTTCCGAAAATATATGCATAGAGCGTATCAGTTTTCAATGTGAAAATTAGTACAGATGGGTACAACGGGTCTTCACATTTAAATAGCAAGATGCACAGAGACATGCAACGATGTTATGTAACCAACTAAAAGTGGTGCCACAGGGCTCTGTGATGATTAGAATGACACTTAAACAATGTCATTTGTCTATACCTGGCAGTCAGTTCATTATTTCAAATAATAGTAATAAAGTTTAAAAAAATGATTTTTTTGTCTGAATGCTATTGCTAGTTTATTTCAGTGGTTGGCAAGTAAATTTTTAAGGCGCTAGCCAAATGGCTGGTGCCAACCAAACAGCACTTAGAGCCCTGTTGATAAACATTCACTCTTTGTTACTACATTATTAATTTTATTAAATAAGCTCTCTTTAATTTTGAACTACATTTACATTTTAAGTGAATATTCACTCTTTAATTTTGACTACCTATTTTCTGTATTTTCAGACGTTTTTACAAGCAGCACCTTTATACCAAAGAGGAAGTTCACAACAACACATGATAAGAAGATTAAGGTAATTATTGCTATACATACACAGCCACCTATCCTCGTAAATAAATGTCTTTGTTATATGTTCTTATCTTATCCAGTTATTAGACCTCACACTGTCACCAATTAACATAATAGACAGAATAAAAAATCTGAGAAAAAAAAAAACAATTGGAAGACAAATTGGATTGGTTCATTTAAAAATTATACTACTGCTACTACTACTACTAATAATAATTTTTATAAAATAAATGAATTAAAAAAATAATAAATAAATAAATAAATAAATAAATAAATAAATAAATAAATAAATAATAAATACCTCATTAATAAGGAATGGATATTAATAGTCAATAAATTAAAATGATGTATGCAGGTGTGAAAATTAGACTGAATTTCTGTCTTTTAAAACTAAGGTTTTGGTTTCGGACTTGCATGTATAATGGATTTCACCAGTGCACTAGTGTACCATGTGATACCCCTTAACATTTGTGTGGAACCAGCATTTCCACTGGATATGGAATCCCATTACTTGATGTTTTCCCATAGGAACAAATTATGTTATTGCGGGAATTTGCAATGGGAACGTCCTGCACAAGAGTTAAGGGGTATTGATCCCATGGTACACTGACAAACTCCATTGTATTTACATTTATATTCAATTGTCTAAATGTTTGAGTAGATTTTCATTCATTTTTCTTCATATATCAGTGTTGGGTTATTATGCAGAATATTATTTTTCCGTAATTTGGATACTATTAATGTAAATAGAATTTGATAAAACAAAAAAATTGTATTTATCATTTTGAATGGTAAAACCATAATGACTTCAATAGCCAATGCTGGTACCACTTAGGCATGTCTGCCCACTATAAAAGAAACACAGCAATTTATGTCACCCATTTTGTTTAGGGGGCATAATAATTATACATGAATTCAGACTCTTAGATGTTAAACTGCAGATACATGTGGATTTAAAGACAGAAATGTCTCGAGAAAAAAGGATATATTCATAATACTCACACTATACTAGTACAATTAAAACAATTTTAACATTCCTTACCTTTGATATTGAAAATAATTTGAGAGATTCCCAAAAGCCTGGTGTCAAGTCCATGGTCACAAAATTAAACTCATTTTTGCTAATGCAAGAAGTTATCTAAAGGAGACAATTTAATTACAACATGTTGTTTTGATAGTGTAATATCCTGGATATTAAGATAAAAAATATGTTTATTCTGGTAAGACCTGGGCTGAATCTTAATGTAATCAATCAGCAACCACTGTGATAAATCCTACATCATGTTTATGTAGGTAAACAACATTGACCTGTCCATTTGACCTTTCACTAGGAATATTCATATAGGAGGGTTCACCCGATACATGGTAGTGTTGTAATAGACAGGTATTATATAAACAATACATGTTTCCTATAATGTTAAAAAATAAACACCTATCTTTCCTATACATAAATGTACTGGGCCAGGCCCCGGTTTCACAATCATTCCTTAGCTAAGATTTTCCTTAACTTAAATCTTGCAAAATTTCAAACCTTTATAATTTAATTAATTTTCAAGATATTGAGGAATTTAAGGTGTTATTTTTAAGATCACTTCTAGATTAAAACATTTGCATCTAGTTTTGCCGTGTGTGCCAAACTTTCAAAATGATTAATGGACATTCGGTCTGGTAAACCTAGAAACTTTACCAGACCGTAAAGTTTTTTACTGGACCAAAAATTCTTCAATAAAAAAAAAAACAATGTTTCGCTTTTGTAAATATTTACAAATGTACTTATTTCAAGTCTCATTTAAAACGGAAAACTACGGGAGGTACAAATTATGAAAAAAACTTGAAAGAAAATTTAAGAAGCATTGGATACAGGGGCGACCACGGTTTCAATTTGACAAGGTGAAATGCGTCGGGTTGGGTCGGGAGGCGTATGGTGTATGGAAGTACAAATAAATGTATTCTGGCCTTTTAAATTATTATTGTGTGCTGCGCCTCCCGCGACCCGTAAAGTTCAAAGCAGTGTGCGCATTTCATTACGCATGTCTCCTTGTCAAATTGCAACCATGGTCACCCCTCCATCCAATGCTGCCTAACTTTTCTTTCACGTTTTACGTCATATTTTGCGCCTCCCGTACCTTCCGTTTTGTTGTTTTCCCTGGAATAGCTACATTTTTGTAGTAACGGAAGTCGGATGGCAATAATAAAATTCGAATCGGTTTGGAACTATAAATCCGGATTTTTGGCGCTCTCTATCTTCCGAACTGGTTACCGGACATATGGTCCGGAAAAATCAGATTTTTTAACGGACCAGCGGTAATTTTATCGGACTTGTCCGACGAAGTTTGGCACACACTGGTTTTGACAAAATATTCAGCAGTAGTTCCAAAAATAGATTACCAAAATTTGCTAAATTTAAGTTAAAGAAAATCTTAGTTAAGGAATGATTGTTAAACCCAGGCCTGTTTTCATAATCATTCCTTAACTGAGATTTTCCTTAACTTAAATTTAGCAAATTTTGGCACTATGAATAAATATCTTTGTAAAAACTAAATACAGATGTCATAAGCTTGATATAACCCTTAAAGTGACACCTTAAATGTCCCAACAAAATTAATTTACCAGATTTAAGCTTAGGGAAATCTAAGTTAAGAAATGATTGTGAAACTGGGGCCTGGTCCTTAATAAATATTTAAATTAAAGGTTAAGTGGACAGGTCAATGTTGTTTGCCTATGTTTTGTTTTTCTGTAAATGATGTTAATGCTTTGTTTGTATGTTTCTTTTAGATTATTTCTAGTTCTTGGTGCTATATGGGTATTGTTTGTTATGTCTGTGATGTTAATGATTTGTATTTTTTGTAGATTATTTCTAGCTCTTGGTGCTATATGGGTATTGTTTGTTTGTTGTAGATTATTTCTAGCTCTTGGTGCTATATGGGTATTGTTTGTTATGTCTATGCAAGGTCTTTATGAGTATGCCTTTGATTTTCCACGTTTGGCATTATTTATGGAAATTGGGTAAGAAAATATATTTATGAAATTAATATTAAAATTGGACATTTACTGAATTATTCACATATGACTGCCGTCATGAGAAAAGGGCCCTTAAGTTGAAATTTTTACATTTTGAGATTTTTGCATATCTGCATAGACAAGACAACTCTGATTTGTTCTGTACTATTTTTATGTGTGTTTGACACATTTTAGTTCTTGAAATATGAATTTTATTACAGGGTACATTCAACGATCCATCAACAAAAAACATAACGTCATGTAACGTCATAACGTTGATCTGTAATAAATTTGACGATGTTTTAAAACTGAGCCATGCTATTGTCACATGATGTATATGTACATCACCTACGCTACCCGAGTCGTAATCTTATTCTTCAATGGTGTCCACAATAGGGCAGGTAACATCCTTATAGGGATCTTTCACCAATGGTCTCAGATGTTTGTACATGTACCGCTTTCTGTCAATCGATAATCCAGCTGAAATGATAAAAAATCGTTTTAACCAAAGTGTGTATGTGTGTGTGTGTTTACATTTACATTTACTGGAATACTGTGTGTGTGTGTGTGTGTGTGTGTTTACATTTACATTTACTGGAATACTGTGTGTGTGTGTGTGTGTGTGTGTGTGTGTGTGTTTACATTTACATTTACTGGAATACTGTGTGTGTGTGTGTGTGTGTGTGTGTGTTTACATTTACATTTACTGGAATACTGTGTGTGTGTGTGTGTGTTTACATTTACATTTACTGGAATACTGTGTGTGTGTGTGTGTGTGTGTGTGTGTGTGTGTGTGTGTGTGTGTGTGTGCTAGACTAGGTTGGAAGGGAAATGTTAGTATAGCATTTACATTTCACTTTGAGAATTAAGACTTTCATCCAAAATGCACATTACGATTCATTATGTAACTTATGAATTAATCACCTGGCATAATAACCCTTGGTAATTCAGCTGCGTTATACATAGTCGATGGATCTTCAACAAATAAAATGGAATTTCTTCATCAGTCGATTTCACTTTGCAAAACACATATCCAGGCGAAATGGCAGAAAAACGGAAATGGTGAAATTTCCGGATACCCTTGAGTGGTTTAAAGTTTGTCTGACAGAACTCTTTCCAGTTGTACCACGGCACGCTATCACTATTTACAGCAACGGCAATATTACCACCCCCTGATTTCTCTATTATGTTTGTAACTTGTGCCATACTGTCGCAATCACTCCTACAAAAATAAACTAACACTCAATGCAAGAAAATAAAAAGAAGGAAATAGTTGATGAATGCTACATTACAAAAGTGTGAAGGTTACACGTATCATTACACTAAACAATTCATTTTGGTCAATTATTCACTTTGAATTTTTTTATAAACTGGTCTATATTCACATGTGTATAGGGTGTATATAAAATACAATGTACCAATAGTCAAATGTACTTATAACAAATTAATTACCTTCGATATAGTTTCTTTATTCTTGCAAAACCGGCATCAACCAAACATCGTGTATGACCTGGTATTTGTATCTCTGTGTAAGCCACACATTACTCTCCAGCTTAAATAGGCAAGTGTATATCTGTTTTTATTTTGTCCTGAAATGAATGAAAAAACTATTTTATATTAACTCTCTCTAACCCCCTGTATGTGCGTGTGTGTGGCAAGTACGAGAAAGAGAGAGAGAGAGAGTGTGTGTGTGTTTGTGTGTGTGTGAGTGTGTGTGAGAGAGAGAGAGAGAGAGAGAGAGAGAGCGGCGAACGTTTGTTAAGAAATCTTGTACAGTCATGAATAATTACATGTATGTGCAGTTGGTTTCATCATATCTACAGGATCGTTTATTTCTCAAATATTAGCCACAATATGGATTGTAAAATGACATACACAGAAGTGAATGACCAATGTATTCAAGTTGTCTATAGAGAGAATAACATAATATATACACTGAGTCATTTTATTTAGTGGCAGCATTCGATCGGTAACATACGGTTAGCAGTGGAGTGAGTAGCTTGCGATGTTACCCTGGTATTATTGAAATACCGCAGCTGCTATAGCTCTCTCTTATCTTATCATACATGTACATTAGTACAAAAAAGATTGAAACATGTAAACAAAAGCTATTGCAACGTAAATATTGGTTTAAAATAGTTTTGAAGTGCAAATACATTTTTTCATTGCAAATGGTTGAAAGATAGCCTCATACAAGAACAAATACAACTAAATGACGACTGAAATGATATTTTTCTTTTTACCTGAGCAGTTATCACAATGCATTACACATGCCTGTTCACCATAGCCGTAATTCACCAATGCGTGATGCAGCATTGATAAAACTGCATTTGGACCATGTGTGTTTGTGCCATCTGGGCCGATTGTCTGGCTTTCATCTATGACATAATTTATTTGACGATGTGCTCCTTCTATGCAAACACCAAATATCTGCACTCTCCGAGGCATGGTGAAAAATAAGGGTCCTTCTTGTCGGAAATGGTGTGGCAATGTTAGTTGTTGAGCAAAGTCAAACGTATAATGCATTTTCGACAAACTATTGGAACAGGAACGAATAACTCCGTCTGGACGAGGACCAAATGTCATAACTTCATCCTTTGCTTCCGTGACAGCTTGTATATAAAGTTGATGTTCTCTCTTACCATCATCTATATGTTTCCGAAAATCTTCCAAAGTCACAAGTTTGTCTTCGTCAGTCCTTGCCGTTATAACTCTTGACCGTAAACTTTCGCATTTGGCACATACATCATCTCTTGGTGAAGCAACTTTGATGTGTGGTATGCAGCTGTTCCAGATTGTTTTAAATGTCGACAGTGCCACAGCTCTTTCATTTGACTCCTGACTCGCAGTTGTATACAAAGTATGAAGGTCTTTTTTAGTTGTGTCAGCTGGCAAATATATAGGTGGGTCCTCGTCGTTTCCATGTGGTGCTGCTGGTTGGGGTAGTCCATTTATGTCTGCATATCGTATTAAAAACCTGACACATCTCTGTACATCATTTGTTGTTAACGAATGTTTTGGTTTGTTTCCTTTATTTCCATGTTCTCTTGGAATCGGACCGTTTTCCTTTAGATGTTTGACCAAGTTTTTAAGGTGTTTTTCACCGATGTCGTGAGCTAATAAAAACGTTTCTTTGCAAACTTCTCTGTCATCAAAACTAAACATATATCGCTGTCGCTTTGAGCTACTTGATACAGTTGTCCCAACACTTTTAACTTTAAGCTTCCCCATCAAATACATATCTTTTTCTTCTTTTGTCAGTTCACGCATGGTAAGTATATGGTCTTTCAATTCAGACAAATTGATTTTCTCTAAGCAGTTCATATGGCAAGCACAACCTTTCTCATACATTTGCTGCAATGAGTCTAATCTAGAATCGGGCTCAAATGTTATTTGTTGTCCGCGTTGCATGTTGTCATAAAACATCTCTGCTCTTTGTTGGACTATAACGTCTTCGCTATGTTGTTCTAAATTATCATCATCATTTTCATCATCGTCGCCATCATCATCATCAGCAGCAGAATCGTCTCCTTCTGTAGCACCGGAAGCCATATTTTCTGATGAAGGAAAATATTCTTGGTGCAGGTTTTGTAATTCTTCAATCTAAATTAAAACAAATACAAAACTTTTGAAATGCAATTTTAATTCAACATCTGCAGTCAAATGATACGGAGCCCGTAAGATGATGTGTGTAAAATAAGTTGCATCGAAATACTACATAATATTTTCGCAATTGTTATTTTGTACTGTTTGATTTAGAATTTAGAATATTCAAAGTACTTATTTATGTGGGAAGTTATTATGTAATTCGTGTATTCGCAAAATTGATTTCATCATGTCGCAGTTTTATTTCAGTGCATTTTCTATTTATTTTGATTTTTTAAAATAGTTTACATTTCGTAAATTCACATTAGTTATAACATATATTCGAACTAAAGATAATTACGAATGTTCGAAATGCCTTTTTAATAAATGGTGTATTTATTGTGAATACGCCAAATTCTATTTCAAAAATTTAAAATACCTTTTTTAAATAATACATTATTTAAATAATAAAGCATGGTGAAATTTATATCACGTGTCATATCTGTCCGAAACGGATTCGTCCAGCCCGAGGTCTGATGTTGGTCGAGGGCGGATATGTCATGTGATATGAATTATACTATGCTTTGTTATTTCAATCATATATTCGAAAACTGAATTATTTTAGAACATATATGGTAAATATTTACACGTTACACGAAATAACTACAGTCAAACCTGTCTATAAAGGCCACCCAAGGGAACCAGTAAAAGTGGCCTTTATAGGCAGGTGGCCTTTATATACAGGTTCAAATAATATGAATAAAGAACAATTAGGATACAATTCTAACGGCCTTTATAAGCAGGTGGCTCTTATATAGTGGTGACCTTTAAGGCAGGTTGGACTGTATTCTGACGGACTCCGTTAAATGAAGCTTGGTCAAAGTGCGCATTTAGGATTCAAAAAGAAATATTACATACCTAACTAGAATGGTATGGGGTCATATTGCCCAATCAAGTCAAAATTCTGTATCGGCATGTTTATGGTACAGCTATCTTAAAAGAATATTTGTTTTAACTTCCTATTTTATGCATTTGTTAAATTTCGTGTTCTTGATCCGGAATACAATATTAATTGCTTTATTTATATATAGTGACAAGTACACGTTTTAAGTGATATCTGCCACTGAGGGGTCTTGGTTCCTAAATGATCTAAACCACGCGGTAACGGATAAGAACTGTGCCTCCCGCAACCTAGTTTTCAAATCTAGGATCCTAGCGAGAGAAAGTTGTCAGCCCGCTTGCCGGTCGGTAGTCGTCCAAAACTGTCATACTGAAAAAAATAAACAACTTGGGCGTAACACACTTGTAAGTCTAGTTTTAACAGATACTGCTAAATAGTAAAGATCCTTACGGCATTTAGTCTAGTGGGGTTTTTGTAATGCATGTAAGACCGGATTTTTCTGTCGTCAACAGTCCTTTTTATAGATGATAAAGAGAACCGTGGCTCTATATCATCACTAAAAAGGGCTGTTGATGACAGAAATATTTCGGTCTTTTAAAAGATCAAGATCAAGACATAGGACTGCCTTGAACGCATTTATTTAGATAGGGGACTTATAAATCACTTTTAATTTTCACATTTTAACAAGGTTGTTTAATGATGGCTTTAATTTCTGTGCCCACATGGTAAACGTTAGTATCGATCCAGTTCATGACCCCATAGCGCGGACGTAAAAGAAGACACTTGCATCAACATACTTTGTGTTTATATTCTGGACATCGGGCGATCTAAGTATTAGTAGTACTGATTTTGGCTTATTTTTTTATAGATCTATAGATCTATAATCAAAATAATTACTTAGCGAATGTAGTTTGATCTCGTTTTACTATTACATTCAGAAACAATAATTTTTGTCGGCAATGTTCAAAAACATTTTCGGTTTCGTGTTGTATGGGTGTTTAGAGTTTGGCATTTTTGAAAGTTAAATTAGACCTAGAGATCGATTCCATTGTAAACCTTGCTAAACTCATAAATAAAACTGTAGGACTAGTTTAGATTAGACCTTTCTGAATTTATAAAATATTTGAAGTTCGTAAAAAATCCATCCACCTTAAAAGTGAACTTTCCAACCAAAGGACTAGACAAAATGTTGTTAGTTAAAAACAAAAACAAACACTGGCCGTCAATGTTTTTGAAACCTGCCGATTCTCTATGAATGTACATTTATATAGAAAAAATGGATATATACAATGCTAAAAATGCATACATTTTGTTTTGAAATTACCTCAGATTCCATCATGGTATTAAACTTCAGTGTGTTCACACTTGCGCCTTAAAATTATATCTATACAACACCACATAGTCTCCGTCGTCATCATAAAATAAACAGCCGACTTCCGTGTTTTTCAGCGCGAAAAAAGGTAAAACTTTGACGTCGATTATCTCGATTGTGACGTAAAAAAGATAAGGGCCCTTTTCTCATGACGGCAGTCATATGTCAAGGTTTAGAAATATTTTATTCTTTACATTTGAGTGGAGTGGAATAGTAATCTTCCATGCCCCAGTCAAGATTCTTTCACTTATATTAAGATGGTCAGTTCTGGAATGACAGAGAAAGTCGGAGTTCCCAGAGAAAACAAAGTAAACTGACAAACTTTCCAACACCACTAAGAGTCTTGAGTGTGATTTAAACCTCTGTGTTGTAATTTTAAAGCATGTGTTTAGACTACTCTGCCACACACGCTCCTTGTTAGAGGCTACTCTGCCACACACGCTCCTTGTTAGAGGTTACTCTGCCACACACGCTCCTTGTTAGAGGCTACTCTGCCACACACACTCCTTGTTAGAGGTTATTCTTAAGATCTTAACTGCAAACATAATGCTACTTATAGACCAATCAGGATTTTTGAAATAAGAAATCTCCATCTTTCTGTGTATAGAGATCGACATTAAATGAAAAATAAAAGTGCAATCCCATGTCCAAATCACAATCCCAAAGCAAAGTAAAAACTTTGAAGATGGCAAATAGCTTAAACAAGTCAATTTCCACCACAGAGGTGAGGCAGGATGCTCGGAAAGGGTAAACACCTGTTTAGCTAGCTGCACACACCACAACACCACATGTGTAATCAAATTGGGAATAAATGGAACATGGAACCATGGAATGTGAAATACAAATGTATATCCAGGGTAATTTTGGATACACAGACATACCTATCATTAATACTGTAATGACAGCCATAAAACATTTTGAGGGCCTTGATAAGCCTAGGATTGCAATATCTCTGGTTCAACAATTTATTTGTAAGCAGCTTGCTGTGTTGTATAAATATTTAGAATCGGTACATGTGTTTTACATTTCGAATTCATGTATACATGTACGAATAATAATATTAAATGGAAAAAGATCCTACAAAATATTCAAATGATTTAAAATATGACAATATTTAATTGATTTTATAATTTATAGGTATGGTGCACATTGGATTCTGTTTTCTGTAGAATTGGTGGGAATTTTAGTATTAAATTCTGTTACCATAGCAGTGGTGTCTAACTACGTAACACAGTGTGAAATGATCCTGTTCTACATCAAAGGTGTAGCTCTCAGGTTACAAGAAAAGTCCTGTGACCTTAAAACTGCCATGAAGGTAAACAACTAATTACATACAATGGAATTTGAAAACTACAGTGTGAGAGATATTAGACTCTGAAAATTAGACATGATGGTACCAGTTAAATAGAGTGGAGTAATGGAGTTTTACTCCACAGTCAAGTTTCTTTCACTTATATTGAGGTATATATACTCAGTTTAGGTATGGTGGAGGATACCAGAGTACTGGGTAAAACCATGTGACATTTGGCAAGTGAATGCAAGGGTTGAAAAGATATTGCAGTAAATTATTGATTTATTGCCACCATTTCTTCAGTCAAATTTTGGCATTCAATGGAGGTTTGTTAATGAATAGAGTTAGGGCTTTAAGGAAAAACAGAAGAGATGGATTTTTAGACTTTAAAAAAGTGTGGTCGATAAGCTAAGTGGCTGATTTATGAAGGGGCATTATAACCAGGTTTTACATACTGCATGTCTGTTTTAATTACTATGGTGATATAGGCAGTAATTTTTAATGTCATAGCTTATACAGCATGTATTATCACAAGTGGAAAGTTTACTAGATTTTTTACCACATCACTTAAAAGTTGTAGTGTTATATTTTCATGTCTTCCACTGTTGAGATGACAGTAATCAGTATTTCTCTTTCTTACAGGATATATTTTTAGTAAAACAGAATCTTAGTTTGTTAAACGGTCCTATAGCCAGAATGACGTCACTGGTGGCCATTATATTTGCTGAACTTACTATTATTGGTAAGATGATATTTTGTACCTTTTGACATTTTAAACAGATTGATGTGTAGAAAGTGACATGTTATTTTTACTTCTTTGATAGCATTGAATTAAATTTGGCAACTTTTGAAAATATTTATGGCACTGCAGGTGAAAAGTTTCAACAAAATTATAATATTATAAGTTATACAGGGCTTTAGCAGGTTACACGGCCCCATGTACCCCGTCAAAGATTTATGTACTCCGAGCCGCAGGCGAAGGGTACATTCATTTTTGACAGGGGACATGGGGCCTTGTAACCTGCCAAAGCCCTGTATAATGTTTTTGTCAACCTTCAAAGTGTTAACAGTTTGATCTTTTTAACTTCCATTTTGTATTTTGTGCGACTTGAGTACGTTGTGGCTATGTTTGTTTACCGTAATTAGTCATCTGCGATGTACAAGTTACTTCCCTTTTACGGCTTAACCTCGCGTGCGTTTATGTACCCTGGCAGATTTCCAAACATAGTTCTAAAAACTGCAGCAAGTTAACCAATCGCTATGCGAGAAATTTCTTTGAAGGGTGACAAAGATATAATATCCTTACAGTGATCTTCATTATGACACCTTAAAATCATGTATATCTGCAAAAGTAACAAAATTATTCAGATTTCAGATTTGCCAAACTTATGTTAAGGAAAATCTTAATGAAAAACTGATTGTGAAACTGAGGCCTGTATGAGAATGGTTAGTATTCTGTATGATGTCTCAGAGAATGGAAATATTTCTCTGATTTTAATGAAGATTCCTGTTGAAATCATTTATATGCACAAGTGGAGTCATTGCTAATAATTCTGATTTTGAATTTATTTTTGCCCTATATTTCCGGATAAATGAACACATGAAATTGTGTCTGAAGAAGTAATTTTAGAGTAAAAAGGTATTGTATCACCAATAGCCGGACTAATAGAATCTGTCACCTGTTTGTGACCGATACCGGCCGTTGATCTCAGTCAAGGGTGATGTGATGTAACATATATCCCAATCGAGGCTGTGCCGAGATTGGGATATGTTACATCACAGCACCCGAGACTGAGATCAACGGATATCGGTCACAAACAAGTGATAGATTCTATTTCTCAAACCATTTAAGTGTTTATAACTGCGATACATACAAAACAAAACACGTATCCTTATGGGGCCTCTTGCATTCCTTTGGGCACCTAATGCATTGTACAAATCCGCCCTTTGAAAATAATCCCATCGACAACTCTTCAAAATTTTAAAATATCAACGATTTGTATTCAATGCAAATATAAAAAACTAAAATAAATATAAAAAATAAAAAGTAAAATAAAACACATATGTGAAAAATAAATAAAGAAACACTTTGTTTTGATGACGTCAAGCGCAATGATCGGTTACGTCATCCTGATTGTCAACGATTTGTATTCAATGCAAATATAAAAAACTCTGACAATGAAATATTTTAAATAAAAAGTAAAATGAAACACATATGTGAAAAATAAATGAAGAAACACTTTGTTTTGATGACGTCAAGCGCAATGATCGGTTACGTCATCCTGATTGTTCAATTGTCGCATGGGGCAGTACCAGACAAACTGGACAAGACGGAAAAATCTAGCACTGGTGTGCGCGTGAGATTTCTCTGTCCGAGGTACGAGAAATTGTTTATGGGACTTTAATATTCATCCCGGTCCACCTGTCTCGGAGAATGTAAATGGTTTTAATTTGATATATTTTTACAGGTGCTTCTATATTAATACTTAATAAGAATGAGATTACTAAAGTTTGGATCTACAGAGGACTGTTTCCATTTGTATGGTTGTTGGTGCTGTGTTGTCCCTTGGGTCAGGTAGGTACCGGTAATACACCCCTTGGAAAGCCGAGAGGTCTATATCAGTGCCTTACTGATCTCATTACCTCTCGCCGTATACTAGTAAATTCAATTGAAACAGAGAGAAAAAAGTTACTGTTGTTCACTGGTTTTCTTAATTTTATCCACTACTGTAGAACTGACCTATTCAATATTTCCAAATGAAATATTGTTTCCTGAAGCATGAACATCATTCCATCTAATCACCCTTATAAGTGATACATTGGTAGCTCACTTGGTAGAGTGCCTGGTCTGAGGTTTTCAAACTAGGTTAAACCAGACAGTTGCTATTGTATTTTGATAAAAACTCAATATTAAATATAAACAAAACTTAAAAAGAGACGGTTTCCCTGTGGGATGAGTACAGTTGAGTAATGGTGTTTATTGTCCCAGTCAAGAATATTTCACCTATATCAAGACACCAGCTATAGGTGAAAGTGCAGAAACTTTGCCTGTGCATAGCACTGATGGCATTATACAGTAGGGTTCTTTATGGTGCTATGCCTACCCTGACATGGAACCTCTTTTATTTTATGTTCCCATCCAAAAGAACTGTGCCTTTCAATTCATTATGCCAAGTGCTTGGTGAAAGAACAGTCAATACCCACCTTCAAGTCATGGTTCAGACCTTGACTGGGATTGAACCCACAAACTCCCACTTACAGAGTGAGCACTCTACAAACTGAGCTACCACAGTGGTTGTGATCGGCATGAAAACAATACTTAATACACATTCTTATAAACAAAATGTAAATGCAATAATTTGCATATGTTCACTTATAGTTTGTGTCATTTTGACAAATTTTTACTCAGTCTTGATTATAAAGTAGCTTCATCATGTTATTATGTGACGGTTATTTCTGCAAGTTGCAAGGCATTAGGTATTGTTAACATCATGTGTGCTTGCTGCATGCTGTATGGCAATCATGGTCTGATAATGTGGTTAAGAGTCATTCTCTGTAAGGACCAAACTCCTCTGGAAATCGCATGTCACAGATTTTGAAAATATTTTACCTAAACAATGGCTACATATAAGAAACCAAGAAAAAATGACCAAACTTAGAATTTTTTATATCGTTTCCATGGTAACCAACCACTAAGAGGCCAATCTCTGGATTTTCGGTCAAATTTCAAATACGCCGCTAGAATATGCCATTTATGATGGTTGTCTTCAATATTTTGTTTTTATTCGGAACTTTGATGGTCATCCTTATCTTTTTCAAGTCAAAACTGTATGATAGTTCATTACAAATATAATTTTTGTGCTTTATTGCCAGGATTTAATCAAAATATATATAAGTTAATATACATATTTTAAAAAAATAACTAATTGATTAAATGTTTGGCACTTACAAGATGACACATATCAAAAAGACAAAATAAATATCATATTGTTTACTAAGGGGAGATAATTCTTTCTTAAAAAGGGACCCTGCTAGGGCTACTTCTGTAACTTTGAAACTGATTTATTTTCTTTAATCAAAAAGTACCACTCTAATTTTTTGATATTTTGTTAAACCCACTTTCCCCAATAACTTCAATGTTTGTGATACTATTCCAGTGCCCGCGTTTTCAAAATAATCAATCTCAACGTTCAGCTAGTTTAAGTCAATTTTAGAGCATTTTTTGAGATAAAATTGACTCCAAATATATGAAAAATTGTAAAATCATACAGTTTTGACTTGAAAAAGATAAGGATGACCATCAAAGTTCCAAATAAAAACAAAGTATTGAAGATCACTATCATAAATAGCATATTCTAGCGGCATATTTGATATGCACCTAAAATTGACTGAAATTCCAGAGATTGGCCTCTTAGTGGTTCGTTACCATGGAGACAACAATTTAAAATTTTGCATGGGCCTTTTCATTTTGATTTTTTATGTGTATTCAACAATTATGTGCAATATCATCAAAATCTGAGACATGTGATTTCCAAAATATAGCCAAATCGTCTGGTCCTTACAGAGAATGACTCTTAATATTTATTTAATACTGATAGTAAATGGGAAAAACATACTGTAAAATTTTGTAAACATATTAAATGTTTATCTAGTAAAATGAGTGCAAAGACGGAGGATAAAATGTTTTAATTTATATCACTCTCAGACATAATTACGTTTGGTAAAACAATGCGTGTGAAATAGAATGCTCATGTTTACAATTATACAGGATTAAGTTAATCTCTGCTTACAACAAAATGTAGATGACAACATTGTGAAAAATGGGATTTTTAAAACAATTACAAGAAATTGGAACCTACTAATATTTACCAAATGTGTTGTTGTTTTGTTATTAGGCAGCTAGAGTTAATTCTGTGTGTAATGGAATGAAGAAGATAGCATTAGAGATGAGAGTATTTGGATATAAAGGAACGTCACAGTTAGATCTAGATTCTTTCCTCTTATTTGTCAGCCATGCTCATCTCAGGGTAAGAAATAACACATTAAAATAAATACTGTTTACTATAGATATTTAAGTAGATGCAAATTTTTGTCGTCTATTGTTAATCACAATTTCCACAGCTACTTATTAATCACAAAAAATAAACTTTGACACACTATGATTTGTTTTAGTGAGATTTAAACAGTTTTGATCTGTACACTGGCCCCGACCGGGTCTGACCCAAGACTTGAAAGTGGGTAGTGACTTTCTTTCGCCAAGCACTCAGCATTACGAAATGAAAGTCACGGTTCTTTCGGATGGGAACTTAAAATAAACGAGGTCCCATGTCACGGTGGGCTTGGCACGCTAAAGAACCCTGCTGTATAATGGCATCAGCGCAACACACAGGCAAAATTTCTGCACCTTCGCCTATAGCTGGCGACGTCTCGATATAAGTGAAATATTCTTGACTGGGACGTTAAACACCATTACTCACTCACTCACTCACTCTGTACACTGGCACTATTAACCATTAAAGTCCCTTATCTGAATACTTAAATCATAAATTTTTCTCTAGTTCAATCAGAAAAGTTTATTTTCAATTTTCAGATAATGGATATTTTTTTCTTTATTTGCAGGCAAAGTTATTTCATGTTCCAATACTACCAGCTTATCTTATTGCTGTAATAGTTCTAGCATCTTTTATTCTTCTTATACTCTTCCAGACAAGTGTTATAGGACCAATAAACTACTGGTTTTAGTGGCAAAGTCACATTTGTTATACTCTTCCAGACACATGCTGTAGAACCAATAAACTACTGTACTGGTTTAAATGGCATGGTCACAGTGGCACAGTCACCTATGTTACGCTCTTCCAGACAAGTGTTATAGGACCAATAAACTACTGGTTTTAGTGGCAAAAGCTTGTCCAGACCAATTAACTACTGGTTTTAGTGACACAGTTGCATTTTGAAAACAGACAAGTATTATAGAACCAAGAAACTACTGGTATTAGTGGCAAAGGTCCTATTTGTTGTTCTCTTCCAGACAAGTGTTTTAGGACCGATAAACTACTGGTTTTAGTGGCAAAGGTATGCTATTCCAGACACATGTAGAACCATTAAACTACTGTACTGGTTTAAATGGCACGAGCACAGTCACCCAGTCACCTATGTTATGCTGTTCCTTGACAAGTGTTATAGGACCAATAAACTACTAGTTATAGTGCCAAAGTTTCCATTTAATTTAGTCGCATAGTCACAATTGGTACTCTTCTAGAAAAGTGTTGTAAAATCAATAAACTACTGTTTTATGTGGCACAGTTACATTTGTTAAGCTCTTCCAGACAATTGTTATAGAACCAAGTAAATAGGTTCTAGTAAAGTCGCAGTTAGTCCTGCATAAAGTCAACCAATCAAAAGTTACCTGCTTGTAAAGTTTGTAATTCATTATGAACCTTTAACAGTAAATAGACACCGTCTATTAAAACTGTTTTACATGTTTCCGTTGGCGGCTAGTATGGAAACCTGCAAGTCAAATGGTTAAGTGTTTATGGGTAAAGATCCAGTTGGCTTGGGTTTGAGCATCAACTAGGATCACATGTATGTCACTGAGTAAAGCATTTAATTTTGCATTGTTTGGATCAGCACACTCGGATGTCAAATGACTGAATACCAGAGTAACAAATGTATGCTGATGATTAACCTTTCTGTACACTGCTTACTCATCAAGGAGTTAGAATTATACTCTTAAATCATTAACACTGGAACCAGGGGGCTCAATTCTAGAATGGAGGAGCATGTGCCACTCTCCACTGAAATCTGCCTGATGAGCCGGAGACAAACTTTAACTTGGATGACCTGTGTAGTTGATAAGTTTCAACTGTAGTTTTTTTTGGAGGATTCATTTCTTGATATTTATGGTAATTGGTGCAATATTTTGTATATCTTTGTAAAAATCATTTATACTTCTATATATATTTTTGTAACAAGAAAAATTGTGTTTGAAAGTAATAGAATTTTGACAGGTTTGTGAACAAAGTTTTTGGTAGTTTTGATAAAGTATCAAAGCAATGCATTCTTATATGTAATATTATAAGTTACATAGTTTGTAAGTGTCCAGTACGAAATGATACAGTGTTAGTAGGAAAGATACCTGGTGAGGAATTAGCAAAATAAACGGGTCCCAGTTTCACAATCATTCCTTAGCTAAGATTTTTCTTAACTTAAATCTTGCAAAATTTAAAATCTTTATAATTTTGTTAATTTTGAAGATATTAAGGAATTTAAGGTGTCATTTTTAAGATCACTTCTAGATTTAAACATTTGCATTTAGTTTTGACAAAAATATTCATCAGCAGTTCCAAAAAGAGATTACAAAAATTTGCTGAATTTAAGTTAAGGAAAATCTTAGCCAAGGAATGATTGTGAAACCGGGGCCTGATACTAAAGTTTAGCATACAGGTACTTAAGAAGTCTAGTAGCATTTTCATTGGCTTTCAGTGTGTCACACTGATAATTCCATGTGTTTTAAATCAATATCTTCAGCAGAATGTTTCGCACACAGTTTATTTATGTTCATCATTTTGGTTGACGTTAAAGTTGCATGTGCAGCTATTTACATAATGATACTAGGTTGGTCATTCGATTCATTTTAGCCAATCACTTTCATAGAATTTAGTCAGAAGTTGGTGTATATACATGTACATGTATATACAAAGCTACATAGGATTTATTGTCATGGTCTTTATTTGTATTTTCATCTATAATGTTTAAATGTATTAATTCATTGACTTGTTTAAGAGTGGAGTAAAAAGAATGCGAGTATCCAATCATAGTGTTTGGAGATTTTTTTGATATTCATAAGAGATTATTTACATGAAAATTATTAACATATTTATATTTATAATAATATTAGCAGTATTTATTACTACTTGTGATAATTATTGATATTTTTCCAAAGGTTATTTATATATTGATGTCCTTAATTAATACATATATATTTATGGGATCAGATGGTGTAAGAGAGAGAGAGAGAGAGAGTGAGTGTGTGTATCAGCAACCCCTTATGTGTATTAAGTAATATAAGGCCTAAAATAAACAAGAGGCCCATGGGCCTGATACGCTCACCTGATAACTAATGGCTAGCTGATAGATTTAAAAAAACATAAATACTAAACCCCAATGACTTTTTTCTTTACATCATGATAATCATTGTATCAATACATACAACATTCTAATATACATGCCTATACAAAAAGTTAATAGTTTTCAAGATAATTAACCATTTCAGTATTGTTTCAAATATGTGACCTTGACCTTTGAACCCATGACCTTTTTCTATACATTAAAATGATTGTTGTATCGATACCTACAACATTCTAATATACATGCCTATACAAAAAGTTTATAGTTTTCGTGATAATAAAACATTTCGGTATTGTTTTGCATATGTGACCTTGACCTTTAAACCAATAACCTTTTTCTATACATCAAAATGATTGTTGTATCAATACCTACAACATTCTAATATAAATGCCTATACAGAAGGTTTATAGTTTTCGAGATAATTAACCATTTCGGTATTGTTTTGCATCTGTGACCTTGACCTTTGAACCCATGACCTTTATTTATACATCAAAATGATCGTTGTATCGATACCTACAACATTCCGATATACATGCCTATACAAAAAGTTTATAGATTTCGAGATAATTAACCATTTCGGTATTGTTTAACATCTGTGACCTTGACCTTTGAACCCATGACCTTTTTCTATACATCAAAATGATCGTTGTATCAATACCTACAACATTCTAATATACATGCCTATACAAAAAGTTCATAGATTTTGAGATAATTAACCATTTCAGTATTGTTTCACATCTGTGACCTTGACTTTTGAACCCATGACCTTTTAGTATACATCAAAATGATAGTTGTATCAATACCTACAACATTCTGATATACATGCCTATACAAAAAGTTTATAGTTTTCGAGATAATTAATCATTTCAGTATTGCTTCACATCTGTGACCTTGACCTTTGAACCCATGACCTTTTTCTATACATCAAAATGATCGTTGTATCAATACCTACAACATTCTAATATACATGCCTATACAAAAAGTTTATAGTTTTCAAGATAATTAACCATTTCGGTATTGTTTTGCATTTGTGACCTTGACCTTTGAACCCATGACCTTTTTCTATACATCAAAATGATCCTTGTATCAATACCTACAACATTCTAATATACATGCCAATACAAAAAGTTTATAGATTTCGAGATAATTAACCATTTCGGTATTGTTTTGCATCTGTGACCTTGACCTTTGAACCCATGACCTTTTTCTATACATCAAAATGATCGTTGTATCAGTACCTACAACATTCTAATATACATGCCTATACAAAAAGTTTATAGTTTTCTAGATAATTAACCATTTCAGTATTGTTTTGCATCTGTGACCTTGACCTTTGAACCCATGACCTTTTTGTATACATCAAAATGATCGTTGTATCAATACCTACAACATTCTAATATACATGCCTATACAAAAAGTTTATAGTTTTTGAAATAATTAACCATTTCGATATTGTTTCGCATCTGTGACCTTGACCTTTGAACCCATGACTATTTTCCATACATCAAAATGATGCTTGTATCAATACCTACAACATTCTAATATGCATGCCTATACAACACGTTTATAGTTTTCGAGATAATTAACCATTTCAGTATTGTTTCACATCTCTGACCTTGACCTTTGAACCCATGACCTTTTTCTATACATCAAAATGATCGTTGTATCAATACCTACAACATTCTAATATACATGCCTATACAAAATGTTTATAGTTTTCGAGATAATTAACCATTTCGGTATTGTTTCGCATCTGTGACCTTGACCTTTGAACGCATGACCTTTTTCTATACATAAAAATTATCATTGTATCGATACCTACAACATTCTAATATACATGCCTATACAAAAAGTTTATAGTTTTCGAGATAATAATTATAATCGGAGGTAAAAAAAATTAGGTCACGACCTTCACAATTGACCTTGACCTCATTTTGAAGATACTAACAAGAAGATGTCAAAACTGAAAACCCCATGTCATTATCTGGTCAAATAGTCAAGTTATAACAATTTGAAGCTATTTTACGATTTTTTCAAAATTAAACGCAAAAACGCGTAACCTATTTTTTATCCAAATTTTACAAAATGAACAAACTATAGGCTTAAGACCCTAGAGAAGCCAAATATCACTTCAGATTTTTTCTCCAATCAGTACTTTCGGAGAAGAAGATTTTTTAAGATTTTTGCACCCCTAGGTCACCTTGACCTAGTTATGGTAGCCATAGCAACGCCACGAACAAATCTGAATTGCACCGGCCCATATATACTTCTGACAAAGTTTCATTAAAAACTGTCCAGTAGTTTCAGAGGAGAAGTCGAAAATAGGTGTTAACGACGCACACACGCACGCACGCACATACACACGCTGCGCTATGCCATAAAAATTGTTTGTTTGCTGTTGCTGTCCAAACCATTAAAATGTTTCAATTTGATTATTTATAACTTTTGTTTCTGATGATGATCCCTACCTACCTATCCACTATTTTTATGTTTTTCTGCAACAGCAAACAAAGAATTTTTAGGCTTGGCCTGATGCATGTTTGAAACCTGTTGTTAGGACATGTATATGTTAACAGAGAAATGCAAAGTGATCTTCACATACAGTAAGACCTCGATTTATTGCCATTATTTGTTCATCCAAATTTTGGTGTTTAAAACAGAATTTGGAAAGATTTATTCCAAAATAAAGGAGAAATGGATTTTGAGACTTTAAAATATTATGGTGATAAATGAGGTGGCAAAGTTATTGATTGGCATTATAAGGAAGTTTTACTGTACATATATACACACAATCATTGGTCTCGGTTGGGATTGTTTCACTGTACATATATACAGTCAGTCATTGGTCTCAGTTGGGATTGTTTCACTGTACATCACATGTTAGTGCTGTGATACTATCAATAGTATTTATTTGTATTTTGTTAGAATTATTATCAATTTGTGGATTTTGAATGTCAGATAAAATTGGACATTGAAAGTTGAAACATATTATTATCCATTTTTGATGGAACATGTTGAAATGTTTTCTCAGGAAATAGAATATAGTGTTCATTTTCTTGACAAAGCAATAAAATATAGTTGAAAAGTAAGCAGTATTGTCGTTTGTTTCAGTGTGTTAATTGTAAGGATTTCTTCTACAGTTCATTTACTAACTTAGTTATAACATAATTCTAGCCATCCTAGTAGTTGCAGACCTTTAATTCTCAAAAATTAAGGGCAAGTGAAAGGTGTTCCATAGTTTTCTACTACATCAAATTATGCAAGCATTTGAAACAGCATTGCAACAAAACTGCATTTCATAAATGTGAAAATAAATTCATTTCTAAAGTGAAGTACCGGTACATTGATGATTTCATCTACCAGTACTTTTAAAGGGACCTCAGAGGCAGATTGATCTAAAGTGTTTATATATAAACCATAGTGCTTCTTACCCCTAGGTTCAAATCTCACTTGAACAGATATATGTATGAGATAGTTTTTGGGTTCACTTTCGAAAGGTTGGTGGTTTTCTGTTGGTACTCTGGTTTTCTCAACCATTCAAGAACTGATCAGCTAGATACGAGTGAAAGAATCCTGACTTGGGTATAAAACATCATTAATCCATCCGTCTACTTTCTACAACAGTTCTGTTTGTGACCAGCAATGCAATTTTTATGACTCGAATCAAAATTTATTTTTGATTCCTGAGAGCAAGAGTCGCCAGAAGTGATTCTATGGTTTTGAGTTTTTGATTTTTTGAAGCAGATTTCGATCCCTTACAGGGTCAAATAAAAAACCTTGTTTTTGTCTGGACCTTGGGTCAGAAATGTGTTAGGAATCCTAATCTCTGTAACAATATTCCACCAATCAAATCGGCTTAATTTTTGGATTAAACTTAAGGAAACTGAAAAGACTACATAAAATATAAAAAAAAACTTTTGTTTTACATATATACATGTATTTAAACAGAAACATCCATAAATTGTTACCATGATGCATGGTTTTACGTACAAGCTGATTTACGGCATAAAAATGTATATACCGTACATTTCTTGATAAACAGTAAAAACATCTTTTTGCATTCACAAATATCATATGAACAGTTCATATGTACATATTAACCAGTCTCTCCAAACTGTTGAGTAAAATCTTGAAATCTGGTTAATTCTGACTCAGAAATCGTTTTTCTGTTTGTTCTAACAGAGTTCACAAAATCTTGCACAGTTACTTCCCTTGGAACAATCTGAAACACCAATAAAATGTGTCAAGATTCAAGTTAAAAAACTTTCATCATAATTCAATTAAATTTCTAGGACTTTAACTTGTAAGGCTACATACAGGATGTGTAGGATTTTGTTGTGGAATACACTTGTGTGCATTGAAGATTTACAGTGACTAACTAGATTTGCATTTCCAATAAAACTAAATATGATTTTGTAAGTTTTATAATTCTTATTAGATGTACATGTTTTGTTCTAGCCCAACATTTTGTACTTTTTATTTCAACAAAATATTAGTTACTGTATTTCCACAAATTCAGTGCAAATGGAAAATGCAAGAATAAAGTTGTATTTTCCAACAAACTCACAAAAAATTTGTCAAAACTTAATACAAAATATACTGACCTAATAGGAGAAAACATTTTTTCATTCATGAAAAAGTGAACTTAATTCTGTACATAGAGCAATTTTTGAACTTTTTAAATAAACAACAAATATGACTATGTCAAAATTATCCCTTCTGTACTTTCTTACTTGAAAGAACTTTAGACGTTATGTCATAATTGGAATATTCATGATCACACCTGGGAACTCCCCCTCAAACAACAATGACCTACCTGACCCTAAATGCCCTGATGTAACTTTGAATGAGGCCCAATTGGTGTATAAACTTCAAATTTCCAAAATTTTTCTATGTAAAGGAGAACTGAACAATGATGTTTTTAATTAAAAATATAATTTTAATAGGTCAGTGCATTTTAAATGCATTTTATTGATAGTTTAATGGAAACATTTTCAATTAAAAGAAATAAAAAACAAAAACCATGTGCACTCAATTTATAGAAATACAGTAAGTTTCTTAGTACCAATTTGTTTTATTTAAACATTGAATTGTCTAGAAACTGTATCACATGGTACCCTAGAGAACAGGTTACAATTGGCATGATTAAAAATCACAACAAAATGTTACAGAAAAAAGAAAGCAATGTTATTGAGGAGTTTGAGACTTCATTATATTGAAACTTAATATTAGGAAAATAATAAGCTTTTACATAAGGGAGACAACTCAGGAGGAAAAAAGATGACCCTAATCAATGGTTTAAAGTATAGTTTTATACAAAAAAAATATACAGTTTGTTCTGGGAGTAAGAATATTATCAGACATATGTATGTTAGGATTTGGTTACTGAGTTCTGGTTTACCTTTTCAGGTGGTAAATCTTTAAATGCCATATTGATACAATCATCCTCTCCCTCCTTACATGGCTTAAACATTCCATCTAAAATATACAAATAAACAAAGTTGCAATACCCCTTCAAACTACAATTTTTGACAGAATCATAGGTACCAGTATATCTCGAATGTTTAGACAATTAAATGTAATTACATTTACCAAAATTAAAGTTTCATATTCATGATGTGCCCTTTTGAGAATTTAAGGTATATTTTCAGGAATTTAACATATTGACTTTTTAGTGGTTGCCACAGCCAAGATCAATATTTTATTTTTTCAGTGAATATCACACCATATACAACCACTAAAAAGTCCATAACTGTTTTATAATATAATTTAGCCACTGTGGCACTTTGGTTGACAATGTTTTCTCAAACCTGTTATCAGGCAATCTAGCTATTTTACCGTTGTTAGATTTCCCTGGTTGGGACAGATCACATGACAAATATCCCGCTTTAATTAGATCTCTCCGACTTTTTAAAATCTGATTCTATGAAAAAAATAAATGGCATTCCGCATGACAAACAATAAATTCATGATGCCATAATGTCAACTTTCTATAAAAAATAACAGGCATCCTGGATGAGACACCAAATTTGATATTCACCGGATTTTTCAGAAATCCGTGGTATATCATATAAGATTCAATGGTCACGTGTTACCATTTTAGCCAATCATAAAGATGGAATTTATCAATTATATAATAATTTCAATTATTAAGGTATAATAAAACTGGTATTATATTTTGAAAATTTAAACCTAATATTCATGATGTGTTCATTGTTAATATAAACTGAGAATAGCAATGAAAATTTCTCTGTAAAGAGAATATGATGTACAACCTCATATAGGTGTTGCTTGAAACAAAAATAACTCATTAAAGAAAACCAATAAAAGCTACTGTAATTTGCATCAAGCACACTGTATGAGAAGAAATGTTAGCAGTAGGGAACTTTCGCAGTTTTGACCTTCTAAACTATTTTACAGTTAGGAATTTTCACGGTTCCGACTAAAGGAAAAGTGAATATATACATGTAATGTCGGCCACACATTTGTGTATAGTATGACCCGCGTCTGACAACAACGTCATTTGAGCAAGTTTTTTTTTACTTGTCTCGGTGGTGCAATTAGTTAGGTTGCGGGTCATTCTTATGCTAGGTGAGTTGGTGTTGAAGGGTGTGCGTTTGAGCCCCTACAGTGGCAAAAAAAAAAAAAATATTGTCCTTTAAGGAAAAATGAATCAAAGGGAATAAATAATTTTGCGCTGATAAGATATATTCACGGAACAGTAGTCACTGTGAATATAGCTAATATTTCTTCCTCGCCATTGTTTCTTCTTATATAGTACTTGAACTACCCCAGTCAAGATTCTTTAACATACACATCCACTGTTACAGTTTCACTGTGTATATCGAACCTACCTGGACCAGATTTCCAGTGTAGGGATTTTTGTAGATCTCTGATTGGACCAAACAAAGCCTCTAACGTCATGTTTGATATATCACTTCCAGAATATCCCTCAGTTTGGTCCACCAATAATTCCCATTCTTCATCTGTTAAACATATCTTGTTTTGTTTGGTGTTGATTTTCATCAGCTCTAATCTAGCTTTTCTACAGTAAGCAGCAGATTTATCAGATATATGTACATTGTATAATATTATATTATATACATATACATATTATATACACAGTATGTATGTACAATACTTCGTATTGGGTCGAGTCCTATTTTTAGTAAATGTAGCTCTACGAGTTACGCTTTTGCGGCTAGTAGTGATGTGGCTACTAAAAATAGGACGAGACCTGATACGAAGGGTTGTACATACATACTCTGTATATGACATTTCCAACTAGGTTAATTAAATAATAAAAATGCCATTTTGTGTGAAAAATAATATATTTTACCACAGAAAAACAATGACATCATTATTTTCATTTGACAAATTGGAGATTCCAAAATGAAGCTACAATAAGTAATCCGACTAAATGTGTACTTTACTGCCAATGTTGTATCATCAGCGCAGTGTGTTGATACAAGATTCTGTATCATGCATGTTTGATAAAACTTGCATTTCGTCAGATGAGGTAGAAAAACTAGTCTAATGTTAGATAAAACTGAGCATCTACACAGACTGAATCTATGTTCTATGGTAAAAAAACAAACTTTAGGTCTGCGTACTCAGGAAAAATATCATTGTGTGTTTTAAATCTTAACTCCATAAACAGTTAATTGGCCTGATTAAAATTTCTGTGAAGTTATGCCATGGAGTATACTGAGGCAAGGAATCATGAAATACAATGATATGTTTTATTCTCAAAGAATATATGGTAAAAATGGCGAAATTTGCAAAACAAATCCGACGCTAGTAAATTGTTGTAAATTGAAGTCCAAACAATCTCCCTGGATTTATCAAATTTTATTTATCTGTGTAAAAAAGATGTAATAATTTAAAAGATTCAATCTGCCAAGAAGTTATTTGTAATAGTTTTTTATGGTTATCAATAATCTTTCATCTATACAAGTTCATCCGATAAAGAATTGTGGACAGAATTGGAATACTTAATAATGAACACTGCCTGCATTAAGTCAGCAAACAGACAACTTTTTCATGCAGTCATCTTTCCTGAGGAGTAAGATTGTATCCTTGTCCTATGTGCCCATGAGAAGGTTGAGTCGAGTAATGGTGTTTAACATCCCAGTCAAGAATATTTCACTTATATGGAGACATTGCCAGCTATAAGCAAATGTGCAATTTTTGCCTGTGCGTTGCACCGATGGCATTATACAGCAGGGTTTTTGTCGTCCCATGCCTTCTGTTGCACGGGACCTTGTTTATTTTAAGTTCCCATCCAAAACAACCATGACTTTATTTCGTAATGTGGAGTGCTTAACAAAAGAACAGTCACTACAAATTTTAAAGTCTTGGGTCAGACCCAGTTGAGGTTCAAACCCACGACCTCCCACTTGGCTTCTCCAGCGATTGAAAAAGCATATCGTACACAACATGATCAAAAACCCAAAATAAGATTTTCAAAAAATGTGAAATTTAACCATTGAAATATCTAGAAATGATGTTTATAGTGCTATAACCTCCATTACCATGCAATGCCAACTAATTATTATTCCCTAACTTGTATTATCCAGTATAACTTCCATTACCATACAAAGCCAACTAATTATAACTCCCTAACTTGCTTTATCCAGTTTGCTTAGTTCTAGCACTATAAACACCATTTCTAAACAGTTTAATCAGTGATTTTGTTTGTATCAAATTACTACCGAATAAAGGTAGTCCCCCCTTGAGAAAAATGACTAAATTAGAACAATAAAATTCCCCAAAACAACATTGATAAACAAATGAATTTATGAAAACAGATTAAATTTTTCCCCAATTCAAAAAGGCAGAAGGTAGTTTTTTAAAAACCGTAACAAAATCACTGGTTCAATGGTTATGTATATCACATACCTATCTGGTAATGGAATGTAGATTCTCTTCTGAAATCTTCTGAGAAATGCTGAGTCTAGTTCCCAGGGACAATTAGTTGCACATAAAAGAAATAATTTATCTGCCATATCAGAGTTGTCTGCCCCTTCCATCTGTTTGAGAAGTTCGGTTTTAATTCTGCGAGTGTATTCCTCCTCTCTAGAACTTCTCTGTCTGCATATACTGTCTATCTCATCAATAAATATAACCTATAATTATAATAAATATATATACTAGAATTGTCAGTGAAGCTGACTTATAAACTAGAACTGTCAGGAAATTTATACCCGTGTCATTCAGTTTTGTCATTGGGTTATAGCCCTAAATTGGGTGCGAGGGTCATTTTGCCTCATGTTGGTTCATATTTGTTCAAAGTTTGATCAAAATCCATCTATAGACACGGAACAGGCACAAAATTGGGATGGATGGGCAGATGGACTGAGAGACAGGGTGATTCCTATATACCCCTTCAATTTTGTTTGCTGGGGTATTATAATGAATTCAGACAGACAGATAGAAAACTTATATTGAGATACCACCAGTTATGCTTCATTAAGGTTGCAGAAATGTACTTTTTTGCAATGCATGTATGCATAAAACAAAGAGGATAAGCTATTTTATCATTAATGATTACATGGATCATTAACCTGTGGCTTATGTTTTGTCCAGAACAGTCACATAAACCACTTCTTATTTTCAAGTCTTGTGTTGCAGTTTCAACCTTTCATTTTCAAAGCAACCATATATATAATCTTTGTCATACAAAATCAGAAAGTTGACTCTTACATAAGTTAATTTTAGGGGAGTAGGGGTGGTGGTGATGGTGGTGGAGGATGGTTTTGCAGTGTTTTTTTTTTTTTTTTTAGATTTCTTCAAACCTTATCTGGAAGTTTTCTCAAAGATGGCTTGTCAGCTAGTTTAAAAATTTTATAGGAATAATAAAGGATGTATTTTTAATGTCTTTGGATATCCATTGATGGACTGATGTTTGTTTGGTCATTTTTTGGGCCAAACTTGAGATTTTAACTGTTTTCACTGTAGGAAATAGTCATGGCATCCTGTTACAAATAACACCTTTTTGTGTTTGAACAGAAATTGTCATAAAGAAATACAGAATGACTTGTACATGTTGTATTGTGCATTAAAACTGATACTATAAGTTATACATGGGTTTTCAGGGTACATCATCATCACTCCAGGGGCCATGTAACCTGCAAAAACCCTGTATAACATTTTTGTCACCCTTCAAAGCAGTAAAAGTTTTGTCTAACTTTGTTGACTTACGTAAGTCGTCGCCATCTTTGTTTACCGTCACTATACGTCAGCAATGTGCCGGTTACTTCCCTTTCATCGCTAAACGTTGTGTGCATTGATGTACTCCGACAGATCTCCAAACAGTTTTATGTACCCTGACAAATTAAACAATTGCTATGCGAGAAATTTCTTTGAAGGGTAACAAACTAAAATAAAAGTGTTTTAATTCCCTATATTATTGTACATTGTACCAGTACTATGAATTCTTAAACAGTCTGTTGTTGTTGTTGTGGATTTGGAATTTTACATACTCAATACTTACAGATCGGCCAGTCTGCTTAAATGCATGTTGGAATAATTCTTTAATCAACCTATAATGTGAAAGTAGTATAAATAAGACAAAAGACAAGAAACATATACTGAAATCACAGTTCAAAAAACTCCTGATTTAAATAAAATTTTATGCTTCAATTTCATTTTACAGTCAAAACTGTCTATAAAGACCACCCAAGGGAACCAGTAAAAGTGGCCTTTATGGGCAGATGACCTTTATCTACAGGTTCAAATAATATGAATAAAGAACAATTCTACTGGCCTTTATAAGGGGTGGCCCTTATATAGAGGTGGCCTTTAAGGTTGGAATGTATTTTAAATTATGTACTTTGAATTTATAAACCCCTTTTTGTTTTGCTTGTTTAAAGTAAACCTTTTTTCATCTGGGCCTCCTGATGGAACTACATGGACTTCCCACTATCAAGATCATTCCAGAAGTGGTAAAAATACTGACAAGCACAGTCTATTGTAAAATCTTCATGATTGTCAGCTAACAACAATCATCATCGCTAACACACATATTGTTTGTTGTGCAACATGTGTGATATATTGTACATTTAAATACATAAAATTTGCTGAATGAAGCAAAATAACCTTGGTTACCAATATTTCATCATACTATAATTTTAACAGTTTTTTTTTTTTTTTTTTTTTTTGGGGGGGGGGGGGGGGGGGGGGGGAGAGAGGGGAGAGAACAGGTACCCACAACATTTTATGTGGGTATTGAAAAGAAGGTTTCCTTTTAAATGTAACACAAACACACAATGTTTTAAGAAATAACATCTATTTGAGAGTATTCATTTGGTATTATAAATGAGAGTCAGGAATATCGTATTCAACATGAACGGAATATACTCAAATAGAATGTTTCTTATATTTACAATAATAAATATATTGTAAACATGACATAAATGTAAAACTATCACAACAATAATTTATTTTATCCAAGATTCCAACAAAGATATTGATGGAACAGCCTTTTTCCAAATAAGGATAAAGACATCGGAAATAGGTTGGAATTCTGACCAATCAAACAATATGTGACATAAAGGCATGACGTAATCGGATAATCAAACGTTACCTAATCAAAGGTCATGACTACACACCATATTCATGAGCAAAAACAAATAGGTTCATCTTAAGAAAGTAGATTCCAATTGTAAATATTACCAATGAATGCACTTTGAAGATAACAGCTTATTTAGACTTTGCTGTTATATATACAGATAACTTACTTTTCACTTTCTCCAACCCAACTTGACACAAGATCTGAACTGGAAACTGAGTAAAATGCAGAATTAATCTTAGAAGACAAAGCTTGAGCTAATCTGGACTTTCCAGTTCCGGGAGGTCCATACATCAGTATTCTCTTCCACGGTTTTATACTACCTACAACATACAATGTTACAATTACATAAAAAAATCATTGATTTATTGATTGAATGGAACATCCCAGTGAAGAATATTTTTCACTTATATCGAGATGTCACCAGCTATAGGGGAAGTGGCAGGAATTTTTACCTTTACAATGCTCAAGTCAATCTGCAATAAGGGTTCTTTAACGTGTCATGCCTGCTGGGACAATAAATAGGTGATCCTACACAAGTGGTCGTGTAAATAATCATATTTATTATATAGAGAATAAAGCACTAGTGAAATGACGTATCGCCGGCCATGCCCACAATGTTCCGTCAAATGGCCGGATGCTTGATTTACATGCAAAAAAAAGAATGAAAACTCGGCCTGAATAGCGCCATTTAATGATGTCACTGACACTAGTACGTCATTAGTTGTCGTGACGCTGCTTTGGTACCGTGATGGTGGCCAGTGTGGGTACATTGTGGGTGTGGTCGGCGATACATCAATTACGGTACAGTAAAACCTTGATATTGTACCCCTCTGTAACTTGACATCTTGCTTATTATCACACTCAATTATTGTATTTTAACGTCCCAAACTTTTTTCTTTTATGTTTTTCTTTACAAAGTTTAAATCAATTTATTATCAGATTTATTATATAAAATCTTTATGATGACAAAATATGACTGAAGCAATGGCGGCAATGAATAAAGAAATTTTGTCTTTGTACTTTAGTTCAAGTGTCAGCCAGATTTCACTAGGCTACTACAATGTACCAATCACTGACTGTGTGTATTATGTGTATGGCTGCTTTGTACTTGTGTACACTCTGGGTGAGTTTTAGGTGTTATCTCACACAGACAGCAGTTTCAGAGGTTGCTGTCCCATTGGTCTATTTTCCCAACACCAGGTAAGTCAGCAGCAATGTGAAATGAAGTATGGTAACTTGTTAAAGTAAGGGCAACAATATGTCCCTGTCATGATTTGAACTCACAACCCTGTGATTTTGAGTCTGACACTCTACAAACTGAAATACATGTCTCAGTATGTAATACAGGTGTATTAATTGTCTACATGTAAACAGGTAATCCACACAGGTGTATTAATTATCTACCTGTAAACAGGTAATTCACACATGTGTATTAATTATCTACACGTAAACAGGTAATTTACATAGGTGTATTAATTATCTACCTGTAAACAGGTAATTCACACAGGTGTATTAATGATCTACCTGTAAGCAGGTAATTCACACAGGTGAATTAATTATCTACACGTAAACAGGTAATTTACATAGGTGTATTAATTATCTACATGTAAACAGGTAATTAACACAAGTGTATTAATTATCTACCTGTAAACAGGTAATGAACACAGGTGCAAGAATTGTCTACCTGTAAACAGGTAATTCACATAGGTGTAATAATTATTTACCTGTAAACAGGTAATGAACACAGGTGTATTGTCTACCTGTAAACAGGTAATGAACACAGATATATTAAATATTTACCTGTAAACATGTAATGAACACAGGTGTATTAATTATCTACCTGTAAACAGGTAATGAACACAGGTGTATTGTCTACCTGTAAACAGGTAATGAACACAGATATATTAAATATTTACCTGTAAACAGGTAATGAACACAGGTGTATTAATTATCTACCTGTAAACAGGTAATGAACATAGGTGTATTTAATATTTACCTGTAAACAGGTGTGGATACTGTAAAGGCATAATGATGGCTTCATGAAGAGCTTGTTTAGCATCGTGTAATCCAGCGATGTCATCAAATGTCACATCGCTCTTACTGATAATTGTGTCTTCTATGGATGCTTTACGTACATTCTTGTGTTTTTCATCACCTGTAACTAAAGATACATACATACTATATACACAGCTAGTGTGTAGGTACAACCCTCAGTATCAGGTCGAGCCCTTTTTCGTAGACGTATCACTACGAGTCGCGCTTGCACGACAAGAAGTGATACAGCTACGAAAAAAGGACGAGACCTGATACGAAGGGTTGTACCTACACACTGTGTATATAATATTTTTATCTAACATTTTTAATTAGGTTATTTAAAATAATAAAAAAACAATACTTAATGTGAAAAATTATATTTTACCACAGAAAACCACTGAACTATGTTATGACATTTGTTCTACATTCTCCCTAATGACGTCACAATGAGAACGTGCACATGCACTTTACAGCCAATGTTGTATCACCATAGTGTGGTGATACAAGATTCTGTATCATGCGTGTTTGATAAAACTTGTATTTCGTAGAAAAACTAGTCAAATGTTAGATAAAAATTTGTGACTGTTAACTTTGGGTGATTATCTTGTCCTTGGGAAACATGTGAAAGTTAATCACACACAAATAAAAATTGGTTTACAGTAAAACAAATGCAATTCTGAGTTATGGAAAGTGGTGAATGGCTATTATTTTATAAAGCACTTTAGCGCATTGCTCACAGAGGTAACTCTAAATCTTAACTTTACCTATAAATGATCTTGACAGAGATGTAAAAACCCAAATCAGTGGCCAATGTAGACTACAGGACTAGATATAAATTGTATGCATTTTGCTTGGAGTTATCTCCCTTTCATTAGTGATTTCCTTCAGTGACATTAACTCTATTTAAGAAATAAGGTAAATTTCCAATGTCTTTATGAACTTGCAAAGTATAATGGGCTGTCTCAAATTGCACAAAGGCAGGCCTTTTATGGAAAAATTTGAAAACAATTTTGAAATACAATGTTGGTCACCTTCTCATAAAAATGGGTCGTCCCTTGTTAGTCAATGAGAGCATCTGACATCCGACGTCATTACATCAGCCAGTGGAGCAATGTCTCTATAAAGTAGCAAAGTATAGTCGATGTCACATACTTTATTGAAGGAAAGATATTGCAATTGTAAATACTGGCCTTTAAAAACAGGTACCTTTATACATATAATGTATAGCGGTGGCCTTTAAGGCAAGGAGGACTGTATTTACTTTAATTGTGAACAGTTAAATGGTATCACTTATGTAACTATTATATTAGCAACAGTACTGAACTAGTGGAGAGTAGTAATGAATTCTAATGCTCATGTCAAGATTTTCTCCCTTATCAGTGCTTATATCGAGGCAATTGGTTCAGGGATGGTGGAGGAAACTAGAGTACCTACAGAAAACTACTGACATCAAGCAAGCACTTAAGACCACTCTGTCATTGAGTTAATCAACATGTTATAGTTGTTACCATTTGTAGTGGCTGCTGTATCAGAACTTCTGCCATCATTTAGTTGTTTTATTTTAGCTTGTAAGATTTCACTCTGACCTTTTACTGACGTTCCTATCTGTTGTAATATACTCTGAAAGCAAGAAACTAAAAATTAAATAGGTAGACCTAATTCTGACTAAAACCTTTTATAATATACTCTGAAAGCAAGAAACTAAAAATTAAATAGGTAGACCTAATTCTGACCAAAACCTTTTATAATATACTCTGAAATCAGGAAAGAGAAACTAAAAATTAAAAAGTAGACTTATTCATGACTAAAACCTACTGTCCGGCTTGTGTCATTCGTAGGAATAAATCCACAACAACATACATTCAGCAACAATCTTATTTTAGATATATATGGAACAATTTTAACTATAAAGACAGACATTCTTTTGTGCCTGCAGATTAATAATCAAGTTTCAACAAAGAGATTAAAAATTAAAGTTAATGTACAATTTCCCATCTGTATGGGTGACAAATTTTTAGCAAATTAGAAACTTCAAAACAAGAAATAAGTATTATATGCACAATTTTGAGGTCTTTATTTACAGTTAATCCTTGATTCATCGTCACCAAGTCAAATTCTTGCATTGGAAGGGGGTTTGGTTATAAAGTGAGGGAGGCTTATAATGAAAACCACGACAGAAGTGGACTTTGAGGCCTACAGAAAATACATATATACTGAAGATGTACTTTAATGAGGCCTAATTATATAATTATATAAGCCGACAACAGATACGTAACCACCGGATATCTGACTCTCCAATCAACGTTTATAGGTTTCCGTTCGTCCTAAATTCTTGTCCGTGCTAATTCTCCAAAACTATGAAGCACTATTTCATGAAACTTGGTACAAAGTATTAACATACTGTAGATAGGAGATGCGCATGTAGGACACAAAATCTATTGCTTTCTGATCTGGCCGGCATTCACAGACTGACTTAATATAGATATTAATCTCTGACAACCACCATCTATGGTTAATTCACCTCTGATGAAAGATTAAAAATTTTCAGGCTTTTTTAAAATATCTTACCCAACACAGCAACTGTCTGCCCCACTGTGATAAATAGTAGACCAAACTAGCTGGCAGTTATCCTTTTGCATACTTATAATCACTTAGACTATATATCTATATGGCAGGGTGCAAAGTGACTTTTTTAATGAAGGTGACAGCGTGGCTCTTTACAAAAAAAAATTCAGGTGCCTATTAGTAATTCTATAGTTGCCAAAATTTTTTCCTGGAAGCTCCCTTGAACAACATTCATATCCTGCTTCGAAAATCATTTGATAAATGATGATGGTCTCACTTCCCTGGTGGAAGTTCACATGTCTTACCTAACTTGTCAGTTTCAAAGTTTTTACTTTGCTTCTGGATTGTGATTCGGACATTAAAATGCTTTAAAAGAGTACCGTCTCAATAGCTTTATTTAAAAATGGTCGAAGTTGGATTTTGATGATGGAAATTGACAACTTATTGCAACAACAACAAAAAAACAAAAAAAAACCAAAAAACAAAACAAAAAAAAACAAAAACACACACACAAAAAAAACAGGTTGCAAAATCAAAATTTTAGTTTCCATGGCACTGATTTTAGTCCCAGCTTTGAGTCCTGCATGGGATGGGTTTAATGGACCCTACTGAACCCATTGTCTTAGTGGGGTTTTAAATATTAAGACTTTAAGACTTACACAATAAAAAGGATCTGGTTCCCCTGTAGATAACTGATCCACTATATTTCTACACCTCTCCAAATTTGATAACATCATCTGTATATCAATATTAGAGCATTTCTGTCCCTCATATAGAGTTGTCTCTAAACTAAAATTAATAACAAAACATGTCAAAGAAACAAACATTATGATAACTAAAATGCATTATGTGTACTACATTTGGATTTTAACAGCTAAGGCCTGACACTAGTATTTTAGAAGATGATTTTTAAACATTTTAAATTGTTAATATCAACTTTATATGTATGGTAAACAACCACTGCAGTAGCTATGTTGGTAGAGTGCTCGCACCGTAAGTGGGAGGTCATGGGTTTGAGCCCCAACTGGGTCTGACCCAAGATTTGAAAGTGGGTAGTGACTGTTCATTTGCCAAGAACTTGACATTACGAAATGAAAGTTACAGTTCTTTCAGATGGGAATTTAAAAAAAAAACAAGGTACCATGTCACGCTAAAGAACCCTGTTGTATAATGACTTAAGCACAACGCACAGGCAAAATTTCTGCATCTTTGCCTATAGCTGGTTGATGTCTCAATATAAGTGAAATATTCTTGACTGGGACATTAAACGCTATAACACAACTGAGTTAAGAGTTGTAAAACTGGAGCCTGTTACACAAACAAAGACAATACTTGTTGATGATATACTAGACAATATAACGTAGATAAATTGTAACTATGGTAATATTACATATTTAACACATGCTTACAAAATAAAATAAAATCAAATCCATACTAATTATTAACTTAATAGTAACAAGACACAATGGCCAAACAAACAGAGACCAAATCAGAAACTTTAAAACAACAACATCCAATATAATATTTAGTGTGTCAAGTTTGACCTGGCCGTTTGACCTCTCATTTGAATATTCATACAGACAAATCCATTGAGTAATTATGGGGCTATATAATGTTGATATATATAAGGATATATGATAGTAATACTGGGTACCAGGTGTTTATGGTAATGAAACATGCTGTCTTACCTATATATTACACAGACTATTAGCCCAATCTAATCTTCAAATAAAAGGTCAAACGGCCAGGTCAAACTTGACACACTATACAATGAAATTGTTGAACTTATCATTATAATAAAGCTGAGTACTTGCTTCAAATTACAGGGATTTTTCTGACCTTTTTGGGAAAAGGACCTTGGGATGAAATTGGGAAAATGCTCAACAAAAATGTAATTTTGGGAAAAATCACAACAACATATTAGAAATTCTAGATGACTAGAATACTGGTAATTGAACAAACTATATCGGTGTTCACAGCAAAATAGCGCTGTCTCTTTTTGTCTCTATATAAATCATCCAGCAAAATGTGGGTTAATATAGATTGAAATCATTATCAAAACGAGATATCCTCTGAATATGATGTTGATGATCTTGTGGAATTTTTTTTTCTCAAAAAATTGATAAACATAGCTAATTGGGAATTTTTTACTACAGAATTGGGAAAAATGTATGTTTTTTTGCATTGGGAATGGGTCCCTTTACCGGACCCTGTGGATACCCAGAAAAATCCCTGAATTAAATTGTGTTTTTATCTTGAAAAATTAATTTCCCCATATTTTTTAATTTCTCTGCAAAATAAAAAAAAATTCAAGAAGAACATATTTGCTGCATACATTTAGATAATTAAGTTATTACTTTCAAATACTGCAAAAAACTTAAATATTTTAATTCTAGGATTGAAATTTGACATGATGATAATAATATAAAACTATGACAAATATATGTATGAATTTGTATAGTTATTTATGAAAGGCAGTGTAGTATGGAGACAGCTGATTAAGTCAATAAGGTGTGAGACACCTGGCTAATGGAAAAAGGTGTGAGGCACCTGGCTAAGTGATTAAGGTGTGAAACATCTGACTGACTGATTAAGGTGTGAGCCATGTAGCTGAGTGATTAAGGTGTGAGACACCTGGCTGAGTGATTAAGATTTGAAACACCTGACTGACTGATTAAGGTGTGATACACCTGGCTGATCGATTAAGGTGTGAAACACCTGGCTGAGTGATTAAGGTGTGAGACACCTGGCTGAGTGATTAAAGTGTGAGACACCTGGTTAATTGATTAATATGTGTGAGCCACCTGACTGACTGATTATGGTGTGAGACACTTGACTGACTTGACTGACTGATTAAGGTGTAAAACACCTGGCTAAATGATTAAGGGGTGAGACACCTGGCTGAGTGATTAAGATTTGAAACACCTGACTGACTGATTAAGGTGTAAAACACCTGGCTGAATGATTAAGGGGTGAGACACCTGGCTGAGTGATTAAGGTGTGAGACACCAGGTCAATTGATTAATGTGTGTGAGCCACCCGACTGACTGATTATGGTGCGAGACACTTGACTGACTTGTCTGACTGATTAAGGTGTAAAACACCTGGCTGAATGATTAAGGGGTGAGACACCTGGCTGAGTGATTAAGATTTGAAACACCTGACTGACTGATTAAGGTGTAAAACACCTGGCTGAATGATTAAGGGGTGAGACACCTGGCTGAGTGATTAAGGTGTGAGACACCTGGTTATTAATGTGTGTGAGCCACCTGACTGACTGATTATGGTGCGAGACACTTGACTGACTTGACTGACTGATTAAGGTGTAAAACACCTGGCTAAATGATTAAGGGGTGAGACACCTGGCTGAGTGATTAAGGTGTGAGACACCTGGCTGAGTGATTAAGATTTGAAACACCTGACTGACTGATTAAGGTGTGATACACCTGGCTGATTGATTAAGGTGTGAGACATCTGGCTGAGTGATTAAGGTGTGAGAAACCTGGCTGAGTGATTAAGGTGAGAAGCACCTGGCTGAGTGATTAAAATGTGAGACACTTGGCTGAGTGATTAAAATGTGAGACACCTGGCTGAGTGATTAAAGTGTGAGACACCTGGCTGACTGATTAAAGTGTGATACACCTGGCTGATTAAGGTGTGAGACACCTGGCTGATTGATTAAGGTGTGAGAAACCTGGCTGAGTGATTAAGGTGTGAGACACCTGGCTGACTGATTAAGGTGTGGGATACCTGGCTGATTGATTAAGGAGTGAGACACCTGCCTTAGTGATTAAAATGAGAGATAGGTGGCTGAGTGATTAAGGTGTGTGACACCTGACTGAGTGATTAAGGAGTGAGAGACCTGGCTGAGTTATTAAGGTGTGAGACACCTGGCTGAGTGACCAAAGTGTGAGATACCTGGCTGAGTGATTAAGGTGTGAGACAGCCATCTGATTTATTAAGGTGTGAGAACCTAGCTGATCGATTGTAATTATGCTGGAGCAAGACCATTTTACCCAGAGCAATCCAGCTGATAAAAGAATGTACAAGCAGATCTATATAAGCTGGAGAATAACCTTCCAATTGACTGACTTCTACACAAGGAGAGGGAGTTCTTGAAAGGGTGGGAGAGAGAGGGGGATCAAAGTTGGGGTTAATTGACCTAAATGATTGACTTCCAATTCAATAGAAGCAGAATTTATAGTGGGGGTTTATCTACCCAATGTACTGACTTCCTTTTCAAGTGAAAAGCATCCATAGAGGGGGGTAATCTACCTCATGGACAGACTTCCTATCCAAGGGGAGTCATTCATTGCACCCTGAATGATATTCATTTACAGACTGTCAAAATTCAATGCCAAAAAACTACAATTGTATTTCACTATCTATGATAATTTTGTTCCATTGGAATTTTCTCATTTCGACAGAAAAAAATCAACTGAAGCGATTTCATATCAAATGGAAATAACCGTGGATACACTGGCAAATTTCATTCAGTCTTCTAAAAATACGGTCAAATATAGCTATAAAACTATTTGAAAATAGATCAATACAACACACTTTAAACAATACAACTGAACTTCCCAAATAAAAAAACCAAATACTTACCAACTCACACATTCTTTTCATTTTAAATCAAAAGGAAAATATGAAATTAATTTTTTTAAATAACCAAACTTTCTCAATAAAAGTGACAAAATTTGTATAACATTACATGTTACATGTCATAACATGACGTTTGCTCAATTTATAAATCGCTTAAAACGGAATAGTAAATGAAATGGATCAGTTTACGGATAGTTGAGAAGGAATTGTCGTGTTGAGCCACAGGAACACATAAAGAATATCCGGCTCCAACTGTTCACTATCCACTAACATGTTTGAATCCGGAAAATATGTACTGCCTAATATATGATTGATCTAAAATGAAAATACGATGAAAGAGAAAAATGACTTTCAATTTTGTAAAACAAATACGAAATCACATCTCTAGGAGCATTAATCTATATACAACCTTTATAAAGGGATCCTTCAGGATACTGCAACATGCTTTCAGGCTTGTTTCATTCTGCGTATTATAAACGCTTATGTTCTTCCTGTTGGTAATGCCGGCAGCCTGCGTACATCACCGTACCGTACACCAGCATACCGGAAGGACACGGTTGTACGGGTTTAACATGTGTAGACCAGCTGACAAAATTATACAAAGTACATTATTTCCTTTTATCTTTATTTCAATAAATGTGCTACGGATTTATATATCAATTTTTCACATTTTATCCAAATTAAACATTTCATTGAATATTTATCAAGCCATTTAAAAAAACATGGCGAACAATATATATATAATATATAATATATATATATATATATATATATAATATATATATATATATCACACAACCCTCCTGTTTATTGATGGAATAAAACGGTGTAATATTTTTCGTATTACACAGGTACCCATGTCATATCACTTGATTGTGACGTAATCAGTTATCACGCTTCTGTTTTACGTAGTGGTCGTGCCTAATGACGTCATATGAAAACTGTGTCAGTCTGTTGTTTATTTTTAGACTTTTGAAGACTTTCCGATTCTTTGAAAAATAATTTTGATGCATTCGGAAAAATATTATAATTTAAACTTACATACTGATTATGTCTTTTTTCTAGGTGATTAATTTACTTTTACTATAACTAAATAAAACTATATTCTTACTTGCGCAGTTGATTTGGAGGTTATTTGTCTGACCCAGATAGAAATCGTCTGTTTCTATATGGCATCAAATAATATGAACATGTCATTATGCCTCGGTATTTTGAGTTATGTGATATATAGAATCTTGGACTCGTGAGGGTTTAATATAAAATTTATTAAACTCGTTCAATAATTAAATATGCCACTCACCAAGGCTCGTGGCATATTTAATTATTAAACTTGTTTAATAAATTTCATATTAAACCCCCACTCGTCTAAGATCCTCTATATATATATGAGACACTTGGTATATATACAGGAGACCACAGGGGCCAGTTTCATAATTAAATTTAAAAAATACCGATAAGTATATAAAAAAGAGTAAAGGGGAACAACGAATCAGATCTTTCACTTGTAGGTGCTCCGACAAAACTCTACATTACTTTTTTAATTTGTGTCCGATCATCGTGATCTTGGTGTCATTTTGTTCCCAGATAAATATTCTTTAAGATGGCAATCAATTTTTGTACATAATTTAAAATCTAAATAAAATGTTCAAACGGAAAACACAGAAAAACAGTGTAATTTTGTCCGATGTAGCTAAGCCCGTCCATGTAAAAGAAGCTTAAAATTCGCATTACGCTCATGTTTTTCACTACCAGCGTCCGTGTCAACTACAAATGCTGATGTGGATCGAAGAACTAAATAAAAAGCAATAAATTTCAAAGGTAACCGATACTCACTTCTAAATCTACAATCTATTATATCCTATTTTGTTCCAACGCGGACCAACTTTCCTCTATCATGCCTCCATTTTGAGCTCATACATAAAGCATGTACCGTGCATGTGTTATAGCTGTTATTCGATTGGTTAAAATATTTCAATATACTCTGTATTTATGAAAATTTAAGAAAACGAAATTACATTAACTTTTTTATCTTTCTTTTTTAAGTATAAATCGTTATAAAGTCATTTTGATAGAAAGTTTGATACATTGACAAAATTCTACAAATGCCAACGGAGGGGGTGAAATATTTTTAACCAATCAAATCGCAGCTTAAAATAACTGCATATATAACAACAAGATGGAGGCATGATAGAGGAAAGTTGGTCCGCGTTGGAACAAAATAGGATATAATAGCTTGTAGATTTAGAAGTGAGTAACGGTTACCTTTGAAATTTATTGCTTTTTATTTAGTTCTTCGATCCACATCAGCATTTGTAGTTGACACGGACGCTGGTAGTGAAAAACATGAGCGTAATGCGAATTTTAAGCTACTTTTACATGGACGGGCTTAGCTACATCGGACAAAATTACACTGTTTTTCTGTTTTCCGTTTGAAAATTTTATTTAGATTTTAAATTATGTCCAAAAGTTGAATGCCAACTTAAAGAGTATTTATCTGGGAACAAAATGAAACCTAGATCACGATGATCGGACACAAATTAAAAAAGTAATGTAGAGTTTTGTCGGAGCACCTACAAGTGAAAGATCTGATTCGTTGTTCCCCTTTACTCTTTTTTATATACTTATCGATATTTTTTAAATTTTATTATGAAACTGGCCCCTGTGAGCCCGTCCATGTAAAAGTAGCTTAAAATTCGCATTACGCTCATGTTTTTCACTACCAGCGTCCGTGTCAACTACAAATGCTGATGTGGATCGAAGAACTAAATAAAAAACAATAAATTTCAAAGGTAACCGTTACTCACTTCTAAATCTACAAGCTATTATATCCTATTTTGTTCCAACACGGACCAACTTTCCTCTATCATGCCTCCATTTTGAGATCATAGCCTCCATTTTGAGATCATACATAAAGCATGTACCGCGCATGTGTTATAGCTGTTATTCGATTAGTTAAAAATATTTCAATATACTGTGTTTATGAAAATTTAAGAAAATGAAATTACATTAACTTATTTGATCTTTCTTTTTAAGTATAAATCGTTATAAAGTCATTTTGATAGAAAGTTTGATACATTGACAAAATTCTACAAATGCCAACGGAGGGGGGTGAAATATTTTTAACCAATCAAATCGCAGCTTAAAATAACTGCATATATAATAACAAGATGGAGGCATGATAGAGGAAAGTTGGTCCGCGTTGGAACAAAATAGGATATAATAGCTTGTAGATTTAGAAGTAAGTAACGGTTACCTTTGAAATTTATTGCTTTTTATTTAGTTCTTCGATCCACATCAGCATTTGTAGTTGACACGGACGCTGGTAGTGAAAAACATGAGCGTAATGCGAATTTTAAGCTACTTTTACATGGACGGGCTTAGCTACATCGGACAAAATTACACTGTTTTTCTGTGTTTTCCGTTTGAAAATTTTATTTAGATTTTAAATTATGTCCAAAAGTTGAATGCCAACTTAAAGAATATTTATCTGGGAACAAAATGAAACCTAGATCACGATGATCGGACACAAATTAAAAAAGTAATGTAGAGTTTTGTCGGAGCACCTACAAGTGAAAGATCTGATTCGTTGTTCCCCTTTACTCTTTTTTATATACTTATCGATATTTTTTAAATTTTATTATGAAACTGGCCCCTGTGAGCCCGTCCATGTAAAAGTAGCTTAAAATTCGCATTACGCTCATGTTTTTCACTACCAGCGTCCGTGTCAAATACAAATGCTGATGTGGATCGAAGAACTAAAAAAAAACAATAAATTTCAAAGGTAACCGTTACTCACTTCTAAATCTACAAGCTATTATATCCTATTTTGTTCCAACACGGACCAACTTTCCTCTATCATGCCTCCATTTTGAGATCATAGCCTCCATTTTGAGATCATACATAAAGCATGTACCGCGCATGTGTTATAGCTGTTATTCGATTAGTTAAAAATATTTCAATATACTGTGTTTATGAAAATTTAAGAAAATGAAATTACATTAACTTATTTGATCTTTCTTTTTTAAGTATAAATCGTTATAAAGTCATTTTGATAGAAAGTTTGATACATTGACAAAATTCTACAAATGCCAACGGAGGGGGGTGAAATATTTTTAACCAATCAAATCGCAGCTTAAAATAACTGCATATATAATAACAAGATGGAGGCATGATAGAGGAAAGTTGGTCCGCGTTGGAACAAAATAGGATATAATAGCTTGTAGATTTAGAAGTGAGTAACGGTTACCTTTGAAATTTATTGCTTTTTATTTAGTTCTTCGATCCACATCAGCATTTGTAGTTGACACGGACGGTCTGCCTAAATCATGTCAAGGGAGGATATCATGCCAAGGTAGACGCCAAGGGAAATAAAATGCGCCAAGGAAGTTTGTGTGCAAGCTAGAAACTTATTTTTTGTATACTGAATTATTAATGAATAAAGAATATGTTCTGAAAAAATTGAAATAATTTTTTGGTAAAAACCCGAGTTATTCGAACTTTGACCTTGTCCGTGTAAATTCTATGACGAAAGAGAGGTAACTCTAGTTTTTCTACATATATGTATATAGTCGAACTGGTTTAACAATGGAATGTCATTGTTCAAATTATAATTATTAATAATAATAATAATTATAATAATAATAATATTGTTATTAAATAATAATAAAAAATGTTGTTTCTTTGTTGTCTTCTATTATTGAACATTATTATTAACTTATGCAATTAAAAGAAGAGAATCTTGTTATTGTATTTATCGTGATTTTTTTTATCAGTAGTTTTCAGTGTATGATATATTGAAAATATATTTCTAATTTTATTAAATTATTATTATATCGTATTTTTAGCCTATTACATTTATAATTTTTACTGTTTGGGCCCTAAAATGGTGATCATTAATTACGTTTTAGGCTATTAATCTCTATCATCACATTTTCATAAAAAAATTATTATATTATTAATTTAAAAAAAAAATATTGTAAAATAAATTATATTTATTCGCCAAAAATTGAGTTTTTCGTAACATATTTAAACAGGAAAATGGGACTCATAAGGGTTGGTATGGTTTCAGGCCGCAGGTGTGTATACCGAAGTTAATCCCATAATTGGCTTATTAACTGTCATTACCTGTCGCGTGAGAACACATGGTTAATAAACAGGTAGTAATCCGATAATTGATGGTCAAAAGATTCTTTAAACCCAGTCATTGACCGGCAAGTACACGGACTGATCTTTTCAAAACACTTAGTTACTAAACAGGTGGTATTTAATCCGATAATTGGTGTCATTAACGTACCATCAAAGGACGGTCTTAACCCAGTTATTGACCGCATGTACACGAACCGATCTTTTCAAAACACGCTGTTTATTTTTTTGTAAACTTTTTTTTTTACTCAAAAATTAGTAAAAACAGAATCAAACCACAAAGCGCTTGGCAGGTTCTTATAAATTTTGAGAAACGATCACGAATTCTTTATACAGCTGTTGATCACAGATCAGGTAAGTATTATGTAAGTATTGAATTCTTAGTGCTATTTGTAGTGACTATTTCATCCTAGTGCTTTTTAATTTTATTATCTAATTTATAACTGTGCCACTTTTTTAAAACATGGCAGCAAAAACAAAATCTGCTTATCCATGTGGAGTTTGCAGTATGCACTGTGGTGTGAAAACAATTGCATGCGAGAAATGCAATATGTGGTTTCACACAAAATGTGAAAAAATAAATGCAGCAGATTTTGCATTTTTACAAGAAAGTAATCTCGATTACTATTGCCACCAGTGCTGTTTATTGCCGAACATGAAATTCGACTTTGGATTTGCTTTGACTCGCCTTTCTACTGCCTATAAGAAAGGAAAGATCATGGATGGCATTAAAATGGAAAAGATTTTTATGCGAAATGAAGATAACAGCAATTTGATTACTCGCACTAGCAAATTTGATCAAAAATGTCTAAGAGAGGATTTTGTCTCAATAGATCTTTTAAAGCAATTCAACACTAGAATAGATGGCAAATTCCCAGTGTATACAACTGGGGATGGCAACTGCCTTTTCAATGCGGTGTCAATTGCCTTGGTAGGAAACGAGTCACTTTCTGACGAGCTTCGTGCTAGAACTTGTATTGAGCTTCATCAAAATAAGCATGTTTATAGTACAGAAGGCAAATCCCAACTATTTCATTTAACTGCTGACAACATAAGAGATTCTTGTCGTGATGTTTGTTTTAAAGGGAAATGTTCTTCTGTTTGGACAATGAAGGCACTTGCCACCGTACTAAACCACCCAATCAAATCGGTGTATCCACCAGTTAATGGTGTTATGGATAACTCTGTTGGAATTTTGAATAGGGTATTATATCCTCTTGGGAAAAAGAGTTGTCGTACATCCCCAATTTTTATATTATGGACACATACTTGTCCTGTACCAACATCTGGTTCAAATTCTGCTAAGATTTGGTCCCCAAATCATTTTGTACCCCTGTTAGATAGAGCTAAAGAATCTGAAAATGAAATTGATTTTACAAGCAAATCGCAAAGCAAAATTTCACAGGTTGGTCAACAACAAAACATCAGTAGTGCTACAAATGATCATGACATTACAAATGTCATTGACATTGACCCCGATTTTTTATACGATACAACTGGTGACACCAGTGTATCTGATTCTGTTACAGGAATGCCTGATATTAAAAATGAAAGGGAGTTTCCTCCCTTGCCTCAATCTCCAAATCAAAACGTCTCCATTAATAACTTGAATGTAGTGCCCGATCTTAAAAATGAAAGAGAATTTCCTTCATTACCTAAATCTCCAAAAGAAAATAGCTGTTTTAAGGAATTGCCTGATAAATCTACTAATCATGAAAATTCAAATTCTTCAATACTTGAATGTAGTATTAATGACAATGTCAGTTCGACTGATAATGATAATATGGAAGATGCAGAAAACTCAGTTAATGACACTGTAAATGAAACATTAGTGGTTTCTCATCCATTTAAAAATCCAACCATTAATGCTTTAGATAACAAGTTCTTGACTACCAACAAATTACTAGATATCGTTTTACAAAAAGATTTAGGAACCCATTCAAATATTCCCAATGGAGTTAAAGAAAATGTTTACTTCATCATTAGTAGAGAAAGTCCAGACGGACAAGATAAGAAAACAAATATATTTATTGATGATTGTGGGTCGTGGACCAAACAATCCTGCAAAACTACAGAATATCTGCTATCAGAAACTGGTACATTACTACCTATTTTCAAGAAAGATAAATTATATTGTAGGGAAGTTAAATCTAAATTTGAGATTATAGAACCTCAACCCGAACCCAGTTCTATTATAATTTTGAAACGTTACTACACAAAACATTCAAAAGACTTAAAGTATCAGAGAAGAATAAGCTGGTTCACTCATTTACCTCACCTTGATGACGAAAAAATGTCATGTGAAATAGTGGAATACATCGGAACATATCCGGGAGAAAGTCTTCATGGTAATGCTAAAAACACAAGTGTGCCTTATAAACGAACCACAATTGAACAGAAAAAGATAATAGAAAAAGGAGTTAGACATGGTAAAAAACCCGTTGATATTATCCAAGATTTGAATAAACATGACCCAAATAACCCTCTAGATATCAAGGTAGTCAGAAACGCAAAATATAACATAAATAAGAAACACAGACCTGCCAATTCAGCTAGCAACAATCTTGCAGATGATATACAATCACTAATAAATAATTTAACTGACAATAGCTTCACTAGAACAATCATCGCCAATAATGACAATAAACCTCCTAAGCTTTGAGCTTGCGGAGCATGCTTCCCATTTGAGAATTGGTCACGATTCATGGGTCATTTTAACGGATGATCAAAGACAAAAGGTTTTCAATAGGTTTTTAAGATTCAAATATTCAAGTGACCGATTGGAATCTAGCGATGGACATCTCGCAATTCCAGTAACAGCAAAAATAGCAAAAAAAACCTGGTCAAGTGAAAAGAATACGTAGCAGTAAAACTGTGACATTGGCAATTAAGCGAAAGAAAGAGATGTAAAGTTTACTTTCTGTCTATTACCTACCTACCCCAGCCAACTATTAAATAAATGCACCAAATAAAAATTCAAATTCATAAATATTGTAAGGAAAGTCAGTGTTTTGGATGTTGTCTGTCGTTGGACACACACTTTCAGTGTGAAATTCTGGCACTGGCAATTACTTACCTACCCAGACAATTATTAAATAAATGCACCAAATAAAAATTCAAATTCATAAATATTGTAAGGAAAGTCAGTGTTTTGGATGTTGTCTGTCGTTGGACACACACTTTCAGTGTGAAATTCTGGCACTGGCAATTACTTACCTACCCAGACAATTATTAAATAAATGCACCAAATAAAAATTCAAATTCATAAATATTGTAAGGAAAGTCAGTGTTTTGGATGTTGTCTGTCGTTGGACACACACTTTCAGTGTGAAATTCTGGCACTGGCAATTACTTACCTACCCAGACAATTATTAAATAAATGCACCAAATAAAAATTTAAATTCATAAATATTGTAAGGAAAGTCAGTGTTTTGGATGTTGTCTGTCGTTGGACACACACTTTCAGTGTGAAATTCTGGCACTGGCAATTACTTACCTACCCAGACAATTATTAAATAAATGCACCAAATAAAAATTTAAATTCATAAATATTGTAAGGAAAGTCAGTGTTTTGGATGTTGTCTGTCGTTGGACACACACTTTCAGTGTGAAATTCTGGCACTGGCAATTACTTTTATACTTAATGAAAATTATATATAAATTTGGCAGTTCGAGTGAGTAGTGTCAGATAATTGTGCGTATAAACCCCCAAAAATCATTCCCCATTCACTCTTGTTTTAGTTTTCAAAATATATGTGCATATATAGTGAATAGTGAGCGCCATGAGTGATTATATATATTTCAAAGGTCCATCAACAGTTCTATCAAATTTTTATCCTTGTGACTTTGAGTATAGTGGTATAGTGTACAGTGTACAGAAGTGTTGAGCATGCATATCAGTGCCATAAAGCAATGTTTTACGGTGACAATAACTTAACTGAACAAATTTTGTATAGTGATGACGCTTTTGCTGCTAAAGACTTGTCAAAGAACATTCAATGCAATGAATCATGGTTTCATTACAAACATGTTTTGATGAAGAACTTATTAGAAGAAAAATACAAACAAATTAGAGAGTTTCGAGATTACCTCATATCTACGAGTGGCAAAGTTTTACTTCACAATGTTAATGACACTTTCTGGGGGACTGGTAAATTAAACAATGGTAACAACTATATGGGAACTTTGTTAATGAACATTAGAGAACAAGACACGAAAGTTGGAATATTTGGATCTAGTTACGTATCAAGACTTAATTTTTTTTGTCAAGGTGACTTTAAAGTTCCATGTAAGGTGAAGTGTTTTGGTGTTCCGGGTATGCGAGCTGATAATGTTCAAAGTTCCGTGTTTCATGAACTGTTAGATTTTGTTCCGGATTATGTGTTTCTCCAGCTTGGTGGTAATGATATTTCTTGCACCAACTCACCAAAACAAGTGTTTAACAATGTTTCAGCAGTGATTGAATCATTAAGAGATAGGAACATTCAGGTTTTTATTGGCGAGATTTTACCACGGGGTGGCAACTTTAATAAATCTCCTGGTATGGACAGTATGTTATTTAGCAAATATAGAAAACTTGTCAACAGAAAACTGGAAAAGCGGTATGGGAAGAAACTGGTTAAATTTAGAAATATTAGTTTTCCTACAGATTTTGCAATGGACAAAGTTCACTTGAATGAAAAAGGACTAAAAAAGTATTATCAGAAACTCCGGCGTCTAATGTTATCTTTTGTGCGTTGAGGGAATATATATATGTATATGAATATATTTGTATATAAATTTAATTACTATATTTGTATAATTAATTGAAATTTGAATATAAACAATTTTCTATTTACTGGATTGTCGTATTTTTTTTTATTATTCTACTATAGTATATGGTAAAAATGTCGGTTTCACAAGATAATTCACTTATATTTTTGTATTAATACACATGGTCTTTTATAACACCCCGTCAAGATAATTCACTTATATTTGTGTATTAATACACACATGGATTCTTATAACACCCCGTCAAGATAATTCACTTAGTTGTGTATTAATACACACGTCAAGATAATTCACTTATATTTGTGTATTAATACACACATGGATTCTTATAACACCCATGTCAAGATAATTCACTTATATTTGTGTATTAATACACACATGGATTCTTATAACACCCCGTCAAGATAATTCACTTAGTTGTGTATTAATACACATGTCAAGATAATTCACTTAGTTGTGTATTAATACACACGTGGATTCTTATAACACCCCGTCAAGACAATTCACTTAGTTGTGTATTAATACACACGTCAAGATAATTCACTTAGTTGTGTATTAATACACATGTCAAGATAATTCACTTAGTTGTGTATTAATACACATGTCAAGATAATTCACTTAGTTGTGTATTAATACACACGTCAAGATAATTCACTTATATTTGTGTATTAATACACACGTGGATTCTTATAACACCCCGTCAAGATAATTCACTTAGTTGTGTATTAATACACACGTCAAGATAATTCACTTATATTTGTGTATTAATACACACGTGGATTCTTATAACACCCCGTCAAGATAATTCACTTAGTTGTGTATTAATACACACGTCAAGATAATTCACTTAGTTGTGTATTAATACACACATGGATTCTTATAACACCCCGTCAAGATAATTCACTTAGTTGTGTATTAATACACACGTGGATTCTTATAACACCCCGTCAAGATAATTCACTTAGTTGTGTATTAATACACACATGGATTCTTATAACACCCCGTCAAGATAATTCACTTAGTTGTGTATTAATACACACATGGATTCTTATAACACCCCGTCAAGATAATTCACTTAGTTGTGTATTAATACACACATGGATTCTTATAACACCCCGTCAAGATAATTCACTTAGTTGTGTATTAATACACACATGGATTCTTATAACACCCCGTCAAGATAATTCACTTAGTTGTGTATTAATACACACGTCAAGATAATTCACTTAGTTGTGTATTAATACACACGTCAAGATAATTCACTTATATTTGTGTATTAATACACACATGGATTCTTATAACACCCCGTCAAGATAATTCACTTAGTTGTGTATTAATACACACGTCAAGATATAATTCACTTATATTTGTGTATTAATACACACATGGATTCTTATAACACCCCGTCAAGATAATTCACTTAGTTGTGTATTAATACACATGTCAAGATAATTCACTTATATTTGTGTATTAATACACACATGGATTCTTATAACACCCCGTCAAGATAATTCACTTAGTTGTGTATTAATACACACGTCAAGATAATTCACTTATATTTGTGTATTAATACACACATGGATTCTTATAACACCCCGTCAAGATAATTCACTTAGTTGTGTATTAATACACACGTCAAGATACACTGTAAAAACTGAGTGTTTAGAAAATAAACACTAAATTGCAACAGATAATAAACACTTAAACATGTTGAAAAATTAAGCACCTATTAAACACATATGTTAAATTATTAAACACTTTAAGGTGTTTAAGGCTTTGCAACAGATAATAAACATTTAAACATGTTTATTCTTATATTTTTAAACAGGTAAACATGTTTATCAATATTTTAGTTAAACATTGGTGTTTAAGAATGTGACAATCGATGACCTGTTACCATGGTTTCCTCTTTTCAAAAGCTTATTCTGGGTTATCTTGCCCCTCATTTTTTCAATACACTATAAATAAGGGAGAGTAGGATTTTAAGGGCAGAATACAAGCCATGATATTGTCAATACATGATAAACCAAGATAGAAACAAAACAACAAACAAAGATTAACCAATAACTTTATTATTATAATATTCAAACAAAAATTAAATATCTTGGACTTTGAAATATAGTCTAGTTAACTTTCAAAGTTTTTTGTTCAGTTCTGTATTTTTTAGATTTTGGTCCTGTATATGGTTCACTCAATACATAATCTTGAATGCATCCTAAAAGTTGTGTATACTGTCTTAAAAATTGTAAATCAAAAATATAATAAACAGCCAACAGAATGAAAACACCATCAATGAATTTTCCCCATTTGTGTAAATTAAACATTGATCTCCTAAAACGTCTTCCAGTTTATCAGTTCCTTCGGTAAAAAAAAACAGTTTTGGTGCTTCTTCTTCTTTACTTTCTACAGACTTGTCTTTCTGTTCATCTGGTATGTCCTTGTGAAAATAATGAAAAAAAAATTACTACAAGGTAATTTGAAATGTTCACACATCTTCATAGTTTTAAAAAAAATGCAGTTGAAGAGGTTCCTGTCCCTATAGGTCTTATTGGGATAGGAACATCACTCTTAATCTGCAATATTTGATTTAGTTAAGGCTTTCTTCTAGCTACCAGGGCCGCCCTGGGGCTCAGCAGCAACGTCATTCACTATAGAGTACTCAGTATTAGTTAGTGGGTTTTTCATTCCCAAGACATAAAAATCAAAGTTGCTACTTTCTCAAATTTTGCTCAGCATAAAGAGTATCAACTTTTTCACAAGAATCGGGATATTTTGACTTGGGGAGTAGTGCACTCGGTTGCTACGTACATATGCAAGATGATACAGCAACTAAGATGTCCTAAGCATTTCAAGAACAAGACAGTCAATGAGACATACATGCATTACTCTTGGTTAAAGAGATTAAAAAAAAAATTCATTAGCAAATTGTTGTCAACTTGATGTGATGCAAGACCATATTACAACAACAACCTACATGTATTATGAAGAACAAACTCAAGTGATTTCTACCATGACCTAACTTTTACAATTGCAAATTGCAAAGTCTGAATTCTTACTTTCTTATGGATAAGTATGCTTCTGCTTTTACCACCTTTACCCTTATCCATTTGGGTATTTCCACACACTGTAGACATGGCAAAAATCTAAGTGGCCCCTAAAAGACATAATACATAAATGAATTAAGATAACGTCCATAATAAGATAAAAAATGATTAAATACAAATACACCACTCGTATCATAATCCAAAAATATAATTTAAAAGCAAAACATTGTCAAAACTGGTAAAACACAGGGTTTGCACTGGCTTAAAAGTTTGTGTTAACAAATTTTTTTGTCACAACTTATAAAAACTAAAAGTATTGCAAATTGCAACATTTGTCTCGCATGGATTCACATATGGCCTTTGGAGTAACAAAACTATGCAAAATAAAACTTTCCTGAAAACTATGTAAATGAAGGTTAATACAAACATGGATTCATATGTATGGCTTACCCATGGTGTACTTCCATGACTGTGGCTGACGTCTGGGTACATGCGGTACATTTTGTCTCCAGTTGCTTGATATTCAGAACTATGGCTAATATTAGGGAACTTATCCAGATAAAATTCAGCACTAATAATAATAACTTTACTCCAGACTTCTTTGGTTTTGTTTAGCTTGCCTTTAATGTAATCTGTAAACTGGGGTAGTTATGTTACCATAGTAACCATGTCTCTGCCACTGACAGAAGGTGATGTGCCTGCTAATGATGGTATGGGTACAGTAATTCAATTTGTTCATTGGATGATTTCGTCTTATGTGGATGTGGCGTCATGTTAACTGTAGTCTTAACTTTCTGTTAAAAATCAAAGAAAGTGTTTTAATTTACACTTTGATCAATTGACAACATCTATCAATGACAACATAATTTAAATAACTATCATGTGTATGTTTCTAAGTAATACAAGCACATCTTCTGACAAATTAAAATAAAATTACAATAGTTAAAATATTGCTTAATGATTACCAACATTATGATTTGACCTTATAATGTTGACCTTTGAACTAAATTCAGTATGCAACACTGCCTAATGTTGGTATACATTTGTTCCAAGATTGATAAAATACTTTATTACATGCAAAGTTATGGAACAAACACAATACATGTATTTGGACACAGAAACTTAGATTTGAACCTGTGACCTTACCTTTGATGTGACAGACACATTTTCAAATGTTGTTTTTACATTTGTGCAAAGTTTGTTAAAAAATCCATCCATAGATGTGGAAGCTATGGACAGAACACAATTTGACATAGACAGATGGATCGACAGACAGACAGATAGATGGAGACAGGTTGACCCCTTTACACATCTTTCACTTGTTTGTGTGGGTGCCATTATTTTATATGTAGTAAAATTTAGTAATACCTGTTGCCATTGTCTGAGATTTAATATTTTCTGTTTCAGAATTCCACATCTCCCCAGGGCAAAGCTATATCTGTACCACATCTCTCCAGAACAACTCTTATTCAGATAGTTCACATTGAATTTCACATGATTTTACAGACCCTATACACAATAAAAATTAACAGACTTGTATTAAATTTGTAAAGTTGTAAATTAAATTTGTAAAGTTGTAAATGTAAATACTTTGACAAATAAGTCCTAAAACTGACTTTTATAATACTAATGTGTTTAATATTATAAAAAGTATTAATTGTTATTTGGAAAGTTTATCAGAATTTTTGATTTCTTGCTTGAAGTTGCTCCCTTTTGAAAATAAACCCCAACAAAATGCCTGATCAGTCATAAAGCCAAGAAATTTGCATGTATAAATCAGTCATGCAATTTCATGTAGCCTTATTAGCTTATTCGTAGAGCACTCACATATGGTATTGGAGTTCCCCAGTTCAACCATGATTTTTTTCTCCATCATATTACTGGTTGTGGTCAGTATGGCCCCTCACAACTGTTGGACATGCATTAATTGGCAGTGTCAAAAGTCCATTTGAAGGATGTTGACAAGATTTCTCAAAAAAACATGGTAGGAAAACATCTTGGTGGTAGAGCATGGCCCCCACCCTGAATTTTAATTATCTTTTTTCAGATAAGATAATTTCCCTTAAAGTAAGTTTCACTGATATTAATCCAACAAGATATATAAATACACACCATTATAGTAGCTCAGTTGGTAGAGTGCTTGTTCGGTAAGTGGGAGGTTGTGGGTTCAAACCTAGGCTGAGTCTGACCCAATACTCGAAAGAGGGTAGTGTCTGTACTCCACATTACAAATTTTTTTTGGAGGGAAACTGAAATAATGGAGGCCCTGTGTCAAAGTAGGCATGGCATGATAAAAATCCCTGTTGTATAATGCCATCAGCACAATGCATGGCAAAATTTCTGCATCTTGTCAATAGCTGGCGACATCTGGATATCAGTGAAATATTCTTGACCGAGATGTTAAACATTAAATGTTATTCAGAAATAAGCCATTATGCTTTCTCTTTAGATGTGACCTATATCAAACCCATTTTTTTGTGCTAAATGCACAATTTCCTACACTACAATGCAGGGATGAAGCCTAACTATTTTGAGTTGAAGGCCCAGCTCACTTCAGAAAAGAAGTTTAAATAGTAATTCATAGCTAAAATGTGTAAACATTCAGGGGCCCAGACTGATTTTTAGGAGCCATGGGCTACTGGGACCCTGCTAGTCTTCATCCCTGCAATGCACTATGAAACTTGGGTCAGACAGTTTTATGTAGACGGACAATATGCGACCTGTATTTTTAAAAGTCCCATGTACTATAAAAACACAAAGAGCACCTTAATTCATTCATTTTTGGGGTAAATCGGAGAGAAAATACTTACACACGATATAGATCTAGTGAAGTGACAAAGAGGAAGCAATATTGCAAAAATAAAAGGTAAAGAAAAAACGGATCGAGATCAACAATTTTCCGGGAGTGAAACTGAAATTTAGGTACCACTGACACACATCGTTTCGCTCAATAATAGGAAGGGGGGGGGTCTATGCAAAATTGTGCAAAAACAGGCACTCGTTTGATATGGGCGAGGTTATACGGTATAACCTGGCCCACATCAAACGAGTGCCTGTGATATAGAACCAAGGCTGCTGTAACTTTGTAAGTCTAAACCTAACCTCAATACAATGACAAAACCTACATCTTGATTATCTTTGAAAATAATTTAAATGTTTAGTTGAAACCCCCGAATTACCATCTAAATTTCTTCTCTTCCTGTACACACAACCTGTTTCTAAAATGGCGACCGAGAATGTACTTGGAACGCGCAGAAAACACCACGTGATCGATTTTCCCGCCTCAACATTTTCGTTGAGCTTAAACACACGTGTTTAAGAGCGAGTGTTTATATCTGTCATTTATCTGTGTGTTAAATTAAACACGAGTGTTTTTTTTTTTTTTTCTAAATTGAGTTTGTCGCATCTTCACGGTTAAGAGCTTTAAAGATCACTTGACCAAATACAATATTTGAGTATTCATAAATTGCTCAAGGACACTGATGATATCGACTTCATGAAACTGCTGTTTCAACGGAAAATCCATTCCGTAAAGATATGTTATCATTCCAAACGTTATAATTAAATATTTTTACTTAAAAATAAAACTTGTGCAACATTTTTTTTATAACATTATCGATATTATAAAGTTTGAAATGGCCTAACACACATGTACGATTAAAAAATCAAATGCAATACAGTAGCTTTCATATTAAACACCGGTGTTTACCTTCATCTCTACTGTTTATTTCAATCTTACTGTTTATGAAAACGCAATTTTTAAACGTTACGTGTTAAGTATTTAAGCATGCCTGTTAAAAATTCATACACTAGTGGTTAAATATTAAACACGCCTTAAACATGTTAAGCGTTGGGATTTTTTACAGTGTATTAATACACATGTCAAGATAATTCACTTAGTTGTGTATTAATACACACGTCAAGATAATTCACTTAGTTGTGTATTAATACACACATGGATTCTTATAACACCCCGTCAAGATAATTCACTTAGTTGTGTATTAATACACATGTCAAGATAATTCACTTAGTTGTGTATTAATACACATGTCAAGATAATTCACTTAGTTGTGTATTAATACACACGTCAAGATAATTCACTTATATTTGTGTATTAATACACACATGGATTCTTATAACACCCCGTCAAGATAATTCACTTAGTTGTGTATTAATACACACGTCAAGATAATTCACTTAGTTGTGTATTAATACACACGTGGATTCTTATAACACCCCGTCAAGATAATTCACTTAGTTGTGTATTAATACACACGTCAAGATAATTCACTTAGTTGTGTATTAATACACACGTGGATTCTTATAACACCCCGTCAAGATAATTCACTTAGTTGTGTATTAATACACACGTGGATTCTTATAACACCCCGTCAAGATAATTCACTTAGTTGTGTATTAATACACACGTCAAGATAATTCACTTATATTTGTGTATTAATACACACATGGATTCTTATAACACCCCGTCAAGATAATTCACTTAGTTGTGTATTAATACACATGTCAAGATAATTCACTTAGTTGTGTATTAATACACACATGGATTCTTATAACACCCCGTCAAGATAATTCACTTAGTTGTGTATTAATACACACGTCAAGATAATTCACTTAGTTGTGTATTAATACACACATGGATTCTTATAACACCCCGTCAAGATAATTCACTTAGTTGTGTATTAATACACACGTCAAGATAATTCACTTATATTTGTGTATTAATACACACATGGATTCTTATAACACCCCGTCAAGATAATTCACTTAGTTGTGTATTAATACACACGTCAAGATAATTCACTTAGTTGTGTATTAATACACACATGGATTCTTATAACACCCCGTCAAGATAATTCACTTATATTTGTGTATTAATACACACGTGGATTCTTATAACACCCCGTCAAGATAATTCACTTAGTTGTGTATTAATACACACGTCAAGATAATTCACTTAGTTGTGTATTAATACACACATGGATTCTTATAACACCCCGTCAAGATAATTCACTTAGTTGTGTATTAATACACACGTCAAGATAATTCACTTATATTTGTGTATTAATACACACATGGATTCTTATAACACCCCGTCAAGATAATTCACTTAGTTGTGTATTAATACACACGTCAAGATAATTCACTTAGTTGTGTATTAATACACATGTCAAGATAATTCACTTATATTTGTGTATTAATACACACATGGATTCTTATAACACCCCGTCAAGATAATTCACTTAGTTGTGTATTAATACACACATGGATTCTTATAACACCCCGTCAAGATAATTCACTTATATTTGTGTATTAATACACACATGGATTCTTATAACACCCCGTCAAGATAATTCACTTAGTTGTGTATTAATACACACGTCAAGATAATTCACTTATATTTGTGTATTAATACACACATGGATTCTTATAACACCCGTCAAGATAATTCACTTAGTTGTGTATTAATACACACGTCAAGATAATTCACTTATATTTGTGTATTAATACACACATGGATTCTTATAACACCCCGTCAAGATAATTCACTTAGTTGTGTATTAATACACACGTCAAGATAATTCACTTATATTTGTGTATTAATACACACATGGATTCTTATAACACCCCGTCAAGATAATTCACTTAGTTGTGTATTAATACACACGTCAAGATAATTCACTTATATTTGTGTATTAATACACACATGGATTCTTATAACACCCCGTCAAGATAATTCACTTAGTTGTGTATTAATACACACGTCAAGATAATTCACTTAGTTGTGTATTAATACACATGTCAAGATAATTCACTTAGTTGTGTATTAATACACACGTCAAGATAATTCACTTATATTTGTGTATTAATACACACATGGATTCTTATAACACCCCGTCAAGATAATTCACTTAGTTGTGTATTAATACACATGTCAAGATAATTCACTTAGTTGTGTATTAATACACATGTCAAGATAATTCACTTAGTTGTGTATTAATACACACGTCAAGATAATTCACTTATATTTGTGTATTAATACACACATGGATTCTTATAACACCCCGTCAAGATAATTCACTTAGTTGTGTATTAATACACACGTCAAGATAATTCACTTATATTTGTGTATTAATACACACATGGATTCTTATAACACCCCGTCAAGATAATTCACTTAGTTGTGTATTAATACACACGTCAAGATAATTCACTTATATTTGTGTATTAATACACACATGGATTCTTATAACACCCGTCAAGATAATTCACTTAGTTGTGTATTAATACACACATGGATTCTTATAACACCCCGTCAAGATAATTCACTTAGTTGTGTATTAATACACACGTCAAGATAATTCACTTAGTTGTGTATTAATACACATGTCAAGATAATTCACTTAGTTGTGTATTAATACACACGTCAAGATAATTCACTTATATTTGTGTATTAATACACACATGGATTCTTATAACACCCCGTCAAGATAATTCACTTAGTTGTGTATTAAGGCCAAGTGGTACAAATGGGCACTATCCTACAAGTTTCTGATTTTTTCCATATATGTCAAACTTTTTGAGGCGCATCTGAAAATGTAAAAAAATATAGGGGTCACCTTTTTACTTTTTTAGCTATAAAGCGTCAAAAATGTCAAAAATGTCGGGATTTTAACATAGGATTAATGGGAAATTGCATTTTTTCAGGCTCTGAAAAATTGGGAAAAGTGTATAAAAATAACAGATTGTCCTACAAGATTTTGAAAAACTAACATAATGTAGTTCTGAATTTAAATTTTCTGAAAATGTAAAGAAATACATATGTCACCTTGCTTGATTTTTCGGTATAAAACTTTAAAGACGAAATTTGATGCTAAAATATGACCAAAATTAACAATAACGTCATGATTTTTGACGATATTGCTAAAGGATCGGCAAACTTGCAAAATTTAACGTAATCGTGTCGTAAACTAGGAGTGTTGTGTTTGTGCTTCTCGCTGTTATAGTAAATATATTAATTTTATTATTTGTATACAAATTACTTCATCAATTAGATTATTTTATATTCCCAGTCACTATGGAATAAATATTTATGATAGAAATAATAATATTCAGAAACATTATTACTTCGAATAGCAGAAGAACAAGGCCTTATCATCCAAAATAAGAGCCAATGATGATACTTCGATAATGCAAGAACAAGGGTCATTCAGAGTCAAGGAAATATTATCAATGGCTACATTTGAAACATGAAAAAGATATTGAACTATTGAGACAAAATCTTGACTAGAGTGAAGAAATCATTATAATTCAAATCATTATTCTTAGCCAAAGTGAGTTACTGTTCAAAAACCACCGAGCTCGAAAATACGTCACTCAGAAACTCCGTACGCAATTCTGCAGATACGTCGGTATAAATTTTCAAATAAATTTTAAAACTCATAGTGTATGAAAAATTTGAAAATCTTTAATTTTTAAAATCTGAAAGAATTTTGAAAATCGAAACAATATTAAAAAAGATATCATCAATTAAATTTTGTGAAAAAAAACCCGTCTTAATCAATTGAAGGTATAAAAAGGCAAATTTTCAGAGAATCACTGGTAATTAGATCTGTTGAATTTATCCGTGTATCGTATTTATGAAACTTTTCTTGTATATTTTCATTAATATTTTTTAATCGATAGATATTATGTATTTTATTCCCTGCAAGATATTTATCAAAATTATTACAGTCCCTTTAAGTTAGGACTTGGAATTATACCGGCAAAGTGCATATATTTGTACACGCCGTGCGTAACGTCAGCATCCATTTGTACCACTTGGCCTTAATACACATGTCAAGATAATTCACTTAGTTGTGTATTAATACACATGTCAAGATAATTCACTTATATTTGTGTATTAATACACACATGGATTCTTATAACACCCTGTCAAGATAATTCACTTAGTTGTGTATTAATACACATGTCAAGATAATTCACTTATATTTGTGTATTAATACACACATGGATTCTTATAACACCCCGTCAAGATAATTCACTTAGTTGTGTATTAATACACACGTCAAGATAATTCACTTAGTTGTGTATTAATACACACGTCAAGATAATTCACTTAGTTGTGTATTAATACACATGTCAAGATAATTCACTTATATTTGTGTATTAATACACACATGGATTCTTATAACACCCCGTCAAGATAATTCACTTAGTTGTGTATTAATACACACGTCAAGATAATTCACTTATATTTGTGTATTAATACACACATGGATTCTTATAACACCCCGTCAAGATAATTCACTTAGTTGTGTATTAATACACACGTCAAGATAATTCACTTAGTTGTGTATTAATACACACATGGATTCTTATAACACCCCGTCAAGATAATTCACTTAGTTGTGTATTAATACACACGTCAAGATAATTCACTTATATTTGTGTATTAATACACACGTGGATTCTTATAACACCCCGTCAAGATAATTCACTTAGTTGTGTATTAATACACACGTCAAGATAATTCACTTAGTTGTGTATTAATACACACATGGATTCTTATAACACCCCGTCAAGAAAATTCACTTATATTTGTGTATTAATACACACATGGATTCTTATAACACCCCGTCAAGATAATTCACTTAGTTGTGTATTAATACACACGTCAAGATAATTCACTTAGTTGTGTATTAATACACACATGGATTCTTATAACACCCCGTCAAGATAATTCACTTATATTTGTGTATTAATACACACGTGGATTCTTATAACACCCCGTCAAGATAATTCACTTAGTTGTGTATTAATACACACGTCAAGATAATTCACTTAGTTGTGTATTAATACACACGTCAAGATAATTCACTTAGTTGTGTATTAATACACACGTGGATTCTTATAACACCCCGTCAAGATAATTCACTTAGTTGTGTATTAATACACACGTCAAGATAATTCACTTAGTTGTGTATTAATACACACGTGGATTCTTATAACACCCCGTCAAGATAATTCACTTAGTTGTGTATTAATACACACGTCAAGATAATTCACTTAGTTGTGTATTAATACACACGTCAAGATAATTCACTTAGTTGTGTATTAATACACACATGGATTCTTATAACACCCCGTCAAGATAATTCACTTAGTTGTGTATTAATACACACGTCAAGATAATTCACTTATATTTGTGTATTAATACACACATGGATTCTTATAACACCCCGTCAAGATAATTCACTTAGTTGTGTATTAATACACACGTCAAGATAATTCACTTAGTTGTGTATTAATACACATGTCAAGATAATTCACTTATATTTGTGTATTAATACACACATGGATTCTTATAACACCCCGTCAAGATAATTCACTTAGTTGTGTATTAATACACACATGGATTCTTATAACACCCCGTCAAGATAATTCACTTATATTTGTGTATTAATACACACATGGATTCTTATAACACCCCGTCAAGATAATTCACTTAGTTGTGTATTAATACACACGTCAAGATAATTCACTTATATTTGTGTATTAATACACACATGGATTCTTATAACACCCCGTCAAGATAATTCACTTAGTTGTGTATTAATACACACGTCAAGATAATTCACTTATATTTGTGTATTAATACACACATGGATTCTTATAACACCCCGTCAAGATAATTCACTTAGTTGTGTATTAATACACACGTCAAGATAATTTACTTATATTTGTGTATTAATACACACATGGATTCTTATAACACCCCGTCAAGATAATTCACTTAGTTGTGTATTAATACACACGTCAAGATAATTCACTTATATTTGTGTATTAATACACACATGGATTCTTATAACACCCCGTCAAGATAATTCACTTAGTTGTGTATTAATACACACGTCAAGATAATTCACTTAGTTGTGTATTAATACACATGTCAAGATAATTCACTTAGTTGTGTATTAATACACACGTCAAGATAATTCACTTATATTTGTGTATTAATACACACATGGATTCTTATAACACCCCGTCAAGATAATTCACTTAGTTGTGTATTAATACACATGTCAAGATAATTCACTTAGTTGTGTATTAATACACATGTCAAGATAATTCACTTATATTTGTGTATTAATACACACATGGATTCTTATAACACCCCGTCAAGATAATTCACTTAGTTGTGTATTAATACACATGTCAAGATAATTCACTTATATTGTGTATTAATACACACATGGATTCTTATAACACCCCGTCAAGATAATTCACTTAGTTGTGTATTAATACACACGTCAAGATAATTCACTTAGTTGTGTATTAATACACACGTCAAGATAATTCACTTAGTTGTGTATTAATACACACATGGATTCTTATAACACCCCGTCAAGATAATTCACTTAGTTGTGTATTAATACACATGTCAAGATAATTCACTTAGTTGTGTATTAATACACACATGGATTCTTATAACTCCCCGTCAAGATAATTCACTTAGTTGTGTATTAATACACACGTCAAGATAATTTACTTATATTTGTGTATTAATACACACATGGATTCTTATAACACCCCGTCAAGATAATTCACTTAGTTGTGTATTAATACACACGTCAAGATAATTCACTTATATTTGTGTATTAATACACACATGGATTCTTATAACACCCCGTCAAGATAATTCACTTAGTTGTGTATTAATACACACGTCAAGATAATTCACTTAGTTGTGTATTAATACACATGTCAAGATAATTCACTTAGTTGTGTATTAATACACACGTCAAGATAATTCACTTATATTTGTGTATTAATACACACATGGATTCTTATAACACCCCGTCAAGATAATTCACTTAGTTGTGTATTAATACACATGTCAAGATAATTCACTTAGTTGTGTATTAATACACATGTCAAGATAATTCACTTATATTTGTGTATTAATACACACATGGATTCTTATAACACCCCGTCAAGATAATTCACTTAGTTGTGTATTAATACACATGTCAAGATAATTCACTTATATTTGTGTATTAATACACACATGGATTCTTATAACACCCCGTCAAGATAATTCACTTAGTTGTGTATTAATACACACGTCAAGATAATTCACTTAGTTGTGTATTAATACACACGTCAAGATAATTCACTTAGTTGTGTATTAATACACACATGGATTCTTATAACACCCCGTCAAGATAATTCACTTAGTTGTGTATTAATACACATGTCAAGATAATTCACTTAGTTGTGTATTAATACACACGTCAAGATAATTCACTTATATTTGTGTATTAATACACACATGGATTCTTATAACACCCCGTCAAGATAATTCACTTAGTTGTGTATTAATACACACATGGATTCTTATAACACCCCGTCAAGATAATTCACTTAGTTGTGTATTAATACACACGTCAAGATAATTCACTTATATTTGTGTATTAATACACACATGGATTCTTATAACACCCCGTCAAGATAATTCACTTAGTTGTGTATTAATACACATGTCAAGATAATTCACTTATATTTGTATTAATACACACATGGATTCTTATAACACCCCGTCAAGATAATTCACTTAGTTGTGTATTAATACACACGTCAAGATAATTCACTTAGTTGTGTATTAATACACACGTGGATTCTTATAACACCCCGTCAAGATAATTCACTTAGTTGTGTATTAATACACACGTCAAGATAATTCACTTAGTTGTGTATTAATACACACGTGGATTCTTATAACACCCCGTCAAGATAATTCACTTAGTTGTGTATTAATACACACGTCAAGATAATTCACTTAGTTTGTATTAATACACACATGGATTCTTATAACACCCCGTCAAGATAATTCACTTAGTTGTGTATTAATACACATGTCAAGATAATTCACTTAGTTGTGTATTAATACACATGTCAAGATAATTCACTTAGTTGTGTATTAATACACACATGGATTCTTATAACACCCCGTCAAGATAATTCACTTAGTTGTGTATTAATACACACGTCAAGATAATTCACTTAGTTGTGTATTAATACACACGTCAAGATAATTCACTTAGTTGTGTATTAATACACACATGGATTCTTATAACACCCCGTCAAGATAATTCACTTAGTTGTGTATTAATACACATGTCAAGATAATTCACTTAGTTGTGTATTAATACACACGTCAAGATAATTCACTTATATTTGTGTATTAATACACACATGGATTCTTATAACACCCCGTCAAGATAATTCACTTAGTTGTGTATTAATACACACATGGATTCTTATAACACCCCGTCAAGATAATTCACTTAGTTGTGTATTAATACACACGTCAAGATAATTCACTTATATTTGTGTATTAATACACACATGGATTCTTATAACACCCCGTCAAGATAATTCACTTAGTTGTGTATTAATACACATGTCAAGATAATTCACTTATATTTGTGTATTAATACACACATGGATTCTTATAACACCCCGTCAAGATAATTCACTTAGTTGTGTATTAATACACACGTCAAGATAATTCACTTAGTTGTGTATTAATACACACGTGGATTCTTATAACACCCCGTCAAGATAATTCACTTAGTTGTGTATTAATACACACGTCAAGATAATTCACTTAGTTGTGTATTAATACACACGTGGATTCTTATAACACCCATGTCAAGACAATTCACTTATATTTGTGTATTAACACACACAACCCGCTCAAGATTACTTTTATATAACACCCGGCATCGGTTTCACAATCATTCCTTAGCTAAGATTTTCCTGAACTTAAATCTGGCAAAATTTTAAGATCGCATCAAGATAAAACATTTGCATTTAGTTTTGATAAAAATATTCATCAATAGTTCCAGAAATTTGCTTAATTTAAGTTAAGAAAAATCTTAGCTAAGGAATGATTGTAAAACCGGTCAAGAAAATTCAATTATATGAACGCAGTAATGAAATGTATAGCTGTGTATTGACCCATCTCTATCAAAAAGAAAATGACTGTATTAAATTTAATAACTCATTAGGAAGATTTTAAACACTTATTTCAAAATTACAACAAATAATATTATGAACACAACCGTTTGATTTCTTCTTAATGTGTTATTAAATAACAACAGTCTTAAAGCTCCTTTATTAGGAGGGATTTACCAAGAACGTGCTCCATTATAAGGAGGGATTACCAAGAACAGCACAGAATAACGGCCATATTGTAAACAGTCAACGGTGCAATAAGAAATATTTAAAATATCAATTATTAATCAACAAAATGACTAATAAAATTCAGAATATATTCTTTATTCATTAATAATTCAGTATAGAAAAAAATAAGTTTCTAGCTTACACACAAACTTCCTTGGCGCGTTTCATTTCCCTTGGCGTCTACCTTGGCATGAAGTCCTCCTTGGCATGATTTAGGCAGACCCGACACGGACGCTGGTAGTGAAAAACATGAGCGTAATGCGAATTTTAAGCTACTTTTACATGGACGGGCTTAGCTACATCGGACAAAATTACACCGTTTTTCTGTGTTTTCCGTTTGAACATTTTATTTAGATTTTGAATTATGTCCAAAAATTGAATGCCAACTTAAAAAATATTTATCTGGGAACAAAATGACACCAAGATCACGATGAACGGACACAAATTAAAAAAGTAATGTAGAGTTTTGTCGGAGCACCTACAAGTGAAAGATCTGATTCGTTGTTCCCCTTTACTCTTTTTTATATACTTATCGGTATTTTTTAAATTTTATTATGAAACTGGCCCCTGTGCAGGAGACACTCTGTATTTCGTCGCAAAAGGCTGAAATTGCCGGTGCGACGTTAAGAAACATTCGACCAACCAACCAACCAATCTCAGATTCGATTCTTCAGTGACTTGGATACGTACATACATGTAGGTTATCTAGTAAAAACTGAGCAAAAAGAGCGACAGTGTACACGTACACAATATAAGTAAGAGTGCATGTATCACATTGTTCATGTATCGTTGAATGCAAATCTTGACGCTATCTATTGATACACTATGAGTGTGGTACGGAGGTTCAGTCAAACCTTACTTTTTTGAAGCAAAAAATCTCACTAAGTAATGCAGTAAAGGTTTATCTAAATATAATGCGTTTTTGAAAACATTAAGCCTAAATTTTAAAAGTTAGCGAGCTTTGAGTGTGACTTATAACAGTATTTATAGCATTTGAGAACACTTCAAAATTTTTTATAAGGTCGTGAGCTTTTCTGTTGTCTGTACAGGTAGCTCATATTTTATCAAATGTAGCCTTTCGTTGGCGGCATATTTAAGGTACAAGTCCAAATATAAAAAAGAATCAGTTCAAGATCACTAGGATAGATGACATGACTATAAGTACTGTAAACCGCCAACTACTGGTAAAATAAAATTAATTACCTGACAAGGAGACGTATCACATACAATGGCCAGTAATTAACTGATTAACAGCTATGCCAGTGTTCCATCATTTGTCGGTGGTCAGTCTACCGGGTCTGGGTAATTAATCCCCAATTACTTATCAGATGCGGGTATATCGATGGAAGCCATACCACTGTCATTCAGAACTATTATTATTTTAACACTGACTATATAACCATTTAACGTGCGTCCATACACATTCATAGTCACAGCAGCGATGTACAGTACTGAACTTTTTTGGTGAAAATTAGCGGCAGTTTTATTTTAGCGCTGACACTCTTATCGCCAATTGCGCTAAAATAAAACTGCCGCTAAAAAACACGGTTTACAGTAGTACGAAAGCCTATTAAGCTCATAAATAAAAAAATTAATAGGCGCAATAACGCGAAATAAAGGCGTAATAACGCGAATTGAAAGGCGTTATAACGCGAAATAAAGGCGTAATAACGCCTTTAGAAAGGCGTAATAATGCGAATTGAAAGGTGTTATAACGCGAAATAAAGGCATTATAACGCGAATTGAAAGGCGTTATAACGCGAAATAAAGGAGTAATAACGCGAATTGAAAGGCGTTATAACGCGAAATAAAGGCGTTATAACGCCTTTAGAAAGGCGTAATAACGCGAATTGAAAGGCGTTATAACGCGAAATAAAGGCATTATAACGCGAATTGAAAGGCGTTATAACGCGAAATAAAGGCGTAATAACGCGAATTGAAAGGCGTTATAACGCGAAATAAAGGCATTATAACGCCTTTAGAAAGGCGTAATAACGCGAATTGAAAGGCGTTATATTGCGAAGTTAAGATGCCTTCCATAATAATGTGGAAGTCCTGGGGTTTAATCTCTACCCCACCCACCCCCACCCCACACTTTACATACATATTAAAACTGTGTGTGTGTGTGTGTGTGTGTGTGTGTGTGTGTGTGTGTGTGTGTGTTTCCTGCACAACTATAATATGTAATGTAATAAGCTGTTTTATATGTATTTATTCTATGAAAATTTTTAAAAAAATGCACATCATCCGATCCTGCGCTGAAATGAACATACTATTTCAGTAAAACAGAAAGAAAGGTTTCTTTTCAATGTTAAAGTGTTGTTTTTTCATAAAGAGTAGCATTTTATATATGGGGATGGAAATCTTTTAAGTAATCTGAAATATAAACATTGATAAACATTGGCAATGTACACATGACTATTTATTCAAAAGTTCCTGTCCAATTGCCAATCGCTAACTTTTAACAATGATTAAATGACACCTGTCACATCTTAGTATGAATAGATCTACAGTTGCCTTAAGGTTTTTCAAACTAAAACGAATCTGTTTGTGGTGAGGGTTGTTAACATTCTCAAATGACTGCTCTATTTATAGACAAAAAGGCGTTATTACGCCTTTCTAAAGGCGTTATAATGCCTTTCGATTCGCGTTATAACGCCTTTCAATTCGCGTTATTACGCCTTTCAATTCGCGTTATAACGCCTTTCTAAAGGCGTTATAACGCCTTTTTTCGCATTTTAACGCCTTTATTTCGCGTTATTACGCCTTTTAATTTTTTTTATTCATGAGCTTAATAGGCTTTCGTAAGACAGATCTGCATCTTAAAAGAATAAATAGGTAAACGGTCATTTAAATATTGTTTCTGAACACATAACCTAACTGAAAAAGTATAACTATAAATAAAAAAAAAAAATAAATAAATAAATAAATAAATAAATAATTTCATCAATTTATAAATACATGTAAACGAAATAATTTGACACACGTACCCACGCTTATAATAATAATAATAATAATAATAATAATAACATTGATCACAATCCTCATTTTTGCACAAAATATCACAATATTATTACACATAGGGTGTATATAAGCTGCTACTAAAGATATTTATTGTTTTTTTTCAATTTAAAAAAGATTGGCATGACAAATTCTAGCTATGTATGTAGTTTTATAAATATCTGATAGACAATTTAGGAATTATTGCCCCTTAAAGTTCTTTTCTTTCTTTTTTTACATATTTTCATAGCTTTTGATTATTTTCTTGAGAATTATTAGAGATAGATAAAGAGTATAAATTGGAAAAATAATCAACACGACAAGATCTAACTGATAAGCAAGTTTCATAAAAATATAATCATCCATGTGGGAGTTATTGCCTCTGAAATGTCATACTTTTTGTGATTTTTGTTGTTTCGGCCATTTTCATCAAAATGGTTAGAGATAGATAAAAAGTATTGATGCAAAAATAATCAGTATGAAAAATAGAGTTGAGTTGAGTAATGGTGTTTAACGTCCCAGTCAAGAAAGATTTCACTTATATCGACACGTCGCCAGCTATAGGCGAAGATGCAGAAATTTTGCCTGTGCGTTGCGCTTATGGCATTATACAGCAGGGTTCTTTAGCATGCCAAGCCCACCGTGACACGGGACCTTTATTTTAAGTTCCACCCGAAAGAACCGTGACTTTCATTTCGTAATGCCGAGTGCTTGGCGAAAGAACAGTCACTACCCACTTTCAAGTCTTGGGTCAGACCCGGCTGGGGTTCGAACAAATAACCTCCCACTTACGGAGCATGAAAAATAGAGGTACATAGGAGATTTCAAAAATATCCAATTATTTTAGAGTTATTGCCTTTTAAAAGTTACATTTTTATATTTTTATAGTTTTATATAAAAGAAAGATAAATAAGAAAAATTGAAAAAAAGATTGGCATGACAATTAAAAATTGAATTAAAGCATGTTAAAAAGTTGAATTTAAATAGTCGAACCAAGTCACTATATTTCTCATACTAGTATTCAAACAAAAGACTATTTTTAACACTGCATACTATATTATTTGTTGCGGACAAAACATTTTAATTAGTGCTTGCAAACAGTACTCTCTCTCTCTCTCCGAGTGTCTCTCTTCCCGAGTGTCTCTCTCTCTCCCTCCGACTCTCTCTCTCGCTCTCTCTCTCTCTTTCTCTCTCTCTCCTATAAACATTTTGTTCTTTAAAAAATCACATGTAATTGTATTAGAGGGGTAAATCTGTAAGAAATTGCAACTCAATGATTAAATAGTTATTATGCATACATTGTCGAAACGCATGGTCAAGTTTTACATCGTGGTCATCGCGACCTATACATACTGTCATATTTTCGTTTAGCACTTTTTCGAGGTTTAATATAAGATTCAAAGAATGATATACGACGATATCAACACATTGAAATAAAACAAGAAACATACCTTGATAAATTTCCCCGTGATTAACTCGATTGAAAATACAATAATCCTGTTCACTGAGACTAAAGCCACAAGTTTAGTATAAAAAACCACAGTCACACTACTGACCTACATGTATTTATTAAAAGTACATTCATTATATAACTTTATACCACGCGAACTCCGTCTTGTGACAACACATTTTATCCGACGGTGTTTACAGAACACAGGCTACTAACCGGGATCCTACAAAATCACGATGATCCACCTGACATCCTAGTTTTTGTTTATTATTATTTTTATTAATTTAAATATTATTATTATTATTATTATTATTGTTATTAATATCATTATTAATATTGTTGTTGTTGATGATGATGATATTGTTGTTGTTATATTTGCTAATTTCATACAATTTTATTTAAAACATTAGTTGGCGACGTCTCGATATAAGTGAAATATTCTTGACTGGGACGTTAAAACCCCATTACTCACTCACTCCTTTGTAAGGGGAGGTCGTGGTTCGACCCCCAGACGGGTCTGACCAAGACCTAAAAGTGGGTAGTGACTTTCTTTCGCCAAGCACTGGGCATTACGAAATGAAAAGTCACGTTCTTTCGGAAAGGAACTTAAAAATAAACGAGGTCGTGGTCACGGTAGACTTGGCACGATAAAGAACCCCGCGTAAAAAATGCCATCAGCGTAACGCACAGGCAAACTTTCTGCACCTTCGCCTATAGCTGGCGACGTCTCGATGTAAGTTTACAATCGGGAGTCTCACACCTGAATAATAATCATCGTTTGTCCACCAAAAGTGGTGAAATGAGAACGTTACCAGTCTGCCTGCCAAAAGGGCAGTTGTTTTCTTATGGCCAGTCGTCTCAAACCTAACCGATAAGATTATATATATGTCCTCCAAAAAAGCGGCGGAATTAGAAAGCGTTACGGTCTGCCGAACGGCAGATGTTTCTTCATGGAGTCCTGAATAAGTTGTCCGCCCAAAGAAGTGATAGGAAAAAGCGTGTCAGTCCGCTTGCTGAAGGGCAGTTGTTTTCTCATGGTATTCTAGTTTCTTCCACTAATCCCAGAACTGGCCGCCTCAGCCACATCCCAGAACTGGCCACCTCAGCCACTATCCAGAACTGCCGCCTCAGCCACTATCCTGGGCACCTCAACCACTATCCCAGAACTGCCCGCCCTCAGTCACTATTCCAGAACTGCCCGCCTCCGCCACTATCCAAAGAAACTGCTCGCCTCAGCACTATCCCAGAACTGCTCGCCTCGGTCATATCCCAGAACTGCCAACTCGGTCACTATCCCAAATCTGACTGCCTCAGCAACTATCCAAGAACTGGCCGCCTCAGTAACTATCCCAGAACTGCCCACCTCAGTCACTATCCCATAACTGCCCGCCTCCGCCACTATCCAAGAACTGCTCGCCTCAGTCACTATCCCAGAACTGCTCGCCTCGGTCACTATCCCAGAACTGCCCACCTCGGTCACTATCCCAAATCTGACTGCCTCAGCAACTATCCAAGAACTGGCCGCCTCAGTAACTATCCCAGAACTGGCAGCCCCCCACTATCCCAGAACTGCCCGCCTCAGCCACTATCCCAGAACTGCCGCCTCAGTCACTATCCCAGAACTGCTCGCCTCTGTCACTATCCCAGAACTGCCTGCCTCAGCCACTATGCCAGAACTGCCTGCCTCAGTCACTATCCAAAACTGACGCCTCAGTCACTATCCCATAACTGCCCGCCTCAGTCACTACCCAGAAACTGCCCGCCTCAGCCATTTTTCCCAGAACTGCCGCCTTAGTGCACTATCCAGCAGAACTGCCACCTCAAGCCACTATCCAAGAACTGCAAGCCTCAGTAAACTATCCCAGAAACTGGCCGCCTTAGTCACTATCACAGAATTGGGCCGCCTCAGCCACTATCCGAAAACTGACCGCCTCAGTCACTATCCCAGAACTGCCCGCCTCAGCCACTATCCTAGAACTGCCCGCCTCAGTCACTATCCCAGAACTGTCCGCCTCTGCCACTTCACCTGTAGCTGGTTACCGACCGATATATTTTCATCATTAAGTATAGACTCTTTTGTTACAAAAGTTACTTATGTCAGTGACGTCATTAAAAGGACGCAATTCAGGGCGAGTTTTCATTCTTTTTGCGTGTAATTCAAGCATGCCGGACCTTTGTCGGAACATTGTGGGTGTGGTCAGCGATACGTCAATTCTTCTTATCAAGATATATCTAGCAATGAAGTTTCACAATGATACCACTTACAGTTTCTGTGTTGAGTATGATGAAAACATCAAAGGGCAATAACTCCTGAATTACGAAAATAGAGTTATGGTTCTGTACACTGCACTTGTACTAGCAATGAAGTTTCATATTGATATATCTTACAGTTTTGTATTATGCTCCAGACAAAATTATGACCGACGGACAAACGCACCACACGGACGACAGACCAACTATATGCTCTCCCTTTGGGCAGCATAAAAAACGGAATGTCACAATTGGATCACCATCTAAAAATGAATGATGATAATTGTACGAATTGCATAACAGTTTTTGGACTCCCAGACAAAGTGTCCTGTCTTTATGGAATGTATGCCTATATCACTAGGAGTATAATATTTGTTTTAGACACTCAATTAAAAGAAAAGTACAAAAGTATCAGAACAAACTGTTAAATGAAACAAACAACTGTGAACTGGGTCAATTGTGTGACGTCACTCTGGAATGACTTTCATGCTTTTATGACGTCACACTCATTCAATACGATTTTTTATTGTATGACCGTATTACATGGATTTAAGTAGATTATATAATAAGTCGATTTATCGACATAGTTAAGTCGAATTTATCGAAAAACTAAGTCGACATATCAAGTAAAAAAAAAATTGTCGTGGCCCTAATACGCTTCTGTAATAAGATAGTTAATATTGCATGATTTTATAATCGTAGATGTCAATGATCACTATACATTTATTAAACGATGTTGAATATGAAAATTTTTTAAGGCATTTTACTTAAAACAATAATTTTTATTTCATATTGGAGTCGGCCCCGTCGGCGACATTTAATACAGTGTATTATAGTTTTGTGTCATTTTTATGGGAGTGATTTTCAAATTATTAAATATTTTATCAAGGATAAAGGACGAGGGAAGTCAAAATAATATTCATATTTCCATCGAACTCTCAATAAAATTGGGCAGTTGGATGCCATATTCGCGCAAAAGGTCTACGAGTTTCTTTTTAAAAAGTTTTTTAAAGAGATATCCTGTCGCTAAAAGAACGCTAAATGGTTCAAATTGATTTCACTTCTACCATTTTAAAAATACATTTGTTTTCATTGCAGAAACAAGGCAAATTTCAAAAGCATAATAATTTTTAATGACATCACTAGATGTTGTGATTAAAAAAAGAAAACAAAAAAACTAAACTTTTATTTCGATCGGCATTTATTTAAAGTAAATTATTGTTTTAAATTTAAACGATAGTACAAGTTACGACCGAACATTATATGTTACACCCAGTGGACGGTCTACTGACTATACAGGAGTGCGATATAAACCCTCATAATTTACCGAACGGAAAAATTATAATGTTTTTTTCTTGCCGAAAATTTGGTTTTTTCTCCGTTGCTTCTGTTTCCTCCACAATCCTAGAATCTGGCAAATCTAGTGTGAGGAAAATTCAGTTTCTCCACTTTTGTTGAACTTGACGTCTAGACAAAGACTACATTTTTTAAACAAACTGAAAAAAAATAAATTTGGCGTAAAGCACCATTGCCGGTACCTCTTTCAAGGCAAGCCGTTCGCATAAAACCTGGACAGGTCCTAGTGTCAGAAAAATGTGTCAGTACTAGTTCGCCCAGGCACATGTTTTACAATCATTTGAAGATTTTTCTGAATTTAAAACTGGCAAATTTTGACGAACATTTATTGTATTACAAATAAGAAATATCGACAAAATAAGTATATAGATGTAATAAGCTTAGAGATCTTCAGACTGTTTCTTTACTTTTCCGATTTCTTGCCAAAAACTATTTGCGACTATCACCGTAATTTGGCATAAGTGATTATTGCTGAATATTGAGTATAAATAATACCATTTTTAAAACAAGTTTGCTCTGATTTACTTTTGAGACTTTTTTGTCTATGCAAAAAAAGGGTAAGTTAATTACACACACATAAAGTACCTCAATATAAGTGAAAGAATATTTAATGGGCTGTAAACACATCTACATGTATCCCGTCAAAGAATACTTAATGGACTGTAAACACAGCCGCATGTATCCGTCAAAGATTTACGTACCCTGAGCTGCAGACAAAGGGTAATTTCATCTTTGACAGGGTACATGGGGGCGAGTAACCTGCCAGAACCCTGCATAACATTTTTGTCACCCTTCTGTTTAACTTCAATGCCATATTCTGTTTCACTTAGGTACGTTGTCACAATGTTTGTGTGTCGCAATGTATGAGTAACTGCTGATAAGGCTTCCAACAACATTATTCTCGTTTGTAAGAGATTCTACCTTGAATGTCTTATTAAGGAGCTTGGCTTAGATAGTATACAAATAACCCTGCATATACTAGAACTAATTTTACCAAAGATGAAGTCTTTCCAACCATAGGGGAGTTCTCGAGTCTTTCGGTATCAATCTTTAAGAGGAAGATCTTGATCTCCCTATGTATTGGATTCCTAAACTCCATAAAAATCCATACAAGGAAAGATATATAGCAGGCTCATCTAAATGTACTACTAAATCAGTATCGGTAAACTCTAAACACAAATTTTGACAATCGTCAAAGATGGTCTTCAGTTTATTCAGAAAAAGTATATTTTCTACACCTGGAATCAACCAAATGTGGATTCTCAAAAATTCTAAAGAATTACTTGAACATCTTGCTTCTAATAATTTATCTCATGAAAAAGTATAAAAAAAACATTTGATTTTTCTACACTATACACCACAATCTCTCATTCTTAAATTGAAAGAACGTCTTAAAGAAATTATTCACTTGTCTTTCTTCTACAAAAACGGTAAGCCTAGATACAAATATCTGGTGCTGAACAGGGATCTGGTTATTTTGTCAAGCACCATACGGATTCCAAACAAAAATATACTGAAGATTACCATCAACAAAATGTTGGAGTTTTTGATAGATAACTATTTGTTGTGTTTGGTAATATAGTTTTTCAGCAAACAATCGGTATACCAATGGGTACAAACTGTGCACCATTGCTTGCTGATTTGTTTCTTTATTCTTACGAAGCAGAATTTATGTAGAACCTTGTTAAATCTGGAGAGAAAAACTGTCGCCAAATTATTCAAACTAACATACAGATATATAGATGACGTTCTGTCTCAACAATCCTAAATTTGGAAACTATGTAAATGTCATCTATCCTAGTGAGCTTGAAATAAAAGACACGGCTGATTGCTCAAGTTCTGCTTCATATTTAGTTATACCTGAATTATGACGCACAGGAAAGGCTACATTTGAACTTTATGACAAACATGATGACTTCAATTTTTCTATTGTCAACTTTCCTTTTTTATGCAGCAATATACCTGCTTCTCCTGCTTATGGTGTATTTGTTTCCCAATTAATACGCTATGGTAGAGCTTGTTCCCACTACGGGGACTTTGTACAACGAAGTAGGCTGCTTGCAAATAAATTGTTGACTCAGGGATATTGCAAGCCTAGGCTTATCAAGGCCCTCAAAAAGTTTTATGGCCATCATCACAGTATTGTTGATAAGTTTGATGTCTTTGTGTCCAGGATTGCCTTGGATATATTTGACGTCTCATAGTTGCATGTTCCTTTCTGTTGTTGACAGACAACATATCTGTTGTGTTTAGTAATATAATTTTCAAGAAAATAATCGGTAAACTAATGGGCACAAATTGTGCATCATTGATTGTTGATTTTTATATCTACCTTATAACCAGGGATTAATATGTATGTTGTTTATTTAAATACACACCGGCCGGCATAGCTAGCTAAACAGGAGGTGCATAGCCTTCTGGAGCATCCGGCGTCACTTCCCTGGTGGAGGATGAGTCACGTGTTTTAACTTAATTTATTAGTTTCAAAGTTTTGACTTTGGTTTAGACATGGATCGGGTTGTTTTTTACTGTTCTGTTCGGAAATTCATTTTACTCAACTACTGATAATATCCTTCTACCTCTTTTCTGCAATATTTACGAGTTAACCCCGAGGTCTTCAGAAAAAATAGCATTACATGTATAATTATTTTTTTGTCTTTAAGGTACATATTATTGTGGCGAGCAGGACTTGATAGGTGACCGGGTAGCTCAGTAGGTAGAGCGTCCCACTAGTATTTGGTAAGTCCCGGGTTCGAGTCCCGGTTTGTCCGCTGTATTTTTCCCTTTCCTGTTACAATTTAGGCCTCGTCCGACAATAGGAAGTGGACGACCAACAGGTTGGTCCAAGGATTGGACCTTGCTGTTTCGATTCATGGGGATTGAATCGGAAAAATGGAAGGGAGGAATGTGGTGGGCCGGACTCGATAGGTTGGTTGGTACATGTACCTCAGTGGGTAGAGCGCCCCGCTAGTATTTGAAAACTCTCGGGTTCGAGTCCCGGTTTGACCGGTTTTACTTTTCCTGTTACATTATCTTAAAGGGATATGTCTAGTAGTTTATCATGGATTTTTTAATGATTAGGTAATTGTCACACGGTGACCGATTCCGTTGTAAATCCTGACAAAAAACCAAGGAACTCAGGTCGTTGTTATAAAAACAAACATCATTCATTTTGTTTACAGGCTTTATTTCATCTCCAATTATTGGTTATCCCAGATTCAATGTTTCTGTATTAGAGATCGTATTCCTATTTACAAGCCCCGTTTTTACACTCTCCACTACAACAGTCCGTATCTGCAGAGCACGTGGCATCATCGGCTGCACACCTTTTAAATAAAGAAAACATTGTTTTATTTATATGATATCGAATGTTAATTATTTACTCCGCGAGAAAGTATAATTGTTCGGTTATTGACAGTCGGTAGTTGTCTACGGATGTTCCGGTCTTCTCCGCAATCAACGAAATGACCGCCTCAATATAAGTAATAAAACCTTAACTCCTTGGTTTAATACTATATGTAACGAAACAAAGTGTTATATGCGACATTACAGACAATATACTAGCAGTCTGAAAGTGGTGTAAAGTGTACATGGGTAAATTAGAGGTGACAATCACTTCTACAACAGTCAGTCACCGACAGAACTTCTGTTTTACAATGTATAATGAACAAGAAATCAAAACAATGTCGTTTTACAATTAAGGTGATTGATCGATACTGATCCAATATCAAACAACATCTTATTTTCAATTTACATCAAGTTCGGTGTTTCACTTTTAAAAACGATTAAACGTTACTGATACAGTATCAAACATCTAATTATCAATTCACGTCAAGTTTGGTGCTTCACTTAAACGATTAAACGTTACTAATACAATATCAATCAACATCGAATTATCATTTCACATCAAGTTTGGTGCTTCACTTACCTCTTATTGAGGTTTACCATTTCTGGACTATTCATTCGTGGTCTAAAGAAAAAAAAAACAAGGAAAAATAACTTGTCTTTAACATTACGAAACACAAGAGATCTAGAGAGAGAGGAGAGAGAGAGAGAGAGAGAATTATTTTTAGCCTTTGGTGTCCAACACTATTTAAGAAAAAACTATAATCTTTAAGTACTAATGTCGAACAAATTATCTTTATTAAAGACTTTAGATAGCACACGTGCACCCAAACACTTAATTGAAGCACTCTGACTATAATTATCAGACGTTGGGCGGCACCGTATTAAGTATATGTGGTGTGCTGTAGAACTATTCGTGCATAACGAATTAATAGCCATAATTTAAAAAATTGCTACTCAGGAAAATAAAGTGATCTACAGCATCGGGCGACCCAAAATGCCCCGCTTAAATTACAACCAGTCATCAATAAATACGTCTTATTTACCTTCTCCATGGAAGTTGACGTGTTTAACTTAATTTGTCAGTTTCAAAGCTTATACTTTGTTGACATGGTTAGTATGTTTGTTTCAATAAATCACCAGATCGGCTTGTGATAATTTCTAAAATACTTTTATTCTTCTTTTTAAAAAAAATGATATGTTTTAGCTAAATCATATTATGATGATGATTAATGAATGTGTATTATAACATGATTTACCAAACAGTGATCTAACAATCTTATATGTAGGCAAAACTGTGTGTATTTACTTTTGAAGAGATTCACTTGATACTGGTCACTTTAATCACTTTGACTTTAAAGGCAAGCAAAAGAAATAAAACGTAAGACATACGTTAAATTAGAACTATTCTTTGGACTATCCCGGATTGTTTCTACATTGGAACATTTCTTTATCGTACAAAACCACGTATAGACTTTGATAATTGTCAGTTGATAATAAGTATGAACGTGTAATATTTAAAAGTTGTTCAAAAATTGTGTTTGAAATATTATTCGTTCCTGATTGTTGATCTACTAGTATTTTCTTTCACTGAGCAATTCAATATGATTAACAGGAGAAAGGCGGGGCTTATTTATCTCTAGGTCGCTAACTTCGATAATTTTTCCTTCAAATACATCTAATTTTTTATATATAGACAATGAAAGAAAATATTATAAATATAAGGAATTGAATAAAATAGAGCAATTGAGCATCAACTCTCTCTCTCTCTCTCTCTCCCTCTCTCTCTCTCTCTCTCTCTCTCTAGAACTCGAACCAGCAAATTAAATAAATACCAAATTCAATTCTAATAAAAAAACAAACATACTGATCCATGTCCGAATCACAATCCAGAAGCAAAGTAAAAACTTTGGAACTGACAAGTTAGGTTAAACACGTGAAGTGAGGCCGTGTGCTCCGGAAGGGTAAGCACCTCCTGTTTAGCTAGCTAAAATACACTCTTTTATAGCAGATAAATATACTGTACTTACTAGCAGATTCAACCAGGATGGTCATCATAGCCATCATCAATACTGCGGCAAATACGAATTTCATCTGAAAACAAAATTAAATCATCTGTATCAATATAGAGTGTTTAATCACGTCAAGCAATACTTTAGTAGTGCTGTCGAAAAATTAGTTTAAAAAATATATAACTCTATTTAATCATAGAAATATTAATGTAGTAGATGCCAAATCCAATCACTGTGGTCAATTCCAATTCTAGAATTCTAGAAAAAAACTCGGATACTGATTGTAAAAAGGACATGAGCATGTGACAAAAGTGATGAAGCTTCTATGTCGCCTTAAATATATCTTGTGTTTTAATATTTCAACATTAAAAAAACCAATCGATCATAATCAGAACAAACAATTCTACTTTAAAACTGCCAAATTTATATGTAAACTTCAATTAGCTAAGTGAGGCCTGTTGCTCCGGAAAGGTAAGCAATTCCTCACCGTTTAGCTTATTTCATCCACCATATGTATATTGAGAATGAAAGCAATGTTGAACTATGGAACAACAGATATAAATGCATTCTATATTCTCGTCTGTTTTCATGTTAAAATAAATCTAATTTGAAAATATATTAAAACAAGGACATACAATGTACTAAATTGCTTGAAATTAAATGAAACTCTCCGTCGGGAACAGTTCTCCAATAGTGGTGTGATTTCTATAACAGTTCCATCTAGAGGACCATAATAGATTACCATTAGGTGTCTCAGCACAAACATGATTTTAAATATAGCACACTTACCTTAGTTTATTTTCTGTAACTACAGATTTGAACGGTGTTTCTACATTCTTGTCTGCTTTATACAGCAACCGTTCTAATAGGCCACGTCCGCCTAACACATCTGTTGATCTCAACACCATATGTCCCTCGAAAAAACTAAACTAAAATACATAACATTTCATTGTTCGTAGAAACATTATAATGAACATGTCTGTCTGTTCAATCCATGTCTGACTCATAATACCAAAGCAAAGTATAAACTTTAAAACTGACAAATTATTATTTTTCTTTTACTATATAAAATACCACAGAATAACATCAAATATATAAATGCATCAAATAAACAAATAGATAATACTGATTATAATAGTTTTGATAAACGATAAGCAGTGGAAAAGTGATTGGGTCACTCCCTACCTACCTACATTTCCTTCCAATGCTTATTATCCTACAAAAGCTTTGTCAGGTGGATTAATAATAATAATAATAATAATACTTAGACATTGCTCTGTTGAATTATGAACAGAGTAGGTAAAGAGTGATTGGGTCCCTCCCCACCTACAGTTTTCTGTATTGCTTATCATCCAACAAAAGCTTTGTCCTTGGTGGATAAGTGAAGTTAATAATAATAATAATAATAATAATAATAATTCTTAGACATTTGCGTTGTTGAATGATAAAAAGACCAGGCGCAAAAGTGATTTGACTGCCATCAGGAAGTGAGGACAGATGCCCCTGAAGGGTATACATTCCAAGCAATATCTTGTGACGTTGGTCAGGGGAAATAACTCTCATACTAACTAGATGAGGAACAAGCCTGACCCGATACGGATTATTTTAAATCACCATGTGACCAGACTTGTCGAAGTAAATTCACAGAAACTAGTGATAGGTAGGGTGTTTGACTATATGGGTATCTATCAATTTTATTGTCAAAGCTAAAGTTCTAAATTATATATTTTACGTCCTATAGTACCATGTTCATTTCATTCTCAATTTGGCTCTTACACGCGACTGGTGTAGCTATCTAAACAAGTTGTTCTTACCGTTCAGGAGCACCCGATCTCACTTTTCTGATGGAAGTTTTAAAGAATATACTTAGTTTTGGGATTGTGATTTGGACATGGATAAAGTTTTTGTTTTTGATTCAACGACATATGTATTGATTAAAGTTTTTCTGTGAACAATGAAGTATTCAGTGCTTTTCAGATTATTTTTTTCTCGATGCCCATGATGTTGAAATCAACAGGTGCGTTAGACTGACGTGGCAATATTAGAACAGCTGCTATATAAAGCAGGCTATATTGTAGAAAGACAATTCTAATCTGTAGTTACAAGAAATAAATAAAGGTAAGTGTTTTAGCTTTATAATCAAATTTGTCCTGGGACACCCACTAGATTTGCCACATATATTAAATGTAATATTGCATTTGATACGCTGTCCCTACTTCTCTTGTGTTTCATTTAAGCCAGACATAACGCCTTCTTTTATCTCATAATCAAATAAATGCCTTGATTTATATCCCAATAAGATGACTTATCGATTCCAACCTTAGATTGGCATCTGACGGAATATGTTCTTTCAATAATGCGTTTCCTTTGCAGGTGCCAATACCTATATTTATTGCTGCAAAATTATATAGGTTTATTAATAATTTAATTATTACACTTGGTTGGTATCTCTGTTGGCGGACTAAAGAAGCAATATTGTCAGATAAGAATTTTTATCAAAATTATCATCTTTTACAATTTTAAAATTCATCAAAAACTGAGCTTCGTTTAATCGTTTAAAGTCCTGCCTTAGGTGATTTAAGAAGTTCTGTTCTTGTCATTTTAAGATATTTAAGGTGTTATGATTTGTAAGATTTTGGTCAGAGCTCTACTAATGAGTCATTCATTCTTTAATTTGCCTTCTAGTGCCGAGAAATTAACACAGCTAACACACGATTTATATGCTGACAAAAGTATATCTTAACATCTTAAACCCGGAACTCCATACCAGGTGGGATGTAGGGGTGTTGTATTTAAAGTTCCAAACAATTATATATAGACCTAAACAAAATATAAAAAAATAAAAAATAAAAAATAAAATAAAATAAAACACAGCTAGTTTAATATACAAATATGTATAGAAGTATAGTGTTATTTTTGATTAATTTTAAATTGATTTCTAAAATATAATATATATTTGCAAAATTAATACACCGTTGATTTTCATATGTTAACCTAATATATATATGCAAATATATATATATATATATTATATATATATAATATTATATTATATATATATATATATATAAATATAATATATATATGCAAAATTAATACACCGTTGATTTTTCATATGTTAACCTTGCCTTTACATCAGAGTCTTATTTCTTATAAGAATTGAAAGTGAACAAAATTGTTGGGAATGTCATGTACTATTTTAAAAGTTCTATAAAGGATTACATTATATTCATAAAGGAACATGACATGATTCAACTACACCTTATACACGTTCACTGAAATACACATGTACTTGAAACGTTTTATTGATATTTTCAGATGAAATTCGTATTTGCCGCAGTATTGATGATGGCTATGCTGACCATCTTGGTAGAATCTGCCAGTAAGTAGTCAGTTTTTATCTACTTTATAGGAATATATATTTAAGAATCAAATTTCAGTTCATTGGAATCGGCGGGTTCTAAAATTAGGTTCATACTTCATTAACTAGAAAAATGAAATTCAATTTTTACAATAACAAAATCACATTCTTCGTTCAAATATTAATTATTTATATCATCAAAACAAAACATTCCAAACCATGTCCAAATCAAAATCCAGAACCAAAGCTGAAACTTTAAACAAATTATCTTAAACACATGAACTTCAACCAAGCAAATGAGGTCGACTGTTCCATTTTATTAAAAAGAAACTTTGGTGTTTATAAATGGAAATTAACGGAGGTCACGACCTTGAAATGAAACGGTCGATCAGTAAATATTTACAATATGACGGTATTTCTCTTCGATAAAACAAACAGAAGCAGCGACCTAACATGGAACAACCATTCAGTAATAAGTATAAACCCCGCCTACTTACCTGTCAATCATATCGATCTATTCAGAGACAGAAAATAGAACATCAGTAAGAAACAAATAATATCTCAAACAAATTTAGACATTATATTTCTATCGTAATATTTTATATTATTACATTGAGAAGTGTTTGTTCTAGCTCAATAAATGTCTTGTATGTTTTATTCCTTGTGTTTTGTTTTGGGTTAAAGTGACCAGTAAAGAGTGTTCCTCTATATGTAAAGTCGTTAGTTTAATGTTTGGTGGAAATAAGACGTGGACAAGTGGTAATCAAATAAATGGTATATTTGGGGTGCTCTGATACTGTTTTTCACTCTAATTGCAAGTAGCAACTGTTTTGTGGTGGTCATTTCGGGTTTAAATTCGCAATTTTCATTTGTGTAAATACAAACATTCGCAGCTAGAACTCAAGTTACCGTCCAAAGTTTATAGAATTTTTATACAGGGTGGTCAAATATGCGAGACCACTCTCTGCCCTCTAACGTATTTTCAGATCAAGATAATGTTTGTTCGACATTAATGGTTGAGGTCCAGGTAGGGTCGAATAGTTAATGTTTAAAATAACATACAATTTCTGTCAATGCAGTTTTCTACAATTTTAAAAAGTCTTTTTCTTGTTTTTTCTGGTTTTAGACCACGAGATGAATAATCCGGAAAACGTTAAGCTTTATAAGAGGTAAGTGAAACACCAAACTTGATGTGAATTGATAATTGAGTGTTGTTTGATATTGTATCAGTAACGTTTAATCCGCTAAATAGTAAAACAAAATCGCTAATAGCTAGACCTCTGGGTTTAAACGTTAATATCTTTTCAAACACTTAAATTAGGAGCAGAGTGTGGTGGTTTAATAGAGTTTTACGTTCCAGTTAAGGTTTTAATACTTATATAGATCGGATCAGTTCGTAAATGGTAGAGAAAACTGGTGTATCTGTAAAAACTACCGACCGTTGACAAGCCAACAGTGCAGGAGACTGGTACACTTTTGACGAGTTCTTATATATTGCCCACAATATTACAGATTAGCTTTTTCTTCACTATATATGATATTCAAAGAAACCATAGAAGATTAGATCGATTAAAACAGTACTCACTTGTTATCAAAGGGGATAAAATCGCTACTAGCAAAACCATTGGGTTTAAACACTAGTATGTTATCGAACACTTGGATTACAAGTAGAGTGGGTGGTTCAATTGAGTTTTACTTAAGGTTTTGTTACTTATATAGACCTGGTTAGTTCGGGAATGGTAGAGAAAACTGGTATATCTGTAAAAACTACCGACCGTCGACAAGCCAACAGTTACACTTTCTTAATGTAGGGTATGTCCTGAGTTGAACCAGGCGTCGTAAAGCTCAATTATCCTTTAACACGCCTGAAAACCACTTGACCCAACGTGTCCCTGCCTCGAAGAGGAATGAGGAGATAAGTCAGATGAATATGCAGTGAGATATATTCCATGTCTTTATAATACATATTTATAACACATCATAAAACGATGAAGCAAAAAATTGCCTTGTTTTTAAAAGTATTTCAAACTTTTAAGAATTTATAAATGATAAAAAAAATCATATGAATCCATGTCCAAATCACAATCCAAAAGCGAAGTAAAATCGTTGAAACTGACAAATTAGGTGAAACACGCGATCTTCAAGCAGGGAAGTGAACGTATATTCCGGAATGGAAAACACGCGAAAGTCAAAATAAGAAGCAGAACTTGACGAATCAGTTGTATTTTTTTATTTCAAGCTTATTAGAATTGATTACATTCAGAAATTTTTCAAATTAAGGATTATTAAGAGATAGAACTATCTGTATGTTGAGTTAAATGATATGATGACACTCTTCTTGCCATATTTTAATAAGTTTCTGCATAGTTTCTTCTTCATACGAATAAAGAAATCAATAAAGAATCAATGCTGTACATTTTTTGCCCATTGGTACTCCGTTTGTTCACTAAAAATTGTATTGCCAAACACAACAAATATCTTTATTTTAGTGCAACGGGATTAAGTCTTTTAAACATTGAGAATGGATTGGTATGTTTATTTAAAATGATTTTAAATTGAAGAACCGTGTAAATAATTCCCATTCGATATCATATCAATAAAACAATGTTTTCTCTCTTAAAAAGGTGTGCAGCCGATGATGCCACATGCTCTGCAGATACCGACTGTTGTAGTGGGGAGTGTAAAAACGGAGCTTGTAAATAGGAATACGATCTCTAATACAGGAACATTGAATCTGGAATGACCATTAATTGGAGATGAAATAAAACCTGCAAACAAAATGAATGATGTTTGTTTTTATAACAACGACCTGAGTTCTTTGTTTCCCTTCCTCTGTCTAGGTTCACAATGGAATCGTTCACCATGTGACGATTACTTATGTATTAAAGAAAATTTCATAATAAACCACTAGCCATCCGTATCGCTATCAGATGATATATATTCAGCAAGAACAAAACAAATTAAAACGTTGGGGATAAAATTTTTTTTAGAACACCTGCGCATTACAAGTAAATTTTTCGGACAAAAGGTTATATCTGACCGAGTAAAATAAAAATCCGAACAGGAAACAGACGAAACAAAACTGATCAATGTCTGAAACACAATCCATGAACGGAACATGGAACTATGAGATATCAAATGCATCCACGATAAAAAAGACATACTTATGAACAATATTGCAATGACGGTCATACAAACAAGAATTCCTGTCCAGCACATATATGTATCTGGATTAACCGTTTTAGTAAAGCAATTGGTTTTGTAATACTTATTTTTATAGACAGAGAACAATCAATAATGTAATTTACCAAATACGCAGTAAAACAATAGATATATCCAACTAAATCACTGATTCCAATATAGAATGAGAAACCAATGAGTAATAATTACTTGTATAAAAATTCAAACATTTTTTATTATCAATAATATATAGCTGAGGATGACAGAAAAACGTACCAGATCAATTACCTAACACATCTTTCCAAAAGGTCTCAGAACTTGTTCAATCTCTTCGAAATATGTTTATACTTATATATGTGGCTCTGAATGATAAATATTTTTGTTACTAAGGAATATAATTATGAATAATTAGCGTTTTTCCTTTATTTTTTATTTATCTGGAAAAATAAAATTTCTAATTTAAATATACAAAAAATTATAGGTTTTGTTTGTTACATCTTAAAAATCGAAAATATCGTTATTAATATATAACCTTTATGACATTTTAGTATCATTTTTCAACATATGAACAAAAATTCTGAGCCCTATTAAGAAAAACATATACAAAACAAACTCACTCACTGCAATAATACAAACACCCATATACACGCCAAGGATCAGGCTAATAGTACATGTAATAATACTGGTAGATATTAAATATAAGCCATGTGTATACTACTATGATATACCTCAGAACATTTTGTCTTAAAATATGTCTTATTTTATCTGACTATCATTATAAACCAAACACCAGTAAGACAACCGCTATCCAACAATTAACAAAACACAAAATCAGACAAAATTAAACATTCAGTAATAATACAAAAAAAATAAATAAACAAAAGGGGAATTGAAAATGATAGACCTTGTAACTTTTATTAAAAGCTATAAAACTTACATGGATTTGGAGAATAATATCAGATAAGTCTAAACTACTAAATCAAAATCAAATATACTAATCAACGTCCGAATCACAACCAAGAAGCAAAGTAAAAACTTAGGAACTGACAAGTTAGGTTAAACACATAACACGTGAACTTCCACCATGGAGGTGAGGACGGTTGCTCCGGAAAGGTAAACACTTCCTGTTTAACTATCTACATCCACCACGTGTGTAATGAAAATTGAGTGAAAGGAACATGGAACTATGCAACGTCAAAAATGTCCAGGGCAATTCTGAAACAAAGACATCAAAGTTATCAACAATGAAACTAAAATGTATTTCATAAGTAAGTTATAGGCACGCTACTGAAAAACGAAAACCCTAGCATATGTCTTTTTAATTACTTTAATTCAACAAAGCACATATGGGTGAAAATTTTCAGAAGAATCGATTTCAGGTGCCTTACTTTAAAATGATATACCATAATATATGTAAATATCTATTTGATTTATTTTATTTAAAATGACTTATTTTAGTTTTGTTAATCACCAAGATAAAACAAAATTATAAATAATAACATTTTGAGTATTTTGATCATTCATAAAATGTACACAACTCTTTAGATGAGCTCGGATCTTTCTATATTGTATAAATGGTTTATTAACCCAATGTTAGGCCTTTTTCGTCAAATGAGTTATATGCCCGTTTCTATCCAGAAAAAGTACAAACGTGTCCATTATGGTTGGCTTCAACAATATGGGGTTTCTTCATTATCTGACACGTGGGCAATTTAGTTTCTGCTGTACTTGTTTACGTAAACTACATGTGATAGAAACCTGTTTTCTTCTACCATTGTAATATTAGTGTGTTTAATATTAAATTTTTATCTTATGGATTTTTAGGTATCGATACTTTCTCCTTGTGTACGTCTTCGTCCGGCAATATTTGTTTGTCATCACTTACATTTATGTTGACCCCACCTTCTCTATAATGATCTCTGAGGAAGAATGCTTTTACGTTTTTCGCGTTTGGTTCTGGATAATGACTGTACACACTTATATCGTTTTTGGCATTATTTAACACTAACAATATTTGCAAATAATCAACACAGCGACCAACTATAGAACTTGAATAAGTGTAGCTTGAGTCCGTTTTCCGTCCTATACGTGTCACAACATATGATGTTTTTAATTGGTTAACTTCTTTGTTAAATTGAGTGTTGTCAGCCCTTTTCTGGTTGATTTGGGTAAACATGTCCTGATTTTTGCGTGTTAGTAACTGTAAGCGATCTTCAATACCCATTTTGTTGTGAATATGTAACTGTCTCCTGAATGTAATTAATGCATTAAACATTATCAAGGTTAGATTGCATTTTTGTGACGATATATTAGATTTTTTATGACTGTCTACTGGTATTTGGTTTGTTAATTGTAAGTCAGTCTCTTCCGTGTATTAATAGCAATACTTAATCTGGGTTAAATACATACGCCCATTATAATGTTTTTCTAGCTATTTATAGTATATACAATTATATACGGTATACGGAGTGTATTTCACCTACGGATGATCATTTGATGAAATCAAAAGCAGAACTTAATTAAAAAAAGATATATACACATATGTTTTGGAATTCCCGAGAAATATTAAGTTACAACTAAAACCAAATCTAAGTCAATCATTCACAAAAGAATTCGAAATAATTGCCAATTAGATTATGATTATGCAATGAAAAAGGTAATTGAAATATATACATATATGAGATCTTATCGTCATGTACATAATAATGCATGATTGATATATGATAATAATGAAACTACCAATGAACAATCGTTTTGCAACACTACTGAAGCATACATAACGTATAAATGCGCTGTAAATATTGTATACGAGAGAATCACGACCAATAATTTAAGCATATACTTTGTGATTGCGGATTATATGGAATATTTGTTTGATTCATGATATATCAGTCCTATAGTATTTAAAAGATCAGAATGGTTACCACTGTTTCTACAGTCGTGTCTCTTTTAATTATATTCGGATGTAAAGTAAATGCTAATCAGTGTAAGTATTTTTGCATCATTTATGTTGAACTTAATTTGCCAGTTACAAAGTTTACACTTTGCTTTGGGATTTTTATTTGAACATATGTTGGTGTGATTGTTTTCGGTTATATTATACACTCTGTGACTACATCAATTTTGTGTTTGGTTGTGAAACAAATATGCTTAATATTACTCGCATATCAATGACAAAATTAAAAGTGATATGTCCACCATATTTTTATATTTCTGACCACCACAATTATCATTGATATATTCGAACCACTGTAGTTAATCATTATATATTCTGTCTAACCTTTTGTCAACTATTCCTTTATCCACACTATCTTAGGCGTGTCAAATATTCCTTTATCCAGACTATCTAAGCTTTGTCAAATATTCCTTTATCCGGACTACCTAAGCTGTGTCAAATATTTCTTTATCCAGACTATCTTATCTGTGTAAAATATTCCTTTATCCAGACTATCCAAGCTGTGTCAAATATTCCTTTATCCGGACTATCTAAGTTTTGTCAAATATTCCTTTATTAAGACTATCTAAGCTGTGTCAAATATTCCTTTATCCAAACTATCTAAGCTGTGTCAAATATTCCTTTATCCGGACTACCTAAGCTGTGTCAAATATTCCTTTATCCAGACTACCTAAGCTGAGTCAAATATTCCTTTATCCAAACTATCTAAGCTGTGTCAAATATTCCTCTATCCAAACTATCCAAGCTGTGTCAAATATTCCTTTATCCGGAATATTTAAGCTTCTTCTAATATTCCTTTATCCAGACTATCTGAGCTGAGTCAAATATTCCTTTATTCAGACTATCTAAGCTGAGACAAATATTCCTTTATCAAGACTATCTAAGCTGTGTCAAATATTCCTTTATCCGGACTACCTAAGCAATGTCAATTATTCCTTTATCCGAACTATCTAAGATGAGTCAAATATTCCTTTATTCAGACTAACTAAGCTGAGACAAATATTCCTTTATCCGGACTATCCAAGCTGTGTCAAATATTCCTTTATTCAGACTACCTAATCTGTGTCAAATATTCCTTTATCCGGACCACCTAAGCTGTGACAAATATTCCTTTATTCAGACTATCTAAGCTGAGTCAAATATTCCTTTATCCAAACTATCTAAGCTGTGTCAAATATTCATTTATCCGGACTACCTAAGCTGAGTCAAATATTTCTTTATCCAAACTATCCAAGCTGTGTCAAATATTCCTTTATCCGGAATATTTAAGCTTCTTCTAATATTCCTTTATCCAGACTATCTGAGCTGAGTCAAATATTCCTTTATTCAGACTATCTAAGCTGAGACAAATATTCCTTTATCCAGACTATCTAAGCTGTGTCAAATATTCCTTTATCCGGACTACATAAGCAATGTCAATTATTCCTTTATCCGGACTATCTAAGATGAGTCAAATATTCCTTTATTCAGATTAACTAAGCTGAGACAAATATTCCTTTATCCGGACTATCCAAGCTGAGTCAAATATTCCTTTATTCAGACTAGCTAAGCTGTGTCAAATATTCCTTTATCCGGACTATCTAAGCTTTGTCAAATATTCCTTTATCCGGACTATCTAAGCTGCTTCTAAGATTCTTTTATCCGGACTATCTAAGCTGAGTCAAATATTCCTTTATCCAGACTATCTAAGCTGAGTCAAATATTCCTTTATCCGGACTACCTAAGCTGTGTCAAATATTCCTTTATCCGGACTATCTAAGCTGCTTCTAATATTCATTTATCCGGACTATCTTAGCTTTGTCAAATATTCCTTTATTCAGACTTCTAAGCTGTGTCAAATATTCTTTTATCCAAACTATCTAAGCTGAGTCAAATATTCCTTTATCCAGACTACCTAAGCTGTGTCAAATATTCCTTTATCAGGACTACCTAAGTTGTGTCAAATATTCCTTTATCCAGACTATCTTATCTGTGTCAAATATTCCTTTATCCGGACTATCTAAGCTGTGTTAAATATTCCTTTATCCGGACTACCTAAGCTCTGTCAAATATTCCTTTATCCAGACTATCTAAGCTGAGTCAAATATTCCTTTATCCAGACTATCTAAGCTGTGTCAAATATTCCTTTATCCGGTCTACCTAAGCTGTGTCAAATATTCCTTTATCCGGACTACCTAAGCTGAGTCAAATATTCCTTTATCCAAACCATCTAAGCTGTGTCAAATATTCCTTTATCCAAACTATCAAAGCTGTGTCAAATATTCCTTTAACCGGAATATTTAAGCTTCTTCTAATATTCCTTTATCCAGACTATCTGAGCTGAGTCAAATATTCCTTTATTCTGACTATCTAAGCTGAGACAAATATTCCTTTATCCAGACTATCTAAGCTGTGTCAAATATTCCTTTATCCGGACTACCTAAGCAATGTCAATTATTCCTTTATCCGGACTATCTAAGATGAGTCAAATATTCCTTTATTCAGACTAACTAAGCTGAGACAAATATTCCTTTATCCGGACTATCCAAGCTGAGTCAAATATTCCTTTATTCAGACTACCTAATCTGTGTCAAATATTCCTTTATCCGGACCACCTAAGCTGTGACAAATATTCCTTTATTCAGACTACCTAAGCTGTGTCAAATATTCCTTTATTAAGACTATCTAAGCTGTGTCAAATATTCCCTTATTAAGACTACCTCAGCTGTGTCAAATATTCTTTTATCCGGACTATCTAAGCTGTGCCAAATATTTTTTTATCCAGACTATTTAAACTGTGTCAAATATTCCTTTATCCGGACTATCCAAGCTGTGTCAAATGTTCCTTTATCCGGACTATCCAAGCTGTGTCAAATGTTCGTTTATCCCGACTATCCAAGCTGTGTCAAATATTCCTTTATCAAGACTATTTAAGCTGTGTCAATTATTCCTTTATTCAGACTATCTAAGCTGTGTCAAATATTCCTTTATCTGGACTACCTAAGCTATGTCAATTATTTCTTTATCCGGACTATCTAAGATGATTAAAATATTCCTTTATTCAGAATAACTAAGATGAGACAAATATTCCTTTATCCGGACTATCCAAGCTGTGTCAAATATTCCTTTATTAAGACTACCTAAGCTGTGTCAATTATTCCTTTATCCGGACTACCTAAGCTATGTCAATTATTCCTTTATCCGGACTATCTAAGATGAGTCAAATATTCCTTTATTAAGACTACCTAAGCTGTGTCAATTATTCCTTTATCCGGACTACCTAAGCTATGTCAATTATTCCTTTATCCGGACTATCTAAGATGAGTCAAATATTCCTTTATTCAGATCAACTAAGATGAGACAAATATTCCTTTATCCGGACTATCCAATGTGTGTCAAATATTCCTTTTCGGACTATCTAAATTTTGTCAAATATTCCTTTATTAAGACTATCTAAGCTGTGTCAAATATTCCTTTATCCGGACTATCCAAGCTGTGTCAAATGTTCGTTTATCCCGACTATCCAAGCTGTGTCAAATATTCCTTTATCAAGACTATTTAAGCTGTGTCAAATATTCCTTTAATCAGACTATCTAAGCTGTGCCAAATATTCCTTTATCCAGACTATCTAAACTGTGTCAAATATTCCTTGATCCGGACTATCCAAGCTGTGTCAAATGTTCCTTTATCCGGACTATCCAAGCTGTGTCAAATGTTTTATATCCGGACTATCCAAGCTGTGTCAAATATTCTTTTATCCAGACTATTTAAGCTCTGTCAATTATTCCTTTATTCAGACTATCTAAGCTGTGTCAAATATTCCTTTATCCGGACTACCTAAGCTATGTCAATTATTCCTTCATCCGGACTATCTAAGATGAGTCAAATATTCCTTTATTCAGAATAACTAAGATGAGACAAATATTCCTTTATCCGGACTATCCAAGCTGTGTCAAATATTCCTTTATTAAGACTATCTAAGCTGTGTCAATTATTCCTTTATCCGGACTACCTAAGCTATGTCAATTATTCCTTTATCCGGACTATCTAAGATGAGTCAAATATTCCTTTATTAAGACTACCTAAGCTGTGTCAATTATTCCTTTATCCGGACTACCTAAGCTATGTCAATTATTCCTTTATCCGGACTATCTAAGATGAGTCAAATATTCCTTTATTCAGATCAACTAAGATGAGACAAATATTCCTTTATCCGGACTATCCAATGTGTGTCAAATATTCCTTTTCGGACTATCTAAATTTTGTCAAATATTCCTTTATTAAGACTATCTAAGCTGTGTCAAATATTCCTTTATCCGGACTATCCAAGCTGTGTCAAATGTTCGTTTATCCCGACTATCCAAGCTGTGTCAAATATTCCTTTATCAAGACTATTTAAGCTGTGTCAAATATTCCTTTAATCAGACTATCTAAGCTGTGCCAAATATTCCTTTATCCAGACTATCTAAACTGTGTCAAATATTCCTTGATCCGGACTATCCAAGCTGTGTCAAATGTTCCTTTATCCGGACTATCCAAGCTGTGTCAAATGTTTTATATCCGGACTATCCAAGCTGTGTCAAATATTCTTTTATCCAGACTATTTAAGCTCTGTCAATTATTCCTTTATTCAGACTATCTAAGCTGTGTCAAATATTCCTTTATCCGGACTACCTAAGCTATGTCAATTATTCCTTCATCCGGACTATCTAAGATGAGTCAAATATTCCTTTATTCAGAATAACTAAGATGAGACAAATATTCCTTTATCCGGACTATCCAAGCTGTGTCAAATATTCCTTTATTAAGACTATCTAAGCTGTGTCAATTATTCCTTTATCAGGACTACCTAAGCTATGTCAATTATTCCTTTATCCGGACTATCTAAGATGAGTCAATTATTCCTTTATTCAGATCAACTAAGATGAGTCAAATATTCCTTTATCCGGACTATCCAAGCTGTGTCAAATATTCCTTTATCCGGACTATCTAAGCTTTGTCAAATATTCCTTTATTAAGACTATGTAAGCTGTGTCAAATATTCCCTTATTAAGACTACCTAGGCTGTGTCAAATGTTCCTTTATCCGGACTATCCAAGCTGTGTCAAATGTTTTATATCCGGACTATCCAAGCTGTGTCAAATATTCTTTTATCCAGACTATTTAAGCTCTGTCAATTATTCCTTTATTCAGACTATCTAAGCTGTGTCAAATATTCCTTTACCCAGACTATCTAAGCTGTGGCAAATGTTCCTTTATCCGGACTATCCAAGCGGTGTCGAATGTTCCTTTATCCGGACTATCCAAGCTGTGTCAAATATTCCTTTATCCAGACTATTTAAGCTGTGTCAATTATTCCTTTATTCAGACTATCTAAGCTGTGTCAAATATTCCTTAAACCAGACAATCTAAGCTGTTACAATTATTCCTTTATTCAGACTATCTAAGCTGTGTTATATATTATTTTATCCGTACTAACTCATAATTCTCCATATCAAATGTGAATTTTTACAGATTTTATTGTTATACATGTTTTTTTGTTTCAGTATTATTGCGTGTACTAAATGGAACAGGTATCTCATTTCTGGATCTTTGGAATTGTCATGGATACAGAATTAATGAAATAAAGATATATAGAAGTGGATTAATAGATCTGCCTTTTACAAGCGGGTGTCCAAGATTGGTAAGTATTCAGTGTTACACAGTGTTAATACAAAGTATATAAAACACATTGTATACATGTTTCGCTTTGACGTCAAACTGAGAAGATTGAACCGAAAATTTGACGTCACCAAATTGAACATGGAAATCAAATTTACAATGTAGTTTAGACACTTTACCGTGCAACCAAACTATCACATTTACTGAGCTGATATACCTACAGGGATTTTGTATAACGAACAGGTTGCTTGCAGTGATATTGCAAGCCTAGACTTATAAGGCAGTTTTATGGCCGACAGTATTGTTGATAAGTTTGGTGTCTCTGTGTTCAGGATTGCCCTGGATATACAAGGGGAAGTCAGAAAATTCATAGAACAGTGTATTCAGCCAAGCGTAACACACATTTTCTTATTTACTTATTTAGAGAACACAACATTCTGCCATTTTAAACATATTAAGTTTATTTGTCACAACATTTTTGTGTAATTCTCAAAAGCATTCAAAGTTGGTGACTATCAAGCAATGATGGAAAATAAAAAAAATGAATTATGGCAGTAATAAAGTTCCTCACAGTAGAGGGATCAAATGCCAAAGAAATTCGCCGGCGAATGGCCGAGGTGTACGGTGACAGTGGTGATGCCTATTCCACAGTGGTAAAATGATCAGCTGAATTTAAACGTGGGTGCACCTCACTAAAGGGTGACCTATGGTCAGGTCGGCCAGCTGATGCCATCACAAAGGAAATTGTCACGTCTGTGGAGACCCTCCTCATGAATGATCGTCGAATTAAGATTGATGACATAGCTAGGGAGTGTGACATTTCACATGGAAGTGTATACACGCTTATCCATGAGCATCTTGGGATGTCAAAAGTATCCGCAAGATGGGTCCCCAGAAAATTTAATGTGCAGGATCGCTTCCAAAGACTCCAGTCAAGTCGGGATTTTTTTGTCATTAATAATGAAAACCCGGAGAGCCTCTATTTACGTTTAGTAACTGGTGATGAAACATGGATTCATCATTGGGACCCAGAAACCAAAAAAAGAATCCATGAAATGGAAACACCCTGACTCACCCCCACCAAAGAAATTCAAAACCCAACCATCTTCTGGCAAAGTCATGGCCACTGTGTTTTGGGATTCTAAAGATGTTCTGTTAATCAATTATAAACCTGCTGGAATCTCTATCACTGGGGCTTACTGTGCTTATCTAATGAAGCAGCTGAAAACTGCTATTAAATTAAAAAGGAGGGGAAAGTTGAGCCGTGGGGTATTGCTTCTTCACAACAATGCTCCTGTGCACAAGTCAAAGATTGCACAAGCAGCGATTCGTGAATGCAAGTTCGAACAACTTAATCACCCACCCTACAGTCCCGATTCGGCATCCAGTGATTATTTCCTATTTAGAAATTTGAAATCACTTTTACGGGAAATCAGATTTCCTTATGATGATGGACTTAAGGCTGCCACAGAGGCATGGTTTTAGGACCAAACCAAAGACTTCTATTTCAAAGGTATAGACAGTCTGAAAGAAAAGTTGGCTAAGTGCACTGGGGTAAATGGGGACTATAATGAAAATCAAAAGCAAACATACTATTCCATGTCCGAATCGCAATCTAGAAGCACAGTAAAAACTTTGGAACTGACAAGTTAGGTTAGACATGTGAACTTCCACCAGGGAAGTGAGGCCGGGTACTCCAGAAGTGTAAGCACTTTCTGTTTAACTAGAAAAAACTAAAAACTAGATAATACATTACATATGCGTCTTTTTAAATCCCAATATCGGTTACTGTTCTTTTCTTTTACAGATGCGTGTCAGGTTTATCAATGATATTGATGAATCAATAATGTTTGAAATGAAATATAGTGAACCTTTTAGCAGTAATACCATATTAGATTGGATTGTAAAGGAACCGATTTTTGTCGGTCAAAGTACATACGGACTTATAATACCGTCAACGATACAACTAAATATAACGTAAGTATAAATCATTTATCATTTTAATATAAACTTCTTGTCCTGCTTGTAAAAGTGGTATTAGAATTTATATGCATAATTTAAATGGTTTGCCCAATATTGTCAAAAAATCTTTATATATATCGTATAACAATTAAAATTATTAAATTATTAAATTATTTGAATTTATTCTTTACAATGACAACTAAGGATTATCAGAAATTAGTCGTAATTCAATCGTTTTACATACGATTATAAGATACTAATATAAATAAATGCCTTGTTTTATGAAAATCTCGGAAATGAGAGCTTCCTTTTCAACAGCGTATTCAGTGTGAAACAAACAAATTAAAGTTAAATAACGTAAAGAATTTGCAAACAAAGGAATTTCTCTTTTCGTTTTGCATGTATAAAAATAAGTAATATCATATTTATTGCATTATTTTCATCTTTGTAGAAATAAAAAGGTATCTTATCTAGAGTTAATTCAAATTCTGTAATTAGTAATTCATGTTTGACTAAGAGTTGAATTTATATGTATCCAAACATTTCTAACTATTTACAAAATATATGTATAAGAGTTTGCATTGTGTTTCAATAAAAAGAACATAGTTCTGTTCCTTATATTCCTATTTTCATACAAAAATCATTGGTTGATACTAATACTAATAATACTATGGTTATTTTGAACTGAAAACATTGTAGTGATGTATCTTCTGTACTATGAAAGGGTGTGCTATATGTTGACCTCCAAAATTCACACTTAAATTTTTTGTTTAGCTTCTTTTTCCTTTTTTGTTAAATTTTGAGAGGACATTTTGTATAGTTTTGTGATAAAATCTTATAAAAAGGTTTTGTTGATTTAATGTTTTGCTCTAATGTATTTTTATATGTATTGGTTATGAAAGGTAATTTCTTACTGGGTTTGACAACATTTTCCAACGGATAGGTAGAGCATTCAAAAGACCATAATATTCCAGAAAATTTATATATAGATTGCATTTATTTTTAAAATGTTCAAAAGTTAAAATCTCACCATTTTCGCTCACTAAATCATTTATGAAGACAACATCTTGCTTGCACTAGATTGAATAAAAACGTTTTTATTGTTAACTAATATGTCATTATTGAACCATATTGGTTGAGATAGAATACGTCCGGTTATGTGGGATGCGTTCATTAAAGGTTGCCCAGGTTTATAATGGGCCCTTCCAAAAAGTGTTTACTTCATCACTAACTTTAGCCATCTCTTCTTTTTATGTAAATAAAGTTTCATAAAAAAACGCTTGTTCTTTTAGTATGTAATTTAACTCCGATATTTCTTCCATCTTCCTATGTTTAAGATAGAGATTTCCGCTTGATGAAACGATGGTAGAAAATTCTATTTTCACCTTCTTCGTATTTTCAATGACGTCACAAGCAAATGACAATTGAATGATGTCATATCGTGGAGACATTACGTCGTCTTGCGGGAAAATGGCGCCCGCGTCTAAAAAAATAGAAATTTTCACTGCGTTTCAAATGTTTATTTTAGGATATTAGAAATTTGTTTTCTAGTTTATACATTTTGTATAAACCAAAATCGGGTACATTCTGTCCGATGGTCATATTTATGTTTAAAAAACAAAGTTAGATTTACAAAGATGACGTCGATGTCGATGTTACTGATACTTGAAGCCAAAAGTTGTCATCAAAATGGAAAAAAAGAATAAATCATGAGTTTATCCATCTAGGAAAAGGGAAATCTCACCCTCGGGGTTGAATAATTCTGTCAGAGACGAGGCTCAATCCCTTCCATATCCTACATGGACACTCATGATAGATTCTATTATCATTCTTCGTTATTATTTATTAATTTTGTAATTGATTTTCTAAATTGCAAAAATATTATTTGGTGGAGAAAGTTTTGAGTGTAATAATTTATCATATTTGTGTGACATGTTCATTTTTGTGAAAGTTTTATATACATTTAATATATATTTGAGTCATTTGGATATACTGTCAAGCCCCTCTACCAAAAATGTTTTGGTTTTCACAATTTTGGTCCAAGCATTACTGATGAGGACTTGCATTCTAAAACGTCTAATGCTCTAAAATTAAAACTGGTATAATATCTAAATTTAATATGTCAGGATATTTTGAAATATGAAATTCATTTTTCTATTCAGAGAAAATGAAGATGTAATATTTAAAGCTTCAAACAGCAGCGAATCAAGACAGAATTTGTATTTTGCTGTGCATTATCCTAAAGCCTTAACAACAGGTTATCCTAAGTATTACGTCACTAAAACAGGACAATCAGTCTTTGGAAATATACCAGGTATTGAATTGAAAACAATTAAAATTGAATGACATAAAATTCATACAGGAAACGACCATTCTGTTAATATAATATTCAATCATATTTTCTATTGCCTTACTTCATATTGTAAAACTAGCCTATGTGGTTTATTGTTGGGACTAGGTTGGAATGCTGCCCAATCAAATTCTATATCGTCATCAGTGAGTTGAACGAAACATAATCCGAGGTCATGACCTAGACCGTATTCATTAGCGATTGAATGCCACCAAAACAAATTAGGTTAATGTAATCAAAAACAAACATACTAATCCATGTCCGAATCACAATCCAGAAGCAAAGTAAAAACTTTGGAACTGACAAGTTAGGTTAGACACGTGAACTTCCACCAGGGAAGTGAGGCCGAGTGCTCCGGAAGGGTAAGCACCTCCTGTTAAGCTAGCTACACCCACAACGTGTGTAATCAAAATTGTATGACAGGAACATGGAACTATGAGACGTCAAATATATCCAGGGCAATCCCGGACACAGAGACATCAAACTTATCAACAATACGGTGATGACGGCCATAAAACTTTCAGAGAGCCTTGATAAGCCGAGGCTTGCAATATCCCCGAGTCAACAATTTATTTGGAAGCAGCCTACTTCGTTGTACAAAGTTCCCGTAGTGGGAACAATCTCTACCATAGCGTATTAATTGGGAAACAAATAAACCATAAGCAGGAGAAGCAGGTATATTGCTGCATAAAAAAAGAAAAGTTGACAATAGAAAAATTGAAGTCATCACGTTTGTCATAAATTTTCAAATGTAGCCTTTCGTGTGCGTCATAATTCAGGTATAAGTCTAAATATGAAGCAGAACTTGAGGAATCAGTCGTGTCTTTTATTTCAAGCTTACTAGGATAGATGCCATTTACATAGTCTCCAAATTTAGGACTGTTGAGAGACAGAGCGTCATCTATATATCTGTATGTTGAGTTGAATGATTTGGCGAAAATCTTCTCTCCAGATTCAACAAGGTTCTGCATAAATTCTGCTTCATAAGAATAAAGAAACAAATCAGGAAGCAATGGGGCACAGTTTGTACCCATTGGTATACCCATTGTTTGCTGAAAAACTATATTACCAAACACAGCAAATATGTTATCTATCAAAAACTTCAACATTTTGTTGATGGTATCTTCAGTATATGTTTGTTTGGAATCCGTATGATGCTTGACAAAATAACCAGAATCCCTGTTCAGCACCAGCTATTTGTATCTTGGCTTACCGTTTTTGTTAAAGAAAGACAAGTGAATAATTTCTTTAAGACGTTCTTTCAATTTAGAATGAGGGATAGTGGTGTCAATCGCAATTGTAAATATTACTTGATGTTATTATCAAATCAAACATAATTATATTGATCGCAATCCAAAAAGCAAAAACTATTAAAACTCGATATTCATGATTGAACAAAAGTTAGAACAATATAATTTGTCACCCTTCAAAGACATTTGTCGCATAGCGATATGTTCACTCGCCTGGGTACATAGAACTATGCTCGGAGATCTGTCGGGGTTCATAAATGCACGCGACATTTAGCGGGAAAAGAAAAGTAACTCGTACACTTCGGACTTGTTATGGTTATCAAACATGGCGACAGCGTACGTATCTCACACGGAATACAACATCGAAGTTAAGCAGACCAAATTATTACTGCTTTGAAGGATGACAAAAACTTTATACAGGCCGGTTTTTGCAGTTGACACGACCCTGTCAAAGATTTAAAATTTACATTGCTCCTTTACAGGGTACATGGGGTCGTGTAACCTGCCAAAACTTAAAATGTTAGTAAAAAGAGTAATCGAGTAACAACGGTCTAATGTCACGTGACTAATAAGCCAATGATTATCTTACAGATTGTTGTATCCAATGAAAATAAAGATTAGATCATTAGGTTGTGCGATTACGTATTTGACCATTTTCCATTTGTGAGTTACCAACTAGATAAAACCTTCAAATAACGTTAAGAATAATGGTAAGCTAATGTGCCAAATAAGCAACACTTGTGTTAGTTAAAGATTTGTGGGAACTTATATTTAGATATTAATATGAATGTTGTTAAGAATCGATTTTCATTTCTTAGATACCGGTATTTACTTTCGTTTCTATTTTTTCAGGTGACGAGAACCTCTTTGAAGAGTTCAGAATTCTAAAAATATGGGGAGTATACGACTCAAGTAAGTAATTAGATTTAGATGGTGATATTTTCAGATCAGCTGATTTGCTAGTACTTTTTTGCAAATATATAAGTAACAAAATCTCTACTTTCGATTGTATATCATGCAAAACTAAAATTTCTAATATTGTAATAATCAAAAACAAACATACCAATCCATTTCCGAATCACAATCCAGAAGCAAAGTAAAAACTTTGGATCTGACAAGTTAGGTTAGACACGTGAACTTCCAACAGGGAAGTGAGGCCGGGTGCTCCGGAAGGGTAAGCACCTCCTGTTTAGCTAGCTACACCCGCCACGTGTGTAATCAAAATTGTGTGAAAGGAACATGGAACTATGAGACGTCAAACATATCCAAGGCAATCTTGGATACAGAGACATCAAACTTATCAACAATATTGTGATGACGGCCATAAAACTTTTTGAGGGCCTTGATAAGCCTAGGCGTATAAACGAGTTATATAAAAAATCCATTATGCATGAAATGTGTAAGGTATTATACGATGTGCATAGTCCCAAAAGTATACAATGTATACCTTAAGCTTTTAACATGGATCAAATTTGCTCTTTTAATCACATTCACAGACTATTTCAATGATCTAAAATAGCCCATTTTGGGTCTCCAACCCCTAAATTACCGCTTTACATGACAATTTTGGTCATCACAAATTTGAAAAAAATCCAGTTAACCCTTTATCTTAATTTTATTCAATTTCGGTTTGTTACTTTCGGTTTTAATTTGTATTAAATTGCTGGTTTGTTTTCTGTTTGTATGAAGCAGATTTTAAGGAGAGCATTGTTAAATCTGAAAAAAAACTGTTGCCAAATCATTCAACTCTACCTACATAGATGTAGACGATGTACTATCTATTAATAATAATACATTTGGAAATGTAAACGTCACTTATCCCAGCTTGACATAACATATTCTTCGGGTTCTGCTAATATAAGGCAATATTAAGCCTCGTATCTCAGTGATGACGCCAACAGAAGGCTATATTTTAAGCTGTTTTGCCAACATGGTGACCTCAATTTTTTTATTATTATAGTCCGGTCACATTTTCAGTGATGAAAAAAACATGTTTTGAATGGGTGGTGTGATTCAAACTTAGATATCTCACTTGATATAACCTTAGTAGACTTGAAATTTCACATGTGTTATTAGACCATATTTTTCATATTTTGAATATTTTTCTCAAATATTCTCAGCTTTTTCAATTTTTTTATTTTAATTGATATGAATAAATTTTAATTAACTTTTTCGATAAAAGTTTGTTGAGAAATTAATACTTGTTCGTTTGCAGTCTTGTTTTAAAGATAAGTATTTAAAAATACTATTTTTCTATCTGCATGGTTAATTTTTTTTTATTTATATTTTTTCAACATTTTACATAATATATTAAGACAAAGACACCACCCGCTCACTCATACTTTCATCTTCCATACGGGTTTTTTTCATGATACACAAATTCTATATAACAATATGTACAAAATATACATGTTTGTATTACATATTATACCAGTTTAATTTTGTAGTTATTATTCAAATAAAGATCTAAAGACCCCCCATCTTTGCAAAAAAATATTAGATTTTCCCGAAGCTTTGTACCTATGTTTTTCGATCTGATAATATTTTGTAATGTGATTTGCAGTTCTTTTATATGTAACGTTTTATTAAGGTATCGTTGTAGACTAATATACTGTTTGGTTAATGATATAATGTGATTTAGAGCATGTGAATCTTTGGTTGGTATGCCCAATATTACATCTTTAATATTAATAATAACGGTTTTCCCTGTTTTCATAACTATCCAAGATTCAACCCTACTCCAAATTTCTCTTACATATTCACAGTTGAAAAAAAGATGGGAAACATTTTCTTCAAACGATTTGCAAAATGTGCATTTTGAATCTTGCTTGATATTAATTTTCTGGAGGAATTTATTAGTGCCATATATTTGGGTTATAATTCGGAAATTAAGCCATTTGAGTTTTTTGCAGTCAAATGTTCTATGGAAATTTTGATAGACTTTTCCCCAATTGTAATTTTGTGGAAGATTAAGTTCGTCCTCCCATTTTAATTCGGCTTTAGGTTTTTTGTATAAGGATTCTACAAAAATGAGTAGATATGTTTTGTTCCTTTAGGTTGCTTACATATGTGTTCAAGGGTAGTATTTATTTCTTCGTTATTGCGATTGTTTGTGTTGTTAGAGATGTTATAGTTGCTGAGTATAGCTCTTTTTAGACCTTCATACACTGTAAATGGGATTCGTTATCTAAGTTTTGTTGTAATGTTTCTAAGTTCATGAACGTATTATTGGGATTTAATAGGTCTTTTATTCGTTTTACTTGTTTATCATATAACTTTTTTATGTAAGCAGTTTTTCTGTTCATTTTTATTTTTGAGTTGTGCCATGCGTTGAGCAGTAAATTGGTAGTTTGTTTTTTAATTCGGCTAAATCAATTAAAACTTCTTTCCAAAAACCATTTTTGATTTGCTTTGACTTTTCTAGACAGAAATTATCTCCAAAGTCGTTGATTTGAGTCAAGTTACATTTAACTATTTCTGTAAATAAGGCTTTTAGTAATGAGTATTGCTATTGGTCAGTCTACGTAGCCATGTTAATTTTACAGATTTGATAAAACTTTCTAAATGTATCATGTTACATCCACCAAGCCTGTACCCCTGAATCATATTTTTTCTACTAATTTTTTCGCATTTGCTATCCCATATATATTGGTAGAATTTGGTTTCCAAATCTTTAAGAATGTGTTCTTGTGGCTTGGGAAGAACTGTAAGTAAGTGTGTTAATTTTGGCAGAAGTAAAGATTTAATAACTATAATTTTTCCAAATGGGGTAATCATTCTCTTAGACCAAGATCTTAAATCATTCTCTATTTTAGAAATATATTTATTGTAATTTAAAGTATCGATATTATTAAGATCTGGGGTAAAAGTTAAGCCTAATACCGAAAGTTTGTGTCAGTCCATTCTAATTTTATATCTGGACAAATTATGTCTTTACAGTTTGTTTTAGAGCCAATCCAAACAGCTTTGGTTTTATCGATATTTGGTTTGAGACCAAATATTTAGAAAATTGAAATAAGAGGTCCATAGAACTTTTCAAACTTTTTTCTGAACCATCTAAAATATACAGGTATCATCGGCATATTGCAGTAAATTAATTTTAGTGTTTTCTAATTTTATCCTTTTATGTCCTTATTGTGACGGAACATATTGGCCATAATTTCTGCACATAATATAAAAAGGTAAGGGGACACCGGATCTCCTTGTCTACATCCTCGGGAAATGTTGAAAAACTGAGAGAAAATGCCATTTTGAATAACACATAACTGCGTTTTTTAAGAATTTCTACCCATTTTTTAAGATCAGATCCAAAATTAAAGTAATTCAAAGTCTTTCTAATAAAATTCCAGATACTGAATCAAACGCTTTTTCAAAATCAACTAACAGTAATACGCCGGGTATATTTTTTTCTTTTGTTAGCTGCAAAGTGTCATAAATAATTCTTGTATTTTCACCAATAAATCTTCGGAAATAAAACCCTTTTGATTTTCGTGTATTAAGTAATCTAATACTGACTTTATTCTATTTGCAATGCAGCTGGAAAGTATTTTGTATGTAACATTTAAAAGGGCAATAGGTCGCCAGTTTTTTAATTTTGTTCTACTTTTTTCACCCTTAGGCAGTATTGATATAATCCTTGTTTTTGGGTTATTGATAACACTATAATTAAAAGATTTGATAAGAAATGATGATAAATCGTTCCAGAAAAATTTAAAAATTCAACAAAAATCCATCGGGGCCAGGCGATTTTTCATTTTTCATTTGTTTTAATGCATTAAGTAGTTCGGGATATGTTATCTTCTTACCCTCCATTTTAAGAAGTTGATTTTTATCTATTTTTTTATATCCTCATAATTTAAAATATTTTAAATCAACATCTTCTAGTGAGTGGTCGTTGTTCATATAAAGTTTTTTATAAAAGTTTTCAATTTCGGTCAAGATTTCTTTTTGATTTGATATATACTTTCCAGTATCGTCAATCAATCCGGTTACATTTTTATTTATATAATTTCTCTTTTCTAGATTTAAGAAATAGGTTGTTGGTTTTTCACCATGTTCAATCCATTTAGCTCTTGTTCGTATAAAAAGACCTTTAATATAATTTTCCCTAATTTTTTCTAGCTCATCGTTTAATCTTTTAACTTCATTTTCATTTTCTTTGGTTGGGGAGATAGCATATAATTCAGAGGCTTTATTGATTTGTTTTTCCAAGTTTTCTTTTTCATTTTTGCGTTCCCTCTTTTTCCTAGAACTGTATTCAATTGTTTTCCCTCTTATTTTAAGTAATAATAAATCAAGAAATAATTATCATTAATGCTTAATTGATAGTCACCCTCCTCCCATTATTTGAAATTGAATATTCTTGTACTAAGTTAACAATCAATGTTTTTATTTCCTTCACGTAATCAGTATCGTACAATAAACTATTGTTGAATTTCCAGAAACCCCTTCCCCTTTCAAAATTTGTAAAGCGAAGTTGAATTTCAGCAAAGGAATGATCGGATCGATAGCCTGGATTAATTTCTGTTTTGTTAACCAATGACATAAGTTCTTCAGAAATAAGAATAAAATCTAAACGGGCAGCTTTGGGGGATTTTGACAAAACCAAGTATAGCGTTTAGTACCGATTTTACAAATTCTCCAAGGGTCTACTAAATTATAAAACTCTTTAAATGATAACAATTCTTCTCTTGCTTTTGGGTTATTTATCTCTTGTAATTTCGATAGTCAAGTATATGTCTTGTACTAAATTAAAATCGCCCCCTATAATTATAAATTCATTATCTAAGTCTTTATAGTTGATTTTAATGTTGTATAAAAATTTGGTTCATCTGTATTGGGTCCATATATATTTATTAAAGTTATTGTATATTTATTTTCTATTAAGATTTCTAGTATAAGGAAGTTTCCATTTTTATCTTTAATTCATTTTTAACTTTGAATTCAAAATTATTGTTTAAAAAAATAGCCACCCCTCTAGAATTACTTCTACCGCATGACATATAAACGTCATAACCCCATAGGACATATATTTCTTTCTTATCTTTCTCAATGAAGTGAGTATCTTGCAAGAGATAAATACTGAATTTCTTATTTTTTAGGAAATTAATGACGTCTTTTCTCTTATTATTTTGATCCCCGAGACCTACAATTAAAGGACAAGATTTTAATATCGGTCATCTAGACAGGAAAAAATCGTATATACAATATATACCAAGTACTGTATACTACTATATGTATTACAATTACATATGTGTTGTAAATATTTCAAACCCATCATGTACACACCATTCATTCCAAAAACAAACATTACAAAAACATAAAACAAACAAATAGAAAGAATAGTCACGTGTGAAGTCAACAAATACAAAAAATTCAAGGTCTACATTTGCGTGAATTTAAAAGTATGCAATATGATCTTTTTGATTGCGTATAGATTGTCATAGACAATACAGAGTTTTTATAAAAAATCTTACAATATTACAGTTCATTCTAATGAAATGAAATAGATCTGGGGTCAGTTGTTCGAAGCCTGACAAGTTCAATCAATTGATTAGTCAAAATTTGAATTTTAACTAGTTTCATGATCAGACACATTGTGACTTAAATTTGAAACGTTGAAATTGAATAAAAATTCCATCAAATTGTAATAAATTATCGTTCGATTCTGATATTTTGATTATTATTCAGTATTTTATTTCTTCTAATCATTGAGCAAACCAATCAAGTCTCGAACAACTGGGTCCTGGTAAGGATTGATGGCGATACTCCCGCGTCACGGCATACTCGGCCTCGCTTGTATATAGGCAGATCAATTTTGTTATACTACCCATGTTTATGTAATGAGCCATTGGATTGGTTCTTTATAAGATCACCCTGTAGTTTACGGATTTATTTGGTATGGCATTTCAACTATAAAGGTAGTCGTTAATTGTTTGCTAACTTGTAACTGTTTAAGTCATTCATAGTGTTTCACTTTGTTTAAAAGTGGTGGAAAAAGGTTATATACTTTAAAAGTTTGGTGATATTAGAATCCGGCCGTGTATGCCTCAACGTCCATAATCTACAACAAAACCTTAAAAACCTGTATTGTCAAATCATCGGTATCGGATTTATTTATGAAAAGGTAAGTATCTATAATTATTTTATATTACAGTTGGGTCATGGTCAGAAAAAGACACATTCTCCTTCAACTAGCAGAGACGAAAAATTGAACCACGTATATTTATTGATTTTACCGTGATATGCATGTTAGTCAGTCGACGGACAATGTGCCCTTCATCTGATCATCATTAGATACAGTACTAAAGTACACCTTTATGTAGAGGGTCTTAATATATATATATATATATAGTATATACATAAAGATAAGTTAATTAATTAAAGGGGTCCTTAACTCTCTCTTTAAGAGATTTCCAATGTGAGTTCGCTAATGAGAATGTAGCTTGATCGTATAGCATGTGAATGGTAAACGTAAATAACGCAACTAAATAGTATATACAGGTATATACAATATATATATAACAACCGGTTGGTGGGTGTTGTCGACAGGTATAGGTAGGTCACAATACGATGGCAAAGCGTACGGCGAGTCTATTTCAGTATAAGGGAGTTTAAACTAACGGTGCGCGAGAAGGCGTGATTAAACGCAAAAAGACGACATGCATAGAGTGTTCTGACAAACTGTTCCGACTCGCCTGTGTTTGTACGCGTTGTCATCAGACCGTGAACGACCTATACTTATAATGCTGTTTGATGTCAAGGTGCATGAACACAAATCAAAATATTGATAGTGATAAAAAAATATCATTGGAACCAGTTTATAATAATAAATGTTTACAGATCGGCCAATGCTGCATTTCCAGCGTTGATAATATGCGTAAAACTGAGTGGACCAAGTTTATCTCCGGCATTTCGTGAAACTACCACTAGCACGTTATTGTAGTTGTGTTCACAAATATGTTTTAACAGTTTTGTTTCAGCGCCGAATTCTCCGTCATCTTCGAATCCTTGGTGTGTTTTACCGTCCTTATCAGTGAATTTATACGCGTATATGTTATGTGTTGCACTTATTGTTTCCGGGTTCCTCAGAATCTGTCGCACAGCCTCTCTTGTCTCGTTGTATGTTTGTACGTTTGTTGCTCGTCCTGTGAAAGAATTTCCTTTGTCATTTATTGGTGTGCCCTCAGAGTAATTTCGTAGTTTGAACTTTATTTCACGTTTGTCTAAAATGTCGTGGGCTTTGGGAATGGGGACTTTTTCTTTATATACATTTCCGGTGGCTGGGAAAATGAACCTGTTTCCACTAATTTTGGTCACTATACTGTCCTTTTCAAATTGTTTCTGTACCTCATACAGGTTTTTACGTTTTTCACGCAATTCATCTGGGAAATGGGGGATATTCTTATCGGTTGGATTTCTGTTTTCATTACTCTAGCTGTTTCCAGGATGTGTTCTTTCTCGTTATAATCATGAAATTTGGCTACTATTGGTCTGGGGTTTCCTTTTGATTTTTGCCCAAATCTGTGGATTCTGTCAATTTTAATTTTGGGTTCAGTTATTCCCAGTGCTTTGACCACAGATTTGTTGAATTTTATTTTCAAATCCTCACCCTCTTCTTCTTTCATCCCATTTATTATTAAATTTTCTCTCATACCCCGGGCTACGAGATCTGTGATCTGATTCTGTTGTGAGTTAACTTTCTGTTCAAGTCTGATAATGTAACCCTTCATTATTTCCATTTCTGTTAGTAGTGTTTTGTTTTGTGCTTGTAATTGAGTTATAACAACTCCGTTATGGTCACTTTCATCTGTTAGACATTGTAATCTTTGTTCTATCCCCCCGGTCGGGTCGTGTATGTCTTGTTGCAAAGTATCAAGCCTTTCTGAATTTTTGTCTATTTTATTGTTTATTTTATTTAGCGATTCTTTAAGACCAAATATGGCCTCTAAAATTTTCCCAGTTCCTTCCGATTTTTCATTTATAACATGTATTTCGTCTGTTTGTTTTTGTTCTTTGTTTGTGTTTAGCGCCATTTTACTCACTTCTGTTTGTGTGCCGCTTGTAATTCTTTTTCTTTTGTTGTCCCGCTGATCCTCGGAGGTTTTTGACATCATATGATCCAAATACAATCCAAAAGCAATCAAAATATCGTCCTCGAAATAGTTTTACATTGACTTAAGACCGAAATTTTTTGTAAATAGTGGAGCTCACAGAAAAGTGTCCATTACCTTGACCAGTCACGTGTCCATTTTTTTAATATTCACTGTAGTTTTTGAGTTTTTGGGAGTCAAAATTTAGCAATTATTTGAAAGGTAGCTGATGTCCCTCTGATATTTTGATATGGCATATTCGATATGATATGGTTTCATTCATGCAAGTCATTCATAATTAGGTTCTGATTGGCTAATACGTATTCACGCGATACGGGTTTATACAGGTGTTTCTATTCCTAACTAGTATACGTCACGGACTAACCCATTGCACTTGATTATGAATAGACAACAGGTAAAACAGCATAAACATTAAAATAATGAATAATATTCATTTATTACACATGTTTTGCTTAGAACGACACAATTCTTTTAATTTAATGTTTTAAAACTACAAAACCTTCAAGCCCATCTAACAAAGCCGCGATTTTTGTCTCAAAAGATGTAGTTTTTGGCGATAATGCATTTTACTACGTGATACGCATCGTCTGAATTCAGATGCGCGTCTGATAAAAACAGGTTTTATTTGATTTTTAGACTTAATATATGAAATTTAATCAAATTATTAAAACACATATCATAAAAATAACAGATCTACATATAACATTAATGCAATTTGAGGTTAGTAATCCACAATCTTTTTAAGGCCACACCGGTTTTCATCACTGAATAATTGATCGGACTATAACTATCCTTATCCGTGCAGCAATGTGTTGTTTTCCAGCTTATGGTTTATTTATTTTACAAAAAAAAAATTGTATAGATTTTTCCCATTGGAGAACTTTATACAAATAAATATTGATTATATTGCAATCCTAAGCTTATCACGGTCCTCAAACGTTTTATGGCATCCTTATATTCTTAAGAAATGTGGTGTCACTATGTCCAGAATTGCTCTGGATCTATCTAACGTTCTATTGTTTAATGTTCCATTCAATTTTAATTATACATGTGATAGGTGTAGCTAGCTAAACATAACGTTCTTACTCTTCCAGAGAACCAAGCTTCATGTCCCTGGTGGAAGTTCACATGTTGGTCCTAATTTGCAGGCTTCAAGGTTTTTATTTTGCTTTGAAATTTTGGTTTGTACATGAATTGTTATGTTTGTTTTTGATATTATCTTTTGACTTTTGGATGCATCCAATTTGAATTTGCATTACTAGCGATGGGATTGACGTATGTAAGAAAATCTGGTATTTTTGCATTTGATTGATTATACCGAGCTCCTTCTTTTCATAAAGGCCATTTTGTCAGTTTTCCGGGTAACTGTCGTTCTCTGTAATTATGACATTTGATACCTTCTAGTACATTTCTCAATATTCCGTACAACCAAATATACAGTTGACAAATATATATTCAGCTGTTAAGCAATTACACAAAATGTTCATTTAGTTTTAGGATCACAAGTAGTTTGATTCTTGCCCAAATGTTTAGTTGATATATTTAATTCATTATTAGCAAATATGATTATAAAAGACATATAATTTATTATGTGAAATGTATTATGTATTTACACCGAAATGTTTACCGTAGCGTGATAAAAGATTATCTTTAAATATCACGACACAACTTATTTCTGTCTCTAGATTGTTCCGTATGGTTCATTATGTCGGTATTCTGTTATCAGCCTACAGTATAAAATGACCTTTGGTATTTTATTTTACAGGTAATATAAAATGCAGAATTATAGAACTATAAGTGAAACACAAAAATAAAACAATGGTCCCTAAAACACTTTAAATACATAACTTGACATAACTTTGTCACTTAATTAAATGTTCATCAGTCAGTCAAAACATATCTGTTATGATCGTCTTCACATTGTTTGATTCCAAACCCTTTACAAATGAACGATTGCATTGGATTTTTTCCCAGTAGCAATTTCCTGTAACAGATTATTTTTGTCTATTACCAACCAAGGCATCGTTTGAGGCTGTATGATAAACGTGATGATGTCTTCATTTTTTCTATTATCCTTTCCTTATCAATGCAGCGATGTGCATGCATCACCTGCCAATGACGTGTTGTTTCACATTTGATATATCCAGGATGATTGCAGGTCTGGGCTTGTCGAGACCACACTCAATACCTTTATGGTAGTTGCAAAAGGAACACCAAACAACGACACGCCAAACACAAGGTCGGGGATATTTACTCTTCCAGGGGGTCTCGCTAACCGGAAATGGCGTGTTTAACCTGGTATGTAGGTTGCAAAGTTTTTACTTTGCTTTTGGATTGTGACTGGGACATGGGTTAGTATGTTTGTTTTGATACTATACACGACAGTCGAGACAAAATAGCCAGTCAATTGTTTCAACATTTTCAATACTATATTATTATTATTTGACTATCTTGATGAGTCAAACGTCAGTATAATTAGTGTTGGGGTTATTTCTCAGAATACTAAATCAAAAACTAACATTCTAATCCATGTCCAAATCACAATTCAGAAGCAAAGCGGAAACTTTGAAAAGCGACATTATAGGACGAACACTTGAACTTCCATCAGGGAAGTGAGGTTGGTTTCTCCGGAACGGTAAGCACCTCGTGTTTAGTTAGCTTCACCCGCCACGTGTGCAATAAAAATTGAGAGTGAAGGTAACATGGAACTAGGGGATGTCACGTTTATCAGGGACAATCCTGGCAGAGACATTAACAATACTCTGACGACGGCCATAAAATATTTGAGGGCCTTGATAAGCTAAGACTTGCAATATCCTAGAGAAGAAAAGTATTTGTTAGCAGCTTGCTTCGTTGTATATAGTTTCTTTAGATGGAACAAACTCTACCATAACTCTTAATTCTAAAACAATTACGCAATAAACAGGAGATGCTACTATGTTACTGCATTGAAATTGAATTGGAATGTTGGCAATAGCTTCAACTTGTGCCTTTCGTGGGCGTCATAATTGAGGTATAAGTCCAAATATAAAGCAGAATTTGAAGAATCAGTCATGTCTTATATTTCAAGCTTACTAGAAATGATGTCATTTACATTTAGATAAAAATGTTAGACATTTGACTTATGCAAAGTGTCTAATCTGCCCTATTTCGTTCTAACAACGATGGCTGAAAACAGACTTAACGTAGATGTTTTGTCAAATACTTAAACCTCCTTCGTAATTATTGCCTATTTAAATTATTTGACGTATCATAATTCCATGTTTCTTTCATTTTGAAATCTGAATACAAACGTGACTGGTAGATCTTGCACTAGGTTCTTAGTTAAATTTGGTAACCTATATTTTGGTCCTTTTGGGTATCTTTTCAACATCTTGAAAACAATTTTGGTTTCAAGATTTTGATCTAAGCACTACTGATGAGGAATTGTATTCCGAAACTGCTGTCTAGTGCTGTAAATTTAAAACTGTTATAATATGTAATTTAAACCACAGAGCCAGTATCTCAGCTGGTGGCTGGTGGCCCGGGGATATCAGAAACTCAGTAGTAAGGCAATATTTGTAAATTATTTCACACAGATACTATTGTCTAAATTTGAAATTCCTCAAAAACTAAGATATACTCCCTCATGCAAAGTATTTCCTTATTTGGTAAAATATATTTTATCAGATTATATCTTATTATTAACTATAATAAGATTACCTGTCTATAACATCGATAGGACAAGCACTGTATTATCCCTGATTTCCACCATTTATTAATCTGTAATAAGACTACCTGTCTATAAAATTGATATAGCAAGTGCTATAGGATCCCTGATTTTAACTATTAATTTACTCTAAATCAAGACTACCTGTCTATAAAAATCGATAGGACAAATAAATATGTCTATATATTTATATTTGTTTCAGTCATTTGATAATTGAATAACAAAAGTTTTTCTATTTCTATTTTTACGTCCAGTTTGTAACTCAACTGATAACGGTCAGCTGATATCAGAAGCAGAAATAAGAGAAGTTATTAAAAATTCTCAGAATAGTGACGAAATGAAGAAATGTGAAACTTCAAACAGACGAGGTATAAGAATATTTTTAAGTAAGATAGATCCTAACTGCCTCTCATGTAAAGCATTATAATATAAAGTTGCACAATTGAATAAGAACATTTTCAACTGAAAACATTAACTTGGTGCCACCACGAATGCAACGATCATGATGCAATACCAGTAAATTATATAGAATGAGATAAAACAACAAAACACACAAAATATAATTACTAATAGAAAACTTCGTAGTTTATAAAAACCAGTTGAATGACATTTGATTCATTATTATCAGTTCACTGGATTTACATCAAGTGTGGGATTGTTTGCAGCAAAAACATATATTTCATCATTTCAGTATTGTAAGACTTTCAAAATTTATCTTGTCACTTGTGTGTAAAAAGAACCTGTATTAATCCTTTTCAGCGGTCATAGTTTCTATAATGCATGGACTGGTATGTTTCGTTTTGATACATTCAGATAGTGGATGTAGCTATATTTAATTAGGGTGTTTTTCATTATTTCTCTGTAGGATGTCACGTGTTTTCCTTAATTAGCCAGTTTTCAAAATTTTATTACTTTGTGATTTCAACATTTATCGACATGTTTGTAGTTCTTGAACGACATTAATCAATAGTTTTTTCAATTGTCTGGTTTTAATCCTAGTAAAGCTGGTCAAGATGGTGTATTACAAACACAAAATCATGCTGCTCAATCTTCAATTGCTATGTTATATATTGAACGTAAATTGCTTAAATGAACTGCTTTCAAAAACCAAAAAACATTTTATAAATTTAAACAAACACTAATGATTTCTGTTTTGTCGTGTACTTGATTGGATTTCAGTTACAAATTAATTTATTATCTTTTTCTATTAAAATTGTTTTTTATATTTTAGGAACTTTTTACAAACAGTCGGAGAATGGTCATGCAGTAAGGGCGAATGCCATAACTGTGTGGAGTATAACTGCACGGAATCTAATTTCTTGCGCCATGTCCTGCAGCGAAGCTAAACATGTTTGCAAATCGTTCTTCTTTACACATGAAACAAACGAATGTAAAGGTCTGTCTCACCTGGACAGTTCATCTGATAAACCAGCCAATGCTATACATTACGTACCCAAAAATATTACGAACATTTAAGCCCTTGATATAAAATGATATCTTTTTCAATTTCTCAACCTATGTATTCAAATCAACATCTTAAAATAGATTACCAAAAACGTAATAATAATATATTTACTGAAAAGTGCAAAGAAATAAATTTAATACGATAATGTGCCTTTGACATCCTTAAAATTATTGCTTTTATAAAAATTTTAGATCACTACAGCTACGAAAGCGAAAAAAATGTATTTAAATTTGAATCATATATGACGCATTTTGACGTTATAAATATTTCATTATTTTGCTGCTATGTATTAATGAAACATAAAATGAATTTTTGTCAGTAACATACAGTTTTGAACCTTGGTTGATACAGGAACATTATAATCAAATCTGTTTTAATTTGGCAGTACTAGACTGTTGTTTCAAATTCCAGTAATGCTAGGAACACTAAATATTGAAAATACTAGTATCTTTTATGATGTTCCAATGAGAAAAATAGATGGACCCAAATGTATTTAGCCAAATACATCCAATTACATTGTAATAGACATAATCATGCCATATGTATTATGTGGATATGCCGCTAAATGTAAACAAATGAAAATTGTGTGACTTATATGGCCCTTTATTTTCTTTGTTAATTTCTGTCATCCAATCATACAATTGGAAAATGAATAATAATTACATATTATACCAGTTTTAATTTGACATCAATAGTGCTTGGACCAAAATTGTGAATCGAAAATTGTTTTCAAGATGTTGAGAATTTTACCCAAAGGACCGAAGTATGGTAAAAATTTAGCTACAGCAATACTGCATCAGGGAGTGTACCTCAGTATTAGAGGAGCTTCGAATTTTAAATAGCGGCATATTAAAACAAATAATTTCAGTAACTAATTAAAACCAGGTTCTATGTACGATATACATAGCCTGCAAGTTATCAGATAATGCTTATAAATCCAATAGTAACGATTTAAAATCTCACGAGCGTAGATATATTGAGGATATCTTGATTAAGAGTGAGAGAGAGAGTGAGAGAGTGACAGAAAAAGTGACAGAGAGAGAGAGAGTGTGTGTGTGACAGAGAGAGAGAAAGAGAGTGTGTGTGTGTGTGTGTGTGTGTGTGTGTGTGTGTGTGTGTTTGAGAAAGAGAGAGTACTACATCCTTAATAAATAATCGATGTTGATAAATTATGTAAAAGATATTTTCATTTCACTTGGATTTACTCAACACTTTTATGACAATTAACGCGGTATAATCCGCGGTAAAGTCCTACTCTATTAAATGGTTTCACAGAATCGAAATTGAATGTTAACTGAACTAAAAATTACATAAAATAAACAACTTCAATTGTTATAACTTTAATATTTTAGAATTTCACTCAAAATAGTTAATGCTAAGTATTTATCTGGGAGTTTCCTTTTGAGAAAAATTTAAATGTTTTCGGAAATTCAAGAAAATAATTTTACAAAAAGGAAATTCAATATTAACAGTTAACTTTAATTGGCCTTAAATAAACGACTTAAATGGTTGTAATTTAAATATTTCAAGATTACTTAAAATAATGCTAATGATTTATCTGGAAGTTTAAGTATTTAACTATTTTCGGAATTTCACGAAATTATTATTTTTTTATCTCAATTGATATTTATCGATAATATTTATTGTCGCATTAGTGCAAGCATGTTGTGTTATTGGTATACTTATCTTTATGTTTTTTGTTTTAATACCATTTAATATATACATATTGATGTTGCTAATTGTAATATAAAAAAATTAGACAATTTTATGAATAACACATAATTGTAGAAAGCCATTTTCTTAATATCGCAGAAAATTCCATCTTATACATTATTCCAGGTAGTAGGGTGTTTTCGTATTACTGATTCTAAACATTTTGGTCATATTTGGAAGAGCAAGTGGAATAATGCAATTAGAGCATTTTAATTGAAATCATGCAAAAACATGATAGTGATCACAACTACGTTTTGATGAGATTGAAATCAATTGGATATTGATTAACAGTTATAAGCGTTTTAAATTCCTATTCATATCACTATTCAATCCTAAACATTAGTAATTAAGAATAAAATAAACCTCTTCGTATAATTTCCAGAAATTTTTACGCCTTTTCATAATTGCAGATTTTTAAACCTGGAGGTCAATAAAAAATAATTAACAACACAATGAACTTAAAAATAATGTTTTAGAAAAGAATAAGTCTCATCCAATTTTAACTGTACTTGAAACGTTTCGATTTATCAGTGGAAACTGAAATTTTTATTATTTGTAAATAACACATACATCATGGATGATGCTTATAATCTGAAAGTTTTCTTGTTTTTGATAATAACTTTAACTTTTTCAGAATAATATTGTAGAGTGATGTGACTTCAAATGATTTACTATTGATATTTAAACTAGATGTAAAGCATTTGTGTTTATTGTTCTATTGTTTGAAATAATTTATATTGTTGACATTGTTGGTATGGTTGCATATATGATCGTTGCGCTATAATCATATTCATTTTACTAATATCCCTGGCAATTCTTAAAATAACTTGTTTTAAAATCCCTAAAAGAATTATAACAGCTAGATAATAATTTAAGAAATGTCAAACATACACTGAAATTTAATACAACAATAAACCCATATTGTAAAGTTCATTGCATACATTTTATTTAACAGAATTCAAAGACTACGGTTTTAAAACTGTCTTTTAAAAAAGAAATAATGTGTTCATTATTTCCTTAAAAATGGTGAGTTTGCAAAAAATGATTTAGGATATACAGAAGGGTCATCCAATAATAATTGTATATTGAATATGTCAATTAATTACGTCATATTTTAAATATGGCTTTGAAATAATTGATGTTAATTACATATTATACCAGTTTTAATTTTACAGCACTAGACGGCCGTTTCGGAATACAATTCCTCATCAGTAGTGCTTGGACCAAAATTATGAAACCAAAATTATTTTGAAGATGTTGAAAAGCTACCCAAAGGACCAAAATATATTTTACCAAATTAAGCTAAGAAATTATTTGCATGAGGGAGTATACCTTAGTTTTTGAGAAATTTCAAATTTTAACTTGCAGGAAACTTAGACAATTATAGTACATTTCTTACAATAATACGAAGTTATTGCCTACTGAGTTTTGATATCTCGGGGCACCAGCCATTCGCAGAGATATCGGCTCAGGGCTTTAAATTACATATTATACCAGTTTTAATTTTACAGCACTAGACAGCCGTTTCGGAATACAGGGACTTTAAATAACAGGGACGTTTCATGTTTTTATCATAATATTATGATTTTGGAAATGTGTGTGAAGTTTTTAGCGATTTAAATCATTCACCGTTTGTATTTTAATTAGATGTATCGCAACATTGTTTTGTCTCATTAATGCAAGAAATATAACTATATTATAAACATTGTTGGTTATATTTATTTATCTATTTATTTATGATCACTATCATATAACATAAACATTTGTATTTACCTTGGACATATTGTAAGTGTGTTTTTATTATTAACAATAGGACCATCTATATCGGATGAGGTATATTTAGATTACAAAATTAATTCATTTAACTAATCGCGTTGGTAACGGGATAACAAGATGCGTGATAACTATAAGTTGTAAACTCTTTTGCTATGTGTTATTTTTTTAAAAGTATTTTGCGAAAGTATAGAGACGGAAATATGAATTATTTTAAAATAATAACTTGAATGAACTGATTGTCATCCGAAAAGGCGAATGGAAAAGTACAAAAATCACTTAAATTTACGTCACGCGCAAAATTAAACTACTGCGAAAAATTATCGATTTACAGATTTATTAGAGATGGTCTTAGCATCAACTTTTATTATATTTATATTTAAAGAATCAAAATGAGTGATATAGACAGTATGCTTGTACAAATTGTACATACATGTATTTTCATTTGTTATTATATACGGTCTGCTTTACGTAAATAAAAATGGTTGAAAAACATGATGATTTTTGAACAATATTTTTAATAAATACATTTATCACATTGTCTATTGATATATTTCAAATTCATTTGCTCATTTTCAAATCTTTGTAAACTGCAAAGATTTTTTACCTATTTTCAATCCAAATAAAATACATAAAATATTCACGTCCGAGAATAAACGTTACTGTGGAAACATTATCTATCGTTTACTCGATACGCCAGGTAACGCGTTTTTAATCACGCTGTTTTCTCCGTTATCCGGAAATAGGAGATTCGTCTGATTATTCATGATAGACACAGAACTTATTGTGTATGTAAATTACTTTGCTACTGCATTTCCGATAACATTAAGATTTTTACTTACAAGTCAAGATTATGGTATTTATATCACCAATTATTAGTAAAGTCGCAGAATATTAGAATAAATCTTAAAAAAAAACAACAAAAAACATACCAATCCAACCCATTTCTAACTCTAAATGATTTGAAGCATACGCGTCAATGGTGATTATTCTTTATATGTTGAAACTGTATGACTCAACTATTTACAGTATCAAGAAAAGTATTTATCCCTGAAGAAATATTAATGTCGTAGAGTTAACATTGTCTACATTTTCCTATACAAACTGAGAGTCAATTACAATCTGTCATTGCATTCTTCTTCAATAGTTTCTGTCTTGACAGCGGTTATTTATTCGATGATGTCATATATACTGAAAAACATGTATTTGGCAAAACTGTAAGTACCCAAGTACCCGATAAAATGCAAACCATTTAAAACATTGAACAAAGACAACAAAAGAAAATTCAAACTCATATCTGGGAACAATGATTATAAAATTCCCAACGGGCACTGCATTGAGAAAATATTTAAGACTTTAGAATTAATTTTATTTTATCAATTATACGATGGAAAGTCAGACAGTTCATAGAACAGCGTATTCAGCCAAGCGTTAGACACATTTTCTTTACTAATTTAGACAACACAACATTTCGCCATTTTAAACATATCAAGTTTATTTGTCATAACATATTTGTGTAATTCTCAAAAACATTCAAAGTTGGTGACCATCAAGCAATGATGGAAAATCAAAATGTTGAGTTTAGGGCAGTAATAAAGATCCTCACAGTAGAGGGATCAAATGCCAAAGAAATTCATCGGCGAATGGCCGAGGTGTACGGTGACAGTGGTCCTGCCTATTCCACAGTGGCAAAATGGTCAGCTGAATTTAAACGTGGGTGCACCTTACAGAAGGATGATTCACGTTCAAGTCGGCCAGATGCCAGACGCCATCACAAAGAAAATTGTCATGTCTGTGGAGACCATCATCATGAATAATCTCGAATCAGGATTGGTGACATAGCTAGGAAGTGTGACATTTCACATGGAAGTGTATACACGGTTATTCACGAGCATCTTGGGATGTCAAAAGTATCCGCAAGATGGGTCCCCAGAAAACTTAATTCGCAGGATCGCTTCCAAAGACTCCAGTCAAGTCGGGAGCTTCTTGGCATTTATAATGATAACCCGGAAAGCTTTCATTTACGTTTAGTAACTGGTGATGAAACATGGATTCATCATTGGGACTCAGAAACCAAAAAAGAGTCCATGCAATGGAAGCACCCATTTGGGATTCTAAAGGTGTTCTGTTTATCAATTATAAACCTGCTAGAATATCTATCACTGGGGCTTACTATGCTGATCTAATGAAGCAGCTGAAAGCTGCTATTAAATTAAAAAGGAGGGGAAAGTTGAGCAGAGGGGTGTTGCTTATTTACGACAATGCTCCTGTGCAAGGATTGCACAAGCAGCGATTCTTGAATGCAAGTTCGAACAACTTAATCACCCACTCTACAGTCCCAATTTGGCACCCAGTGATTATTTCCTATTTAGAAATGTGAAATCCAGGCATGGTTTCAGGACCAAACCGAAGACTTCTATTTCAAAGGTATAGACAGTCTGAAAGAAAAGTGGGCTAAGTGTATTGGGGTAAATAGGGACTATATTGAAAAATATTAATAAAATGTATGGCTTGTTGCGGCAATATTTACCTCTTTATATGAACTTTTTGACCCCCCTGGTAATAATAATAATACCACTTTTAAACTGTAGTGCTAGGAGCATCTAGTCACCTAAGATGAAGGCCAATTTGTGTCATTCTGCAATTTTTATTATGACTAATTAGATAAACATCTCCATACGAGTATAAACTCTAGAATAGAGGTTTTGAAGATTGAACTGGTAATCAGACAAATACACACATGCCAAAAACACAATCCCAAAGCAAAAAAAAACTTTAAAAACTGAAAAAATAACTTAAACAAATGAACTTCTAATAGGAAAGTAATGCCGGTTTCTTTGGAAGGGTAAACCCTTCCCTAATCGTTAGTTCAGTTCCAAAGTGTTTACTTTGCTTCTGGGTTGTGATTCGGACATGCATTAGTATGTTTGTTTTTTGTTACATTCGCCAGGTGTAAAATCGAAAAGTTATTACATATTGACCGGTTCCATCAAACATCTAGGCGACTTTTAACGTTATTTATAATATATAGCGCCTCTCATGACCACCTAAGCATTATACCTAACTGCCTGGATCATGAGCTTTAAAGAAATGTCCTACCGTCTGCTATATTTCGATTTTATGATGTCAAGGATAATTGAGATAGCAAAGGACATGGAAAACTCAGAGGTTCTCTCTATCTCTATGTACTGAATGTGCTGCACTTAAAATCCCTTGAAAAACATCGTTCGTTTGCAGTCAGCGATACTCAAGTCTTTTGGAGAGCACCTCCCACTTGTAGAGAGGCACTGAGATGTTATAGTAACAGGAAAATCAACCGGGAGTGTGTTAGAACCTGGAAATATGTAACTACAACTTTAAATTTTATTTTATTTTATTAGTTATCGTTATAATATTGCTTTTGAACTGTAGTGCTAGGGTAATTTTTAAATTGCGATGATGGGCTTTTTGTGTAATACTGCATTATTTATTATGCCTGAATAAATGGTCATCTGCAATTAATCGCTAGGTAAAAACGTTTTGGACATTCAACTGGGAATCAAATTAGCTACAAACATACCAATCCATGTCCAAACAGCAATCTAAAAGCAAAGTAAAGATTTTAAAATTGGTAAATTAACTCAAACAAGTGAATTTCTTCTAGGAAAGTGAGACCGGTTGCTACGGAAGACAAGGACCTATTGTTTAGCTAGCTTCACTCACCAGTTGGGTAATTGAAAAGTTGTTTATATTGACCGTTTCCAGCAAAGGTCCGGTCGACTTTTCCTTTCATTTAACATAGTGCCTATTAGCAGCACCACCTAATCAGAATAATGGACTGCTCATAACTCGTGATGAGTTTTAAAGTAAATTCCTGTCGTCTGCTAAAACCATGTTTCACCATGTCGCGGATAATTTAGAATACAAGTAAATAAAAATAAAATAAATAAAAAGACATGGAAAACGTAAAACGTGCTTAATGTACTCTCGTACTCTTTTGGTGGAACCTAGAGACATTGTGTTAAAGTAACGGTACACGTGACCGGAAGTTTGTTAGAAAAGTCAAATATGTAGCATGTAGCTACTTTGAAATTGAGGATTTAAGGAACATGGAATAGAGGGCTGATATCAAGACTCGAGGGGTGATTAGAAGTTTAATATCAAAATGGTCATATTATACACTTATAATCATTATACGTTTTTAACTGCTGACTTCGAGGAACTTCACTCTTTAACTGAATCTGTGTTTACCTTACTGCAGACAAAGCAAAACCGCAAATATTTTACAGACTTTCAATAGGACACGACAAATATATAATTACCGTAATTCAGTTGCATGAGCTGATTTGTTGCTAAAAATTCCGGTTTCTGATGCATTCTTGCTTTACATTAATAGAATGGATTTTACACCTGTAACAGTGTAAGACAAGGGTATCTAAAACGAGGATGAATATTTTCCTGTTCATAACAAGCTTTAATGTGAAATGTTATTTATCAATCTTACATGACATTTCGTTATACGGTTATAACATACTAATCCATGTTCAAACCATAATTCCAAAGCAAAGTGAAAACAACATTATTGGCATCAAGATTTAAATTTTAAAAAATGCATCTTATTACCGATATCAACATAAGTGATCCAGGATGTTGAAAAAGGAAGGGTTTGGTTTTACAAAATATGTTGAGTTGCGCTGGGTAATAATTTTTACATAATTTTTAAATAATGACTTTTACCCCTACAAAGTCTTTGGTGGCCGACTGGTGCGAATCGTCGGCTTATGGAAAAGTGTAGCACCTCATCCTAGTTCTAAGAGTTATACTATGCAGTTTTACGACTAACGCAGAGCAAATTGTTTTGTAGTCGTGTCATTAGTTTACGCTACATTAGATTTAATTACTTGTGTTCATCTTTATAGTCAATACAAACTGAAGTATCACTTTAAATAAACATATCCATTGTTACAGGATTTAGAAATACAGAATCTCTTCCAGAATGGATACTTTACATCACATCTGACTAACCTTAAATCTGAATTCTATCTTTTATCTGGATATTTATTCTCTCTCTCTCTCTCTCTCTCTCTCTCTCTCTAGAGAGAGAGAGAGAGAGAGAGAGAGAGAGAGAGAGAGAGAGAGAGAGAAATCTTCATTTAAACCAGATGCCTTAATATTTTTAGTACACTGTACAGACCTTTTTACGAAAAGGAATCAAGTTTTGACCGACAAGTGACGGAAATATGGATAACTAGTAACATGAGAGCTGCTGAGAAATAGACAGCAGCCACTACAAAGCTATTGAGATTGGCAATGAAGGACTATGTAATGATGCATATATCACTCAGTGAAACTCCATTCGTTATGTCAAATGAATAAAGAGCTTCTTGGAGCTCTATACAACAACGTCGGTCATTGGTTTTGAAAGGGTTGTATCGCTTTGATATATAAAGCTCCCAACCACCAGAATATCTCAGTGTTTGTCACAACCTGATGTGCAACAACATTGTTCAAGACTGAGTAAGTATCTTGTTCCTGCAAGTTAACTATATTTGATCTCCTGTAAAAGCCAAACGTCTTACTATCTATACAAATCTTCCTACTTGCCATTCAAATTTATCAGTAAATACAGACCCAAAGAACCATGTTCAGCATGAAATAGATAATTTAGTGTCTGGCGTCTAATGTTTTTCCCATCTGGTCCATACTTTTAATCAGTAAGTCTATCCTTGCACAGTATGTCTTGAAAATTTTAAAAACCCTACCGGGATAGAACGGGTCCCACTCTAGAGTTTTAAAACGAAGAAAACTTTATTTTTCTAAGAAACAATAAGGTTGAAGTAACGTTAAAAGTAACAAGACTATCTATGCTTTATTATATTGAAATTCTAGAAAAAGCTAGATTTGGCCATGTTTATCACTTAAAGATGAAATAAGCATTACATATAATTTCAACCCAAAATGAAAACTAAAAACTCGGCAATTTTTTCTCAATAAATCGCTTTTATGTGGATTTTCTCACAGCCTCTATATATATATGGACCCAACGATACAATATTCTTTCATTTTTGGAGCTTTAGAGATGATAAAATGTTAAAAGTAATGCACGTCACACAATAAATAATAGATGGTGAACCATCTTAGCCAAAGGTTATGACCTAATAATCTGTAACGTCCATTGGTCATGTCATGGGAGCTCTATACGTTAAAATATGGCATCTTGTATAGAGCTCCTCTTCTTTGTGAGCTCTATCTGCTGCAAGGATTTCCTGAGATTTCTAAACCTCATTACAAGATAGAAATGAGCTGCCGTTTTGTCAATGATTCGTTAGCTTAGTGTTGAATTTTCAACAGGTCTGTACTGTATATATACAGATCTGTAGTAGCTATCATCTCAATGATTGATATTATGATTATTATAATAAAATTAAATAATAATGTTAGTGCTTGAAAGTAGATCTTCGATACATGTAGCCTTATTGTAAACTGAAAAATGCCTTTACTTCCATCCATTAAAAATGTTACATTGTGAGAAACTACATTTTTGTGTATATTTTCTTCTGATTTTTAAGCCATGTATTTGCCTAAACCCATCATGATTACATAACTTTTAACTTTAAGATTTCTTATTACAAAACTGATACACAAGAGAGAGGGTGTATTCTTTATTTAACAATAGACCATGAATGAACACCAAGTGAAGTATAACCCTGTAAATATCTAATTCATTAAACATCTTGAGGTAACTTTACTCTCCAAATTTCATCATCATCATCACCACCATCATCATCATCATCATCATCATCATCATCATCATCATCATCACCATCATCATCATCATCATCATCATCATCATCATCATCATCATCATCATCGTCATCATCACCATCATCATCATCACCATCACCATCACCATCATCATCATCATCATCATCATCATCATCATCATCATTATCATCACCACCATCACCATCATCATCATCATCATCATCATCATCATTATCATCACCATCATCATCATTATCACCATCAACATCATCATCATCATCACCATCATCATCATCATCATC